>OV884015.1:81086840-81706685 GCA_930367205.1 Acanthosoma haemorrhoidale | reverse complement strand
TAACTTGTCAGTCTTTCTCAACATTTCGACAAAGTTTGTGGCGAACATTCAGATCATGTGGCTCTCACTGGTCCATTTTTATTGTTTTCTCAAAAGCATGAAGGTGTTTTATAACAGAAGTATGGCTAATGTTTAAGTGTTGTGAATGTTCTCTAGTTGTCAGATGTGGATTTGCCTCTATTAAACCCTTTAATTCATCACCATCGAGCCTTGTTTCTGGGCTTCCACAAGATTCGTTCTTTAAACTTGCCAGTTTGAAATATATAGAACTATTGATATTCAGTTCTTTCATTCACTGTACCATCACCAAAAGCCATATTGATGCTTCGGAAGCATTGTGTCCAAGTTTAAATTTACTTAAGAATATAACTTGTAATGCCTCTGATCCCTCTCAGAAGGCTCAGAGGTTGCTTATTTCATATGAGATGATATCACACATATTGTTTTTTAAAATATAATACCTACCCGTTTTGGTATTTTCAAGGGATAACCCTTTACAGGGTGTAACAGGGGTCACATTACATAGATAGATGTCCTCCATTAGGCTAACAAGCCCCAAATTAATCGAGGGAACACAGGAGGGCTGAGATCAACTTTGGCTAAATTGGCTTAGCTACTAGCCTGTTCCCTGGTCCATTAGCTACATGCTCCCTGCAATGCATTTTTGTAATTTAAATAATTTTCATTTCTTTAAAAAAAAAACTACGTGTTTTTCTGAACCAAAATT
Organism: Acanthosoma haemorrhoidale; assembly: GCA_930367205.1. Lineage (NCBI taxonomy): Eukaryota > Metazoa > Arthropoda > Insecta > Hemiptera > Acanthosomatidae > Acanthosoma > Acanthosoma haemorrhoidale. The sequence continues at coordinate 81,705,958 of OV884015.1, read as the reverse complement.
GTGCGTTGGAAGAGTTGATCGTATGGCATCTAGATTCTACAGAATTAAGTTTTGTCTTGGGAGAGTGGAAATGTATCCCTTCAAACCCCCTAAATAAAGTTACTTAATTTCCCTCATAAGGCTGAGTGAATCTTTTATATACCCATCCCAATCAGAAAAAAAAACTTTGGGTTAGCCAAGAATCAAACTCACCTTAGTTGTTAGTAGCCAGGCATGCTTAGATCCAGTAGGATGGGTATATAAAAAATTCACTCAGCCTTATGAGGGAAATTAAGTAACTTTTTTAGGGGGTTTGAAGGGATACTTTTCAACTCTCCCAAGATATTATATATATATTTATATTAAGCATAATTTATCTACCATATATATATATACATATGGGATTTGTTAAGATTTTTTTTTTTAAATATTTTTTTAGAAACTGAACTTCTCTTTATGAAGCTCTCTGTAGGAGGTTTTTTGTGGATTCCTAACTTGACTCAACCTGATGGGTCATTAATACTTCCCCTACTTTTGGGTTTGTCAAATTTGGCTATTATTGAGGTTAGTGTTGTATTTATTTATTTTTTTTGGCAATTTAAATAAATCTATTGATGATATAATTATAATTTTTAGATTCAAGTAATGATGAGGCTTCGAGAACCTTCTCGAATCCAAAGATATGCTACCAACTTTTTCAGAGGCTTTAGTATATTATTGATTCCGATATCAGCAACTGTTCCTGCTGTAAGCATTTATTTTCATTATGCCATATTGCTAGGATAAATCAGAAGTTGTTATTTTTAAACTAAATATTAAAATAACACAAATGAAAACGAATTCATAACTCTCTATGAATCTCATTAAAATTTCTGGTCCAATAGAATAAGTTTATCAACTTACTTTAAAACTTTTTTCGTTGTAACTTGCAATTTGTTTAATCTTCGTAGTGCTAAGTTGCCAAGGCAAATACAAATTCATGACATATTTATCTCTATATGTTCACCTACCTCATTTGACGACCACAACTCACACTACACTTTGAATAAATAATATATTATTGTTACTGAAATGAAACAAGATAAAAGTAATGGGATGCTAATTTACTTGAACTGTCTGAGTTTGATTAATCTATAATACTCAGCACCATCATTGCTAGATTGTGTAGAGCTTGGGTTTAACAATAAAATATATTAATACATCTGTTTAAAATTGAATTAATGATACATGATTTCTTTTTTTTTTCCTCCAAAGATATCTTATGTTGATCAATGGGAGGTTAGTTATCTACATGCATGAAAGAATTGAAAATATAATAAAATGAAATATTTATTTATATAAAGCGAATAATGGATAGAAGATATATATGTGGTTGAGATTACATAAAATAGCTTTAAAAACAAAAGACTGTGGTTTGGTATAAACCTAAATGAGCTCAAAACTTGTTTACCCCATTTTTATACAAGATGCCTTGAATGGTGGTTTCTTAAAGATGTCTTCAGAAGGGTGCCCTGCTGAGGCTGGCTTCGCTTTACTCCATCCCTACTACTAGGTACCAAGCAGACCTGCTTTGAGCGTATATGTTTCTAGGGTTCTTCTCCTCTCTATGGTGTGGCATTTCTCTTTTCATTCCTGCTCCTCTGCGATCTATAAAACAGCTATGTACTATTTCTCTGCCTTCCGTATATCCCAGTCGTTTTGACTTTACTTTCAGCTACAGGAAAAGGGTCTTTTTATGTATACCGCTAGGTTGTTACTTATAACGACAGAAAACAATGGACCCCAAAACTGTTATAAAAATAAATCTTACCTTAAACAAGTGCTAAACGAATTTGTTCTACCAATCAACAATTAATTGTGTAACATATAACCTTCCATATTAAATCTTTTTAACTTACATGATTTCATAAATCTTAACTAAGCTAATAATAATAAGGTAATCAATTAAAAACTATGGATGTGTGGTAGTTTCACATATGACAATAATGACTGGCTATGTGAGTACTTTATTAACACATCCTGCTTCATACATATCACTGGTCATTGCCAAGGATCCTTTTCTGTTTTATAATAAAAAAATGGAAAATAATTTATTGAGAAAACACAAACATTTTTTACCTGAGCAATGTTATCTGAAGCTTTTATACTCAAGTAATAAGTAGTAAGTGGCAGATAGCAGAGAATGATTTTGTGCAAAAAAAAAGGTTTATTTCATAAAAATATACGCTTGTTACTCAGTCTAGCTTTTCTAATAATAATAATTCAAGTTAAGGTTTAGCAAAAAGGGATATGATATTTTCATATAATGTTTTACATCTAACCTCGATTGTCCCAGTTTAGCAATTCACTATGAATTGGCGAGTCCACTACTAGAGATTTACTCTACGAATTCTATGTTTAAACTTTTTTTGGGGGGGGGGGGGGGTAGAGACAAGAAATAATTTTAACAGTGGAAGATGAAAAGAAAATATTTAATTAACTTTTTTTTTTATCACAAATAGGTAATTATGTATTAACTGTCGCCATTCTGTAAATATTTTATTTTACGCAATTAAAAAGTAATGAAAATTATTTATATTTATACACTATTCTCACCTATAAGCTGGATTCGATCGCATAGATTTGATTACATTTTATTGGTACTATTAGATTCCTGTAATTTAGTTTCCCTCATCTACACAAATTGCTAAAAAGATTTATCAACATGTGAAAAATATATTTTCTTAGCTCTAATGTTAGTGAGTGATACAGAAATTACCAGTACTGTTAGTCTCTTTGAGCAGTAAATAAAATTAAGTGAAAATGGTAATTGTTGATCAATTGAGGGGAAGGTCAATAAAGGCTTTACTCTATTTGACTTTGGTCCTTTTTGCCAGTTCCAACAACTTTACTGGCTAATTTGTGTCACGGAATCTTCTGATAAAATCAATGATCATTATCCACTTAATCGTGATCATCCATGTAGCGTCTATCAGACCCCCACAACTGGTGGAGTACTGTGCCATAGGCCTCACATTTTCCCTAAATAATAGAGGGAGGTCTCAATAATGTTCCTTTCCTTTCTTCCTACTTTATTTAATTTCTATATATTAATGAAAAGGAAATTTAGTGCATAATTGATGTTAAAATGTTAGTCTGTAAAAATTAAAAAAAATTGTTTGATCACCTGAAAAAATAAAATAGCGGGCCACTGATCCAGTGATCAACTAGTTATTAGCCTAATACAAGTGGTCTGATATTTTACCACAATTGACTAAATCAAAAATTAACTGTAATTGTCAACAGATATTTCAAAGCAACTTTGAAAATAAATTAACCAAAACTAAAATTTGATAGACAATATTCATCATTTTAACTGGTCTTTAATTTAACATTGTATACAGTTAAATTTTATAATTTAATGTCTTTAAATCTGAAATTTAATATCACATAAAGTGTGATATTATTATTGATTGTAGAAATGACTTGTATCCTGATACATTATTTATTAATTTCTAAAGGCTTTTAATTTAATTCATTATTCAACAAATTAAATTTAATAATTGTTTCAGGTTGTTTCTTTGTACTGGACAACATCAAGTATTATTGGATTAGGTCAAAACTTGTTATTAATGTCTAAACGAGTCAAAAAAATATGTAGGATACCAGATACACCTACTACTCATGATCATCCTTATCAACAAATAATTTATGAAATTCAAGAAAGGAACAGAAGGTTAATAGGGTTTTTAAAGAGAAAAAGTTGATTTTAATATTTAACAAAATTATATCTATTTATTTTGTAAAATAAATCTTATAGCACAATGTATATTATAAATGTCTTAACCGACCTATGACCGACCTCCTGAGATAAGAAAACAAATTGACCCTGTTAGACACTATCTAAATGATATCCTTCCTCCATCTCTGTAAATGTTTCTCTCAGTTAGTGTTTGTAAAGTGGTTTAGCTGTTATGTGTCGAAATTATCCCTATCTTATATGTTTAGTTACTCTTTGTTATTATGTGAACAACTGTTTATCCATACAGTCTGTGAGTACTCTATTATTTGTTGGATTTATATTCCTTGATTATTAAAGTGGAATATTCACTACTGTTGTAAACACTTATAGTATAGCTCAGAGAACAACGGATGGTATGGTAAGGGATGTCCACCACACGCCACAGGCCAGTTTCCTTATTTAGGAGATTGCAAGAGATTTTATAATTGCTATAAGGGGCGAGGCCAACTTACTGTTTGTGCTCCTGGAACATTATTCAATCCAAGCACACTTGAGTGTGACTTTCCCAGTAAGGTTAACTGTCTCAAGAATGATGGAAAAAGTAAGTAATGATGGTGCATTCATAAAATTCTTTATATTATTTTTATAGTAAGTTAAAATTTGTAACATACTATTGCTAAACTAGAGAGGTTACAGTTATTACTGGTTATTGTAATGGTTTATTTGAAAATTTATAAAATATGGTTAATATTTTCATTCTAAAAATTATCTTTTTTTTCGTCCAATTGTTTTGTCTAGTAACATTTGTTATTTATACTATATAAGGCCCAATAGTGTAGTTCATTTTCAAGTTCTGCTCAATATTCAAACCCTATTGCCAAGGGATTGGCTATCTACAGGTTGTCACCCTTTTGACCCTGGGATGTAATCCCACACTCTTATAAACACCAGATACATCCATCAATATTTGTTGATAGATGCGTTGCTGATTAATGGTATAACACTCCCAACTAGTGAGTCAGGGGACAATAAGAAGATAAAAGAAATTGGTAACAATATGGGGGGGAATGGTCAATAAAAGAAGGTATAACAGTTACAAAGATCTGAATTTGGCAGTTCAAAGAAATGGGTCTGTGATCTCCGGGGTAGAATTGATTATATACATTTAAGGAGAATATGTTATGGATTTGATGGATAATGTTTGGTACAAGAGGGTCGCACAAAAGTATTGCCATCTTGTACAGGAGACCATTCATTCTAGGTGGAGCAGAATGATACTTACATTTAAGGAGATTATATTTCCAATCTAGTGGAAGGGAAGGGCTATCCTAACTCCATCAATGCTACTGTATGAGGTTGTACTCTCTTTCTTATAATCAACATGCACCTATATTCCCCACCTACAATTCAAGCTTCCCATTTTTTCTTCAAGTTTTCTCAGTCCTTATTTATCTCCATTACGTAAATTATGTCACATACCAATAATATAATATATAAGTAATATTTAATAGAACTTTAGTGCTTCATAGAGTGAAAGTAATTCCAATGTACCTTTAAGGACTCCTTGCCTACAAGCATGGCCCTTTTACAAATGATATGGCTAAAAGAAAATACAAAAAGGATTTTAAAAGGAGAGTGTTTAACTGTAATTGGGAAGATTGTTTATTGCAAGTATGCAATTGGTTCAGTCTTGTGATCAAATTTCATTAAAAAAAAAAAAAACCACCATTAATATTTGAAAAACAAACTAATGAGCTAAAAAAAACGTTGAGAAACATGGAGAACTAGTCTTCCATCGCGATATCTCAACTTATCTAAAAGAAAATTAAGAACTTTCTCACATCTTTCCTCTCCATGAAGACTGCTTTGGGATCACCATTTTCTCTGTGACATAATTGCACATCAAAACTTATTGAACACTCTATTTCAAAGTAAATCTAATCATTTACCAGTACTGATGTCTCAAGTAGCCTTTTGAGGCATAGTTTGCTCTTTGTCAACATTTTTAATTGACTGCCTTATTTCCGTTGCATGCAAGAAAACACTGGTCCAACTGAATTGGACCTTGACTGTAAAAAATATAAAATGAAATTTTCATGTCTACTTCAATTCTCTTACACATTTCATGACTGAGGGAGAAAAATGCTTTCTTGGAGATTTTATCGACCCCTCTGCAATAAAAGAGAAGAAACCACAGCAGTACTCTTCTGGAATTCAAAGTTCATTAATTGACCTACAAAACAACGTCGTTCTTACATTTAAGTATGTACACGATATAAAAATGATTCACATAATTATCTGGAGTTTTAGAAGTTTTTAAAAAACGAAGTTTCCTTTATTATGTGATTTAGTTTTATGCTGGTCGTTTTGGTTCAACATATCGATGTAAACAGTCTTGCTTTAAGCTGAACTTTATAAACGATGACAGCAGGGTGTCATTAACCGACTTACATCAGAAAAATTTACTTATATTAGCATTAGCAGCCAGTGGCGTAACTATATCATCTGGGGCCCGTGGCAAATTCCTTAAATGGGGGCCCTATCATTTTTTTTTGTTTAGGATATGTTGAAATCATTAAATGATTAACTTGAATTTGTATTATGGTATATATATTTTTATAAATAGGTACTATATTAAAACAATATTTCTGAGCTCGCGCCCACTTGGGTTTGGGGCCCGTGGCATTTTGCCAGCCCTGCCACCCTGTAGTTACGCCACTTTGGCCAGTGGCAATGGTAGCAGTCTTGGCCAATGGCAGCAGTCTTTCAACATTGAGGAGCTGGTAAGTAAAAAACAATTACAAGCTCCAGCTCAATGATTTGATTTAAATAACTTCACTTGGTTGGTTCACCTTTTTGCTAATCTGCTATACCTCTTGATAAATTCATTGAATACTAATTTGGTAGTTTACCACGTAAAATTGGTAATAAAAAAGGCATGTTCCCTCTAAATAAATCTACACATTTCTGACGATTTCAATCATAAATTGTTTCCATGAATAGAAGAAGTGGACAGATTTCTAACCCAAGATGTAAACATCTTATTTCCACTGATATCGCGCCGTGCGCAATAGATTTCTCAGATTTTTCTTATCTGATAAAATTCAAAGGAATTTTATCCCATAGATATCGTATTATTGGTTTTTTTTTTTTTTTTTTTTTTTTTCGAAGCTCTCTTGGTCGAAGTTTAGTATGTAGGAAAAATATAGCATATTTGGGATAAAAGGAACCTTGTATCAGGAGTACCTGCTTGAAGGTGGTGTGAGAGGAGTTAGGGATGTGGGAATCCTCGGTGGAGGTTGGTTGAGTCGGTGCAGTAGTGAGAGTCTACTGGTGGCTGGTATTATTGGCTAAGTTCAATGCCATTATATAATGGTCTTGGGTTCTCTTAACGGATTGTAACTTTTACCTTCGTGTGTCCCTGAAAATTAAACGTTTGAGGGTTTCAGATGGTCACATTTATACAATCAACCCCTATGAAAGGTATTTAGAGAGAGGAAAAAAAGACGTTTATCGGCATTTTCATCACAAAATATAAATAGTTATTGAGGAAAAAACAAATATCACTCACAATCAATATTTTTTACGTTTTTGCTAATCTGGTTCAGTCACTATACTTTGAATACTAAGCTGTTATCTTAATATTTTCTGATTTTTTTAATGTTATAAAATTAATAGGTACCTACCTAGCTAAAATAAATTTCTTGAGTTATCTATTCCTATTGTATTGAATATATAAGTTATTCAAATTTGCGTAAATTGCCCTTTTTAAGATGGGTGGTTGTGAAACCACGACCAAAAAGGTTCCCCTGGTCTAGGAAAAGCCTGAGATTTTTGCCAGATGGATAATATGGGGTGGTTAATCATAAAAAGGGGTGGTCAAGAAATTGAATAAGGGTTTAAGAACCCCTATTTAAGATAATTGATTTGTACTTTTTGGGTTATAAATCGATTTTATTTAAGTCCAGGAACTGATTCAGTCTAGGTCTCTGGATTTTAAGGAAAGGGCCATTTTGGAGATATGGAGGCTAGAAAAGGAGGAGTATTTGTGTACCATCAGCATTAGCATGGGTAGAATTGTTTTGAATTTGGTTATGGAGTTCGACGTATGTGCAGAATAGGGTTAGGGTTTGTAAAGCCTCGGAGCAACAGCTTTGAATGTGGCAGGAAAAGGAGAATGGGATTTAGTGTGACTTGAGGTCTGTCGGAAATAAAGGAAGGGTGCCACCCTTCTGCACCAATGAAAAAAAGACGTATTTTCAAGTTTGGAATCAAGAATGAAATGAGCAATGATCATGAATGCTTCGGTAAAATTGAACAGAAAAAGATTTTTTTATGATCTATAATTGTAGGTCACTTTAATTTAGATTGAATGGAATAACCCTGTCAAGAGTATAAGGGATGATGACAGAAGTGAATGAAACCTTCTGGATCTAACGTAGAGGAGTACAATTTCAGGCGATGGGTATCGTGGGCAATGTATTCAAGTATGGGATTTAATGACAGTAGAAATTAGGTTGGTATGTAATACATGAAAAAAAACTTTTTTTTTAAATTCTGCAGTTTTTGTTCATAGAGGAAGCTTCTGATGCTGTGAATTAGATATATTTCCTTAGGGAGAGTTTTTATTATGGATGGTAATAAGAAGCAGATAAAAGAGAATGGTGGAAATATTCTGTCTGGGCCGAAGGTAGACTGTGTCTCTAGAGCAGTTCATCTTCAAGATGTTTTGTATAGATTAATCTTTCACCCCGTTGCGTCAACTTCTTCACCACGAATAATTAGAAGTTCCCCTCTTCTCGGCCCAGAAAATATCCACCTATGTTTCTATATTTAAATAATAATAATAAAAACCATAAAGCGTCAGTTAAGAGAGGGGCAAACTAGTGTACGAAACAGCTGAAGGCACTAGGGGGTGCGTCGGGGAAACCCCCTGCCTATATAAGGGCCAGATTTGGGGCATTTGCCAGACTCTCGGAACCCGGCACCTGAAGAGCACTGGCTTAGGGAGTGCTCTCTCTGCACTGGCGCTTGCTGCTCTACTCGAACCATGTCATTCTTATTAAACTACCTCTGTATCTCTCTTTCCTAACCTCGTTATGTTTTAGTCCGGCGTTAGCAGACCCCACACATTCCTAGTGGGAATCTCTGCCTTCGTCTCGCTAAAACTAGCACCTCCTTGGAAGAGACCTCTTCCTCACGGACGACGGTCACCGTGGCCCTACAAGCTTTACCTAGTAGCGTATCGCGTATCACCCTGTGGCTATGGCATGTGCGTCTTCCATTGATTCACGCCACCCTTGCATGGAGCTAGAGGTAATCGCGTATTTCTCTGGCATCGCAAGGTACGTGTTCTTTGTGGTGACCGGCTCACTAAGTATACCTCCCATAATCAACCATATGCTAAATTTAAAGCGTATCGCGTAGACTGGCGATCGAGTCCAGCTCTCTCCGGTTCACACTCGCCTTTGGGATCCGGATTGTTTTCGCCTACCCCTAGATACCGAGTGCGAATTCGTGGTCATTCCAAGACCACATAAACTACCTATAATACCTGCCCTGTTCCTCTTCTCTTGAACATGGTGCTTTGTTGGGCCTCACCTTCGAAAATCTTATAGAGTCAGATCAATACCAATAATGCTGCCCGCCGACTAGGCCGCCAGCAAAGGTCAAAGACCACAGGTCCACCCATTTTATCTTATTCTTAACGCTCGCCGAACAGCGGCCAGGTTGTAGTGACCCTAGCCCGCTGCGGGCGTCCTCCCCCCTTGGTGACATTTTCCGACACAGCCATATCTTGTAACTAGTAATAAAGTGATGGACCCAAAGTTTATTTCATTTCCGTAAATAAAATAGCTTACCGTTCATTCATAAATGGGAGTACAAAAGTAAAAGTAAATAAATATACAGCAAATAAAAGGTTATTTTTAACAGTTAATATGAATACTGTGCTAGATATACCAGCAGTTAGACAGTGACATTTAGTAACATTAAGGTGAATGATCAGTGACACAATCGGGGGGGGGGGGGTTACTAGACTAGTTCTTAGCTTTTGTTATTTGTTTTTTGGCAATAATACATCAATCATTTTATATAAAAAAGGGAGTTCAACCCCTTCTCTTGAGTAGTAACGTTCCAGTAGAGTGCTTTTTCTTCTTAAGAGATGAAAGATTTAATATCACACAAAACCCTATAAATATAATCTAAAGGGATAAGTTAATAAATAACATGTTTCACCATAAATATATATTGGGTGTAAAATAAATAAATAAAAAGGTTCACAATAAATAAATATATTTAAGACATAAAATGAAAAAAAATAATAATAAATAAAACATTCACAGTATACAAATAAAAAATGTAATATAGTTAAAATAAAAACAATCACACAAACAGAGAGAAACACACAGCACAGGAATATTAAATGCCGAAGTGAGAAAATGATCTATTAACTAATACTCAGTTGGTTGCAGCGATATCTGGCTGGGAGTGGGGTATCAGTGATCTCTGAAAAGTAGGGTTTCTTGGTGCTTTTCTTAAAGACAACTAGAATGACCGTCATATTATCGGTGCCGACTGATTCAACACCGCAATTTTCCTTGCACAGGCATTCCATTATTAGCTCCTCGCAGATCACATGTGGCTCCACCTCTGCATCTACCCTCTGCTTTACGAAGGCGCACACCCTTTCGTTGGACATCACGTCCCAGATACCGTCGCAAGCGATCACGACAAACTCCCAGTGCTTGTCCACCTTCTTTTCAATGATGTCAGGGAACGGCGTGATGATTTGCTCTTCCTGTGTCTTCGTGGAGTTTTTTTTGTAGTCGAAGTCGCCAAAAGCCCTGGAGAGTGCCAGGATGCCGTTTACCCTGTCAAAGGCCACGTACCCTCCAGCCGCCAATATCCTACGTTTCTCTTCAGGCAAGCTGGGCTTGTGATCGACAGACAGTGGAAATGGATTGCCACGCACGCACGCCACAGCTCGGGAGTCGCCTACATTGGCGCAGTACAGTGTGTCATTAGAGATGACAACCACGACTGCCGTCGAACCTGAGCTATCCTTATTGAGCTGTGGGTGTAGCTTCATCCTACCGTCAAGCTTGAGGCAGGCCTGTTGTAATGCTTTCCCGATGTCACCCTCCGCCAGTATGACTTCGTTGTTGATAAGGTCTTCCAGGTGGATACTGAGATAGTCTGCCACTTTGGTGCCCCCGTGGCCGTCAAACACCGCGAAGTAGTCATTGATGAGCTCTGCCGAGAACCCTGTGGCTATGGCATGTGCGTCTTCCATTGATTCGCGCCACCCTTGCATGGAGCTAGAGGCAATGGCGTATTTCTCTGTCATCGCATGGTACGTGTTCTTTGTGGTGACCGGCTCACTAAGTATACCTCCCATAATCAACCATATGCTAAATTTAAATGTATTAAAAAAAAACTAATCAAGTGCACGGAATAACTGAAAAAATTGAACAATAAGATGAGGTTATTATTTTATTTACACTTTCAGTTAAAACTTTTCTCATATTGTTAATTGATAAAAATTAATTGTTATTGTTTACAATTTTATGTACTTGCTTTAATTTCATAGTTCTATTTTATTTGTATGTTGAAAAGAGATTTAGTATTCGATAGTATATTAGGTATAGAGTAACCGATGCAGCGTAACAGCGGTTACGAGCATATGCTGAGATAAATTTAGAATATAATATCCAATAAAGAAAGTAAGTAAGGGGTTCATGTGAGCATGAAAATCACATGTTACTATCATAATATGAAAGTCGTTGATTCAAAATCTGAGGATAGCCTATGAATTTATTTCACTTCACAAAAAGAATATGATGGCTAAGGTGTACAGAAATAAACAAACATAAATAGGCAGTTTCTCCGTTTACTAAACAACTAGGTTACGTTTACTACAAAAAAGAAATGGAATTGATTTAGTATAATCCCTCCAGTGCTCAAAAAGGCATCCCACACCTGCAATAAGTTAGTAAATATTTCAAAATATCCACAAAATTATTATATTTATTGTCACTAAACATTTTTCTTCAGTCGTGCCTGGCCTACTCCCTACTTTCCTCAGTATGAAAAGAATTTCGCAGAACACTATTGATTCTTAATTAATACGGCTTCTTTGGAGAAAACAGCTGAACTATACCTGCACATATGCAGAAGTGATTGCGGTAGTCAATAGCAACCATGATAAATTAGATCACGTTTCAAGGCCATAATTGCACGCATCGCATTTATAAGTTTGAAATAATAGCAGAACAAGCAATTCTCATTGCGTTCATCTTAGTTCTAAGCGTTACCCCTACTCCAACTTCCCCGTATTAGTAGAGAATATTGAAAATAATGGATGTAATGTAAAAAGGTTTCCATTAGCGCTGGATACTCAATAATACTGAGTCAAATACGTTGTCAATATTATTACAAGTGTAGGGTGCCTTTAAGGGTAAAGGGTGTGTTATTAAACTGTAAAATATATATAGCCTCATTTAGATTTTTCTTGTCACGTGAGCCTTTCATCATTCCTTAGGCGTGCAAACCAGAAATGCATGTTTCTATTGGCTAAACACCAAACTCGAAAAAAAGATAGACATAAAAATGAATGAACAACTAACATTGAGCAAAGGTATGAATTAACATTAGAACAAATCGTAAAAAGAGTATTGAAACTCTTACCTTTATATAAAATATTTTGAAACACTCTTCTACTAACAAGAAAATCGACCATAGTTCTTCAGATTCACCGGTAATCACCTTATCACCTGAGAACGTAGATTCACCTTGTGCTTGACCTTGGGTCTGGTCATCAGATGTAGGAACTGTGCTGGTGGCATTATTTTCAGTTCAGTTGGAGCCGGAGCATGTCCGGGTGCATTCAATTCTTCAACCCCCTTGCACACTGATGATTAAATCGGAACGACTCGATGTGCTAAATAACAAACTGAAGTTGTTCCTCAGGTCGCATTAGGGCGTAGTTCGGGTTATAATCAAGAAGTTTGAACTCTTCTTTTACTGGGTCGTACTTGCTCTGTATCACAAATTTCTTGACTAGGAGTTTCCCTGTAATCATTAGCTACTCAAGGATTGACAAACCACTTTACGTTCTTATTCAATGTTAAAACTTTATCTCGTTGAGGATTGTTGTTTGTAGCATTGCACGAGAGAGAACTGATTGATCGGATATAATCTTCTAGAACATCTTCCCATTGGCGTGACCTTGAATTTCTCGATTTTAAGGTCATGCTAATTGTCTCCCTGATAATATTGTAACGTTCCACCTGACAACGTTGTGGATTATATCGTGTTTTCGAAGTAGCGAACCCTATTTTGGTGAGATAATTATTTACTAGAAAAATTAATTCATTCATATTGTTGTATATGATATTTTGAATTTTTCTAGCTGGTGTAGATAACAGCAAGACTGGTAGCCTGCAAGAGCAGTATCCAGCTCACAATCACCACCACCACTCACATCACCACCAATATCGTCATCATCATCATCATGATTCTCAGCCTTTCTCACAAGGTAATCTGATTGCTGAAACATATTATAAACAGTATTTTATAATATAATAATATGTATATTTTTTTGGCTATCAAATGAACATGACAACAATATTGTTCTTCCATACCTGTTACTTTTGATGATGAATATTATTAAGTTACTTTTTAGAGGGGACATTATTTAGTACACAGAGGAGAGGCTTGGTAAGAAGCAATTAAATTGAAACGCTCTGTTGCTTAAGCAAACTACTAAGAAGACATGCTCCTTCAGCCAGGATAACTTTTTTTCGTAAAATACAACCAATCCCAGTTTTGGAAAAGATATTGTTTTACTTGGAGATACTAAACAAAAACTGTAACAAGTAATATACAGCATCTTCGGCAAGGCAAGAGCAAAGTAATCTTTGCTTTCAATTGGAAACCGTCAATTGAGACGATAGAATAAATAATATATTTATAATAGAATAAGTAAAGCAGATCAGGCATATTACCAGGTTTTAAATGCCATGGAGTGTAAACTGATGTTGAGCAGCAAAGCGTTTAATTGAAAGCAATATTTCTCCCGACCCTAGTGTATGGGTTACTACATTATCTTATTCATTGATTACAGAATACCTACTAAGGTATAATATTTATTGCTGTATTTTTTTTTTAGTTGGAAGAGAAGATTTTCCACCCTCTCAATGGCCCACATATCAACAACAACCCTACAGTAAACAATATCACAGCAACCCACCTCCTTCCAACTCCTGTAAGTATTTTGTCTACTTGAAAAACTAGTTCATCGAAGCATTTTTTTTTTTCATTATATCAAAGATTTATTTTTTTATTATCAGCATTTGCTAATTTTGGAATAGTGGGAACTCTTCCCACTGTAGGTGTTGATTTGTGTTCTGATTGCTGAGCCCTAGGGGATAGTAGAGCAGTTGAAGGGTAGCAGATGTGGTGGAATGAGAATAATAGACGAGTATTGAATTTAGCTCATTCCAATAAAATATAAGAGCAGAAAATATTCCAGCCAGGTGGTAAAGCCCAACGGGAGCCTCGACGGCTCGTGCTTCGTTCTCGCCCCAATATTTTTCGTGAAATAATAACTTGTTTCGACGTTGACACAAATTCGGCATCAAATGGGAATATAATGGGTTAGGGGGTGGGTGAGCTTTAGTGCGAAAGTCAAGATCACCACTCTTATATTTCTCCTCGACTCTTCGTGTGTCCTGGTGTGTTGAGGTGCCAGCGGATCTCCAAGGCCACCGCCTCGGCCCTTATTTTGACATTGTCAAATTCTCTTCCACCGTCGGATGCAACTGTGCCTGCCCCACCATAAAATTGGCACCATGTGCGTAACGCCCCTAATACTACCCCCACCGATCGTTCACCAATCAGATGTGCCATCACCGTCTTGCTAAATCGATCAATCGACCCACTTATATCCCCGCCAGGTGAACGTATCCACTTGCAGGTCCACCAGTGGCATGTCCACTGTAGGTGGTTTCCTCCTGTATCGCTCGGAGGGGGGGGGGTCGATCGTACTTAGTGGTGTGGCATGTGTCGCAGGTACCAACAACGCTTTTGATTGTGTCTTTCATGCCCCACCAAAAATATCGACGCTTCAATGATTGTAGGGTTGCCTCTATTCAGTGGTGATTTGTTTTGCCTTAGTGAAACGCGAAGGTTAACTCCATCTGACGTCCTTCGTCTTTGACCGTTTCACCTTCAAGGTACAGCGGACGAATGTTCGATCGATCCCTATTCGTTTCGTCCTCCATAATCGATTAATGCGATCCCATATCGTCACATTGCCCACATATAGGTGATGCGTCTTCCTTGGAGTAGATGCGTCCTTAAGGGCCCGACAAATCTTGTCTTCGTTAATCCCCGGTGGTGACCAAATCGTTACATTTATCACATCGACCGTATTTCGTGTGTTCGGCCTTCAATAGCTCAGAAGTCTTAGTTAGCCAAATGATCTGGCGTCGCTTGTCGTTCATTATGTCCTCCACATCTTCAGCGTCTCCCACTGAGCTATCGTCTCCTGGGCCGTCCTCTGCATTTGTCCCCACGAGCAGTTCCCGCTCACCTTCTCCGCCAGGTGACCATTCCTGGTCGAATGGCCGGATGTCTCGCAATGATCCTGCAATATCTCTTCGATCGCATTCACGACGATCGCCTTGATAACCAATCTGCCACTACATTTTCCCGCCCTGGTTTATATAAAATGTCCATATTGTATTGGCTGAGAAACTCTTTCCGGTGGGTAATTCGCGCCGATCACTCCTTCATTGTTCCAACCCATTGCAGGGGTCGATGATCCGTCTGGATTTTGAACCGCCTGCCAAAGATATAGGGGTGGAAGTGTTCGATTGGCCACACAATTCCCAACAGTTCTCTTTCGAACGCGATGTACCGGCTCTCAGGATCAGTGAGGTGCCTGCTAGCGTACGCTATCGGTTTTCCCCTCCATCACGGTCCTGCGGGAGTACCGCTCCCAATGCGTACTCACTGGCGTCGGTGGTGATGGTGAATTGTAGGGAAAAATCCGAAAAGACTAAAAATCCAGTTCCTCCTGCACCCGCTCCATGTATCGCCGTAGATTGTGCTCCATTACTGGTGTCCTTTCCTGAGGAGGTTATTGATGGACACTAGGTACTCCACCATTTCTGGGACAAACCACCGATAGTAATTTAAGGACCCGAGTAGTCGTCGGATTCTCTTTACATATTTCGGGACGGTCGTCCGCTGGATTGCCTCGACTTTACTGAGGTCTGGTTGCACTCCCACACTGGAGATTCTATGGCCTAAAAAAGTTACCTGCTCCTGTCCTAAGAGCGACTTTCCGTAGACAGTTTCAGCCCGAATAGCCGAATGCGGTTGAACACGGTGCGTAAGTGTTCTACGTGTTCTGCATGATTACGGCTGAAAACCAGTTCACCCAGAACTTCTGGTGTCTACCAGGAACCTTACTCCTCTCGCCACTCGGATTATGGGTATAAAAAAGGTATGTTCCCCTCTAAATAAATTTACACATTTTTGACGATTTTAATCATAAATTGTTTCCAAGAATAGAAGAAGTATTTATGGACATATTTCTAACCCAAGATGTAAACATCTTATTTTCACTGATTTCGTTCCCGACGCAATAGATTTCTCATATTTTTCTTATCTGACACAATTCAAAGAAACTTTATCTCAAAGAAATCGTCTTAGTGGCTAAGTTCAACACCATTATATAATGGTCATGGGTTCTAATCTCTTAATGGATTGTGATTTTCACCTTCGTGCAGCTCTTGAAACTTAAATGTTTGAAGATTACTGGAGGTTTCATAACAATCAATCCTTATAAAAGGTATTTAGAGAGAGAGGGAAAAAATACGTTTATTGGCATTTTTATCACAAAATATCAATATTTGTAGTGAAAAATTCACCGGTACAATCACCGATTACAATCAATTTTTTTTTCCAAGCCCCTTAAAAATATTTATTGAAACAAAATACAAAACATAATATGTGCACTGAAATGGGCTCATTGTACTGCATCAGGTGCACATAAAAGAGGAGCTTAAAACTAAGAAAACTGGATGAAAATTATACATACAGGACCTGGTGGCGGAGCTCACCTTCAGGTTACAAAGAGGGAACTAAAACCACTTAAAAACTAACTAGAAACTAGGCTGCCTGGATGGTATGTTGGTCTGTGGTTGGCACTCAGGCAGATAGGGCCGACAACGTTCCAAACGAATTGCGATCTAAGCCCACCAGGCCCATTCAGAAGGCCTCCATCCAAGGGGGCCGTGTTAATGGTTTCACGCTGCTCTGCAGGTATGACGATGAGCTTGGAGTCAAGCTTCGGGCCCAGGGTTCGTTTTGCCCAACCGTTTGTTGTTGGTCGGGGGGCCTGCGTAAACTCGGCTGGCCATTCTCTCTTCCAATGGTGGTCTTCCTCTGCTCTACTTGCGTCTGGTTGGTTCTCCTTGGCTGCTCGATCATTGAGCAGCTGCATACTTCAGGGGCAGTCGCAGATAGATTCTACGTGTAATACCTGGCTGTTCGCGCAACAATTTCGCGGGGCCATTGAGCAGAGTCACTCTCTTGCGAACATCTGACACACCGCTACCACTTACTGCATTGGTTGCGGGTGAGCCCGAACACATGGGACCGGTGGCATTGGGATGTAGCCCTCTTCTTTAATTATCACTGTCATGACCTGAATTATCACGTGGTTGAGCACTCCCCCGTTTTTCAGGGCGTTGGCATCCACATCTGGTGTTGTGACGAGTAAAACAGGAACTGCGTCTAGCGGCCAGCTGCGTCCGCTCAACGCAGTGTTGTTATGTCGAGGATTCAACGTCCTCCCGTACATTAAGCCCCATTTAAAGAGATTTTTTACACACCTGCCCATCGCCAACTCTCACCTAGACAATTTTACCTATAATATTATTTTTCTATATTAAACTTACGTGGTGGGCAATACATACAACAGTATAAATAGTGAAAATATCTTGTTTTGAATGATGGACTAAGTAAAAAAGAATACTGCATACACCCCAGGACATTACAACGCAATTAATTAAAAAAAAATTTTTTTCAATATAAATACCAAAATTAACCATTTGTTTCCTAATTTTTGTGTGTTAATCACTAATGTAGATAAATATTAGTTTATCAGTCAATAAAGTTGTGGGTAGAATTTGTATGATAATTTTTCTTACAGATGACCCTGATTCTGGCTCTGCATCTAAAACAAATGTGGGACACAAGGCAGTTGAAAAAAGTGCAATAATTTACCATGGAGGAGTCCAACCTCCAGGAATGAGGCCTTCCCTTCACCTTGAACCACCCCCACCGCAAACTCCTGTTTATAGTCAGAACCCTGTTTACAGCCAACCGGCTCTACCTGCTCAAAACGTCCCTGGTCAGAGAATCAATTTCCAAGGTGGCTCAGCCCAAGTAGAAACAGAACAACCACCCCCACCGCAAACTCCTGTTTATATTCAGAACCCTTTTTACACCCAACCGGCTCAACCTGCACACAATGTCCCTGGTCAGAGAATCAATTTCCAAGGTGGCTCAGCCCCAGTAGAAACAGAACAGCCACCCCCACCGCAAACTCCTATTTATATTCAGAACCCTGTTTACACCCAGCCGGCTCAACCTGCACACAATGTCCCTGGTCAGAGAATCAATTTCCAAGGTGGCTCAGCCCCAGTTGAAACAGAACAGCCACCCCCACCACAAACTCCTGTTTATATTCAGAACCCTTTTTACACCCAACCGGCTCAACCTGCACAAAATGTCCCTGGTCAGAGAATCAATTTCCAAGGTAGCTTAGCCCCAGCAGAAACAGGAGCTTATTCACCCTCGACATATCAACAACCGATTAATAATCAATACTCTCCTGACCAATACTCTTCTCGTGCACACAATGCTCCCACTCCAAATAGTCAGTATCAACCAAACGTTCCAAGGCAAGTCTTTCACACAAAAACTTCTGAAATTAATCCTTACGAAAGAAGTTTAAGGGCTGGCTATCCTAGCTATCCAGCACAACCATTTCCTTCTTACCCTCAAATAGATCCTGGTGCATATCCCCCTAACTCAGAACAAGAATCAAGACTGGATACAACTCCTAAATCGTTTAATAATGTAAAAGATAGTTGTCCAGAAGGTTTCAGTGGTTTAATGGCCCATTCATACTGTAAGAAATTTCTCAGTTGCTCTCATGGCAGAACTTTTACTATGAATTGTAGTCCAGGAACTAGGTAATTATTTTTAGATTTTTCTTATACATAATACTTGACTAGTAGATTTAAGTAAAATAGATACAAATTACAAAAACATTCATTATTTTAGTTTTTGTTATCATTTCAAGATAGGAGGTGGCAGGTAAAGATGTAGCAAATCCAATCATGAAAACCAAAATCAAGGTTGAGAGTTAAGATTCCTAGATCTAATTACACTAGCACCTCAGTCCCAGCTACAAACTGCAGTGACAACTTCGGTTGGCATAACCCAATCATGAGAAGCTATGTCGTGGATTTCGTTTTTTAACAAAGAGCTTATCACTTTTTTAGTTTGAATGGATTTGTTTTAGAAGTAATTAACTCCACTATAATGTTTTTTGTTTTTTTAATTCTCACCAGTTTTGCCTTTAATTGATGAAAAACTTGACAATTACATATTTATTACTCCAGTTTTTGTAGGCCTATTCTGTAAACTTTAAAAATTTCAACCCACAATACTAATTGAAATTGAAACCATCTTACCTAACATAATTTACAATATTCTAGTTGAGGTATCTTTTTCGTATGTATGTACATCCTATATGAGCTAGTTGGTTCCTACAAACTATTTCTCAAACTTGTGTCATCTAAGTCAGGTCTATCCTCTCTCTTACCATGAATAAATTAATATTTCCATGGAGCAAATGCAATTTCTCAGTCTTGCCTATAAAATATTTCCTTGTTTAACATTCTCTTTTTTTTTTTGACCAATTATTCATAATATATTCTCTTTTCTTTATAAGCAACACACAAATGCTTCCAATTCGAGATCCCTTTCATGTTAATTGCAGATGTTTTACTGTGTTAATGAAGTTTCATTAATAAATATAAGAAAAATTGTACTCATATTAAATAAAGACTGTTCCATTTTTAATTAAAATTAATTATATGAAGTATCATAAAAAATTGTTGTGATAATTCCAATTTTATTCAGGAAGTGCCCAGTAGTACACAATTATTAAGTACTAAGAGGGTGATTGTAAATATTACTGTCCTAAATCTTATAAAAGCCAACATTTTTATTCATTATATGTAATTTATTTCATATATTAATTTTATCCAAAACTACTCCTTTTATATGTGAACATTTTTTTAGATTTAATCCTGAACTTTTGATATGTGACCATGATTATACTGGCATATGTAATGATAGTCAAGACTATCCTCCTACTCCTAAATTTAACAAAGTTGATAATTTACAGCCTGCTGAATCAAATCACGAAATAAAAGCTTATCGTCCTGATAAGAAAGTAACAGAGAGAATAAGTAAATTTTATTACACCATACATATTTATTTAAAATAGTTAAGTTGTTGAAGTACACTAAAAGCTTATGCTTTGCAGGGCCACCTCAAACTGCAGAAGCTGGACCAGCAGAAAGTATTACTGAGGCAATACCTAAGAATGATGAGTTTAGTATAGTGCATGTTGTAACAGAAAATTCACTGCATATTGAATCAATCATACCTAGGATAAAAATTGAAACTGATAATAAGGAGAAAATTATTAAGGACAGTCAAAATAACACAAAAACTTCTAAACAGACTTTTAAACCAGATAATTTACCTGTTCCAAAGGCAAGGTTCATTTCTAAAAGAAATTCTACTCTAGATAAGCAAATCCTAAGACTTAGAGGTAGCCCTTCACAGTTTGAAGGTTTTGTTGAAATGCAGTTATCTGCTGGTTCATGGGGGGTGGTCTGTGATAAACATAATGACTGGAAAATTGAAGAAGCTCATGTGGTATGCAAAAGTTTGGGATTTCCAAGGTAAGATTGAATGTAAATGCTGTTACAAAATGTATTTGTCTTCTTGTTACCTACACTGCTATCTGCCATGTCTTTTCGTTATTTTTATTTTACTTTTAAGAGGTGCTGAGATTAGTTGGCAAGGTTTGCCTGCGGATGTGAAAAATACGACATCAAATATCCTTGCAACAGATATAGTCAGTTGCACAGGCTCAGAAGATTCTCTTCTCGATTGTACTTTTTCTGTTGGTAAGTCCAAAATATATTGAATCCAACTAAATCATATCTAGTTATGTTTTTTCAGGAGTTAGTTTATCTTATGGTATTTTTTTTTTTTTTTTGTTTGATGGCTAGTACAAGTTTAACTCTCGAAAAATTTGCAAAATTAAAATTTTATAGCATACCGATCTCTTAGTCTTCTAGTACCTATACCAACCAAACTGCTATCCTATGCCACACTTGCAAGATTTTAAGTTGTAGACTGAACGAGAAAGCATTTGATTTGAATTTATCAAGCCCAGCATTATAGTAAGATTAAATGGCACCAATTCTTTTTATTATTTATCATGGGCCCAAATTGGATGGCTGTGTGACAGTCAAAATAACTTCTGCTAAATTAATAACTAGTAGAGAGAATAAACTAATTATTGCTTATACAATGTAATCAGTCTTAATTGTCTGTAAATTTAAAATAGATTGAGGTATAGACAGCTCCTTGACTTTTCTTTGCTGGAGCTTTAAATTTATTTACTTTTTATCCTCTTTATTTTTTATGAACTCAATATAACACTTTTAACATAACAACAGGTGGTGGATGTGATCCAAAAAAGGATGGTGTCTGGGTGAGGTGTTATAGCCATGGCTTGTCCAAATGCTTTCCTGGTGAAATGTCTCTAGGTGATCGATGTTACTCTCTAGTTGTTCCAAACGAAGAATCTCCAACAGAAAATCTAGTAGGCTTCACCCAAGGAGAGGCTCTTGCACATTGTCAGAAGAAAGGCGGACATCTAGTCGACATTACTTCTCAGGTTATTTTTATTTTATTAGAAATTAGTATGATTTGCTGTATTTATTCTCATGAGAGCTCTATTAAGATAACAGCACTTGCCCAACTGTTTTACTTTTGATAAGTCTGACTTCCATACAATCTAGCTACAAAATAAATAAAAATTGAAACTTTTACAACGCGTGAAAGTGTTATTTCTATTGAAATTCTATTATTTATTGAAGGTTGAAAATGACTTTGTATCTGAATGGTTGATTAGACAAAGCATTAATGGCAACATCATGACCTCTGGTGTGGGTATGTCACTGATGGGAGGTTCAATATGGATCTGGGAAGGTAGTGAGAGTACATTCACATATCACAATTGGTGGCCAGGTATGTATTAATGAATATTTTCATAATTATCATTTTTTAAATTTTAAATTCATTGAAGATTACGAACATTTAAGAAAGTTTCTCTTCATTGTCATCTCTCTTCATTGTATAGCTCAGCAACCCTCCCTTTTTGATTTTATTGATTAATTTAGCAATTGTTCAAGATTTAATATACATAAGTTACTTAATTTTCTTAGCTAATACCTAATCTAAGTTTTCGTTTATATCGTTTAAGGTTGGAGTGGAGCAAAATCTATTCCCCCTCAGACCTATACAAGCCGGGCACTCTGTATTGTTTTGAAAAGGTATTTCCCATGCAAAGATTCAAATGCTACTGAAGATCGTCTTTGTGATGCCCAATATTATTATTGGGACGTAGAGGATTGTGATGCTATGCCTTTTAGTCTTCCATATGTTTGTGAAAGGGCTGCTAACAAAATTGGTAATCATTAATGTAAACATAAGCATTTACATTTACAATTATATTACTTAACTAAAGAAACTTTATATTACTAATTTTAAAATAAATTTACTGTAATTATTTTTTTCTTAAGATAATTGGACACTTAAATCAGGTAAGTTAGTGAATCTTGGAGGTTATTGATGGTGTGGAGTGTGTATATTAAAAAATAAAACACCTGACTCTCCACAGCTTTATTTATTTTTGACATTTTTGACAGATTATGCTGCCATTCTCAAGGGTTCGAGCTGTAACATTCAATAAATTGTGGAGAGACAGAGGGTGTTTTATTTCATAACCTCAGGGATCCTACCCCAAGGTTCCCTAAGGTCTAGCTTTAAAACTTATATTAATTCAACAATCTTTTACTTTTGCTTTGATGGTATTAATTGCTAATATAAATATATCAGCTAGAGATAATATTATTTCTAGTCTACTTTTTTAATTTATATTTATTTTGTAGGCTGTGTAATGGGGACTGGAGCTGGTTACAAAGGAGCAGCAAATGTTACTAAAACAGGGAATCTTTGTCTTTCATGGGATCATGCACATGTTCTTCAAGAATTAAAGTATAGGATTTCAGAAGAAGATAGAAAGTAAGTAATCAGTAATATTAGTATACCTGGTCTAAATAATAACATTGATTATATTGATATCATCCTAAATAATGTAATTTTAGAGTAAGCTTATCAGGGCACAACTATTGCCGAAACATTGCTGGCAAAGAAACACATCCTTGGTGTTTTGTCAGGGAAACCCCAGCACTTGTTAAAACAGAACTGTGTGATATCCCCATCTGTTCAGCAGGTAAGTTTACCTCATATTAGTTGAAGATTTAAACTACAGTGGTAAATGTATGCCAGATTTATAATTTGTAATTATCAATGCCATCTTCATAAAAAAGGAAGGTAATTGCTGTCCATTGAAATCAGAATTGAATAAAATAACATTTTTATTATAATCTACTGGTTTGTACAGCATGTTTATCTGTGCAGCTTAAGCTTGACATTAACCTGGAGAAAAAAAACACTATGATGAGGGGGAATGAAGTATACACCTACACATAGCTATTTCAGTTAAAGTGGTTGTGGGGATGCTGAAACATTTTGTTTATTTTAGGGCATTTTTTTTTTTATTAGAAAAATTCAGAGACAGAGTAAAATTACAAGCATAATAATGAATTGGAATCATGGAAAGAGGAAAATAACTAAATCAATGAGTAATATTAAAAAGAGTACAGTTAACTTAATGTAGCAATGCTGCTTGATTAAAAAAAAAATTATTTACATCCACATCTGCTAAATGGTCAGAAAGACAGAGGAAATAAAAAAATACAAATTCAATGTTGAGAGGGACGTAGATTGGCAAATATTGGGGGAAACAGTATTCCACAAGTTAAAGGCTCAGACAAGAAATCACTTGTCAAACAAGGAAAGGGCGGAGGTCAGATCGTTTGTTTACATGTTGTTTGAATGTTAGAAAATTTAAACTGAAGAAGATCGAGCAGTGGGGTTTTTGTTGAATGATGAGAAAAAGGAATAGTGCAAGAAAATATTTATGGAACCAAGCAATAGTGACCAATCCAAATTGATCTGTAATCATCTGATATGTGAGAATCTCTTGGGATCATAAAGATAAATTAAAACATTGGGATAAATTTAACATATGGGTCAATGACTGAATAGACATTCTTCAAGACATGCCCCCTTAAATTCTCATTTACATTTTGGCGATAAACCCTTACTTTTTCATTCTTTGCTCTAGCCATGTGAGATTTAGCATATAATTGTAGCAAAATTGATAGGTTCTATTCAGTTTAAGGTGGGGGTAGGGATGAAAATAAATTGTAATTGAAGCCAAAAACTCCTGTTGGACAAATGGTTGTTATTTCCCCCTTAACAAACAAATAAGTTTCCTTTTTTTATTGCAGTAAACATATTTTCACTGAAAAAATCAAGTGGGTATTGTTCATTTCAAGAAGATGTATTGCTCTCATGAATCACCCTACATAAACAAGAGTTGTTTGTAGAAAGTAAGTCAGGAATACTTCAAATTTACTCTGTGATTTTTACAGGGTTGGAGAAATCTGCTAGATACTTTCGATGTCCTGTAAATTATTTTTCATGTGGAATAAGTGGAAAATGCATCCCGATGTCTCAAGTCTGTGATGGTAATTCTGTAAGTCATAAATTCATTTTGAATTAAATTGAAAAAATCTCCTCATTCAATAAACTATTTTGAAAAAAGTAGTCAAAGTCTGTAAAACTTATTTTTTCAAAGAAAATGTTTTTCAATGGCTAAAATTAATTCAGTTTATTGAACCAAGTAGCATTAGGGATCAATCTATTTTTAATTGATCTTTTTACAGTATTGGGTATTAGTTATATTATATTTGTCCAGAAATTCAATAAATGTTTATAATAGATTTAATTTATTTCAGGACTGTTCTGATTCAGAAGATGAAAGTAACTGCCAGTTGACTTTATCACAATTTTCTTTGTTTGAGAACTCAAAATTAATTGTACCAGAAGTTGAAGTATTTATCAAAACTCCTCTAGCTTTGTGTGCTCAGAGATGTTTGGAACTGGTGAACTGTAGGTCATTTTCTTTTTTGTAAGTATTAATTAATATGATTAACACTAGATATCAAGTAATTGATGGCTTGAATAAAGTTACTTGTAATTTTATCAAGAGTTGCTCAAGAAGAATGTGTTCTGGCTGAAACTAACATCGGATTATCAGGTAACTTAAGCAGTGCTCCCGGTTGGAATTACTATGAGGTGAATTCAAAATCAATTCAATGTAAAAACTCATTTGTTTGTGATAATGGTAAATGCATCTCACAAGAAACGGTTAGTAATTTGGACATCGGGTGAATAAATAATAATTAATATCTATTCTTACTGTTTATAGTTCATTATTATAGGTTTGCAATGGAAGAAATGACTGTGGGGATCGATCCGATGAAAAAAATTGCACATGGTTAAAAAATAAAATTCAAATTAAATTAACTGGTGGCAGTAAGCCCAATGAAGGCAACATCCAAGTAAAAGGTAAAGGATTATTTATTTATATTATTTTCCTAAAGAAAAAGTATGCAGTTTATTACCTCGAGTGTTCTTAATTTATTAGTTGTTTGTTTGAGCAAAATTTGGTGGAAATATCTTCACTGGCTTAAAAAATTTTAGGAAGATATATAAGACCACAAATATATCAATCTAATGTATTTATTAGATAATAAATAACATTTATTCTAGTACTTTTTGTATTATCTTATTACCAGAAGCATTATTAAACTCCATTATTATTGTTGCTAATAGCGCATGATAGGTGGGGCCTAATCTGTGATGATGAATTTGAACAAAAAGATGCAGATGTTGTGTGCCGCCACCTTGGATATCCTCTAGGCGCTTTAGAGATAAAAAAACATTCTTTCTTTCCTCAAAGTCACACTATGAGTTTCATAATAGATAACCTGAATTGCCTCGGTAACGAGAGTTCTATTGCTGATTGCTTCCACAATGGCTGGGGAATTCATGATTGTCAAGCTGAAGAGGTAAGGGTTCCATTCTTCATACTCCATTTTACATTCACAAACCCCTATCAAAATAAAAATAAACAAATTATATTTAAATGTCTATTTAGGCTAAATAAATGTACAGGGGCTTATTTAGTAAGAAATTTATGTTGATATTTTTTGTTTGAAAGACAAAAGGTTGTTAATTATTGCCAATAAAACATGGATGTGATAGAGATTTCATTACAGATTTTAATGTTTTTTCTTTTGTAATTATATTGAGCATTGAGTAATTATTGAGATCTTTAATTTTACACCTACCCAATATGATAGGAATCTATTTCTGTTTTATTACCAAGTAATTTATTAGTTGCTTCATTATTTTTCATGGAGTTTCTTTTATTTGTAGCATCATTGGGACATCGGATGAAACTATTGCGCAACTTATCATGACTTTAAGTCAAATTTACGTTGGATTGAAGTTATGAACATCATCTTAATACTTTAATCTTATCATCAAGTTATAATTAAAAAATCTTATTACTAACCAAACATCAAGAACTTTAATTTGATATCCCTCTCAATAAAATAGAAAAAACTTATTTTTTATTTTCATGTAATGGATTAATTAATGTCACTTAAACATGTTTTATGGAAATAGCAGTATTTTATCAATAAACAATGGTTTCAACAAAGGTTGATTTAGTAATTTTCTAATACTTTGAAGAAATTCTAAATCCAGTGTCATTAAAGTAAATAATCATATTCTTAAATCTTCATTATTTATTTAGTATGATCATAGTAGTATCTTTCATCCTTGCTTATTTCTGTAAAAAAATTAATATACCTGGTTTTACATTTGTTATAAATAAATAATACATGTTTACATTTATAGAATAATAATTTTTTTTATTTTTTTTAAATATGAGTATTTGAATAGAAGCGAGTGAAATCTATCAATCTGGCCCTCTTATAGTCATTAGAGAAAATGATGAAACTAAGTTTACTGTTCACATGAGAAATTTAACTCAGACAACAGACAATTATGTTATTTAGCCAATAAACCAAAAAAAATTCAATATAATATAATTGATTTTATTAAGTGTTTAAAGGCTGCTGGAGTTGTCTGCAAAGTTGGTCCTAATGAATGCAGTTTCAACTATTGGCAATGCGAGAAGTCAGCAGAATGTATACCTCTAGCATTCCTTTGTGACAAAGCTAAAGATTGTAAGGATCACAGTGATGAAGATCCAGCAAGATGCAAGGTCATTGATTTTTTTTTTTTTTTTGTCCTTTCAATTAATTAATTTGTGAAAAATTTATATTTTTTGTTTTCTTCTTCAGTCTCCAGTTCAAGTACGCTTGGTTGGGACGGGTGGTGTAAGTAGAAGCAACAAAGCAAACGAAGGAAGGGTTGAAGTAAGCAGATTTGGAATTTGGGGAACAGTCTGTGATGATGATTTCGGATCTGAAGAAGCAAATGTTGTCTGTAGGGCTCTTGGATACAATGGGAGTGCTGAGGTTAGGGATTAGATTATGATACTAAATGTGAATACTAATATAATTAAAAGATTATCTGTACAATAACAATGGAACATGGTTTATCTATTTTAATTTACTTGTACAACTTTGTCTATTTTAGGTCTACAAAGAGGCAGCCTATGGAGCTGGTGAAGGAATTATTTGGCTTGACCAAGTCCATTGCCAAGGTAATGAAAGTAATATTCAGCAGTGTATGTCAGATGGGTGGGGAAGGACCAACTGTAAACATAATGAAGATGTAGCAGTGGCTTGTTCAACTCAACGGTCAAATGCAGAGGTGATTTTTCCTTTATTTGTTATGCTAAGTAACTGCACCATGCATAGTTTTTCCCCGAGCAGTTCAATTTTTGCCGTTTATATATCCATTTGAATTGAAAAAGGATTTTAGACAGTGATAATTATGGTTGTGAGTATAATCATTTTTAATATTGGTTACAGATCTAGTGTACTACCAAAATACCCAGGCATTAGAAAGTGGATAACTAATCATTCACAAAGAAACTGATTAAAAAAGTTACAGACCACTTCTTGCATATTTAAACATAACATAATGCTACTTCTTGGTGATAGGATCTGGCCCGTCCACCATCTTCTTCTAATTGCTATGATCCTGTCTGGGTGCCATACAGTTTCCAACACTGACAATATTTCAAGCATTAGTTTCTATGCTATTTCCCATCAAACTTTATCTGAGTTTTAGTCTTCCACAGTTGGCTCAATATATATGATGCTTCTTTTAAATGTTTCCTTCCCACCATAATTGACTGAGCTTACAATCTGCATAATAGCTATTGTAATTACTGACTCCAAGTGATAAAAAATGGATCTTCCTTTTATTTTTTTAAGTTCTTGTTCACTAGCCTTAGTAATTCTCAATGACTCCAATCACATAAAAGAGATTAGAATGTTGTATCAACTTTTTATAGCCATTAGCTGTGAAAGACCTTATTTAGTTACTTAATCCCTGAAAGTTATGCCCCCATTACCATGTTCATGTTGTAGCTATCAGCAACTAGTATTAACTCCTGAAAATAAAACTATGGATGGACAAAACTTCCTTAATTATATAATGAAACACCCTGCCCCCTCCCCATCAGCTTTAAACCAATAAATTGCATCATTCTTTTTGTGCCAAGTTATGTAAATTTATTTTTAAAAATAAAACTTGCTTGAGAACAGTATTTATTTATGTCATGGATAGACTAAACAGAAGGCAGAAAATAGCAATGTTTTATTTTAAAACAAACATTATTGAAAAAATTCCTTTATTTTGCAGCCAGCAACAAAAAAAACCTTGTTTAATAAGAATAAAAGCCCGCAAGATAATATAATAGAAATGGGGGCTGATGATATTTCATTAGAAGAACTGTTCATACCAGACTGTGGCACCGTTGTGGATATGCTGGGAGCTGTAAAAAATCGGGCTTCTGCAAGAGTTGTTTCTGGTTTTGAAACAATAAAAGGAACATATCCCTGGCAGGTAAATATGCAATGTATTATTCTTCTATTAAAATATTAATTTCAAATGTTGAGAAACACAACCAAAAAATAGATTTATCAAACAGTTTACTCTTCTCTAAACTATGTTGCTCTTTAGAGTGCAATTATATAATCATCAGAAGTTAGTTTTTTTGAACTAAGAAATAATTTACTATATTGATACTTCAAATACTACATTGATAATTTAATTCAGACTGTGATGGGTTAACTACTTACTAAAAGGGAACTGGACTTAACCAATTTTACATAACTTGCATCATGTGGGGAGGTTTTAACAGCTTTAACTCATTGTTTATAAAACTTGACTTACCTAGTTTGTCACGACTGCCAAAAGATATATTTGACATGGTCTAGTAAATATAATCGCTGTGCAGAATATATTTCGGAAAGTATTTTAAAAAATCTCATCAGCATTACTTCTATTCTACTTTATTCTATTTCGTCAAATAAATGTGATGAAGAATGACATATTTTACTTTACGAAGATTTAATTTAATCTCTGAAAATTGTTTTATAGGCTTATATTGAGTTTCTTTTATTTCCATTGATACAAAATATTATATATTTTTTATAGGCCAGTATAAGAGTAAAGACTATTATCGGAAAATCAACACATTGGTGTGGTGCTGTTGTTATTTCACGGTACCATGTATTGACTGCAGGGCATTGCTTCAGAGACTATGCTAAGTCAGCATATTTTGTAAGAGCAGGGGACTATGATAATGAGGTAACTAAAACTAAATGATTGAATACACAAAATTTTAATGTTTATTAAATACTTGTTGGCTGGTCAATTGTCTTTGAAATACTTCCTATGTGGAAGCTGCACTCAGCCTCTCTCAGACGTTGCCTACATTTCGTGAGTCTTACAGCTTTGAACAATCAACCTTGTTTTCATTCTTATTATTTGTGCTAGCCTTGCTATTTCTTTGGTAAGTCATAAAAGCCATAAACAATTAATTAACATAAAAATTCAATTAGACTAACCCATGGTGGACACTGGTCCTAATTACCAGTAAGAGAGAGAGAGAGCTCTCTCTATAAGGCAAGACAAGCATATCAATAAGAGAGAAACAGTAAAGGTCCGAGGTATTACCCAAGAGGAATAAAAAACTGCACATATTCTTTATAATCAGCAAATCAAAAATAGTGAAGAAGGCTTGCCCCCACTGTTAGTCTGAGGCATTGCAGAAGACAGGATTGAGAGAGTAACAAAACAACAAAAGAGCTTGGGGATTACCCTTCACATTGTTTTGGCATGGAATAACCCCTGAACCATCTTAAGTTGTGACACCTTGACTCTAAAGTCTAGGAATTTACTTTAGACCCACAGTATAATTTAATGATGAGGCACAAACTTTTTAAAAATTTCCAATCTGAAACTTTTTGGAGTTGGAGTACATATCAACATTAAACAACATCCTCCAATAACTGCCAATTCAATCTGCATTGAATAAATGAAGCAATAAATAAATTCAATTTTCTTTATTGTCATAATTAATCACTAAAACATACTCTCCTACCTCTCCACAGCCGATAAGGTGACAATCCTGCAGACAAATTTGGGGAACACTGGGCAATGTATATATACCTATATTCTATGAACATATATTTTAAATAATGTACGAATGAGAGGGTAAATATAAATTTGTAAATATAGTATGAATACAATCTTTTATCACCTCCCTCCCCCCTTTTGGGGTAAATAGTAATTTTCTTTAAATAAAGATTTATTTTTAAAAAAAACTTACTCATTGAAATTCCACAGGTCGATGAAGGTACCGAACAAGATATGGAAATTGATGAAATGTGGATCCATTCTCATTTTGACAAAGGAGTTAATTTGAATAACGATATAGCCCTTGTTAAAATCAAAGGGGAAGGCTTTGAGTTCAATACTTGGGTTTTACCAGCTTGTCTTCCTCAAGATAACCCTGTGATCCCTAACAATTGCACTATTTCTGGATGGGGCTCGAGTTCAAATCCTGGGACTGGTGAGTATATAATTTATTATTTAGTACTTGTTTCATTCATTGATTTTTTTTTATTACAGTTACAAGTTATTTATTTCACTCATTCACTTAGTGAAATTCGTATGATTCAATACTATGAAGGAACTTTATTTAAAATTTAAGAGAAACAATCAGGTTAATGTTATAAGAAAAGGTATCAAAACAAGTGTGGTGCATCACATAATTAAGGGTTGCTTTATAGCTATGAAAATATTTCAAAAACACACACCTTAACAGAAACTACATACATACTTAACTATGTTTCAAGGTTTCGCCAGAACTCTCCACGCCACCTGGTTAACTCCACTTTCACCAGAGGAGTGCAGGAATATAGATACTTATAGTGATGCACTAAGTGCTGGCATGATGTGTGCTGGCAGCCTAGAAGGTGGCCCAGATTCTTGCCAAGGAGATTCAGGAGGCCCTCTGCTTTGTCCTATCAATAGTAAGTGCTAAATGCAGAATAATTCTTGTCACATGAAATACATAAGTATAAATTACTTAAGTTTAATTATTTTACATGGTTTCTTCAAAACTGGAGAACTCTCTGCCTTTTTACACTCTACCTGTCCTTTTTTTTGTGAAGTGTAAGCTATTAATAAGTATTATTTAAATGTAATATATAATCCCACTAACATAAAATTTTAAATATTTTTTGGTGTAAGAGTAAAATTATGTAATTATTTAAATTAAATTAAAATCCATGATGAAGAGTTAAGGCCAACCAAAGTTGAAGCTGTAGTTAGTAGATGGTGATGAGGAGTTGACCTGGTTATTATTAAAGTGTTACCTCTAAACCTTAATTTTGGTTTTTTTAACTGGATTAGCTACTTCTTTAATCAATTAGCTACTCATTTATCCTGGCTGAATGAACCCAGACTAGGCTTATCCCACAATAAAAAAAATCTTAAGAGGAGCCGGAAAACGAAAACAGGTCTTCACAGTCAGAAGTCAGCATGCTAACTGCTAGCATTTATGGGCGGTCTGTTTATAACACAATTAAATAATAATTAATAACATATATGTTAAAATAATACATATAACAGCCGAGACATAAAAAAAAAAATTGTATTGTATATTCAACTCTGAAATTCATCAATAATCATTTAATAATAAATAGCAGGAAGCATTGCTTACCAAAAAAAGATAGATCCACCCACAGCTTGGAGGTGGGCACAGTTAGCTAGAAGATTACCTAGACAGAAACCAGTAGGTCCTGTGTTGAATCACGGGCTATAGCACTATTTACCCCTTACAAAAAAATTATTTCTAAGTATCTATGAATATTGTGTGGAACCTAATCAGACTAGAACGATAATGTTTGTCATATAGTATAATTAGGGTTCCTTCTACAGTACTAAGTTTCTCAAAAACAGAAAATCATTCCACTCAAGACACCATTCTTATATTGCTTAGAGATATTAAAGAAAACTGTGATTCAAAAGAATTTGTACATCCAAGAAACTACTAGGAGAGATAAGTGCTTAATTGCATGGCAGTTGTTTGGGAGATGAAATCCCTAAAACTTAAAATGTTCTATAACGATATCCTCCTAAAGAAAAAATAATTCAGCTCTATGCCTAAATTATAAGTCTATTAACAGCTTACTCGCACTTGGATTATATAGTCTAATATATTTTTTATTTTATTTTTTGCAGATCAGTTCACATTATTTGGAATTACTAGCTGGGGTCATGGTTGTGGTAGATCAAATAGTCCAGGTGTTTATACCAATATTCCCTATTACATGGATTGGATTAATAACCGCATTAAGATTTCAATGAAGAAACAGAAGTTTAGAAAGAATTAATCATTTTTACTTTTATGCTAATGTAAGTGAATTTCTGTTGTGAACATTTTCATATCACAACACTTCATGAAAAAATGATTATGAAACTACCTGTAAAAATTAGAAATGTTTAGTTAATTTAATCTTTATTATAATAGAGTAAAAAGAGAAGGGTCATTATCTCATTATTTTTCTATTATGATTCTCAACTATATCCATTCCTACAGATTAAAGTAATTTAATTTCCTTCAAATATGTGCTCGTATGTTATAATGTTTAATGTGGTTAAATTATAAAAATATTAATTGTCTCCAATTATAGATTGAAATTATCAAATATTTGATTTTTATCAAGAAATATTTAGAAAATGTAATAGAAATGTATTTTGAGTTAATTTATTATTGTTTTGTAAGCCTTAAAATTAAATTATTTAAAACATTATATCATAATTTAAAAAAATTCACTCATAGAAGTAAAACAGACAAATTCTATTGACAGTGTAATATCTGAAAGTTGTATTATTTTTACATTATTCACCAATTTATAAGCATATAATAATAAGAATAAATGATTGTTGTACCAACTTCTTTGCCATGAATAAATAGAAGTACCCCTCTTCTCATACCAGAAAACACCAGTTTACGTTTTCATATTTTAATAATAAAAACCTTAGGCACCAGTTTGAGAGGGGAACTGGTTCACGACACGGCTGAAGCTTACTAGAGGGCGTGGGCATAACCCAGCCTCTGACCTGCCTATGTAAGGCTAAAATTCGGAGCTTTTTTCATATTTTCGGAACCCGGCACCTGAAGTGAACACTGTTCTCTCTCTCTCTGCACTAGCGCTTGTTGCTCCACTTGAACCATGGTTTTCTTATTCAACTACCTCTGCACCTCTCCTTCCTAACCTCGCTGTTTTAGTCTGGCGTTGCCAGACTCCACACCTTCCTAGTGGGATTCTCTGCCTTTGTCTCGCTAAAACTGGCACATCCTTGGAAGGGATCCCTTCCATGCGGACGATGGTCTCTGGGGCCCTACAAACTGTATCTATTAGAGTCTACCCCAGCGATCCAGTATGCTTCTCACCTTTGGGATCCGGACAGTTTTCGCCTAACCTTAGATACCGAGTGTGAATTCGTGGTCATTCCAAGACCACATGAACTACCTATAATACCTACCCTGTACCTCTTCTCCTGAACATAGTGCACTGTCGGGGCACTCCTTCTAAGATCTTATGAGGTCAGATCAATATGAATAAAGCTGCCAGCCGACTAGGCCACCAGCAAAGGTCAAAGACCACAGGTTTACCCATTTTATCTCAATCTTGACGCCCGCCAGGCAGCGGCCAGGGCCAGGTCGTTAGAACATAGCCCCCCCGGCAGACACCTCCCTACTTTCCTGACAATGATAATACTGTTATTATATATTAATAGTAAATACTTTATTTATATTATTCTAGTGATAATCATGTGTTATACTTCTTTTTAATAAAGGAAAAAAAATCTATTTTAAACCTTGTATTGAAGCTAAGCCAACCATTACACCATAAACAAACACTTTACAAAACCATTCTGGACTTAATGGGACAGGTAACTACTAAATTAAGCATATTTGATCCAAACTCTTGGGGAAAATGTACTCTCTTGATGATACCAGCTTTTAAAACCGGTTGCTGTTTTGGAATAAAATTGCTTTCCAACCATTCATGGTTGCCATTAGGGTTGGTAGTATACTTTTTGAGATCATAATGGCTAGTAAACCAGATTGATATTCTATAGACCCTAAAAATAATCTATGCTCATTAAGGATTTTTATTTTGAAAGTTAATAACAAATTTGATTCAGGCATTTTCATAGATTTTGAGGTACCATTTTCAATTTTTCTCTTCTTCATTTCTTTCATAACGGTCAAAAACACTTTTAGTTTTCAATAACACAATTTTTCATGTCTTCCCAATTTCAAATGGAACCTTTATGTTAAGTTTTATTATGTCTCTAACTTAAACAGGGGAATCGAATCACAAAGACCAATAAAGACACATGGGTGAAAGCATGAAAGGAGACATAATAAAAGTTTACATAAAGGTTCCATTTGAAATGGGGAAGACATGAAAAATATAGCCATTTCCATAAAACATGAGTAAATAAATGCCATTCATTATTAGTTGGTATTAAAAAACATCTGTAGTTAAGCTATTTAGTATCAAATTAAAGATTTTAGTTCTCTAACTAATAATATATAATTTTTGGGGGGTATTTCAATCCATAGTTACAAGTAGTCATTAACATTGTATAGACAACTTCAACCCAATGATTTCTTTATAGGTAATAAATGATATTTTAGGTGTACATTACAGGATGATGCGAAAAATAAAGCAATAAAGGGTGAATAGAAAATCAAATATTTTTCTATCATATTGAATATGGTATCAAATTTAAGACCTTGATTTCCAAAGTAATAAATAATATCTAATATCTGTCTACAAATATATAGTGATTAAAACTGTTATCGAAAGTGTGAAGTATATTCATAATGTTTTTGCAGCTTTAGTTTTTAAAGATGTAAAAAGTATTGGTCTTGGGGAACCATCAACACAAAACCTAAGCTTTGACTAAATAACATATGACAGGTGTTGAAGTTCTTGTGTTTCTACTGTTACTGTTTGTTCATTTGACAAAAAATAAAATAAAAAAAATAGTACATAAATTATGGTGGACTTCTTT
The DNA here is from genome assembly GCA_930367205.1 of Acanthosoma haemorrhoidale. Lineage (NCBI taxonomy): Eukaryota > Metazoa > Arthropoda > Insecta > Hemiptera > Acanthosomatidae > Acanthosoma > Acanthosoma haemorrhoidale. The sequence goes on along the minus strand of OV884015.1, from coordinate 81,670,293 downwards.
TAGTTTAATTTTTACATAATCAAGGAAAAATATGTTAATGCTGTAAGCATAACAATATTTTATGGCAGTCAAACTCCCCCATTAGTGGTGACCTGAAGGTGTTTTTTAAGTAACATTAAAGGAGTGACCTAAGGTATAACTGGTGGAAAGTGAAAATAATCCGATTAATTTGTTACTTTTTAAAGTAGAATATGTTTTATGGCAGGAATTAAATAAAAATACCAAGACACAAGTACCACCACAATAGCCATTGCATGCTTGTGTATGTAGCTGATGACTGTTAAGAGGGGTTCATCGTGACATAGTTTTAAAGTTGCCAATCAATGGAGAGCATTTGGTGTGTATATTGGTGCCATAATATATTAAAATATACCAAATATTCTTGTGTCTTATTTCCTTTTTTAAATTAAACAAATTCTAAGAATTATTTCTGTGGGAACAGCCAAAATATTTTATCCGCGATTGTTGGCACCAGTGCTTATTGTTTTTTTAATAAGGTGAATTTAAATACAGAACAATAACAATTTATGGATATGATCATATTGGGTAGAAGGACTTTTCCAATAAACTATTATATATTTGAAAATAAGTATATTTAGGTATATAATATGAATAAACTGGTTCTAAATTTAACTGAAGTAAAAAGTATACAAACTGCAAGCTGATTGAAAACTTAATATTTCACTTTTTCTAACTTTATTTAAAATAAAATATGATGTCATTATCAAATTGAATCTACATTTGAATTCAATAATCAAAGTTCATACAATTGAACTGTATGATCCCACCATGCATTTTAACAGCTTTAAAATGATACCACATTACACTAATCACTTAAGTAAAGAAAAAAACTCACATATGTCACTTACTAATTACTACAACACCAAAGGCTATTTGGCAGTGTACAATGAAAGACAATTTTCCTAATTATTTAAGTTAATATCATTAGTCATGGAGCATCACGGAATATTAAGAAATGTTGAACAGCCAAATCAGTTCATTAACTTATACATGAAAACCACTAACACGTAACTTAATAAAAATGGCAAGTTATGAATACCTAATTTAAATTTTCTTTTATTTAACGGAATAATTTATACTGATCTAAGTTATCTTTACAATTAAGTGTTTTTTCTTAAAAAGAAGAAGTAGATTAATAATTTCATGAAAGTTTTTGACCCAACTCTGTTAACCATTAAAAAATTAGTGCAGAAAATTATATTTTAATCATGATACAACTACTTGTCTGAAAAAATATACGGCAATAAGTGAATTAAACATTAAATATTTATTTGAAAGTTGTCATAATTTTTTTTACTTGCTATGAAAGCAACAATAAGATAAAATTATTTAGAAGAAACTAGTTCTCCTTCAAATCATTAACTCTCGATCATTAACTCGACATTCTTCCTTCTTCTTCTCAAGTTAGGCATATATTTTAATTGTTTATAACTTTTGTATAAATATAAAATACAATATATTCTTTATATCCTGAAAAACTTTATAATGCAAATATAAAAAAATTATCGGCTTTAAAAATTTTTAGCTTTAAAGGCCTTCATTACACATATCTTAAAAGTCATAAAGTGCTTCTGAAGTAGCTTATAAAAAGAGTAGATCATTAAAACACTTTTTCTTTTTAAAAATTTGAATGCAATAACAGCATAAGCAACACATTAACAAAAGAGATGTACAGATAAAACAATTACAATTAATTAATAAATTTATAACAATATTGAACACTTAATTAAAAAAAAATTGTATGATTAGCGAATACAAGCATAATTTATAGATTTACACAGTTATAAAATTTGATTTAACTAATATACTAATTATTTTAGAAAAACTTATTATAAAATATCAATCAATTATCAATTATAATTAAACTAATAAATCATTATTATTAGAAAAATAACATTTAAGTAAATTTAATTTACAAAATAAAAAAAAATTGAGATCCATATATTTATTGGAAAAAAAATATCTCACTTTTTATCAACATGCGAAAATGAACATTCCTGACATGCATTGGGCAAAGAAATTTAAGCGATAAAAATAACGATGCCGTTTATTTCTATACGCATATAAATATATAATATTAAAATTTGAAATCATTCTAATAGTAGTAATTTTGTTTAATCGAATAATAATTTTCGGATCACAGTGTTTTGCAACTAAACTAGAATCGAGATCAAAGTTTCATTTAAGGTGTTTTAATGCCCTTATTTCCTTATAACACATACATGTTGTGAATACTAACATAGAGCAGGTTAACTTCAAACCAATAGCTAATATATTAGTTAAAAGAATTGATAATCTATGTGAATTCTTTGCATGGAACATTTATAAGGACATTATAAACAAACAAGTTAAACTAAATAATTTGATGTGTTTAGCACAATCAACCTATTTTTCTGAACTAGTTATACAATATATAAAGAAAAACTAATTACTCAAAAAGTGTGTTCTGTGTTCACAAAAAATAAAAGAATATGAATCGATCAACATGAAGAGGCGTAACCTGTTCAAAAATAATATAAAACAGAAAAAATAATTAAATTTAAAATCATAAAGAGACCACAAATTGGTTCAAGTTCCCAACCATCAATATTATTAATATTATTTTTATTTTGAAGCTACAGATAATAAATTGCAAATATATTTATGAATTCTGTAATTTTTTGCTTCTATATTTTTATTAATAAAATGTATATAACACATATACAATAATTCTATTACAGAGTGAATAATCCAAATTAATGAAGCAGGACAATGTTGATAAACTAACATTTCTTTATTCTCTATATGGCATAACATTTTATGAATAATTAAAAACAATTACATAACAAATTAATGGTTTATATAAAAATTACATAACATGTTTTCAGTTTTTAGAACTAATAGCTCTTAACAAAAATATACTTTTAAACATTTTTTTTCAACTACCAATTTTTATACATTTCTTTTATTAATTTTTTATTATTTTCTCTTACGACTGTATTAAATGAAATACAAATATTTTGTATATTGATTATATATGATTGATTTGTTATTCATTGAAGTTTCTACTAAAACGTAAATATTTTTTATACTGAAAAATGAAAAATATAATTTCGAAAGACATTGGCAATACGGCTGGAGCATGTGATTAAATTTGATAATTGCAATAAAATTAGTAAGGTAAAAAAAAATAATAATATATATATATCAGAAATTAACTAACATACTAATAAAGATAATAACAAAAGGATATCTTTATCTGGATAATATATTTTTACCTTAAATGTTACAAATACATAATTACATAATGGACATGATATTAATCAACATTTTTACGTTAAGTGTTTTGCTTTATTAAAAAAATGAGTTTCCTTTGAAATTACAGAAAAGAATTATAACATTATAATCCTCAGAACTATTTAATGCGTATTCAAGGGTGTTCTTAAAATTCCTCTGGATTAATATCTGATCTGGATTTTTATAAAAATGTCAATTATTAATTATTAATATCTAACATATCTGTCATTGTGACATTTAACTTATAATTAGATAAGAAGAAAAACTACAATATGTGTTAGAAAATAAGACATGAAACTAATTTTTCATAATTCAAACCCCCCCCCAAGGCTAATTACTATTTTTTTATTAATAACACACAATTAACACATACTGAAAGACTTCTCTTAAAAACAAGTTAAAATTATCCTGATACTGGATCCACCATCCAAATGAGAAGGAAAACGTTATCAGGCACAATCATGAATTTTTGGGTTTCCAATAAAGATCTCTGATGAGAGTACTGCTGATGCTGGGAACTTGCTTTTGAGCATGCCGATCTAAACGGGTATCATTATATGATTCATGCTCAACTGCAACGATACGACTGACTATTGTCATCATGCTCAAGAGATCCTTTGTTTCATGATGTTCTCGAAGGACTCTGCAAAGCGACTGTATGAACCAAGTTCCATTTTCTGGGTTCCGCCATGAATAAAACCCTGAAAATAAAAACGGATAAGATACTGCAAGTTAAGTGAATGCATTTGTTGAGATATTGGCTTAAGTTGATGAAAGATGGACAATGTTTTGACATACAGCGCAGGTTTGAAACAGAACCGGAATAATAATAACAAGAAAAAAAAGGGAGGTGTTTAAACAGAGTAGCAAGTGTTATTAACGAGAATAATAATAAGTGGTAGATAAAAGTAAAACAAGAATAGTGTATGGAATGATACATATTAAACTGTTGGTCATTTTGAATTTTAAGAATAAGATCATTTGGAGAGACAGTTATTAGTAAGATTATTAATAACAACAAAAATAAAAGGTGGATAATAAGATCTAGTAGTAATTTTCATTTTTCATTAATTTTTAATTCTTGCCATCTTCTTTTAACTGCTTTTCGCATTGTATTCTTCTGCAGGGATGTTACAAATCTGTTCCTTTTAACAAGACAATCTTAATAACATTTAAGTTTAGCAGGTTTGTCCTTAGCAGTAGGTTTTCTGGAGGTGAAACTTATTCAATGATTAAGCTTTACTGTCACATCGTAGGGAGCTATGATATCACATCATTCAAACTGCTGAAGTTTGTTTGATATAAGAATGGGTCAATTTGATTTGTACTATCACATCAGGAGAATGCCACTTCTGCTTTTCATCAAGGATGCTAAGATAAAATGTGGTGTTCATCACTTCATAGGCTTTTGGTGCTGCTAAATTTACCAGCTTTCATGTTGCGATTGGTACTTGGGCCCATACATTGTCCTGACATGAGCCTTTTCTATATCTGAGCATTGAATTCTCCCAGTATTTTTCATGTGATAAGATTGGCAATCACCATACACTGTATCCTACACACACCTAGGTGTTCCTCTAGGAATCTTCTTTTTGTCTTTTTTATCTTCAGTCAGAGGATGGGTGAACTCTTCCTGGACTCAGAGCTTGCATATTTTGTCTAAGACTGGCTTGAAATCCATGATCGTAACTTTTAGTTTTTTCAATAACAGAAGCATTAACAAACTTATGCTTATGATTTTCTTTGTCTCAGCTTGACAGCAAGGCATAGTCTTTCCTCTAGAGCTCTACTACTCTAATTGTACATCTCACTTCCTTCACCTTCAAAACCCCCAATTTGTATTTCTGAGCTTCTTTTCTGAGTTATTGGAAGGCACCTACTCTAAAGAGGGATCGTACATTCCATGTTCCTATTTTTAAGTTTGTTTTGCTATCCATATGCTGTTTTTAAGCTTGTTTTAGTGCTGAGAAAAGAAATTGAGGTATAACTGACATCTGGAATTAAATTAAAGCTTAACAAAAATTAGCACTGACAATTAATTTACATTTTAACATTATTTATAATAACTTGATATAATGTGTAAAATTACCATCGGCTGTGCTGTAAGCAATAAGAAAATCTGCCATGTTCGGAATTTTATAAGAGTCACATCCTGAATCAGTTTCTGTTGAACGTTTTACTAAACTAATTCCAGAGTCTAGCTTTTGTCCCCGACAAGCCTGAAAGACATATTTAAAGCATAAAGTTGAGTATCTAAAAAAAAAAATCATCTATATAAACTGCATGCACAATATATGTTGTAAGGATTAGTTATATACCTGTACAAAAAATACTTTTGGTTTCCCAGCTAATGTTGGACACTTGTCAGGTGTAAAAGTCTGCCATAACTGATCAAAAGAGTATATGTAATCATAAGAGAAGAGAAGATTGGGATTTTGCCCGTGCGTCAAAATAGAAATAGAGAGACAGTCACAGTCCGAGTAATCTTCTTCAGCAACTGAAATAGGGAGAAATAAATAATAACAATGTAAAATTTACCAAAATTGAAGGTCATTTTTTTAAGTAATAAAAGATTGAGATAATTCCTTAAGGTAATATCTCCCTCTCTATGTGTGCTTATGGATGTAAGAATGTTCCAGCATAACTCTGGAATGTCTAGATCAATTAACACTAAACCTGGTAAAAAAGAAAAAACTTGGGATTAGATACCCCTAGGGAGTGAAATGTAAAAATAATCGAAAACAACTTATATTAGTGTCGAATTTATAGTTTTTATGGTTACTGAAATGAATAGTAACCGATTCTAAAAACTAAACTAAAAATGAAGTTATAAAATATTTTACTCTAGAATTGTTATGCTGTACTTATAATACTTTTGATTATATGTAAATAAAATTAATTTGATTTTATATTATAGATAAAATTCATTCCATTTACTGTCTACACTTGCAACCCTGGGTAAAGAACATTTATTTGTTTGTATAAGATCCTAAGAAGAACTTAGGATCTAGAAGAACTGCTGAACACATTTTGAAAATTTTTATGTTTCTTAGACTGTCAGTATATAAGCAATGTATCTTAACACTAATTCTTTTAGGAACCGAAACTGCATATGTCAAATAATAGTGTTCCTGATTTTGTCTTTCAGTTGTTACCGTATTATTTTTGCACATACAATAATGTCATTTGCGTAAAAATATTTCTGTTCTCTATCAGTCATTGTAACTTACACAAATAATAATTATAATAAATAAAAACTTTATGAGAACTGAAAGTTACAATTTTAATTTGATTGGAAACATATATATATATAAAATAAAAACAACGAATTAATTTATAAGCCTTACTTGATTGAATGATATTAGTAATTCCTTTCAAATCCAAATTATCATGCACTTTAACTTCAAAACCCAATAATTTGTAGGTTGATTGAAGTATATCTACATCTATTTTTGATCCTTTTCGCTCGGGCATTTGGTTGAAAACATCATGATTGAAGATATGGGCATATCCCCGACGCACATTATTCATGTTGTACACTTCGCTATCTCGAGCGACTGGCATTTGTCCTACTGCAGAGTTTTGAGCAAAATAACTGAAAATGGGAACCACAATTAGTAACTGAAGTGACCAAAATTAAGTCTAATTTATAAAATAGCATACAACAATAAGTAAATTACTTCTTTGTAAGATTAGAAAAAATTATCATGAAACTCATATCTTTAATTAAAAATAAATAATATATGTATGTATACAAACCCTTTACTGAAACAGTTTTAACAACAATAAGGGATTACACAAAACACGCAATACTGTAACAAAAACTTTTATCTTAATGTCCTGCAGCTATTATAGGGCATATTGGAAATTGCAGTGCCACAATCCATCTGGGTTTCTCTTAAAAAATATGACACCAACAAATTTAAAAAACAATAATCTGAGAGACCTTGAAACCGTTGCTATTTTTAATATCTATTTTTAAATTGCTCAACACACGTGTTGCGTGGTGCACGTGGTGCAGGAAAAATGTAACTGGAAAACCAAGTTAAAATTTTTTCAGAACTCTCATAATAGAGAAAGAAAACACTCAATAATCGCAACACCGCCAGGATCATGATGTTCTCCAGTTTTTGTAACCTTATAGTAGACCATTTACTCAAACAAGACTTAAGAGACAACACAGAAATCTTTGCTTTTGCCGGCAACATTATAAATCCAATTTTTTTGGATACATACAACCATTTAATCACGCCACAAAAAATTTATTTAAAAAATGAGCTAATGAACACAAAATTTATTTTAACCTGCAAAAATCTACTTTTCCGTCAAAATTCACTTAGGGATTTACATTGGACAAAAAATTAAACTGGACATTAAACACCGAAATCTACAACTATTGAGGCAAATTAACTTACTGACAATAACAGCTTGGACATCGTGGTGACTAGGCAGAAGGATTACAAATTTCATATATATTTACTTGCACCTTTAAAATTTGACAGAATGGTTATACAGATGGAACAAGACTGAAAAACAATGACTCACATTTCTTTTGAACATACATGATTAAGGTAAATAATTTCTCTCTTTTAAATTCTTTTATTCGTTCTTATTTTTTCTTTTTTGTTAATCTCTTTCCAGTTACTTAACTTGTAAATTACTAATTACCATAGTAATTCTATTCTGTAATTTATCTACAAAATGTACAATGTACAAGTAGCATAGAACAAATAGGTCAATAGACTTCCTTCTTGTAGGGTTACTGCAGAAAATAAATACCTTAGATAACTCAAAATAATGTTTTTACATTACCTTGGATCGCGATTGGGTTTGGCATCTGACTCATCATCAGCATCTGTCTGATCCCAAGGCATCATCTTTTTCTCTTCCAATGAGGGTCCATCGATGCTCAGACTGCTGAATCTGGACCAAACAGGTTTATAATCTAGCAGAGAGGGGGGCGACGAGAGACCACAAGTACTATAATATCCCAAATCTGATCCTGAAATAAAATTTAATTTTAATAACTTACTGGAAGAAATACATTGAAAATTAGGATTATTTTTTTAAAAGAGTCATCTCATATCAAATGACAGATAATGACAATTAAATAAGTCCCTTTGGTAGCGATAAAAGGATCCCATGAGATGATGTTAGTTGATTAGTTTATAGATGATGTTATGATGATAGTTTACAGAGTAACTATATAAATGTATGTGTGTGTATCAAAATATGTGTAAGTTGTAATGAAAAGTTATTTGTCAACCATCCATTTTAAAGTTAATATGAAGAAATGAAGAAGTCCACTGAAATCCAATGAAGAAGTGGAAACTATTACTAGTGGTAAAAGAATAAGTATTAGCAATTATACAGTGTACTAGCTAATGTGGAAACAAAAACGAAAATTCACTAACTATCCACACACATAAAACTATTTCAACATTATCAAAATCAGAAACAAAAACATTAAAAAAACCATATGGCATATATTTAAAAAAAAAACAGAATCAGTACTCCTCAAAACATTCAAATGCTGTAAAAGGATTTCAAAGCAGTACTATCATATTTTATTTATGTTATTGGCCCAAAAGCATGATTGTTTTTAAGCAATGATAATTATTTGAATCCATTGTCATAAATTATCAAATCCTTAAAGACTAAACAAATGAAAGCTGATTTCCTGGAAAGTTTTGGTGCTAGTCAGTTTTATAAATTTTTTATAAGATTTTAATTCCCTTTTATGCCTAATTTAAATGATTAAAAATTGAATCTGCTTTCCATGCGTTTTGCATAAGCACCATATTATTTTTGGATAGTATGTTTCACCGGAAAAGAAAAATATGCAGAGAAAAATCATACCAAATAAAGTCTAAGGGAGAAAAGAACACAAGCATTGAATGTAAATCTATCTATTGTATCTGTATAAATGCTAAAGTTTTTTTGTGGGGCACATATTTTGAGAGACTACAAAAATATGTCAATGCAAAAGAAAAATGAAATTGGGGCAGGGGTTCAGGTGAGGTGAAATGGCAAAGTTCCTATGTAAAGTCTGTGAGATTACTTATTGAATAACATAATTATGACAATGTTTGGTAGGTATCTCAAGTTTGAAAGAGTACTGATTTTTTTTTTTTCCTTTGGGCAATAAATAATCATTTAAAGATTACTCATTTGTATATTGCTAGCAGCAAAACATTAATTAAAGGTAGATTTTCATGGAAAAAAATAAATTAATATCACTATTTACCTGGAGTAGGTGGGGGCGAACCAGGATCTAGATAATCGGTGGGGAAATAGCTTTTATCTAATGGAGGCGTATCACCCATGGAATCAATTACATCAGATGTTCTTCGTTTCCTTCGCTCTGGTATGACACGAATCCGAGGTATGTCTTTTGGGTCCTCAGTTTCAATGAAAACCTATAATATATAAAAAACTGTGTGTTCAAGGTTGGCTATGAATTTAGAAATGAGTGGATTACTGAAAGAAAGATTTTAGATTTTCAACAAAATTTATTGATCAACCAAAGTACATACCCCATAAAATAATCCACTCATAACTACAAAATGTATTATTAATCATTAATAAGAACTATTCACATCATAGAAATCCCTATATTTAATTAAGTGAAATAATGAAAATATGTAATATTGCACAAGCAAGACAACTTTCAAGGATACAAGCAAGCCTAGTTTCTCTACTACCACAATTGATAAACCACACACTTTATCAAATACTGATATTGTACTATACTTATACATCTTTAATGTTTTTTGCATTCAGTAAAACTACTGATTTTAATTTCTAAGTTCAAGGGTACTGAAAACTATTGATATTCTTCGAAACTTTATTTTTCTAAACCCTACATCATTGTCAAAATAGACGGAACATCATGATAATCTATCAGTATTCATACAGCCAAGAAAATATATTTTTTTATATGGTGATTACTGTTTAAACAAGCAAACTATATAAATGTGCCCCATGAGAAAATTTTATAAAGATTAATGCAGCAAACCACTTTTTAGGTTGTCATAGTTTTTTTTTTTTCTCTAAGCTCTCTAGTTAGAAATTCAGGATGAGGGAAAAATAAGGAATATTTGGGTTGAGCGGATCCTTGTACTAAGAGTACCTGCTTGAAGGTGGTGTGAGAGGATTAAGAAGTGTGGGAAGCCTCGGTGGAGGTTGGGCCTAGAGTCTCTCTAGGCATGCAGTGCAGTCTTATTTAGTCTGATATCAGTGTTGGGTGCACGTTAGAGGCTTGTTGTTGGTGGGCCAAGCGCCGCGATGTCCACCATTTGGTCTGCTTTATTCGATCTTGTGAGTTGCCATCGTGCCGGTAGTGGTGGGGGTGTCATGTCTCGGAATAGAGGGTTTAGACTGTGTTTCATCGAGTCAAAGAACTTGATATGTCTTCTTTTGATGGCTTCGGTGATGGTGGGGACCTCGAACTTTTCGTGCATGTCAGAAGCCTTCATTTCACGAAAAGGGGTATGCCATATGGTTGTCATAGTACCCTTATCCGACTATATGAGAATGACTCGTCATTGAACAAACCCACTCTCTAATCACCGATTGTCCAATTTTCATACTCCTGTGAAAATTCAAGTCTGGCTACTTAATCTTGTCTGGTGAGAAGTGTGCAAGAGGCAGGCCGTTTGGAGGTCAGATTCGTTTCGCACAGATGTCATCTTATTGTTCGGTCTAAAATCACCATGTTTCTGGCCAAATGAAGTTCATTTAAAAGTTGAAGACTTGTATGGAACCTCTGTCTTAAGGCTGAGAGCATTGTGGAATGGTCATATTTGGATGAAGAAGTCCTTGGTCCACCTTGCCCACATCTTCTACAGTTACTCCCTGAATGGGAAGAGTTTGGAATCATGGACCAACTTCAAAACGCATTATTGCAAGAATGGGCGAACATTCCTCAACAGGACATTGCCCATTACATCCAGTCAATGCCAAGATGACTGGAAGCTGTTAGACAAGCAAGAGCAGGTGTTGCCAGATACTAACGCTGTTAACATTTTTTTCTAATTAATTCCGTGTTTGTGATTCATTGTTCGATATGATTCACACATTAAAACGGTTTGTAACATTTTCCCTAGTTTTTTTTTTTTCTTACTTACTGTTCTAATGTTGATCATGTTACAAAAAAATTATCTTTATTATAAATATCTCAAGAAACAAAAATATGAGAGTTTGTAGTTTAATCTATCCCATGATATGAAAAATGAAGTGATGCGCTAATTTTGTCCAGGAATTAATAACAAAAAAAAAACGATGGAGGGATGTAATGGATGATGATAAAAATAAATGTTTTATCAAGATTTAAATGATAATTTGTTACCAAGGGTCAGTGGCCTCGACATATTTTTTAAAATTAAATAACAATGATTAATTTTGATTACTGTAACTAAAAACTTTGTACAGTGTAAACATGTAAACAAATTAAAGGAAGTAAAAAGTGACAAAAAAAATATCAAGGGATGGTCGGCATGCCAGCCAGAGAATATTTCTAATGTTATTTAAATGATTCAGAATAAAAAAAATGCGAGATTCTTGACCGAAATTGCTTCATTTAATCATTAAAATCGGCAAAAAAAAAAAAAAAAAAAAAAAATTGAAATACTGAGATATGGATAATAATAAAAAAATATATATACAAGACTTCAGGTGGAAAAGAAATTTCTAATTACTTTTAACGCTGTATCTATTGAATTTTTTTCTAATAATTACTAAACTGTGAGAAAAATATAGCTTTGCATTTTAAATAGTATCTGAGCAGCGAACTGATAAACTCAAAAATTAAAAAAACAGGGCAGATTTTTTCTCAGTTTTATTGGGTTTTTCTTCATACTTCCCGTTATCAGCAAAAATCAAACCTTCACGTACATACTACAAACACAAGCCGTCTGTCGCCGTTCCTCCCATTTGAAATTAAAGTTTCTCTCTTCAGATTCGGTATGAACTTATTCATAAAAATAATTAGTAAATCTATACAACTTCGCATCTTTAATCGAAAAAAAAAAGTTACAAAACGTAAAACGCTTACATTTTCAAAGCTAGCTTCCATTTAATATACTTCCCCAGTGGATTTACGTACTTGGTCAGTCAAGTCATATAACTCAGAAGTTAAATAGCTTATTTAAAGCCCTGAAAGATTTTTTCCCCTAAACATCAAGGAGAAAATCAAGAACTTTACAAATTTCAAATAAGTCCCAAAAAATAAAATTGAGTGCCACCATAGAACATTGCTGAATATTTTTCCTCCTCTTGGCGAGTTAAAACCAATGGGTGAACTGAAAACCGTATTTTCTAATTCCTCTCTTCTTGTTATTCGTCATAAAAAATAAACAAGATTTTGATAAAGGTCATTTTTGCTAATAGATGACAAAGAAGTATGTATATGTGCGAGATTACCGGTTGCTAACTGTTAGGATTTGAGTCTAAGAGGGAATCACGTCGTAATCATTGACCTTGACCGCTTATGATAATCGAGCTTGACAGTTATTCGCCTTTGTTTACATGACCATCGTAGTCATATTGACTACTATCATATCTAGCGCCGAGCATACAAATTTTTTGTTGGTGTTCTTTTTGCTCTGAATTGGAACAAGAATAAAAAAAAAAACTATGCGAGTACATTTTAAACCAATTATAATCACTGTTAAAGCGGGAAATATGATTGTCGATAGTGGCTCACAATCAATTGTTTCCATTATATCGAACATCTTCGAGATATCAAAACGCCATTTCAAAATCTTAATTGCAAACAGCAACGACATATTGCTGTTTGCTACTCCACAAATAAAAATAAAAGAGAAAACCTTCACTTTTCCATATATTGCATCACCTATTATAGGGTTATATATTAAGCCTATAAATATACGTATAATAATATAATAAACAGGTAGAGCCATAAAATAGACAACGATATAAATAGGAAAAAGCAAATTTTTTATTAAAACCTTTTTTTGCGAATGCGATAAAATTGCTATCTGCCTTATTGGCCAATTAGTAATTGTGATCAATGATCTCATTCGTTCCATAATTAAAGTTCTTCATTCACTGGCTCATTAAATATTACACACATAGAATATTTACATACATCCCAGAGATCTCTCAATTTAGTTGTCTCCTCCCTCACGTGTCAAAGAGTAAGCGGAGTCTTGGGAAGTCACCCGCGCTCCTACACCAGCTGCGTCACCGGATACGAGCCAGTGGAGGTTTGCCAAGAGCACGAGACCCACAGACGCTCAGGGCATGATTGGAGAAACTGGCCATTGTCAGGACTCCCACTCTCACGTATTTATAGCAGGCCACGAGGCCACCAACGCTTTAGCCTCCCAGAAGGTTTATAGGGATGTGTGTCGTGGTGTAATGAGTATGTTCCCCTAACATAGTCCCCACTAGGTTTGATAGGTTTCGATGGAATTTATTGAATTTGGAAGATATGAGTTCAAGAATATAGGGGGATATATATCACCTTTACTATTATGGCCTTAACTATTATCAGGACTTTTGATTGAAAGGACACGCTCAATGTTCGACTTTTTGCTGTCCCCCATAGATTTATTCCGTACAGATTGGCTTTAATATAACTTTGTAGATTAGTAATTTATTTTCTATTGAGAGATGGGATGTCCTTCGAAGTAGCCTGTACAGTTATCCCAAATCATCTGATTAGTACTTGTCTTTTCAGCCTTGTGTGTGGGTTCCAAGTCAGTCTTCTGTCAAGACGGAAGCCTAAATGCTGTACTGTCTTGGATTCAGGAAGAGGTATGGAATTAAAAAAAAAACTCACGTGACTTGCGGCAAAGGGTAAAAGTAAGGTGGGTACATTGTGCTTCATTAACTTTAATCCACCATTGGTTGCACCATATTATGGTTATATGGGGCTCTGGGTGAGATGACAGGACTGCAGTGTCATCTGCAATTGTTGCCCAAAAGATATTGGGAGTAGAGGTGCCATGAGCGGTGTATAGGTAATAGAGGATGAGAGCCGGGACACTGACGATGCCTCCCAAGCCTATTTCTGGACCTAAGTGGTGAAAGAATGCACTGCATCGTGTATGTCTTGGATATTTTCCGGAACACTTTGAGGTCTACGGTACTCGTAAGAAGCTTACGGAAGTGGCCCCAATCAACTGAGCCCCTAATAAATGTAGTTGGAGGCAGTTTTTGAAATGGTTTTAGGTCAATGGTTACCATCAAAGGGCTATGCTATGATCGGAGGAGAGACCAAGTGAATAGTGATCCTAAATCGTTGTAGGAGAAGAAGTGAAGATCAGGATTTCGGTTGGGATTAAATGGCCAATAGGCGGTTTTATCAGGAAAGATAGTGGAGCAGTGTTTCCGTGTGAGTGCAGAAACAAAGATGTATTAGTGGATTTTGAACCCCAATGCTGATAATTTTCCCACAAGTCCCCACCCACAAGGAAACGATGTCCAATGGAGTCTAGAAAGGAGATGAATTGGGAATCGGAAATGAAACATTACACTAATGCTAAGGTGAGGGGGAATGTGAAGGTGCTGATTGACACTGCAATGGACCTAAGGATATCATGAGCTACCAAAGGAACTATGTGATGTTAAACGTTCTTATAGACAAAGACAGCGGTGCCTGCATTTGATATAAATGGCCGTAACTCGAAAGTCTTGTTTCAGTAATGAGAGCTACGTCAATGTTTTTGAGAGTAGTGCTGTCGGTTCGTTAGTGTGGGTGCGAACACCATTCGCATTCCAAAGGAGAATGCATAAGGAGTATTGAAGGATGCATTTATGGATTTTGTTGTATGGGGATAAGGTAGACAAGATTTGTAAGAAGGGAAATGAGAGGAGTAAGTTCTGAACTCTGTGAAGAATGAAGTTAATATAGTAGTGAGATCTGATGAGCTTGTAGAAGGAGGAATATGAGAAATTTGAGGTTGAGGAAGGGATTGGGTTAGCTGGTTGTTAGGATGGGACAATTGGGGCAATTATGAGGTTACGTCATTGAAAAATATGTATGAAGTGCTCCAACGTACACGAAAAGTCTCACATCTCTATCTCGCAATTTATCCACCTGAGGGTTCTTAACAAAAAAAAACAAAACACAGTTATTAGAAAACCAAGAAAAGAATTATGCCTATTGCCCTGTTATATCGGTGGCCCGGTAGAACCATACACAAAGCCTACTCGATATGACCGGCTTATCTGTGTGATATGATCCCCAACGCACACTAAATGGATATAGTCTAAAACGTATAAAGGGCTCC
The DNA here is from genome assembly GCA_930367205.1 of Acanthosoma haemorrhoidale. Classification (NCBI taxonomy): domain Eukaryota; kingdom Metazoa; phylum Arthropoda; class Insecta; order Hemiptera; family Acanthosomatidae; genus Acanthosoma; species Acanthosoma haemorrhoidale. Next base: position 81,654,736 of record OV884015.1, on the reverse strand, counting down.
CATGAGAAAAGTTACAGTAAATTGCCTGTTGAGACAGTTTTAAGACAGAAACACTTTCTATGAACGGTAGTAATAAATTACGATTTATTAAAAAAAATCAAAGTAAAAAAAGAAACGGGATCGGTGGGAGGGGGGGGGGGTCGGTGTTGGGCGGGAGGGACTTCTTGAAAATTTTGCGCATAAACCATCCGTCGTTTGGAAAATAATCGATAGACCATGGATAGTACACATTAATCGATCGTGACAATCGACAATAAGTCATCCCTAGTGGACTGTCCTACAGCTTAGAACCAATACCTGATTTTAGGGTGGAATGGGGGGGGGGGGGGAGTATAATTCTTTGGGTATGGCCGCACCAGAATTTTCCGAGCCGGAACTGATGTAAATATATCTGCAATGATTCGGACGCTTTTTAGAGGCCCAAGTTACTTCTTCGCCTTACATATAAATATGCTTTGCTATAGAGATAAAATAAAATTTGCCTCATCATCATAGCTGCTACTACAATAGCCAGTGGAGTTAGAGAAATCATCAAATTCTAAATCCCCGATACATTTCACTTCCTTGTAAGATTCCTGAATTTGCTGCCTCCTACTTACGCTCACTTCTCTTAATATTCTTATGCTTTCTGAAGTCGGTTTTTTGTTCTCATCCATAATCTGAAAACAAAAAAGAAAATTAGACTATTTGTTCAAGGAAGAAAGTTATTCATTATTAAACCAATTACAGAAAACCAGCAATTACTCATTGACTGGTGCTGGTAGCAGGAACTACCTTGGCTCTACACTTCTTAGCTCTGTGCCCTCAGCCATTGATATGCAGAAACTTATCCTTTGAACAGGTAAGTCGTAAATAAGAAACTGAGAGTAGAGAAGAGCTAAGAGGAAGAACGTTTGAATACTCATGAAAATGAGCGAATAAACAATTTCAGCCAAGCGGAGGGAGAGAGCGAAGTGTGCAACCGGGCAACCACTTCATTAATCAGTCACCAAGTAAGGTATGCTTTTCAACATTAATAAAATGGATTTATAATCAAAAATGTATCAAACACCCTCAAGAAATCAGCCTTTAATTGCACTACTGCCTATCCCTCATAATTTATATTTATATCCAGTCACCTTATAACTATTTCAGAACCGATAGACTAAATCTACTGACAAACTAACTAGACTGTACCCTGATTCGGCTCGTTAAACCCATATTTTTACCATAAGCCTGTATCAGTTGTTTATATATAATATATATATATATATATAAGTTAACTGGGGAGCCTACTATGAGAAGACAACATAGGTAAGACTCCCCAGCTAATCCCCTCAGAGTATTAACTAAGGCATATATAGATGTCAGAATACAAATAAAGCCATTCTCTTCTCAATCTACTATCGTGTCGGTCATTACCTATCCCCCTTTTTAATCTTCTAGTTCAGTCTATCGTAAGTGGTGCCGAAACCCGGGAGGTGTTATCGTTACCGTAAGTAAAGCATCATCTCGCGAGCTGTCTCTCTTCCAATTACGGAATGCCGGAGGGAGTGCTCAGGCCAGCGGTGCTCAACGCAGCAGCGGACATACCGCAACTACCTCAATCGACCATGGCAGCCGCTCATGCCAACACCATGGCATGGATGAAGATTCAGGCGATCACAGCACAGGATGTGAGGACAGCAATCTCCGACCTAGAGAGGTTTGCCGGTGAGACAGGAGAGTTGAACCATTTCCTGAAGGGAGGGGACAGGTTAATGTTACGGATAGAGGTCAAGCGAGCAGAGGACCTCATCACCGAAGGGGATGCCGAGTCGCTGAGGGCAGCGCTAGTGTGCAGGGTGAAGAGGAGCATCCTAAACATGATCCAGGCGGACGAGGAGACCCCATGGATGGCCATAAAGGATCGGTTGAAGAAAGCGTTCGGAGGGGGAAGGTGGACACCTGAGGAGGGCATTTTTAAGATGTTCCGAGAGACTAAGAAGTCCCACCAGACAAACGGGCACTATGCTGGGAATCTCCTAGCAAAATACAACAACATCACAGAGAAGATGAGGGAGTCGGTAAGCGCGCCTGAGGTGGAGGCACGGATGGCGTTTTTGTCAACTATATTAAAGGTTCGGTTGGCAAGAGAAACGGGGAAAAAAGGAGGGATTCCCGAGAGAACGCACGTTCCTGGAGTGTGCTCAGGAGATGGTGGACGCCAGCGCCAGGGAGGAGGAAGGCGCGGGATACGAAAGAGACGTGAGTTGGAAGAGAGTCACGTACAGAAGGAGCCCGCCAAGACAGAGTGGACATAGCCGGGGAATGGAGAGGCGGACCGGCAGAGGACAGGACGAGAGGAGGAGGAAGCCGGAGGGAAGGTGCTTCGAGTGTAATCGTCCTGGACACGTGGCAGCTTAATGTGGCCAGGTCAAATGCTTCGAGTGCGGGAGACAGGGACATATGGCCAGGAATTGCCCTAGACGCAATACCAGAGGCGACAGGAGGGGATTCCGGCCGGAACCCATGGAGGTGAACCAGCAGGAGTGGACCCCGCGGAGACAGGCTGGACGAGCCGCGACCCCCTACTCGAGCGGAGAGTCTTCAGGAGATGAAAGCGGTCGGTCGGAGCGCAGCGCTCCGACGTCGAGACACGAGGTAAGTGGGGGGGACCCGTGGAAAGGGGGGCCCTCGGGAGCCGAGGTAGTAAGGGGAAATAGGCGGGACGAATGAGGATGCGATTTGGGGGGGGGGCAACCGGGCGCGGATATTAGAAGTGAATAACGGCGAAAAGGGAAAAAAGGGATTCAGGTTGCCCGTGGCGAGAGGGAAGGTATCCGGAATTCGATTTCTAATCGATACGGGGAGCACCCACTCGTTGATAAGCGAAAGGGGGGCGAAGGAATTAGGAATCTGGGAGGGACGAGAAACGTGCAAATGCACGGTAACCACAGTCAGTGGGAAGTGTAAAACGGAGGGGGAAGCGCGATTGAGTCTCCACGAGATAGCGGGATGTAAGGGAGAGGTCACGACGCACATCATGAAAAATTTATCGGATGATTACGACTTGATAATAGGGTGCGACATCTTACAGAAAGCGGGGATGAGGTTGAAGGTCCGGCGCCGTAAATGGGAGTGTGAAATGGGAGAGTGTAACTACGAAATCGTCACGGAACGAAGGGGAGGGAGAGTGAGGATCGGAGCAGCAGGGTGTGCTCGCGACGCGGTAAGTCGGCTGTTAGCAGCGAATGGGGACCTGTTTCATCGGGAACCGGGGTTATTACCGACGACGGGAAGGACGCAACATTGGATTCCAGTGAAGTCAGAGACACCTGTGTATGTGAAGGAAAGGCGGTACCCCCAAGCGATGAGGGAGATCATACGGGGGCAGCTCGAAGAACTCCTGAGGCAGGGTATCATACGGCCCAGTAACTCTCCCTATAATAGTCCGTTGTGGGTAGTGGAAAAGAAAAGCGGGGATAGTCAGAAACAATACCCGGTGGTAGTGGACTACCGGAAATTGAATGAGGTCACCGTGGACGAGAGGTACCCGCTCCCGAGGATTGAGGACATACTCGATCGCCTGTCGGGAGCGACGGTGTTCAGCACGCTGGACCTCAAGAGCGGGTACCACCAGGTTAGGATGGCAGATGAGGACGTTGGGAAGACCGCGTTCTCTTGGGAGCGGGGGCATTACGAGTTTGTGAGAATGCCCTTCGGTCTGAAGGGGGCCCCGCTAACTTTCCAGCGTCTTATGGACGAACTCCAAAGGGGGCTGGGCGAGGACTTCTCGCAGGTGTATATGGACGACCTGATAGTGTTCAGCAAGACTGAACAGGAACACGTGCAGCACCTTAGTCGAGTCCTCACCAGAATAAGGGAGTTCGGAATCAGATTATCGCGGGAGAAGTCCAGGTTTGGCCTGAGGGAAATTAGGTTCCTTGGTTACACCGTCTCACAGGACGGGGTGCAGCCGGATCAGGAGAGGGTGAGGGCGATACAGGAAGCACCCCTTCCCAAGAACGTGCGGGGTATTCGCAGGTTTCTCGGGATGATAAATTATTACCGGAAGTTTATCCCAGGGATCGCGGAACTCACCAATCCATTAACGGAATTGTTAAGGAAGGGGCGGAGTTTCCGGTTGGGGCCGGAGCAAATTAAAAGTATAGAGAAATGCCGGGACATCCTTACCACGAAACCATTATTAATATTCCCGGATTTCGGAAAGACGTTCCGGATCACGACGGACGCGAGCGCGAGTGCCATAGGGGCGGTCCTGTCGCAAGACACTGGGGGGGGGGGGGGGAGAAACCTGTTGCCTATGCGGGTCGCCAGCTGAACGGGGCCGAGAAGCGTTACAGCGCCATCGAGCGTGAATTGTTGGCGGTGGTATGGGCAGTGGAGCATTTCCGGCCTTACGTGTACGGCAGGCTATTTGAACTGTACACGGACCACAAACCACTGGTATACCTGGGGAACCTGAAGGAGTCGTCGGCAAGGGTAGCGAGATGGAAGGAGCGACTCGCCGCGTATAATTTTAAAATTATGCACAAAAAGGGGACCGAAAACGCGGTCGCAGACTGGCTTTCCCGGGAGTTGATAGTGAATGCACTGGAGGAAGAAGTAGGTCAAGAAGAACCGTTCGCGGTGCGGTACCTGCGGGAGTGGGCCGAGAGTGGACCGGAGATCCCCTTAGTTCAGAGAGACCCGGGGCAGGTAGAGACCCCGTCCGAACGACCTACGGACCTACCCGAAATCGATGAAATAATTAATGATAAGAGGAGACAAATAATTATCAAATCGAAACGGGAGCCGGGAGTCGAGACGAGGGCGGGCGGATACGCGGGGCTGTCCTCCGTGACCATTAGGGCACAAGCCACGGTGGATGATACCGATTTGGAGCGGGCCATTGAGCAATGCACGAAGCCGGGGCAGGGTTGCCATATATATATATCGGTAATAGATTGTTGGCCGATAAAATTAAACGGTTATGGAGACAGGCGTGCCTAGGGATGGGTTACACATTAGTTAGGTGCCTTAGACAGGTGGAGACGGTCACCGAAGCAGAGGTGCAAAGTCGGTTAGTGAAGGACCACCACGTGGGCAAGACCAATCATCGGGGGATTGAGGAGACGCTCCGGGCGTTGAAGAGATTATATTTTTGGGTAAATATGGGGCGGACAGTCAGGGAGGTCGTTACGCGGTGCGAAATATGTCAGAGGGCGAAGTACGACCGACAACCCCCGGTGGCGGAACAAACGGTCACGGAAACGGCGGAGGAGCCCTTGAGGATTATCCAGACGGATCTCTATAGTAACGAAGGTCAGTCGTGGCTCACGATCCTGGATACTTTTAGTAAGATCGCCATGGCATATCCCGTAGAGACCAAGACACCCGAGGTGGTATGGGAGGGGATACTCCAGTGGTGCGGCACGTACGGGGTCCCCGATATGATCGTGTCGGATTCGGGGCGGGAATTCGATAATGACTGGATCCGGGAACAGAGTAAGGAACTGGGAATAAACTGGCGGCGGAACACCCCCACCACATCAAGGGTAGGGGCGCGGTAAAGCGTCTCCACAGCACGCTAGGAGAGCATCTCCGGCTATTTAGGATAGACCAACAACTCGATTCCTATACGGCGATGCCGCGCGCAGTAGTGGCATATAACCACAGTATACACTCAGCAGCGGGGCTATCGCCGGTTGAAATAGTGTTCGGGCAAAGGCGGCGCGATCGAGGAGACCTGATGACGGCGCATAACTTAGGTTTACGGGGGCAACTAGGGGAAACGCGCAAGGAACGCCGGGCGATGTGGGAGAAAGTCCGCGAGCGAGTAATCAGAGAGAAACGGACTCGCGTAGATAAAGCTAACGGCAGACCCGGGATCATTAGCGCGTGCTCGGTCGCGCTGGGGACTACGGTATACCGCAGGTTGAGGACAGCCCGTAAGAAGGGAGACGCGCGGTACGAGGGACCGTACGTAGTGGTGGCGGTCAGAGAACACAACCTCTATACGATCCGGGACGTCAACCACCCTTTCCGGTCGCGCACCGTCCACTTAGAGGAGCTAAGAGTACCGTCGTCGGTGGCTCGACGGACGACGGGGGGCGGCCGCTCCGACCGACACACCACACTGTTCGAATGAGCAGGTTATGTTTGAAAGATGTAAAACTCCCTAGTACGTAAGGCATTGTAAATAAATAAAGGTTGAACCATATTAGTTAAGATATAACGGGTGAAGGCCTTGTGGCCGGAATCCAACAGTAATTAGTATTTGTGAACGGTAACAAAGAAGTTATCGGGGGCAGGAACTGCCCTGGTTATGTTCGTTGTACAAGAACTGTTTATTTTGTTTATTTGTTGTTTATTTTGTTGTGATGTTATATTGAGTTCTTAGGTATAAGAAACTGGAGGGGGGGAGTTAACTGGGGAGCCTACTATGAGAAGACAACATAGGTAAGACTCCCCAGCTAATCCCCTCAGAGTATTAACTAAGGTATATATAGATGTCAGAATACAAATAAAGCCATTCTCTTCTCAATCTACTATCGTGTCGGTCATTACCTATCCCCCTTTTTAATCTTCTAGTTCAGTCTATCGTAAGTTATATATATGTATATACATATCAATTGTTCGTTCGCAATATTATTTTAGCATTCCTTTTAAACCGTTTATTAATATATAGCCCTCTACCTCATTCTATTACCAGTGCAGCCCATATAACATTTATGGTGGGGTGGTAATATCTGCACCCATTACCTGGCCATAACAACACAGAATACCTCATAACCCAGAAATATGAATATCATCATTAAATCATAATATATATATATATATATTCATAGAAAAAATATTTTGACAGGGTTCAAATTATTGAGATCAATAACACAAGTGATAATTTACTCTTCGAAAATTTCCTAGGCATCTGAACAATGATTGGTAATAATTAATAATAAATAAAAAAAAATTAATAGTGCAGTTAAAACCAAACTGAAGAATGGAGTTTTATTCTTAGGGTCAATACCGAAGGGTTGTATGAGAAGAGGAGTAAGAGAACGTAAGGAATATGAAGAGTAGAGACGAATAAAAAATAAACTACCGAAGATGGAAGAAGAAATTGACAGTGTTATGACAGAAATTATGTTTATGATTAATAAAGTTCAGTATTATTTATAGTAAGTAAATAAAATAGTAAAGATTATAATTAATATAAATAAGTATTTTTACAAGTTAGAGAAGGAATAACTTCTAAGGCTTATCCACACTCGTGCCCTCTTAATTTTACTAAGGCACTACACTACTAAGCGAGAAACTTTAGGGTTGTCTACAGCTATGAAGAGAAAAATACGCACATTTTTTTTTTTAGTGATTTGACGAATAGGAACAAGAGTGTGAAATAATATTCTCGTCAAGACAACCGGGAAGAAAATTGAATGGTATGGCTATGTAGTTAGAATGGGTGGTAGGCGACTACAAAAAGCTATTATGAAAAAAGATCCAAAAGAGAAAAAAAGAAAGGAAGGGTTAGCCGATCCCTGAGAAAAATCATACATGAAGATAAAGGTTGAAAGATGAAGATGCTACAATAGGACCAAATAGAAGAAGGAAGTGAAGGGATAGTAATTGGACAATTCTTATTTCCAAAACGATGGCAATTTCACTTAATATGTTCAAACATTATTGTTACTAACTAAATTACTTATATACAATTCGTCACTAAAACGTATGCGTAAACAAATTTACACAGCACATAGTTAGAGCTTATTAGTCAGTCTAGCAATATCAGCAAACTTTAAATAATCCATTGTAACTTCCTAAGAGTAATACGTGATAAATCAAGGTACACTGTAATAGTTGAATTCCAATAAATATCAAAAGCTAATTATATTGTAGATATTTTAAAAACGATTACTACAAAATATTGCTAACATTCATAAATTATCCAAATATAAGGGCTTAGGGCAAACTGCCAGTCAAAAGTGTAAGACCACTGGATAAATTATAACAAAACAAAAGATTTTCAAACTTCAAATTTTTACAGATATAGAACAAAATATACAATCTTTAGGAATGATTCGCAAGGATTTTTGTTATTATAATGTAAAGAAAATTTTTGGAAACAATCACATATCTTCATTTATACAGTATTTTCGTTGAAAATCCTCCTTGGCTTTTAATTTCAAATTAGACAACTTAAGGCATCCATTATTAACACTCAGACGAGCGATAAGAGTAAAGTAAAGAATTTGAAAAACTAAAGGAGGGTAGATATGAGTCAAAGTCAATCCAACTGAATAAATTTGTCTGTAAGATTGTTAAAAACGGGTTTTTACTTTAGTTAAAGAAAATATTTTTTGATTAATATACCATTATCATAATAATAATATATCATTCCACAATCAAATTAAAAAATATTATTGCAATTAACCTACAACGAATTACAATATTTGGGGAGATCTTAAAACTTCACAGGAGGTGTATATTATAAAGAAATGTTTATCTATTAGCATCTAGGATTTTTATTTGAGTCTTTCAATGAAAGCTTTATTAATAATCAAGGATAATGATGTTAATTTTTAGACTAGATTAATTTTTTATTATGTAAATATTGGAATTAAATTAATTTACTAACTTGTTGCTGTGCAGCCAGCCAATAAGGAACAAACACAATATAGTTTTTGAGAAGCATTAACCCGAATAATACAACACCGCGTGCTTACTGCAACGCAAGGATTGTTAAAAAAAAAATATTTACTAAAAAGGATTAGCAAAAAGTAGAAAACGAATGTTATCATATTATTAAGGAAAACGTATGAACCAATGATAGAAAATATTGCCCTAACATTGTGCAAGAATATCAGCAGTATCGATTTAACCCAGAAAAAAAAATGTCATCAATCCATTGGTATATACAGTGTTAGTGATCAGAAAAATTATTTGACACTAAAATTTCCAAAACTGGAATTAAACAATTCTCAAGAGAATCTTATGGTCGTCGAAATATAACATAACGAAATATAATAATATCGTCTAAATATCGAACGAATATCTAAGAAAGTCTGGTATGAGTTAAACATTTCAGGAAAACTTACTTATGAGAAACATTTTTTTTTTATTATCGTGCTTACTACTAGGGTAAAAAAATGTTTCTTCATTGCCTTATCACAACAGCGAATAATTTAACAACTGATTTAGAAACGGATTAGTAGGGCGCGGTCATGAATGATGCACACTCAAAACGATGACTAAAAAAAACCACAATTAAAAAATGTAATGTGATTACTCTAGAAATCAAGCACTCCGAAACCGACTTAAAAACAGGTTTTACATATTTCTGAGCCCAAAGGGATAGATAGCTATACTATCGGTATAGATACACTGTAGATATACTATAGGTACTTATATTTCACTAACTACCTAACCTACTGTTTGACTGTATGTACGATTTTCAAAAGCTGTCAAGAAAATGATTCGATCTTTCTGAAATTTCAAATTTGAACTCTACAAAAACTCGAAATATGATGATTCTGCGTTGGTTAAAATGCACTATATGCTATATATACCAATAACTATGCACGTATATGGTAAGTAGAGGCCCGTATCGCTTGCTTTTAAGATTTGAAATTCTGTGCTTTGCTATTCAAAAATAATTTTAAAGATAATGGTTTTTATGGCCAGCTTTTTAGCAGTTTATTAATTTGTTTATTTTCTGAAAAGGTCTTTTTTCAATGGAATGACTTAATAAATAAAATGGAGTTTTTTTGATCAATGGTATTGTCATATTTATTCAATAATTTTTTAGCTATTCTTTCACTTGTAGCGTCTATAGTTTCATTTAATCTTGATGTAGAAATAAAATTTGACGGTAAGAAAAGAAAAATCTGCGGTCTAATGGGAAAAAATTGGCGAGGCCTCAGGACCAAAGAAATGTTACATAATGTATAATAATTTTGTAATACGGACTCAACAAAAAACGGTTTAATTGTAAGTTATGAGAATACTATTAGACGGGTTATCTATCGGCTTTGGTCGATGAAAGGAAGCTGTCAGATTTTCATAAAATGTATTGGTGCACGACGTTTCGACAGAGTACGTACGTCTGCATCAGGTTCTGGTGATGAAATTTGACAAGTATCAACCAAAGCCAATATCCCACCCATACCTAAATCCGCGACTAACCATGAACTCCCGGCTTATAAGTAACCTGACTACTTTAAAGAAAAATGTATAGCTCGACGAAACCAAAGGAATATGGGAGTTTAACTTTAATAGAGACAGTTACAAGAATGATGACTCACCTAAGGAGCTCAACGCAAATAAGCACATAAGTATCCTGTACGATAGTAGATGCGCACAACAAGAACATATGGACTGGACTGGCGTTGAAGTCTCCTGTTTGTTGCTGGTGTGTTGGGTGGGGAAGGGGGGCTCCCGGATGAGTGGCGATTTGACGTCAACGGTGGGGTCTCGCCTGAGCCCCCGAGTGTATACCGGTCACGGGGCCCACGAACTTTCAAGGACGTATTCACCACTTCCTTTTAGGACCGCCAGTAGAACGGACCAGATTCGGCGACGTATACAACTTTCATGAGACGAAAGTCGGCGAGTAAAAGATCTGAATGTAATAAATAGAATACGAGTCATAAGTTTTTATTTTCAAACTTTTATCCTATTCGATTAATTAATTTATGATATACTTGAGAATGGCCGTATATTCACCGAAAGTACTCGTATCACAATAAAATAAATTGTACCCACCAGAGAAAGAGTGTATGTTTATCAACGTCAGCGACGTACAAATTCAAGGGTCGCTGCTAGGAAACAGCTCCATTTTTTACTTTTTTAAACTACATGTCAAATCTTATAAAAAAAAATCGTCCTTTCGTTTGTATTTTCCTAGGGATTTATTAAAGTATTTGAAAAAATAAATTAGCCCACACAAAAAGGACTTTGGTGCAAAAAGAAGTCACCTCCAAAATTTAAAAAGTCTACCTGCTTTACAGATTAATTTTTATTTACATTTAAATACTACTCCATAATCTGTCACCGCATAAAGAGTCTGTGAAAAAATATTGTTTGAAGTAACCTTAAAAATTCGATTTTTAAACATAGATCTTGATTTGAAAGTTTGTTTTGTTTACCAAAAGTCGGAAAAATGGAGCTGCCTCCTTCTTGCTGCAAACCCCTCAAATTGAGGATCAGTCGAATTGTATTTTTAGGGTTTAGTCAGCTTATTCAAAACGTTTTGAACCGTAAGTCTGTTTGTTTCGTTCTTTGAGAATCCTCTGGTCAAGCTAGAGACATAAAATTTCGTATGCAAGTCCCATTTTGATATAAGAAGTTAAAAATATAGCAATATCCATATAATGAATGCCATTAACTAGTTGGTACTAACGATGCTACAGGAAATACAAAAATAATTTGTAAATAGATTCGCCTGAGGATCTATAATTATCTATAAATTTAAAGGGGCTATGAAAAAAAAAAAAAGTTGGTACGAAGAACAACGAAAAAAATTCTAAATTCTATGATTTTGAGCAGGCTATAATAATAAAGGAACTTAAGTGCTCGTTAACAATATGTAATACCATGGACATCGTGTTCGCCACTTCAACTGACCTAATGTCTGATTTATAGGTATAATATTGCCATAATAGTTCCATTTTATTACCTAATGATGCTAAACAGAAAGTCAGTCACGTAAAAAATAATAAATGAAACAACAAATATTTTCCTACCGTATCTAATAGGTTCTCAGATTAAAGATCTTGACGTCCTGATATATAATACGTATGTGTTGGTGGTTTGACGGAATATCATCACTAGTCATCGAAACTGTGATCAAAATTATGCACCCGTAAATAAGCACTTAATGAGATGTATAATGTGACGCATTATACTTTACTCGTATTTTTTAAAAATATATACATCAATGTCGAAATTAGTCATACTTCGAAACGCAAAAACGTACCATTGGATAAATCTTCAGTTCATCAACTGAACCCAACAAATAATCAACTGATGCAATAGGGTTGGTGCCGGTAGTGTAATTATTACCTGAGAAGGCAGCTTAGGGATATTTATTGTTTGATAGACTTCATCGCGGAGAGACAAAGGAATTTTTGTTTGAATCCACAGATAACTTTCACTTAAACGGTTTCGACATTTGATGATCCCGTAGTAAAAGTCTTGTATAAAATCATTTAGAAATCTTCGAGAATCAGTTGCCTGGCCATTTTTCGTGTATTAGATCATTGGTTTCTTTTTCCAATAATTTTTTTTCTACACATGCCTAGAGGTACAATTGACAATTCTATTATTTTTTGAAAACGCCGTTTAAATTTGAACCATTTTGCTACATTCCCTGAAACTATTAAATCTGTATAATGCTTATAATATGGTTCTTGTGTAAATCCTTTGAATAGTTAGACTCTCACTACCTTCCCGAATCCACCCGCCGCTTTTAGGCATCCCACACTCCATGTCCTTCTCATACTTCCTTCAAATGGGACTCCCCTTAGTGAAAGGCACCCATCATCCAAAATAATTTTCCTTTATTTTTCCTACATCCTATTTTTAAGTTTGAGAGCTAAGAAAAAAAAATCCTTTAAATATTGAGAAATATACTTTTGAATTAATTACTGATATCTATTAACTATCCATGACCGCAATTAACTCTACTTTTTTTTTAAAAAGTCACATGTACCCCTTGCCTTATTACCACATCATACATAATAAAGTAAATTAAAGGCGAGGAAAGTGAAGTAGAAATATTGACAGAAGTTGAATCTATCGACGAAGACAGTCTTAAAAACTTATTAAATGACTTTGAAAAACCTATACAGTATATTTGATTGAAAAACTATTTTATATGTGGCACCATTATAACTGAAAAACAACTTGTCAACAAATGAATAAATAAAACAACTTATATTTCTTCTGACCTATGACTTAAATTCAGTTCGATATTTAATAGAAATGGGGGGGTTGAATCCTTTCACGTTTAATTTAATGAAATATCTTAACCAATACATACTCAGCAGAATCCATGGCGTTGTGGAGAGTACCTTCAATATTCAGATCGATCCGGAGCAGTTGTACGGCAGTGATGATAATAATCAATATTACATTCTATTTATTTACAGTTATTTCTGTTTATTTTTTATTATCTGCTGTATGTATTATAACACGTGTGAATTGTTACAATTGCCACCAAACCAGGTGAGTAACGAACGGCTTTCCCTTCTCTTCCCAGCGTGCTCCCTCGGACGTGGATCGGTGAGTCACAAAGGTTCCAATGACTCAAAAGCATCGCGTGCCTCCAAGTTGAACCGCATCAATGTATGAGTAAAAGGTTGGCTATTGTGTCATTTGACAATTGTTTCCAACATGTATACACAAATTTGCTTTGAAAATTATATAGAAAATACTGCGAGTTCTTTGTTAGCCGTGAGTATTCAAATAAATAGAAGAGTTTATTAGTTTAGACATACATACTTTGTACATTTGATGAAATCCTAAGCTTAACTATCGTTCATCAAACTAAGAAATCCATGGACCAATACTCGTAACTAATTTAGGTAGAAAATAAATCAAACATTTAATTATTTCGACGTATCAGATGTTCATACAATGTCGATACATATTACACTAATATCAACTGAAACTTCATTACATCAATTGTAGACTTAATTTTATTTTTTTTAAATGCTTAACGAAATAAAGACAGGAATTTAATATGCGTTTTACACAATTTTAGTGTTACATAGAATAGGTCATGCAAGTAACTGGGAGGCATAGGGTTTCATGTCTCAACATGAATTCGTAAAGTCAGTCTCATGGACATAGCAGTGTTTTAAACTAATTAAATTCGTTACTCATGCCCTTGGGAGTTTTGTTATTCCATAAAAAAATATAACCAAATAAAGTCAAAAAATTCAAAATCGTTACTTCAAAAAATAAATGGAATGTTTCTTTAAAAAAATCTGAAAGCATAGACATGCTAACATTTTTTTTTATTGCTGAGCCTTAAGGGTCACAGCTCTAAAACTATTCAAGACTAGAAGTTGTAATTTTTTTCACACCATTAATGACAGTAACGCAAAAATAATTACTATGCGAGTTTTTTTTACTGGTCGATAAGGAAATTTTCAGTAACCAAGAGGGTTTAACGAATAGAATGAAGAAATCTTGTTATAAAAAAATACCGAGAATTTTTTTCACATTGATTCGATCAGTGTTCAAGATTTTTATTTCTTTCACCTAAGCGCTTTAAAAAAAAAAAAAATAATAAATACAATTTAGGCCATTATGTATGAAAAAATATCATTCAAATAAAAGTTGAAAATTAGATCTATTTATAAAAGAATACACAATTACTGGAATCTTATATCTAATGCACTAACAGAAAACAATTAAAACTTATATAAGTACTAGTACGGACCTTGCTTGAAGCTGGTCCGAAGCGCACAGGAGAACAGGTGGGACCGTACTAACAATAACAGGTTAAAACAGGAATACTCGCCAGGTATAAGGTTTTCGGTACGTTCCTCAACTTTGCACCTGGGACACTGGAGGGTAGAAACCCCGCCGGAGACTCCAGTCTGGCCACCACATTAGGGTCGGTTCAAGGTATAGACTTAGTTATAAGCGAAACATTTTCGGTAAATATAAAAAATAGTACATGATTTACTACAAATATTTTTCTTGCAATATCAATAATATAAAATTATTATTATCATGTATATTATCAGCGAGCCTGGGAAGTTTTTTATGTTAGGGTGTTTTTTTCGTTGTGCTGTTGGTAACACTGATTTCCCTTTCACCTCCTTTGCCCACTACATCTATTATCTTCATTTGTTTAAGATCCAAACTTTGATCATTGCAATGTTAAGATGAACACTATATGATATATAAACATATATACACACAGATATATGTTAGGCGTGTGAGTGTGTATATATATATATATATATATAGACCGAATTATTGTAAATAAGGGGGAAATTATTCCTATTTACAAGGCAATTTTGGACAAGGAAAACAATTTAAGTCAATTTTCGAGAAAAAGAATTAGCAAATTATTAAATGTCAGCTAGAAATGCGATGAATTCCACTTCAGTGTTCTATGGTTTTGGTCTCCAAGTGAGATTTTCGCCTATGCATATTGAGACAAGCGGAGTTTAAGGTGTCACTAGTACATCTGAACACTGACCACGTGGGAACTTTGGTAGCGATTGGCAATTTGTGTCCACTGACGTCATTGGTCTTTCTGTGATAGCATCGTCATCGAAGTTAAAACGTACGTCATGACCCTTTATATAGAATATTTCCCGAACATATAAGGCACTTGGATCATTTTTAGCACAAAATTAAAATTCATAATAATATAAGTCATGTTTATATGATATAATGCCTATGGGAGTGATGCTTATACTGTGCAGTTCGCAACTAAATTGTATTTTAGAATCTCCTCTCATTGGTGAAATAATCTTTGAAATGAAGTTTTTCTCTTGTAGCGTTCGATTGATCTGAAACTAACATTAGTGTAGAACCTGTAAGGCTAAATATCCCTACAAGCACTAAAGACTATTCACTTCGGTTGGTAATTATTCAACCCACAACACCAATTACTTAGGAGCTTAACAGTCTTAAACGAATTCATCACGGATATAAAACTTAAAGGACAGATGAACAGCGAAATGTATACGAATCCACAGGTCGAGTTATTCAGCTCGAGCTCTCTCGAAACTTCCGTAAGAATGGAGATTGCATATCTGTGAAGGAAATAAGACTATGACGGAAGGTTGCGGCGTTTTCTGTTTACTTTAATTTAACCAGGAGAGGGAAAAAAGAACGAATGAATGATTAATTAATTGCCGAACCCCGAAGGGAGAGGCTCTACTTTCAATCAGGCTAGGAGCTTCGTGTGTTGTATGTAAGTACATGTGTTCTACGATAGCGGTCGCGACATTGATTCAATCTATCTTAAACTGTAATAGGTATACCCTAGAACACTTGAGAGGATGTCGATAACGTTTTTGTTAGAATTAAACTACATGAAAAAAAAAAGTACTTTTCGCTAACTTTAAAGATTTCTTAAGTCCCTTCTCTGAAGATAATTAAAATTATAATTAAATTTAAGATGCATTAAAAATGGTAGCACAAAATGAAATTCAAAGGTGAATAAAAAATTCTTTAAAGATACAGCAAGAAATGGCGTATTTAATACACACTAACCGGAATTAGGAAGTAAATATTTTCTAGTAAATAATAATGTAGCTACTAATACTCTATTTTTTTAAATTTTTTCAAAAGGTAACGGGTTTTAAGCTGTACCACAGAATTACCGATTAGATGTGAAGCATGGCCATTTTTTCATCTCATGAGGTGATCTGACGAATCTGCTTTATTATGAAATAACGTCATGTATTCATTATTACAATCATCGTCATAGGATTACAAGGTCAAGATCAGGTTTTCCTCCTTGATCCTTAAGGAAAAATAACAAATGCGTTGAAAAGATGTAAAACTGTAGAACAACGGATTCTTCCTGAATATTTCACTCAAATTATCATTAAAGGCCGAAAATTAAAAAAAACAAAAAAAACAATGTAATAATGTAAAAAAAAACATAATGGCCTCTTGAAAAACAAACCAAGATCGGAAAGTTTCACGACCCCGCAGGTGTGTCACGTCAAGGTCTTGGACAGTTAAATCACAGGCTCGTGAGCCAGCCAGATTTTGTTATAGTGGTTTGAAAATACATAGAGACATATTTCGTCACTATACCGAAGATTTGACTACTTGAAGTGGCAATGGGCATTAAGAGCGGGTTTATTGCCGATCCCGAAATGAGAGGTTCTACTTTGATTCAGGTACGATCTGTCTGTATCGTATACTTTTGGGTAAAATACACTAACAAGAAGTATGGGAAAAAAATAAAATGTCAGACTCATTAGGTTAACTTTTAAGATTATTTTCGAAAGTATTAATACTTAAAAAGAGACATGCACTTTAATATTTTGGGCAGTTCAAGTATCAGTGTTTCTAAACAATATTTTTATTGACCAATCATATAAGTTAAACATTCGGTTAATACAAAAAAATAGTCATCATAGATCTCATTACATTCTCTTCCTTGTATTAGGTTACTTTTAAACACATACAATTCTTATAGATCTTGTTCTAAACTGTGATTTTTTTGTATCTTGTTCTAAATTGTAGTCCTGATGATGCCTGAATAGGTGAAACATTTATTTTCGAAGATGTATTATAATGATAAGATATATTGGATGATTGTTTGGAGATACTAGATCATGGAACTACCAAAAAAATAATAATTTATGTTCAAGTTTCAACAAAAGCACAGATCCTGTTTAAGGTAAGTAAAGGTAAAGGCTAAATAATATAACTATTTATAGTTTTTTAAAATTCAAATGCTACTTTCAGCAACCACGATGGTTCCTTTTTTGTTAAAAATAACCAGCAATTATTTAATAATCATTTTCTCTTCATAATATTTCTTCACCTTCTACAATCTTTAGTTCGCTTATATGTGCATATTTAACGAATATATTTTAGCAATTAATCGACGTAAAAAAACTTTCAGTCGGTTGAGGAAAAGCAGGTAAAACGGAAATGATTTCAAAGATATTCCAAACAAAATACAGTTTTGAGAGCCAATAACATATACCGCATATTTAATTCGTTCCAAAAGGTTCCGTTAGGTTTTTTTTAATGGCAATATTGTAGCTATTTATGATTTATTTTATTTGTTCAAAAGATTATTTTCAGTGAGCGAGATACCTTAACAAATGAATTGAATTATTTTCGGTCAAAAATACTGAATACTTTTTGGAATTAAATTAAATTTTTAAGTGACGAGGAGACTCCAACATAAATTATAACATCTCTGTATAGTGTTACTTCACTTTCCATGTCATTGACGTCATTTATATAATATCTAATTTTCTTTTCAGTTCTTTGATTTTACTATCACAATTTGCTTATCTATCATTAATAATTGTAATTTAAGAGCTCATTCAAACCATATACACAATTCCACTCACTCAATAGGTACAGCTCGTACCAACAGTAATACAAAATCTGCCCTGCTGCATTCCAGATTTTGATCCGGAAGCATTTACCCGGTAAAGTCGAGATCCCCTGATAAAGCGGATGAAAAAGTGGTAGGCAAAGGAGCTCATTTCCTTTACTTTTAATTTTGTTAATGTATATACATATATATAAAAATGTTTTGGATTTGGCCAATTTTTTTTAACCAAAATTCAGTACTGATCCCCATTATTGTTGACTCAGGACACGAAGAAACGGGAGGGAGCGTGATACAGCAAGATGGCCGCTTAAGCACCAAATGGCCCATATTAGAAAGAGTAAGCGGTGCACAAGTCAAGGCTGTCCAACAGCTGTGGTCATTGCGTAGTCTACGTCACTAAGACGTAATCACGAGGAGCGTTAGAACGGAGAGGGCTTCGCGTTGCCTATTAAATGTTCAATATGGCACTGACCAGTTAGTTATCAGCAGGCAGACACATCGATCATTAATCATATGAACAGTTGTACAAGGTCTTTAAAAAAAAAGATCAAACCAAGAGCTGATGACCCACGATTCACACACGATTCCGTTACTGGAAAACGACTTTTAATGTTTTTTTCGTAACGATATTACGTTAAAATACTAAAACATATTACATATTATTTATCGAGACGCCGAGATCTTTAATTCAAAACCCTATCCAATATGATAAGAAATTATTTTTAATTACCAAATAATTGATTAATTGATAAATAATAAAGGTTTTATTTCTAGCAGGGCCGCTTTATTTTAAGAATCTGCGGAACATCAAGCAGAAATTAAATTTTGTAAATCATCTTTCAACTTCAAACATGGGCGGAGGAGTAAAGTTGCTAACACGATCACGATGTCAACCATTTTCAAGCTGATAGAAAAATATTTACTGTTTTATTACAAATAAATAAGTAATGGAACTTAGTAATGTTTCGCGGAATTAGAAATGTTATTCATTGATCATGTAATTTAATATTTCACATATCTAGGTAGAACAGGGGACTCAACAGACAGATACAGAGTACAGAAAAATTAACATTATTATTTTTCCCCTGTTTGAAATGAATGTAAAATACCAATGTTCAATTAAATACTTTTATCATAGTTTAAAAAAAAAAAAAAACTAACAAGGAAAACCTAAAAATACTACCCGCTAGTTTTAGGGAACGACACCATCAAGCCAAGAGTAAACCATTGCCAATATTACTTAACTGACCTTTTTGGGCTACAAGAATACTAGAATGAGTAGCATGCTGTAAAGGTTTCAAAACAGTTATGGCAGAATAAATATTCATTGTTTTATTACCTAGTAATAAATTGCATTTTATTGTGTATTTGGTCTTTCCGATATATTCCCAGTATTAAATGGAATATTTAGGTCGAAGGGGAGAGACGCAATCACAAGAACAGACAAGACACAGGAGTGAAGGGTTTATGATTTAAAAAAAAAAAAAAACTAAAACGAACCCCTAAAAATACACTTCTCAAGTTAAGTGAACGACTCCATCAAGCCAAGAGGCCAAAGCTTACCTGACCTGTCCAGGCAGCGAGCCTACCTGCTACTAACATACAAGAAGGGTTTCAAAACAAAGGCCCTTTTAACCATGTTGGACAAAAGTGCATACACAGTGACTTTTTACAGCTGTTGCAATCAACATAATGAATTATTATAACAAGTTTGCTAAATTAAAAAAAAATACATGTTACCACGGCGACCACCGGACGTCGCCATTTTTACGCTTAATCGGTGAAAAAAACGAGATCGCGTGCACGATAAATATGGAAATGGCGGTGGCCACTTACAGATGAGCCAAAGCCGGTGGTAAAATCTAGCGACACTTCCCTTTTGACAGATGGTATACATTTTAACGTCATTCAAGACGTTTCTAAAAAAACAAGAAAAATAAATATCTTACATAAACACGCTTACATTTCATCACTACGTGTACAATATGCTTAAACAAATGAAATATTCTATAATTTTCATTAATGTACGTCCAAAAATTGTTATTGACCATTCTTGATTTTTATTTATTTAAAAAGAGCATCAAATTGGTCTATCATCAGGACTCTTTGGAACTATGCCATCCTAAGTCAAAAGGTTTTAGTTGATTAAGACTAACCTCTTATTTTCCCTTTAAACAGGCAAGTTAGACGGTCCCATATGTCAATTCATAATCCGTTAGTTTTGAGTCTTCTCCAAGTGATCGGTTCATTAATTATATAAATATCATATCTAAATCAAATCGATTTTCTAATGTTTACATATAAAATAATGTTAATAATAGAAATGTCATGTCTTTGAGACAGGCAGAGAACTTCAAGTCGCCAGAACGGACAGTCAGACCTGTATTCCAACCAAAATTAAAAAAGAACGGAACATTAATAATAAAAAAATATCATGATTTGCATTAATACTGATCCTTTACGATAAGCAGAGCTGAAAAAGGCATGATTTGCATACATTTATTTCCATCGAATAAATAAACACGCATACGGCAGACGTCTAGCAATCAGAATATATTTTCAGCATTAAATAAGTGAAAAAAAAAAAATCTAACGTAACATCGATCTAACCTTAAACCGGCTGCACATAAGAATAATCATTGCAAAACATAAAGAAAAAAAAGAAAGATATATGTACATGTAAATAGGCGTTTAAAACGGACATTTTTATGTAGTGCGGCAGTCGTTATTTAACCTTCAGCCCTGCACGTGCAGTACGTTGCATGCACAACTTCACAGAAACTGGCGTAACCTGAGTATTACTATAGAGAATACTGCGTGCAATTGAACAGTGTAAAAATACAATTAGATATAGCTGAGTGAGAAATAGATGAATTACGAAAAAATAATGAATTAAATAAAGAATTAATAATAAGTAGATCCGAGAATGTCTATTACGAATTAAAATGGATTTTTTGATATATAAAATAAACGGTAAATAAAAGTAAATAAAAAATATCGAGTTGCCCACGGCGTGAATTTTAACTGAAGATTTTGAATACTCGGCATATTAGATTATAAAAAATATTTTTATTTATTAATCCGAGATAACTGAAAATAGCCTTAGCCTTGTCGACAAATATAGAATTTAGTAAATAGCTAACATATTGAAACATTGAAATGAATCTATTTCTGCCTTTTAAATTTCAGAATGAATGAAATATAAAGACCGCTATCGCAAATCCAAGACACTATACTTTCGGGATAGGCAATTGCTTAGCCATAATATTAAAACTAACAGTTCATAACCATCCCTTTAAAACTGTAAGGGCACAAGTGAAACCCACTGTCATCAAGGTGATCGATTTTCATATTTTCTGCTTTACTTGACTACAAAAACGAGATATTTTGACTGGTGAAACCCACGAAATCATATCTTTATTTTTTCAAACTGGTATCTATCCTGAGGATAATAATATAATACGATTCAAGACTGGTTTATGCTCAACAAATAACTAGATGCTATTACTAAATTTGATAAAATAATGTTACTACCAAAGAAGAAAGCGGCGTATTCTCAAAATCATATTTTTTTGAAGTCAGGTGTTTCACTTGTAACCCCTTTACTATACTACCAGTAGATAGACAGATTAGCGGCTTTCGCATTTTATTTTTTTTTCAGATAAAAAAACAAAACAATCATGAGCCATTATAAAATATGAATACATACAAACGAAATAAAGAAATTAATAATATTTTCAACAACAAATAGAATAATTAATATTGGCTCAGACAAGCGGTTTCTCAACACTTAAGGGATTTCTTCGAAGTTATTGTTTAAGTTAATCTTGAGTCGAGTCCTCTGAACCATTGGAAACCAAATAGGAAATTTAGGTCGTAAATAGAACTGTGAAATGAGAAAGTTTGAATGTAATTGCCCTTTATTTAGTTCAACCACATATATTCAGCCTAATCCGATGTGTGCATTGTACCTTACAAAAATGTTAACTATAGCTAGAGAATTTACGAAATTTATTCTGAATTAGTCATAATTCATTTTAATAATTGACTCATCATTTTCATTGTAATATTATGAATCATTTCGGGAATTTACGTTTCAGGGGAACATCTACAATTTTGTGAGAACTTATTATAATATATTAAATGATCTCAAAAAATATACGTTTCATTATATTTTTTAAAATTATCCCGAGCGTACAAATCGGAGATTGTTTTTATTCTTTTAAGGGTTTGATACGGGCAGGGATTTGAGTGGTTTCACTTGTCTCATCAATGAGTGAAATTATAAATTTTTAATTTCAAAAACCCAACAGTACCACTTCATAGTGACAACGCTAGGACTTGACAGGTGGTAGGAGGAGGGGGGTAAAGTAGATAATTAATTGTAACGGGGGTAGTGTTATTTTTAACATCATAGGGGGCTTGAATCAATTTGCACAGTCGAATGCAAAATATCTTAAAAAAGTTCACTGGTCGAATTAAAGTTACAAACACGAGTTCATCCAGCACTACCTTGAATAGAGAACTCGCAAAGACTTGTAATTACAGATAGACATACTGGTGAAAACTTTGAAAAGGGTTTTAGATTTTGAAAAAAATCGAAGAAATCAAAAAAATAGTTAATTATTAATAGTTTGAGATATTGTTTGTCGGCTGTTTGTTAGTATGTTTCATAATTCAAGATATTTATGTCTCCCATCGCAGTCATACGCGTTTTCGATTAGTTTTGTGGCATTGGATAATTGTAGAGTGGCAAATACAAATACGTATCGCTCAAGAACATTTTCGTAACTATTTGAATTACTTGAAAAAATAGGCCTTATTAATGTATAGCTAAATAAATATGCCACGAATTTCTTACTTGATCGATACTACTACAATGAATATTAGCAGTGAAAATGGCCGAATTTCAAAAACAAAGTAATTTGCTGTTGTAAACTTGGTATAGTGGTTTGTTTAGGTAAGACCTTGTCCCACATGATTCATACTGAGTTTGTTTAACAAAACATAAATTATTCATTACGACTTCTATCAGTAGCTCGTTTAGGTAGAGTAGCTATTGTTTCTTAATTTTTGTAGCAATAGACGGGCTTCAAGGGAGAACTGGATGCTCATTCAAGTCGTCACATCAATTGCACTTCAAATTATGCTCCAACGCTTTGAGCAATGTAAACACTTGAAAGGGAGTTCAGTCGATTTTGCATGCAGGTTATTTGTTGTTAACTGAGTCGATGTCCAATTTATTTTAGGTCACTACAGTCATCATCACTGAGGAACAACACAAAAACAACAGCGAATGATATGATGTGATAACGATTTGCACGATGAAGGAAACGTTGCCCATCAATAGACGTGATGAAAACCACAACGCCCCTCCATCAACCTAAGCAGACCCCCCAACAAATTCTTCTAACCGTTTAGTTAATTACTACTTAACTTTATCTGGGGTCCAAGTGGTTTGTCAGTTAAGAATTGTTATGAAAGTGGGGCAAGTGTCTTAAGCATTGTCCTTGTAATTCAAATAGGACTTCTCTGAACAGGATCATGATTTACGTCTCCGTGTTAGGTAAGTGTGATGAATAGGCTTCACTGAAAAACTGTCCTTCCAAAATGGATCTTAAGGTCCAGTAAGAATGAGCGAAAGTGGTCTCAAAGTAACAGGGAGAACTGGAACTGGTCCAGTTTTCTTCCTTTATGTTCTGAGCGTCTGCGGCTTTCACGCTCTCATTCGTCTTCCACTCTGATATATGTACCAGTGGTGTTGCTGCAGGAGTAGCGTGGGGCTCTCCTCAGCACAATCCAGGTTCTCCAAAGCCGGGACGGCGACAATTCCACAGGTAAATTAGGGAGGGGGCAGTGCTGTGATTATACTTGATTATTGTATGAATGATAGCCATTGTGATAATTATATATTTCCCTTAGGAATATATATACTGTAATTTTCTTCTAATGAAGAAATGTTACTTTCCGGCAGGAATAATTAACAACTCACACATAGTTGTAAATTTGAATTCAATTTTATAATTAATGTGCTTTAGGAATGAAAATTTTAACGTTCAAATTACATAAAAGTCAAAACTGACAGTATAATAAGAACAATTATGAGTTATCTATTATTTCTGACGGAAGGCGATGTAAAGAATGGAAAAAGAATAGGTAACAGTTTGGCAAGTCTCTGACCCAAAATTGGTGTTGCGCAGGGAACCTAAGAAGTAATCACAAACAAATGTTTTCCGGAGAATATATGTATTTGTATAGGATGGCACATGCAGTGCTGGCTGGCATATGGTGCGGGGGGAAGTGGGTTAGTCAGGTAGTAGAGTGACGTCATCACCAGCTGACACCGCTTAGATTTTACCCTTCGTCCTTGCCAGGTATAAAGCCCTTTGTCCTTCCCCTATCCACCTTGCCCTTCTGCTTTTATTTTCGTTTCGGTTTTATTTAAGAGTCACATACAGATGTCAAATAGGGTTGGATGAAAAATGTTCCGGGCTTCATCAATTGATGTTTCCGTTTTTTGGGGCACTTTTAATCATGCACTATTGGATGCATTGTAAAATGAACTGGAACATTGGCTATTTGTTGAATGGTCAACGTTTCACAATTTTTAGATTGTTACAATGAAAAACAAAGATTTATAGTATGAAGTAAGCTCTCAACTACATATTTCACATTTTTCAATATCCTTAAGCTAGAAATAGTGTCACAATTAACTAAAGATTTGCGATTCATTATGATAAAAGTCCATTGTTAGTAGCGAGTATATAAATGAGTTGAAGTGTTTGCTGGTTTTGCTTAAGTTGTATCAATTATGTTTGACCCCTTCACTCTACTATTGGTATCGTGACCTGAGATAGATAGCATGTCGAAAAGTTGTCAATAGATAAACTTGATAAAAATTTAACATCTCTTTTTCATCACCTAAGCGTTCAGGATGTTTCGCTATTTTTCCGCCATCTTGCTTGAAATACATAAATGATAAATAACAGTTACCACTTCCCATAAAGGTGGTAAGGAATAATATCCTAAGTTAAAAAACGTAAATCGCGAGGGAACTAAAATAAAACGTATCAGTTCAGGAACTAGTTAAAACGAATGGCGGTAAGTAAACCTACGCGGCGAGATAGCGTGGAAGGATGTAGACGTCATTACGCATCAGATAGTGAGAATGAACGAGAATTCACAAATCGGAGTACAAAGATACCGCATTTTTATTTGTATCTTATTTGAAAGGAAACTCAGTCCAATATAATTTAGTAAAACGTTAATAAAATAAACCAAAGGAAAAAAATTAATACACTAATTACGACACATCAGTTGATGAGTCGTACCCTAATCGTTAGGCCTACTAATCGCCATTACTCCACAGTCCAATCGTAAAAATAAAGTTTAACAGCAGCGAGGAAGCGAGAACTGTGGAGCATTGTAGCATTGCTCATTCAACGCCATCCAGTTCGACGATTTTACTGATAAAACACCCAGACGAAGAAATACGGAAGTTATCAAGCCTTGAGAAATTTTACTTTTTTTTTTTTTTGAAGAACACCAGGTATGTGTATATCTTCCGGGTCGAGAAACAATTATAAATGACTGGTGCGATAACTCAACTTTAAACAATGGTGCGATCTTAATCCTCAATTTAGAATGAATGTCTGAAATTTGACTATTTGGTAGAACAATTCTAGGGATTATTGGGATGACAGGAAAGAGGGCAAAAAAGTTTAATTTCAGCCAAAAAACGTCATTTAATATGAAATATAAGCTAGAATTACCAACAAATGATCATCAACAGATATATTATGTATATCTATGGCCTGGGACCACAGGAGTATAGATTCCAAGCAACTAAAATTCAGTCGAGGGGGAAAAGATAAACAAGGTTTGTGAGGTAACTGGATGGAAAAAAACAAAGAAAACGTAAAGCAAGAACCTCTCCAGGAAATAATTGACACTGTAACTCTAGCTATGGTTTGGCCGAGCAATACATTTGGTGGATCATGCGTGGTAGCCGGTGTCTGGAACGAAATCTGAAGGGACTTTCAGAGGGTAGAGATGGATAAAGAAATTTATGAGACTCCAAAACAACATAAGGAATCAAGATAATTCATACCAATACATTAGTGAGGAGTCATGGTCATTTAATAGTACTTAATGCGGAATGTTGATAAGAAAAAATTAAAAAACACGCGGAACGTTTTGGGCATCTCGCCATCTTTACGTTTCGGGCCATATTTAGGACTGGTAAGGCATGCAAATAACAGATAAAACAGTTATACCGAAAGGAAAAGGTGCCCACTAATAAATTATTACAAACCTTAAAATGCGATTGTCGGGTCGCTCCAAGGGGGGAGGACGCTTCGCCACGGGCTAGGGTCTCTACGACCCGGCCGCTGTCCGCGAGCGCCAAAAAAGTGATAAAATGGGTAGACCTGTGCTCTTTGACCTTTGCTGGCGGCCTAGTCAGCGGGCAGCTTTATTCGTATTGATCTGACTCCATAAGATCTTAGGAGGCGTGCCCCGACAAAGCACTATGTTCAGGAGAACAGGTATAGGGTAGGTATTATAGGTAGTTTACGTGGTCTTGGAATGACCACGAATTCACACTCTGTATCTAAGGGTAGCCGTCTGCATGCCAAAGGCGAGAGTAAACCGGAGAGAGGGGGGCTGGATTGCCGTGGGAGACGCTATTAGGTAAAGTTTGTAGTGCCCCAGGAGACCGTCGTCCGCAAGGAAGTTATCTCTTCCAAGGAGATTCTAGTTTTAACGAGACGAAGGCAGAGAATCCCACTAGGAAGGTGTGGGGTCTGACAACGTCGGATTAAAACATAGCGAGGTTAGGAAATAGAAATGCAGAGGTAGTTCAATAAGAAAGTCATGGTTCGAGTAGAGCAGCAATTGCCAGAGAGAGAGAGAGAGAGAGAGAGAGAGAGAGAGAGAGAGAGAGAGGCTTCTTAGGTGCTCAACGTGCTCTGCCTCCGTTCTGCTGAAAACTAACAGATCGTCCATGTAGACCTGGCATACCGCTTCGTCTATTCCCCTCAAAAATTCATCCATTAGGCGTTGAAAGGTAATCGGGGCGTTTTTCAGTCCAAATGGCATCCTGGTAAATTGATAATGCCCCCTCTCAAATGTAAAGGCCGTTTTGTCTTGGTCGTTCGCACTCATCTTGATCTGGTGATAGCCTGCCTTTAGATCTAGGGTACTAAATATTGTCGCCCCGTTCAATCTGTCTAATATGTCCTCAAATCAGGGAATAGGATACTTCTCATCCGTCGTGTTCTCGTTTAACTTCCGATAATCGATAACTACCCTGTATTTCTCCGTCTCGTCCCCAGGTCTATTTTTCTTCCTCACTGCCCATAGAGGACTGTTATATGGCGAAGTGCTATCAATTATAATCCCTTGCCGTTTGAGACTCTCTAGCTCCTCTCTAATATGCCTACGTAGTGCCTGCGGATATCGTCTCTCTTTCACGTATGTGACGCGTTCTTTCTTTAACTGGATCTCGTGGACCGTCTTCCCAGTCGCTCCTAGCGTGTCTCCCTCTACGTAAAAAATATCCTCAAACTCCCTCTGTAGGCCTTCCCTCCAGCCCTCTATTTTATTAACCGCCCCTATCCGCGCTCTTCCGTCCCATATAGTCCCTTGACATTTATATTCCACTTTGCCCAACTTAATGTTCCATTTTTCCCCGATATTCTCCACACGCGCACCTACCTTCCCCAACATGTCGCACCCAACTATCACCTGGTACTCCCGCGGCATGTTTCCTACGATATGTATCTTTAGATCTCCCCCTTTCTTCGCCCACCTATTTAGCCCTATGACTAACTCTCCCACTACCTCGCAAGGGCCTCCCAGGGTGATTAAATTACAATTACATACCTGAATCTGGAGTGCCCTCTCTCCACCATACAGCCTCTCCAGCGCTCCGCGGGACATGATGGTGTTGGTGCTTCCCGTGTCCACCAGACACATCTCTCCTCCTTTGACCCTAATTATTGGCAACGCACACATCCTCTCCCGAATTGCATTACATCTCAGGATGCGGTCGCCTCTCTGCCGACACGCTCTTCAGGCTTCATCACGTTGCTCCCATCTACGTGACTCGACCTTCTGCCCTGTCTGTCTCCTGTTTCTGCTGCGCCTCGCTTCTTCTCCTTCAGTTCCCGAAGTCCCTGATGACTCATCTTCTGATGATCCACTCTCCCCATGTGTCATGCTCCGTCTCTCTCTTACTTCTTGAGTGTTTACCTCCATTGGTTCTGGTCGTTGGTATTCTCTCCTCCGGAAGATATACGGGCAATGCCTCGCGATGTGTCCTTCCTCGCCACACTCAAAACATTTTGTTCGAGGACACTGTGCCACTAAATGTCCTGCCTTCCTACATCCGTGGCATTTTCTTTCTTCCCTGGGCGGGGCATACCTCGGTCTCGTTCCTCTAAATCTTCTTTCTCCTGTCGTTCCCTTGTCTCTGCCAATAACGGACGTTTCTGGTCTCCTCCAGGTTGGTTTCAGGGTCCGGGTTCTTTTGTATGCAACTCGGCTCCACTCATTGTCGACGTCTTGCACCCTCACTTCTTCCTCCTTGGCACTAGTGTCGATCATTGATTGTGCACACTCCGAGAACGAGCGCTCATCAGAGAATCCTTCCTTTCTTCCTGTCTCCTTGGCCAGTTGCACTTTTAGAATTGTGGATAAGAATCCCATACAACCCTCCACCTCTTCTACGCTAATCGACTCTCTCATCTTCTCCGTTATCTTATTGAAACGGACTACTAACCCCGCAGCATATTGCCCGTTACTTTGTCTTGGGGACTTTGTCTCCCTAAACATTTGGAATATGTCCTCCTCGGGAGTCCATCGTCCTCCTCCGTACGCCTTCTTCAATCTCATCTTAATTAATTCCCACGGGGTTTCTTCATCTGCCTGAATTTGATTCAGTATACTTCTCTTGACCCGACATATCAGGGCCGCCTTCAACGATTCCGCGTCTCTGGGATCTATTAAATTTTCTTCTGCTTTAGCTCCAATTAAAGCTGTGAGACGGTCTCCTCCTTTTAGGAAATGGTTCAGCTCACCCAGTTCCCCAGTGAATCTCTCCAGCTCCGCAACAGCCTTCCTCAGATCCTGGGTATTCATCGCTTTTACCCTCATCAGCGCGAGCGCCGTGGCATGAACTTCTGGCATAGTTCCCACTCTTCTAATATCTGCTCCCTCTACGAGATTCAAGACGGGCTGTCTCAAAATTCCTCCTTCAGTCATCTTCTCTCTTTCGCGTATAGAAGAAAAAAAAACAAAAAAAAATTACGCTCGCACTCGATAACTCTCTTTCTCCACGGTTCCCAGGTTTCGGCACCAGTTAATGTTTATTGAATTACAAGCTAAGAAAGGTTGGTAATAAGAACACGTAGAACGTTATAACAAGACTACTTTATTTAGACCAAGATACCTCTATCTATAGGTATTACCTGTAAACATATACAGATAACATATGTTTGGGGATTAAGGCTGGGCACTAGCGGCGCCTGGACTTAACTTATATATATATATATATATTATAAATGTATCTTTGTATCTCTTGTTGTAGCGTCTAAAGATAATGGTTTAAGCCTACGAAAACGCTTGGATTATTATAAATAGTGAGTTGTTTTAACCAATTTGTTGTCCTAAGTAACAATATATAATAACTAGAAAAAATCATTTGCAAGGATAGGACCTGTAATGCTTTTATTCAATCCAAGGAAAAGTAATGTGTGGAGATAATTATGAGACGTGAAAACAAAACTAAATAAATATAAACGCTATGAAGATATTATGCACAGGGCTAGCGATAAGCAGATGGTAGGATGACTCCATGAATGTTGATTAGTTGTCAACAGTTCATTGATAGGCAAATATTAAGCAAATCCCTCCGACAAATTATTCTAGTCACAGACGCTACTATGTAACATGGTGCGTTTAACAAATAACTAACAGAGGGAAGCCCTATTTAGCAAACATTAACTGATGTAAATTGTATTGATCGAATACACAGATCTCTGTTTGACGATGATTAAAAGCACGTCCTCATTAATAAAGATAAACGCGGATCATTATCACGACTGCGAACAGCTAAAAAAAAAATAAGACGAGAGTCCATAACTATGCGATCTTGGCTACTTTATCATTCTGGGCTTCTTTATTTACGGTTTACGCTGCAGGTCGAAGTAGGAAGCACCTCTCTATGGCCAAATATTTGTCAAAACTAATCAAGTCATTTGATGGACTGTTCAGAGTGATAACTCCTAACATAAAGGCAGAAAGAGCCGAGGTATCTAATCCCCAATACCCTACTTCATATTAACTATGATAACATATTCTTCAAACCATGAAGCTGCATCCTTATTAAAATACATTATAAAAATATCAATATAACTTCATGCTTTTTTAACAATACATAGTATACAACAAAAAGATTATTTAGGGAGGTTTATAACAAATCCATAAATATTCTAACTGAGGTTTATTAAATCAAGCTTGAGCCTCTTCGTAAGGTTTGTATGGGTGTGATACTGTCAACGATTCGCCTATTCAGGCATCATCAAGGACTATAATTATTAAAAGCCATATTTACACTGATTATGTTTAATTGAAAATATAATACACAATAAAATTTTACCAACTTAATAATATAATTTTGGAATGTTATATTATAATGTTTACATTAATGTAATTATATATGTACGTTGTTTTTCATAAATATAGCCCTTGATGATGCCTGGAATAGGCGAAACGTTGACAATTGTTAATAAATGTATTACGAAGAGACTCATGCTTTATTTAATTTATTTAACCAAAATTATATTTTTGTTAAAAATTAATATCCAAGCCCAAAGGTGTGGAACAATAGAAATCCGGTTTTATATTTTAGCTATATACATTTTTTTTGTTTAAACGATGATTTTTAGTGATGGTTAAGTAAATAAAATGAGAGATTTTCAGTTATTAAAACCAAGTGGTTTTATTAACAATTCCCGAAAACGGCTTCCCTAATTTTCACGACAGTTTCAATGACATTAAATTAATTGAATCCACTAATTACCTACATATTATAATTCAAGACGTCGAGATTTTAATTTGATACCTTATTTAACATGGCAGGGAAACGTTACGTTATTATTACCAATAT
Organism: Acanthosoma haemorrhoidale; assembly: GCA_930367205.1. Taxonomy (NCBI): domain Eukaryota; kingdom Metazoa; phylum Arthropoda; class Insecta; order Hemiptera; family Acanthosomatidae; genus Acanthosoma; species Acanthosoma haemorrhoidale. Next base: position 81,623,540 of record OV884015.1, on the reverse strand, counting down.
AATGACTTAATTAAGCTTTACGGAGCATTTTTATGCCGTACGGGCCTTCAAATGGAACCCTTATTTCTACAGTTCAAACAGGGGCTTACAATCAATAACGGGCACGCTTCTTTAAAACAACAAACAACGAAGCTTAAAAATTATAATAAAATAATAATACATTGTAATAAAATTATTAAACCAATTGTAAAAATCCTAAGAATTTAAATGTCAATGCTTTAGCCAATAGTATGCATTATTTAACAACAGACTTTTGTCTTTGACTCGATAAAAATTATTGGAAAAGACGATAATAACAGATATCGTAAACTTTTAGAATCAATTAGCATAAGCAACAATATAAAAAATACTGTGAACCACAAAACAATTGTAAAATGAATAGGTTTGCACTGTGTTGAAAAAATTAAAAAGTGAATTTTTTTAAATTATTTTTATATTAATAGTTGACAACAAGGAGGCAGATCAAATTGCACGCATGAAAAATAACAGCAACGTGTAGCTATAGTTAAAGCCAGAGACTAATAGGGGACTAATACAAACATTCCTAAAAATATTTTATTTTTATGTTGACAATATTTAATGATCGTTGTTAATTTTCATTGTTAAGATCCCAGAAGCAGAAAAGTTTATTTAAAAAAAAAATTTCAAACTGTTGAAGCATTTGTTGTTTGAATATATTTATGGATTTTACTAATTTTGATCGTTATCAATGCTTTTCTTCTGATTGTGTAGGGATTGCTTGATGATGGACTGAATGAGTCCGAAACGTCTTAATATCAATACTGTTCTTACTTGTTACTTCTTCTTGTACTTGTATTTACAATTAAAAAAAAAGTTTTTTATTTATAAAAAAACATCTAAATCTAAACCAAGAACGTTTTCGGCAACTCCCGATGGACTACCCACAATTTATTTTACACTGATACAAGAGCTGTGCATTTATAACACCATTCTCAAGTATCTCATAAATGTAATATAGTATATTCAAGTATATATTAGTATGAGAATGGTGGTATTCCCACCTAAAGCCCTACACCTTTCTGGCCTCGTTTAGCTCAAGCTCATTTTTTAAAAATCGCCTACCAACTACTAAGCCGCCGGACTTGGTCATGTTTGGAGTGCACGCACCTCTAATATATAAAGCATACGCATATGCACACTCATACTCAATCTGTGAGCAATCCTTATCAGAAGTTTCGTGTAATTCACAGCGGATTTCTCCTCTGAAGAATGAGTAACTCCTATTTTTACAGGCTCAAAAATGGCGAGGCAACTGACCCTCGGATCAGCTAGTAGAGTATTAAATGCTAAAATTAGCAACGTTGAGTAAATAAGAGCATTTAAACTCAAACAAACGATATTGCATATATGAATTTGTTTAAGTAATGATCAAACGATAGAATGAAAATTTATGGCTAGAAGGCGCAAAGGCCGGAGTCGGCCGCGAGTTGTCGCAAGAACCAGTTCTGGACCTTCAGCTTATTACGTCTGTTTCTTTTTACCCTCAGAGTTGTACGTTCGATTAACGTCACCGTACCGTAATCTCAACACCATCTGGAATACTTATCCCGCCTTTTATCTGTTGGGATTTTGCCACCAAACACCCACTGTTAACTCTGAGGTATAAACAAGCAAGTACTGTGGGTTTTGTCTGTTATATGCCATAGGATTCGAGCCGATTGGGCGAGAACACAATAATTATAGTTTGACATGCTGAATGTCTTGTAAAGGGACTGACTAGTACTAGTAGTGTTTCTCCCTTAAGTTACACGATGCTCTATTCCTATCGAACATCTGTTTCAAGGCCGATCCTTCAGAGTTGTTTGTTTACTTCGACCTGACAGCCATACTGTGGGCTCTGTTGGTCCTTGTACTTACTAGGCCCACACAATATTTAAACAGGTTCGGTAAAATACCGACAGAGGGTGTTTCAGGTCGACGAAAACGAGGAATCGTTTCCAGTTCTTGCTTTTGAAATAGTTTTTATCTTTCTGATATATTCGTTTTCGACAACTCCCGATTTATTTACCCACAATTTATTTTACACTGATACAAGAGCTCGGCGTTTATAACACCATTCTCAAGTATCTCATAAATGTAATGCAGTATATTCAAGTATGAGAATGGTGGTATTCCCACCTAAAGCGCTACATGTTTTTGGTCTCGTTTAGTTTAAAAATCGCCTACCAGCTGATAAGCATCAGGACTTTGTTATGTTTGGAGTACACGCACCTTTAATATATAAAGCGTACGTTTATGTACACTCATACTCAATTTATAAGCAATCCATATAAGAAGTTTCACGAAATTCACACCGGATTTCTCCTCTGATGAATGAGTAACCCCTATTTTTACAGGTTTCAATGGTTCGTAGCAACTTTTCAGGTGGGTTTTCCATTTTGTATGTAGACAGTTCATTCGCAGAACTGGATTCTAACAATCCTTTAAAGAATTTAGCAGACGGCAGCATAATGATCTCATTGGTGGGTTTGATAGGACGTAATTTGTATTTCAAGTGTACTATATACAACTTTAACTTTTCGGGAGGGAAGGCTTCCCCCAAAAAAGAAGCAACAGTCAAAAGCTTTTTGTGAGGCGAAATCAGTTGCCATGTAGTCAGCTATTTCACAAAACGCACACTATCAAAGGAATTGTCTTTCGTTTTTCAAAAGCTAGATATATATATATATATATATATATTTCAAGGGCATCACATGCCACGTCACACATTACCCTTCCCAACCTAGAAGCACCCTAATTTCGCGGGTCGAGTCACTCATTTTAAAAATGAATTTTTAAAACAAAAACGACATTCCAGCTATTATAATTGGATGAATAAACACTCAAGGCATTAAGTCATGGCTCCGTTCGAGAGTCACGAGAGCAGACCTGCTCTTTCTGGAAATAAGGATCGATGCCAAAAATTCCCAAGGTTGGTCGAGTCGATAATAATTGACTCACTAAGCATGGCCATACTTACACAGGTGGTCTGAAAAGTTTCCGACCTCAACATGAAGATGATAATAAAATAAATAAAAGCTAGTAAAATAAAAGCTTTGTTAGGTCGGAAACTTTTCAGCCCACCCTTATTAAATACCCTAAAACCTATAAAGCAATATTACGCTTATGTTCTCAATGATGTCACAATCAGTGGTGTTAATAAACCTTTGTTCCAAGGGACATGAAGTCAGAAACAGCGAATAAAAATCTTGACAAACATAAATTTGACAAAGTTACATAGCATTACATAATACAGTATTTTTCTACCAAAGACAAATTAAAAATATTTGTTACAGGGTTTATTTTTCGATATTCAATAAAAACATATACATCAGACCTAAGCCAGTGATGTCGCTATATTTAAATCTTTCGAAGAATGTAACAACGCGGCGACTTGCTGTCCGCAGGTATGTTGTTGGCTAAATATGAAATTTCTAAAGATAGGCAGGGCCTGGAGGTTGGTTGTTAGGGGTTCGAACTCTCACCGGGCTCGGCCCATTCATTAAAACATCGTTTCTCCAAATTTTTGTAATATTATTGTAGAACTACGTTTTTTTAATGACTTCTCGTATCATAATATAGAATAAACGAAAGAATTATGTTTTCACCGTGAAGTGAATGTTGCCAGTCAACAAAAAAATGTGTTCATTTCTAACTTCCTTTAACGATTTGATAGGTCGATTTTGGGGCCTTTAAGGTGTAAAACAGTTTGGTTTTGAGCGCCAGTCAAAACAACAAAGAAATTGAATATTGTTCCACTTTGTGAGCCATGCAGCCCCCCCCCCCCATTTATCCTATAATTTCTTCGAGTTTTTGTATGTTTTTTTTTTTGGAATACATGTTAAATATATTTTGTCTAACTCCAAAAAATAATTTTCCAATGTATAAATAAAAACGCTGATTAAAGATCGCCTAAATATTTAATTTAATTTGTATTTGGACATATCTAACTTGGAAACATTTTCATTTAATTTGTGAATAAGGTATTTGTTTTTCATTTATTTTTATCTGAACATTTAATAATTTAGTAACAAGTGGAATTGTTGTAATTTAAGTTTTCTCATCTCTTATCTCCTGTCTCTCTCACCTCTCCCCCCCCTGTTATGCAGATCTTTTAACCATAATCAACAATACCACCCTTCAAAATATCATATATTTCACTAAAAAGCATAGCAATAATTCTCACTTCGCTCAATAAAATTTTGTAGAGATGCAAGAACACATTTCTTTATGTGTATTTCTATTACCCATAGAGTTTACTATAAAATGGAAGGTACGATAAGGGATACTACCGCGTGAAATGGGAGATAAAAAAAGACATCAACAAAAAATCGAGGAACAAAGGACTGTAAGAGGAGGGCACTGACATGCTCTCCGGTAGCTGCCAGGCTGTCAGCACCTCGGCACAGACCTTTCTTATTCAAAAGATAAAAAAGAAATGAAAAGGAAAAAACCGCGAGCGCAGGTGCACTGATAGAAAACCCTAGTCAATCATTTCACCGAGGGATTCCATTGGCCGGCCACAGATTGCCTCCTCTTGCGGTTTGGTCTTAGTACCAGTGGCAATCTACCCTGCCTTACCATGACCGAATGCATTTCCTAATTGCTTAATCTAATCACCGTATCATTAACCTGCATGCAAGTAACAGTTTTGGTTATTTTTTTTTTCTGTCTTGTAAGTTCATGTGCTGCAGGGCCCGCGACCGCTCTCGGGGCTGACCAATCCCGGGGCCCCTTACCATTCCCATTTTACTAAACGTTTTATGTAGTTACTTGGTACAGAGATTAACTGGAAATGAACGTTAGGATTTACTTTGAATTCTTTATTATAACTTCAAAGCGTTAAATAGTACCAATACTACAACTCACGTGACTAATATACATTTTTTGCACCCAAGTTGAAGTATTTTAGAGGACAAAAAAAAACAACAACTCAATTGCTCATCAACTCATTGTATATCCCTTATAATCTTGTGCTAATATGCATTGCTTCTAAGCTAAAACAAAACACTATCATAGCCTTTTGTTATAAAAATAATTTTGTATTGCTCAACAGCCCATTGCGGCGTTAGTACCAAGTTTTCATGTCATGTATCTCGTGGCAGCAATTCAAACTGGCTCTATGCAAGAATAATATATTAAATAATAATAGCAGTTATAAAAGAAATTTCTTTTTTGTTAAGGGTTTATTATTTTTATTGTGTTTACTGGCGTATAACAGCTTTGTAAAATATTTGTACTTGCATCTTTATTAATGAAACGCTTGGGTAAAATATAGATTTGAAAAATTGCCAAAACCCAGGTACGGATATTAATGGATTGAAGTCGATGATAAAGCTTGGCGGTCGTTCCTTCACGATTATCCCTACGAAAAATTAAAATTACCTCTGGAAGAAACATGATTCTACAATACAGAGTATCTATTATAGTTGCTGACTCTGAAATCGCAGGTCAACCTGCCCGTGGAAAAGTGAAACATCATTAGATTATAAGGGTTTATTAACCGACCCTTGTATTTATTGATTTCTAAGGGTGAAACAACCCTTCTTTTTACCTACTTGTTCGCACGGTAGAAAGCAGGATTATACATTCTATTATTTTCTTATCGCAGTGTGTCATGCTACTTCTTAGGGTCCACCTGAAAACCTACAATGCTTGGTCTAAGTTTTAACACGCTCGGCTAAGGCAGATCATATTTGATAATTCTTACGAATAACATACCAGTACCTATTTCGAAATAAATTTACCTTCTAGCTTGGTAGTAAGTTTGTTTTTTTACTGAATAACAAGCTGAAAGGTCATACGGGCTGCCAGTACAACTCCCTAGGTCGGGCAGGGTCCTCCAACCTGTTAAGGAATTCTAGTTCGTCCGTGGATCGATTGCCTCGCCATTTCCCCCCCCCCCATTAGATCAGAGATTATTTTTTATGGCGCAATTAAAAAATTAAAGGATACTTGTGGAAATTTAAGGTTTGTTCCAACACAGAATCAAGGGCTAGTTCCAAACTGGTTCGTGATTATTTACTGATCATGCGCGAACGTTACCTCATCAAGGGGTTAGAACATGTTGGAAACGGTTAATTCTTAAGAAGGTTACTTTACAAAACAACTACTTTGTTTATGACCTGGCTGGTTGGACTGAAAAAACGCGACTATTAGAGATCGATTTTTTTTATTAGAGAAGCTTTGGGTTTTAATTTTTAATATAATGTAAAATGCAGTCGAATTGATTAAAAATCATTTTTTTATTCGTACAAAAATTAGTAATCATTAATATTTTGTAATAAAGAAAAATCATTTATAAATTACAAACAAATTAAACCCTACTAATATAGATTTTCAACGATTAATACTTTTAAAGGTAACGCTCAATTATTAATGGAGAGAATTAAAAACTTCTATTTATTTTACGATTATAAAATTTTAATTGAAGTATTCCAGAGTTTAATAGCCTACATTAATTCAACAATTTGTATAACCTTTACGGCGAGCGAAAAAAGAAGCGACAATGAATGGACATGTCTCTGATTTATAGCCCTTACCACAATCCTCGGATTGTTTCAATCACACACCGTTTTCAAACTAGGTTTTGACTTAGTGGAACAGATCTCTTGACAGTTTGAGTTTTATTTTTCTCCTATTAAAATGTAGTTTCTTGTATAAAATTTCTCATTATTGACTTACAAGGTATCTCCATCGCTATGCTGCTGGAAGGGCTTGTGAATTAGAAATAAAAAACTTGTGGAAAGACAAAATAGGGCGTCATTTACTTATTTTAAACATAATGTAACGGCTGGCTAGATTTAACATTACAGTTAATCTGTATTTTAAGTTATATTACAGAAAAAAATAATATAATTTTTCAAGAAGGAACCACTATCACACATTTGAAAAGTAACTAGCACAATTTTAATGCCTCAAATGAAAGCTTCGGTTTGTAAAATAATTGAATAAGCGATAAATAAGTATAACTATAATTTAAAGAACCAAGGGGCTGTTTCATATAACAATAATAAGTAACTGAACACGAGAATAGCACGATAGGATGTAACGGATTTGTTCCAGACGAAGGCCCGTCCGATTGCGGAACCTGCCACGGAACGTGATGGGACAGACTCAAAAGGTAATGATCCTCGGATCAAAAAGCAATGAATCTGAAATAATAAAGGTACCGAATAGTTTTCTTACAGTTTTAAAAGTCACTAAAAACGGACTAATTTCGTTTTTAGCATATCAGAGCATCAATAATACTACGCGAAATATCATATTATAAAACAAACACTAGATGAGTCTAAGAAGCAAACCATAATACCAACTAACTACTTACATAATAACTACTAGTCCTGTTTTATGGGGATAAGTATATTTTTCAATATCAATGTAAATTTTTTTTAACACAGGTTAAAATATGAGGACTTTAAAAAAGTAAAAATTCAATGAGATCCTAAAAAACCGGATTCTCTCTGTGATATGAAAAATCAGTCGAGGCAACTATGATCTCTTCATAAATCTACATTTAGATAAAGGGCATGGTGAGATCTAAGGGTGAAATTCAAATAAAAATATGTCATCATAATATCATTTTTTTTATTAACATAATTCTTTGCAGGAAACACAATAACAAGGTGCATTATCTTTGTGAGCGTTGTATATACAGTGCAATCTCGCTAATCCGAACTAATTGCTGCTAGGGTGTTTGGGTTAGAAAAACTTTCGGATTATAGAGGTTTGAGAAGAATAAACCATAGATGCATGTAGTACAAAATGTATGTATAAATGTTTATCTAAATATTTTAAAAAGTACAAATGTATATTAAAATATTTAAAAAAAATACCAAGGCATATATAAATTAAAAACAAAACAAAAACTATTATTAAAAAGTCCATACAAATGCTTAGTACATATGTCCCTAAATATCAATAATATACGGGTTCATATGCATTTTATTTAAGTAAAACAATTTTATTTAGTAAAAAAAACTTGTAATAGATCTTTTTTATGATTCAATGCATCATTTTTTAATGCGTTTCCTCATCTGTTTTGAATGTGAACTCGTTTTCTTCATTTCCTTCAATCGATTTGGTCACATCTTCCTTTACAGTAACAGCAGGATTTATTTCTTTAATCAAGTGAGAAATTTTTCGATTGGATTTTTCGCCGACAGCTTCTTCAGACACATTTCTTAGCCAATCAGTTATTCTTAGCAGTTCGTGCGAGTTTTGGGTTGTTTGATTCCCTATTTGCAGCAAGGAAAATCACCACTGCCTTTAGATGCAAAGCATTTAAGTTTCCATCTTGTGATACTTCGTGCGAAGGTAGGTCTTTCTTGTAATGTATCTTCACTTTGATGTGGTACTGTAAATAAAAGTGTTTATCCAAAGTTGCTATATGAATCCACATTCCTCCAGGCTTTAACAAATTCATATCAAAACAGCTAATAAACTAGATTAAGTTCGGCAGTTCGGATTAGCGAGATTGCGCTGTACCATATACATTTCAGTAATGTTTAAAATTTTATTTATTTACAAAAACTTTTATCAGCACTGGTACTGCCAATCTATACACCAATAACAATTTATAAACAATATTTAATATAATGGCTAGAACCGATTTATAAAATGTGCACAAATGTAATAGAGGAATCTACACCTACTTCCAGTTCCTAATGGCCTTACAAGAAAGCAAATATGAATTGCCGACGACTTATTCACACTAGCCCAACTTGACTCTCTTTGATGGTAAGCTATAATAATAAGACTACCCTGTAGTCATGCCATTTTTTTTTCCTTTTTACATCAATTGTTCACACTTATCCACACTGGATGTTTCCTTGTTTGAGGGTTTTAATCAAGTATGTTTATTTGTGTATGTGTGTGTTTGTGCGCTCTAAAACCTTGTACTCAATTAGAGAAGAAACAGTGGGATAATATATCGAGGGTCGCAGTCCCCATCATTTACAGTGCTTCAAATGAAATAAAATTCACAAATCATTCGAACCCACACATTTCATATCAAGTAGCTGTTACCCGGATCACTGAACCACATGAGAGCCACTGTCGTTTCTGTTAGGAATCAGAGTCAGATAAAAGATACTTGGTCCGACCATTTTCAAAATGTTATGATTTATCGGTATCAGCTGGTTTCATCTTCAGTTACAGGGAAGCTATTTCGGGGCTATAGAACGATATTCTGCAGTAAGAGCTGAATTTTTTTCATTTGCATCAAATCGAGTATAGGAACCTTCTTCAGCTTCTCTTGAATTTGTATCTTCAACATCAAGATTTGTACTTAAACTGTTTACTACGTCAAATTGTGCACAGGAATCTTCTGCATCAATATCCGTATTAATTGTAACTTCAGCACCAATATATGGATCTTCTTCATCCATTTGTTTACCAGCATTTTCTACATCCATCTGTTTCCTTGTATCTTCTACAACAACACGTGTACATGGATCTTCTACATCAATTTGTTTAGTTGTATCCTCTACAAGTCGAGTATTTGTGTTTTCTACGTTCATTTGGGCAATGGTATCTTCTTTATCAACATGCGAACTAATTGTAACTTCTAAATCCGTTGGTTTACTTGCATCTCCTACATCAATTCGCGCACTTTTATCTTCTACATCAATTTGTTTAGTAGTATACTCTACAATATGTTGTGTATTTGAATGTGCTGCGTCAATTTGTGTAATCGTATCTTCTGTATCCATCTGTTTACTTGTATCTTCTACATCAAATCGTGTATTTTGATCTTCTACACCGATTTGTTTAGTTGTATCCTCTACGACAAGTCGAGTATTTGTGTCTTCTACGTTAATTTGCGTAATGGTATCTTCTTTATCAACATGCGAACTAATTGTAACTTCTAAATCTGTTTGTTTACTTGCATCTCCTACATCAATTCGCGCACTTTGAGCTTCTAGACCGATTTGTTTAGTTGTATCCTCTACAGCGAGTCGAGTATTTGTGTCTTCTACGTTAATTTGTGGACTGGTATCGCCTGTATCCATCTGTTTACTTGTATCTTCTACAACTGCTCGTGTACTTGGATATTCTACATCAATTTGTTTATTTGTATTCTCTACAAGTCGAGTATTTTTGCCTTCTACGTTAATTTGCGTAATGGTTTCTTCTCTATCAACATGGGTACTAATTGTAACTTCTACATCCATCTGTTTATTTGCATCTCCTACGTCAATTCGTACACTTGTATCTTCTACATTAATTTGTTTAGTTATAATCTCAACAATAAGTTGAGTATTTGTGTCTTCATCGTCAATTTGTGTAATGGTATCTTCTTTATACACCTGTTTACTTGGATCTTCTACGTCTATTTGCTTACTTATATCTCCTGTAACAAGTTGTGTATCAACTCCGTTGATCAAGTCAGGTGGAGCAAAATTATCCTGGTCAAAAATCCAAATTTCGCAGATTCTGAAACTGTTGATAGCTTCCATAATAGTCGCGACTTGAACGTAAGCCAGGCCAAATATTTCACTGATTTGAAACATACTGATAGTCCGACTTGTATGCAACCTCAACCATCTCGCAGCAGCTTTGTCGTAGTGATCGCTTAAGCGGTCTATAAAGGACACAATAGGCTGAAGTCTGTGAGTGCAGTGGGGAGGGAAGCCAAGTAATATCACTCCGCTTTTCTGAGCCATTTCTATAGCTTCAACATTTTTGAAATGTGAAACGCGGCTGTTGACGAGAAGTAATATCTGATTGCTCGGCGAGGCTCCGGAAAATTTAATAAAGTGCTGGAGCCATTTCAGAAATATTTCCTTGGTCATCCCACCAGAAGCGTTGCATTCGGCTATCGTTCCCGGAGGAGCAAGATTCAAAAGACCAGCCGACATATCCTGCTCCGGGAAGACCATGAGTGGAGGCACGTAATAACCAGCCGCATTAAAACACAACTCCATAGTGACTGTCTGCCCACGCATCACGTGGGATAAGGATCCCATTTCTTTCCGCATCTTTGTCTTTGTTTCGGAAACTATCGAAATCCCGGTCTCACCGCAGTTATAAATTTTATCAGGGGTTAACTTGTACTCGTCATATATCCCCCGAAGCAAATGATAAAATTCGTCTAATGCTTCCTTATTTACTCTCAGAGCGCGATCCCCAGCATTGGCCCTCGACTTTCGTATAGACAGATCTGGATGTCGCTTAATAAAACTTTTAGCCCAATCTTCCCCTGCCATCCTCTTTACTCTACTGAAATTGTGCTTTTTGCCATGTTTTACAGCCAACTGATAAGCCATTTGCCTCATATTAACAGTCGTTAGACAGAAAAAACGTTTCTCCAAATCATTAAAATATGTTACAAGTTCCTCTTCTTCTTTTGGATCGAATACAGTCTTTAACGGCCCCAATGGTAGGTCTAGGTTAACTTCATCACCTTGCTTTAACGTCTTCACGTAGCGTGCTAGTGTAGTCCGCGGAACGGAATACTGTCGAGATGCTAATTTGTATCCCATTTTCTTGCTCAAAACTTTATCCACAGCTTTTTTCATAGCGATCATAGACCAATCTCCTCTTCCGGTCTTTCTCTTGTAATCACTAACCATTTTGTTAATCCAACCTGAAAGAAATAAGATTGAGTTACTTGCTGGTATTGATGATGGCTACTCATAGTGTCATAAACAATGATCCATCCAACATTCATTCCTCTTACTGCTAACATCAATATATGACGAAATATATCCCATGTTTTTCCCCGAAGTATAATATCTTTGTATCTAAAGCCTCCACATTATTATCCTTACAGAAGAATATCAATACAGACATACAACAATTTCATCAACGACACTCTATAAACTAGATTTTTTTAAAGGAAATGGTCATCAATTTTTGTATAATCAAGAGAGATTATTTGTTTAGTGGATAGTTTATGACACTGCTTAGTTTACACGAAGGTAGCGATGGCTTTTCTAAACACTGATTTGTTTTCCATTTTTCCATCATTTGGTTCTTCCAGTTCTGCTTCATGCACATATTTCTTTATTGATTGATGCTTCACTTATGAGTTTAAAACCAAATTATTTTTAGGGCAATGCGTCGCTATTCCAATAAACAAAAAACAATCTTCCCTCCAACGGGTAATTATGGTTTATGATCTTATTTACAAACCACACACTCATGCATACAGTATGAATTCACATACATATTCCAGAAGCCCCCTAATTATCATACAGGATTGTTACCGCTTGGACTAGGGAGGGAGTGCAGATGGAAATATCATAAACGCTACTCTTAGTACGTCACTGAAGGGATGTGCTTTTCAATCTTATCATAACGTCACTTTGTTTCGAAAAATGCTCAACTCTTATAGGCTATTGATTAGTTCCTTAAATTTGTAACGAGTATAGATGGATTAGTTTGAGTTACATAAAATTTTCTTCAACGGTTCGGATGGTTAAAAGAATAGTTCATTAATTAACACTTAGATTAGTAGAGCAAAACGATTATTTTTATTACGATTAATTGTTTTTTATCAGATTATTAATCAATTCAAAATAAAATCAACTGCCAAACTAAGCTACTATATAAATACTGAGAAAGGAAAATAGCGTTAGACAGGTTACCAACGTTTTAATCAATAAAGAGGACTGAAGGTTTCACCTAAATCAATAAACCTTTAAAAGGTATAGCTGGTGGTGGTCTTAATAAGGGATTTGTGTTTGGGCGTTGGTGGATGATAGTTATATGATGATATAATAATAGGATGATGATATAATAGGATTTTGTGTGATTGTGGTCTAGGATGTCATTAGAGGATTCCTTTGGCCACTAGGCCAAAAAATTGGCAAAAACTCCGCAGTACAAATTCATACAAGCGGTTATTATTTTTTTCCCCTCCAAATAATCTATTTTCCATTTCGCAATGGCTTTGCCATATCGTCCCCCTACTATGTACGATGGCTACTCATCCTCGAAACAGCTACCTCCAGAGAGTAATATGCAATAATGAATATTTGTCATTTAACGAAATGATGTCAAGAGTACAACTGTGTGTGTGATTGTCTTTTGTAAACAATCCATTAGTAACTAAACATAATGCAAGAACTACAATTTAGTTCATCATAAAATTTGCAATAATTACGTAGGAGAGTTTTTCGACGCTGCAATGGCCCGTATAGCGCGCTCCAATCGCTAGGGTTTTATCCTCCATTTATATAAGTGGCTCTCCACTTTTAATCAAATCAATTTATTTCCCATACTGACATAATAAATAAAAATATTATGCTAATGCATCAAGTTTTTATAGAATTACATGCCCCTCCACTTTAAAGCGGTTGTGCTATACTCGCGATGGATTGCGATCGACCCTCGAATTAACGATCCCACAAAAGTACACCGTTAAAAACACTTTATTAATAAAAATATGTACGTTGGTTGGGATCTCCTTGTACTGCATACGCATTTTAGGGTGGCCTAGGTATATGGTTATGGCAATCCCAGTTGGCTGTTCACAGAGTTAGGGACTCTTGGCTCTACCCGAAGTACAGAGGGTCATTGAGATGTACTAGTTCCTTTCTCAGGACGGCTGCTTCGGAAGGCTTCTTCTATTAGAGACTTTCCCGGGGGTCTTAGGTAATACCTGAACATATCCTCAGGTCGGTGTTTCTATCATCCTTTCAGGTACACTAAATAAGTTAACTCCAGTTAAGTGGTACAATCATGCTGGCGGTAAGCTTGTCCATTGTTTACTAATTTGCTTTATGTCAAGTCGTCATTGGTTGGTCAATTCGTTGGGATACACGGTTTGGTCTGATAACACTTGGAAGGAATAGCACCATCCTTAAAAAGGGGCACTTTTAGAGAATTTTGTTTTTCACAAAATTACACCAAGAGGAGGTTAGTGTTCTCCTTATGAAACCTTCGCTGCGAAGATACCGGTTGCTATTACAAAGCCTTAAGGTAAGAAGTGCATAATGCGATGACAGGAGTGTAGGTAAATCCTTGAGCCCAAGGTTGCTGCAGCGGTTGCCGTCCGGTCCTCAGCAGCACCCTAGGCAATAGTGGCGATATTTATATAGAGGTGTCGCAACCTCTTCAAGCTTGGCCTCCACACAACTGCCCCTTCTACTCTTGCAGTTTGTTTACAAACAACTACACACCTTCACATCACTGCCATATCAACTACAACTAGTAGCATTCGAAGTAACACTTAGGCGTGAACTTATTTCTTAACGGAGTATCACCTCGTTATACATTTCAGATCTTTGTTTTGTTAATGTGCAACCAAACAGAGCCACAAACTATGAGTTAAATGTATTACAAAATAAAATGGAATAATGGTTGTTTTGAGCACTTATTTAGATGGAAATTATAAGCACCTGACGGCCAGCTACTTCACTATTGTCCCACACCAGATCAAATAAATATATATATATTTACAGACCTTAATGGTCAAACGTCTCCTTCGGGTTCTACGATTAAAAACCTTGACGTATACAAACATAAAAAAAAACGACATAGAGTCGACTACGCATGCTAATATTTATGAATTTCAAACCAAGGCACTATAAATGTAGGGGCTTTATAAGTCAAATTAAAAAAACAAACAGCCATTAACATAGTTTGCAAAACATAACTCAAGGTATTATATTTTTTTTTTTTTTGGAAAAACAAAGTTGATGCACCAATGTACCAAATCAAAAATCTTGACATCGTGATTAATCTATGAAGTACATGTTAGGACTTCAGTGGACTCATTCAAACTACTTCAAATATTCTTCGCAACTGAACCCAGGTTTGATATAAAGTCACGATAAATTTCGAGGTAGTTATACTATTCGATAATATTTAAAAAAATAAAGGCAACCAAACGGAAAATAATTTTTCCTATTCTAATTAAAAATAACTTGACAAAGTCTTATCAATCAATTAATTAATGCGTTATAAAAACATCTTATTTATAGGGCGATAATATTATTTCTATAAAACTGCTGTGGGCCATGGTGACAAACCCAAGTTAAGTTTGAATTAGTGCGTTTGTTAGAAAAACTGCTATTGGCAGAAGTGAATGATACAAAAAATACAATGAAAACTACATCAATTAAGGACAGTAAAATGATTGAAACCCCTTAATACTTGTGTGTTACTCACACATAATAAACGTTTTTAATTTTTACACTTATGGAATAAAAAATTGTTTTTTTTGAAGTAGTCAAGTGCAATTTCCAAATGTTAAATCTTTATCGGTTTCAATATCTACATGGTGATTTACTGCAGGGGAGAACTAGCTGCTAGTATTCGAGGTGTGTTAGACAAGGGTCCAACCTGGAGGTGGTTGATTTCCTGGCATTATGGTAGGATTGGCCTCAAGAAAAAGAATCCATAATAAAAATAAATGTTTTTTAAATTTTTTACAGTTACATAATTTTCTCCATTTAAGCTGCTCAACCTGGTATGTTGTTAATGTTGATCAGATAACGCATGTTTAATGCGGAATAGTTCGCTCGTACAAGGTGGAATGATGAATGCAATGTCAGCATTTCACAGAATCACCGACCGGGAGGAAACGATACCAGGAATAACTGACTAACATCATAACCCCCCTGCAATGATAGTCATATGCTAACACCAAAGTAATATACTGATCTAATTATAATAATAATATATAATATTATAATATAATATAATAATATATAAATAAATGTAACATGAAGATGTATACCACTATTGATTACTACTGCAAAAACTATTTGAATGAAAATTTGTATGACTGCAGTCTATTCAGGTCTCTAAGCATGGTACGAATTAATAAACAGGAAGGCGAGATATATAATTTGATAATATATTTCAGTATGTTAGAGAAATATTACATTTGTAATAAAAAGTCATTAATTGAACATATGCCCGAACAACTCTGTAACCCTCAGAAATTGAGAAATCAAGTTAAATATTAACACACATGGGAAATTCAATGCAGGTATATTTTTTGTTGATTCAGTTTTCAAGTCACAACATGCATTGAATTTCTCATGCTTAATCAATGACAACGATGTTTTCTAGAGATTGTATTATTTATCATGCCGTTGAAACATAAAATGAGAACCACACGTAAAATGTCACCTCTCACACAGGTGAATACCAAACAGTTTCTGGTGAGGAAGGAGGTGAGGAGACCCCTCCCACCAAAAACAAGAATATTTCCTGTAGGGTATATTCTTAACATGTTATTGTTCCTTGCTAATAAACCCATCTAGGCAACAAACGTATCCTTCAATAGCTACCTACTTATAGTTCAACCTAACAGGTAAATATATACTAATTTCTGCTTTGGACATCAACGAAAATTGACATTTGAGATATTTCCCTTAATGCGAAATAAATATATTTTACATTTTAAGTATATTGGTTGTCAAAGTTATTTCGAACGGGCAGATTTCTGTTAACTTCGATAAATGATGATGGGGTTTCCAGGAGAATCTCATCAGGGCAAGGAGTATTGTTTTGGAAGACCAAGTGATATTAATTATTTAACAAATGTAGAAAATCAGTTATCATTAAAAAAAAACACATGTCTTTTATTTTAGGGCATTCATGGTCAATATCTTTTAATTAATCATTATTTTACAAAATGGTGACCACCAATTTCGTTGGCCACTATTCTGGAAAGTATCCAATCTGAACTGGCAGACTATTGTTGCGTTTAAGCTTACGAGAGTCCATGCAGATTTTCTTCTGATAAGAGAGACGTTTTTGAACCGGTCAGCTTCGGGCCCTAAACGTAAAAGTAGAGTGAGATAACATTTTCAGGTAAAAAAAAGGTCTCCAAAGCAAGTGTGTTCGTGGGACAAAGGAACAGAACAAAGTCCCATTTGTCAAAAAGTGGCCACAGACAACCCACAGTCCCATTTTTTTGCGCCAATTCGAGAAAAGAGAACGTTAGAGAAGAGACATGTGCGCTGTCTGCATTGCCTTTGTCCGACTGTGAAAGGTGCCTGTGTGAATAATTTACGACAGCCCAACTAAAAAGGTTAGACACGGACGGGTCCGGAGGCAGCAGCCGACCCAGCAGGGTGCATGGCCCTGCATGTAGCATGAAGGGTTAAAGGCTAAGTAAGCATGTCTGGAACTACACATCCAGTCCCAGTGGCCTGATCGATAGTCTCCGTCTAGACTGGCTAAGAATAAAACAAACGTATCCTCAAACAGAACATTATATATTGACTATACAAAACCCAACAAACAGATAATATATTACCTTATTTCTTGCATTTAGAAGTTGATCTAAGGATCAGTAAGTAATTATACGTTTTTAGCTTTCGTTATTGGTTCACTTGTTTTCTTTTGTTAAAATCACATAGATCTTACATGAACTAAAAGATACTATCATTCTTTGGATTTTTGCCGAACTTACTATTTATTATATAAGTGTTTTTTGTATGTCTTTTGTTTGAATTTCGGTCCCGAAGATGCCCGAATTGGTGACATGGTTACATTGACATGATGTAATGTAAATAATAAAATAAATGTTATTTTCTAGCCTTTCTTTTTGATAACCTATTTACAGTATAAATATCAACACACAGATATCTATTTTTGAGCGATACTCTTAAGAATATTAATACATAATCCGCATGTTTTTGCTAAAGCAGTTAGTTCCATTTAATGTCCCAAATAACAAGTATCCATAAACCATTTATAATTATTTTTTTAAATAGATTATCATTTAAATTCTTTGTTTACGGATGTATTATAAGATACATAAGACAAGATACATGCATATCGGGCGCAGGGAGTGAAGATACGTCCAGAGAAACGCGCCAGTCTAGGCCTGAGGTATTTGAAAAATTATTAAATGATGGTGAAAAAACTACTGCGAATTTTCAAAAAAAAAAATTTATTTCATTATAACCCTATCGGACTTTTACTAAAAATGACTAAACTAAAAAAACTAAAAATGACTTTTCATGAATAAAAAATATATAAATAAATAAAACATTAATATAAAAAAAAACTATCGAAATCAACTGGGATTTAGTAATAACCAATTTCTATTGTTGCCTCCCAAAAATTTTCTTAAAGAAATATTCTAGAAATTATTCTGGCATTATAATTTTTAAAGTGTATTTTACCAGGGGGGATCAGAACTTTCAGAAATCTGAAATAGCTTTGAAGCCGTGGACTAAAAAATCTTTTATCTGTAATACTTCCCGTTACTGTATTTTAAACAAAAAACTAACCAGTATATTTCGAGATGAAGAATTTCCCTTTATAATGTAGTTTGTTTAATTAGTTGAATATCTTAATGTGCTCCTTCGACGACGGGGTTCCAAATTCGTCATGAACTTAACGAACCATAGAGCGTTGAGGATCGTAAAAGAAATCGTAATATTCTGGTTAAGTAACGCATAATATTATACAAAACTTAAAAAAAAAAAAAATGTCAAAAATGAAACCTTTGAACTAGATCCAAGAAATATTTCAAGAACGTTCCTCATTTAATAAATAAAAAATAATAATTCAAGTCAACCTATTAATCAAATTAATTATTAGACTTTAAAATCTCTACACATTCGAACGAATTTTTTTTAATATATTCTTTGTTATTCATAATAATCCGAATGTAATAAATTATCTCATCAAGCCAAACAAAAATGTTAATAAATACAAAAAAAATAATAACATAAAACCACACATAGAAAAAGGGGAGAAATCTAACAGTGCTAATGTGTTAAAAATAAAATTATTATAGATAACTTCTCTATCAATGTTGATATACATGTATCAAAAGGATTAAATCGATGTTTTTTTTTTCAAACGTGTCTGATTTATTGCGCAGCTGGTTGTGTCTAGTTTTTTTTTCAAGCCAGATAACTATTTCCTTAATTGCTTTAGGATTTCAATTATTTCGCAAAGGACCGCAATCGACTTCAATGTTTTTTTGTTTTTTTTAAATAATTCTACACGCAACAATAATTACATCATACCAAGTATGTTTTAATGTTTAAATATCTGCGGATATTTTTAAGATTATTTAAATAATCTTAAGCTGATATAATTTAAGATCTGGGATGAATGATACACAATTAATAGTGGGCAATGAGCCATTCTAAAGATTAATTTTTCTTATTTTATTTTTTAACGTACCTACATAATGTAAATATAATTAAACCACATACGTGCATAAGGCTTAACTTTCATACAATAAATTTCTATTATTCTCCGGTATGTATCATTATAAATACATTACAGATGCATAGATGAGCAGACCTGTTATTTCCGTAACAGAATCTGTGCTGCTATTACTCCCGAGATTACAGTTATCCCACAAAGTGATTGCTACGGCCAAACAAAGAGATTGCGGGCAACATCCGTCTTGGGTGGACTCTGCTGCAGAAGGATTGGACCGAACCGCAAACTGCTAGGGTCAAATTAGACGACTGTAGGTATTCAAAAGGTCATAACATGGCGGCCACACCTTGAGACCTCGGCTGAAAAAGTGTGGCAACCGTGTTATACACCACCCTGATGAACTAGAGCACTTCAGAGCGAATACATACAAACATATGTACACATACATACACATACAAACATAATATGTAATAGTGAATTCAAATAAACTTATTTCCAATATTTACAAAATAAATCTTACGATAATATACAATGGATTTAGTCTAAAAAAACAAACGCTAATTATTAAAAATAAAGTCTTTATTGAGAAAAACATAAATTAAAAAAACTAAAGACAAAACCAAACATAAATAAGACGAAATGCAAAAAAAGTGTACTCATGACCACATGCCCCCTATAGATTCTCATATCAAAAGTTCTTGGGTTCTAATCCAGAAAAAAATTATTAAGATCCGTTAATCAACAGAAGAACTAGCGAATTGCTTAAAAAAAAATCTAATAGCAACATAAAATTACTTCTGTAATAAAACAAATGCTTTATACTTCAAAATAGTTAACTTTCGTGACCTAGTAATTAATAGAATCCAGGGGTCCTATTTTAATATATTCGTTCATAGTAATATATATTTATTAATATTTCAACCATACATGTTGCAGTTTTGTGTTTTATCTTTGAAAGCTAGATTTTCCTAGGTGATTAAAAAATATTTTTCAATAATAAGTAGGTTGTCAAATTAAAGATCTTCTTAAACTTTAGTTGCAAATAGAGTAATTAAGCTTCGCTGTGTTCGCAACTTTTAATTTAACCTGTGAATTTTTCAGACACATGATATTATTTATAATGATACATCAGTTTAATTTGATGTCCCGATGATGCGAAAATGTAAAAAGGTCATTAATCAATACTTGGTGATTAAACAAAATACACATTTTTTCCGTGGCTCAATGATTTGGAACTACGCGGAGATAGGATGCGGTATGAGTGGAATAATGTCAAAGGTATAAGATGTCACAAATCAAATATTTTCGAAATCGTTGTGTTCTGAGCCTCAAATCACAGATAATGAACATATGTCATACGTATACACGCACGTTTAATAACAAAATTGTATACTGTAATATGTATAAGTTAGTAGTATGCATATAGATTAAAGTTTTTCGGAAAAGAAAAACATTTGACCAATAATTCAATTAAATTTTTAAATAGAAACGTTTTCTTGAATGTCATGATCAACTCCAGTTATTCCGAAAAAAATAATTAACTGGACTATATATGTGCCGCATATTTAATTTGGATTCATATAAATGGTCGCATTAGATTTTTACATTTTTGGTAATTTTGTGAATTATTAATTAAACTGTCATGACATGAACCAGCATAACTTTTCAATGCTGAGAGGTGAAAATTTAGAGTTTAGCCAACCAGTACCATATTTATAAAGGGGCACTTAATAATATTAATTTCTAAACATGTTTTCATCTTTACTTTCTTAACATGAGGGGAATTCAAAACGATTTAATGTAGTTAGTAAGTAGCAATAATGAAGTAAAAAATATCAAATTTTGACTAATTAAAAAAAATATGCTAATATACAATGCGGTATTGTCGAAAATAATTGCTGTTGTTAATTGTATCTAACCGGTGATACGAAATTGTTATAGTAGTACTGTTAAGTGATATCCCCAACAAACAAGGGTTCGGGCCAAGTTTTTTTTTTTTCTTCTTCCGCCACTTGACATGTAGATAACGAAGCAAGAGCCAACGCCCAATAAACCATAACAAATCTTCCGACGCTCTTTCTAAATGGAAAATAAAGACTCTGTGCCATTGAATCATTGCAGATTTTGAATCACAACTACTAGAATCTAACAACATGTAGCACTAAATTTTTATCGATTACACTTGGTCTTTTTAAAATCAGAAACCCTTATGCTTACACCCGTGTCTTTTCTGTTCTTGGTGAATCCCCTGTTCAAACCACGAGACTTGGAGGTCTCACTTGATGTAAGGAGGACATGAAAAATATAGACGTCTTCTTAAAACACGAGTAAGTGTCATTAACTAATTAATTGGCATTAAATAAAAAAGAACTTCCCGATTAATAATATAAAAAAATTTTTCACTAACGTCACGTTCTCTCTACCAGTGAGGCATATTGTTTTGATTAGTGTACCTCTGTGGTCAGATGGCAAAATGTTATAAGTCACTAATAAGTAAAAAGAGACTATAAGTATCAGCCAACTACCATCGGTAAGAGATTCACTCGCGTAACACAACTTTGTGATATTTTATGTAATGGAGAGGGAGAAAGAGAGAATAGAACTTCTTTATTGTGATAAAATTACAATCTGCCTTAATGGAATATGAAAAAATCTCTCTGTTAGGAAAAGTGACGTAATTTTTCCATCTAAGAACAGATCTACTTGATGACCTAATGATACCGAAAATAAAAGTAAGGCCATGAAAAATAATAAAGGGACATTAATAAATTACTTATTAACTACAAAGTTTCTTATCAAATTTAGTAACACATTAAATTAAAGACCTGGACGTCCTAATAAATAATGTGTACCATTTGATGAGGACTAGGACGGACATTACTTACTAAAAATCATTAAAACTGTTAATCAAATCATTTTCACAACCGTAACTAATCAATTCATTACACTTGTTTCGATTGGTTTTTAGTCTGTTACATTACGTTGACATGCTTGTGATATTTTTTATCATTTTGTTTAGTACTTTTGTGCAAATGAACATAGGATTATTTAGAGATGTTTTCTTTACCAGTTCTTTTAGCAGTAGACAAGGCATATTATTTATGAAATGGTATTCTCTGACAAAAAAAAAACTTTTGTATCTTATCATGTTTCATTAAATCCAAACCGTGGAGCATTTAAAGGAAAAAAAAGCCTTGTGAGATAAAAAAAAACAACCAACAATAACTTTAAAGCACAACTGATAAAAAGGTTCAGCCCACATCCTGTTTACACGAGGTTAAACAAAAAAAAAAAAAAAAACCCAACTCGATACATACTAGAATGTAAAATATTAGGAAGTGTGCAAGTATAATTGGTTAGCAATTAGAAAAATATTATCACTAATATTACCATCAACACATTTAAAGCTTTAGCAATTAATTGGACAAATATCTAGCGTTGTCGACCAAGTTACATTGTAACAGGTTTGTGGTTCTAGATAAAGGATTTAGAATTAATTTTCTGTTTAATAATGGGTAATACGAACGAAGCTGTACTGATAGCAATAATAATTTGTATTTTCAGTCAGTAATAATAAAAAGTCATTAAACCTTAGATTAACATCCTTTTCGTAACTTGTAACACACCAAACATTTTTTCCTTTTTTTTTTAATAGCATAGTAGATACATAGTAGAGTTCACATGCTAAAAACAAAACCAACCCCGCGAAAAATAATGAACAATCATTGGAAAATTATTTAGTAATAAAAAAGTGTTGGCTTCCTCTTGGAGACAATATGTGAATATTTAGTAGGCTTTGGAAGACAATTTACGAAATGCCATTGAAATGGTGCGCACCCGACTTAGATTTTATTGAAATGCTATTGATACTGTACGTCAGGACCAGATAGTATGGGTTTTCAAACGTACTGATTTTACACTTCAACCGTATATGGAAGGAGTACGAAGTATAATAAAACAGCACACATCCGTAATTAATACACTAGAAGAGGCCAAAAATGACGATAGTAAATTTGACGTGACAGCTCTAGATTGAGAAGTGTGTGAATCGTTCTTAAATAGGTCATAAAGTCATTAAATGAAGACAATGGAAATAGAATCCGAGTGACGAATACTCACTGGGAATGATGGACTGCCTGCCGTTAGCAGACAAAATCCCGTTACTCGCAGAAACCTCCGAATATTGAAGATTGAAGATCAATTGAAGATGCTAATCCCACTACTACTCCCACTGTTCGAGGTAAATACCTTCCGAGTCCGAAGGAAGAGGCTCTACTTTCATTCAGGTACGGAACGATCGTATTTCCGCCAGACAGATTTCCGACAGATGTCTATTTACGCGTGTTCTAAAATCCATCCAAAATTTGTAAAGGTATAATCCTTGCGAATACTCGGTCTCTCTCAACCACGTGCCTTCACTCTCACGCGCCCTTTCGATTATATGCACTGTGAGTTTGAGTATTCAAAGTTAGGCTTTAATTTACATTTGAGTAGCCGTTGGGATACCAACTTAAGTAGATGAACCTAACCGATCTCAACATTCTGTCTAGCTAACAGGCCTGCCATTCCCGCCTCCTTGGCCATCCTTATCCTGAAGGTAATACTCTACACTACCATCTCATCCCCGGCAAAACAAAGCGACGCCTAAGCCGTAGCTTCGTGACCACCTCCCAACCAACTACTATTTCATAAGATCGAAATAGCTCTGTGCGATACTGTATCAAGTGAAATGATTTTGTCTAAAAAGCATTTTTCAATCTAAAGAGTCAAGTCACTAATAAACTAAAATCATAAATTCTGCTTATAATACTTATGCGTTGATTGTTGTAAAAACATTTTTAGGGGGTTTGTGGTTTGGTGAACTGTAACCTCGAAATTATGAACTTCAATTATCTTATGCAGTGAGGCTACTGAACCTCAAATCAATTTATTTCCCAAATTTACATAATCTTAAGCTCATATGCAATGCATCCAGTCTAAAAACAAATACTAACATGATAGCTTTAGACTATGAATAAAATTATCATTGAATGATTATAAATTTTAATTCAGGAAAAACCCAAATAAAAAAACTAACGACAAAAAAATAAATAAAAACTAGATTCTAACAGAAAGAATTTGTTTATAATATATTATGTCCTGATCCCTTACCTAAGTTTGGATAATTTATCGATGCTAGCAATATTTTGAAGAAATGGATTCTTGCTGTGTTTACATTTTTCTATAAATTTTGTGGTTATCCCTTTGGATAATCCGTGTAACTTGAACTATTGTAGTGTATACAACTGTTGCATGACATATCCAAAGCTGATTATATCCTAGGATTTTTACAAGTATAAAATCTGAAATATTTCCTTAAGCACCTAGTTATTTTGTTCTTGTCGTAGGATTTTTCTTGCATATTTTTTCAACAAACGTTAAGTTTGCTGAAACTTACATGACTGACCGCGTACGTTGATGTTGATTTTACCAAGAAATTGTAGTTTAGTCTTCGTATTAAGTTAAGTAACTGACACTCGTTTCAGCCAGTGCTAAGTTGCAATTAGGACGCATGTTTTTGTTAGGACGATGGTAGGCGAAAACAAACACTGCAGGGATTTGAACCTGTTCTAAAAACAGTTGTGAAAAAAAAACGCTCTTTCCCTGTATCTATTGTGGAGGGAGGACACAAAGGAAATGTAGAACCTGTGATAGGAGAGAGGGGGGGGAGAGAGAGAGAAAGAGTGTGTGTGTGAGAGAGAGAGAGAGAGAGAGAGAGAGAGAGAGAGAGAGAGAGAGAGAGAGAGAGAGAGAGAGAGAGAGGAGAGAGAGAGAAGAGAAGAGAAGAGAGAGAGAGAGAGAGAGAGAGAGAGAGAGAGAGAGAAGAGAGATAGGGGAGAAGACAATGCTCCGGTTGGCTTTTTAAACAGATAATTGAGAGGGACTGGACCTTTTAGAAGATGATTGGTCACATCTAGGAGTCCTCCACTGCGTAAAAACTAGACGCGTGTCCCGCCCCCTCCAGGGCCCCCTGCCCCCCACCACCACGCCTTCCTTCTCCACGAAAAGAAAACTACCTGATCACTGGTCCGTCCCTCCTCTTTTATTTTATTTTTCTCCTTTTCTTATCTCCTCTCACACACAGCGTAATCCCTGTCCCTCTTTCCCCTTCCTTTCACGTCCCTAGTCCCACTTACTACGCAGGACCCTCTGCCGGGGACCACTTTATTATTCAATCCAGGCAGCCTTTGCATAAAGCTTAAGAGTTTTTCCCCCCCTTTTACTAAAGAAACGTTGCAGGTGACAGTAGTGCATCCAGTAGACTTTGACCTTATGCGTTTTATAGATTTACTGACAGATCGACAACTTGAAACAAAATATAACTTACTTGTAAGGCCGAAATTCATTAAATTTACATAATGAATATAACCGGATAAACATATAGCATGAATGTGAGGCATCATAAAATTAAGTATACCGTTAGGACTGCGAGCACTTCCTAAGCGTCCCTCACTTCTTTCTTTTATTATATGAACAACGTTTTTTAATATTTGTTTTCTACCTTGACTAGAAAACTTAACCACCTCCTAACACTTTTACTAATCTGGACGCCTAGCTCTGTATTTCAATACAGTACTCAATTGACAGAAAAATGTGTTTGTTTTTTTTATTAGCAGGTGTTATTTCGTAGTCTTATCCTAAGTCTACGACGTAAAATTGTATGACTCTAGGTCGAACTACTGTAGACCCGCAATGACCAGAAAAGACAGAGTCAGGGGTGAAAACGTAAGGGCCTCCGGTTTTGAACAAACAAATAAAACCCTTGAAAAGCTAGAAGACAGCAAGCCAAAATGATAAGGTTATTAATAGCTAATAACAAAAGATAATACCTAGGTCTTAAGCATGACGTAAAGCAGTGGTAACATAACTAGATTTAAATCGACAGTTTCAGATAAAAATATGCTAAAAAGCATAAAACGTAAAAAAAAGTAGATTCTATTCTTTTTACCTAGCTAGTTTTGTAGTTCCTCCTTACTAGCTGATTAGACTCCAAACATCTAAATGCCACAGTTAAGTGAGACATAAATAAAAAGGTTTTGACTATTTCTCACAAAGAATTGGTCCAACTTTGAATTTAGTTAGTCCTATTCGGAACCTATTAAAAGGTTTAGTAAGATGTAGTCTCATGTTAATATAATTAATTTCTCTAAATAAAAAAAATCGATTGAAAACCGAAAATACCAAACTAAAACAATAATTAACTATATTTGTGGAACGGTACTATACGTAATACGTATTGAGACCAAAATAATATTCCAATTTTTAATTGAAATAAAGGTAAAAAGGACAATTTTAAGCCAAAGACGTAAACAATTAATAAAAAACGTTGTTTTTTCGATATCATTCTTGCTGAGCCCAAAATAGTGAACTCCTTCCTCGAAGTAACATAAATTATTTTGATTCCTCTATCTCTATAAAGCAATATAAGAAATATGTAACAATTAAGTTTGATAATGTTACCAACAGCAAAAGCTTGGGTTAAAAACATGAACATAACCAGAATCTTAGATAAACACATTTCTTCTCCATAAAAAAATATCACGTATGCAATTGATACATTGCATGTCAATCGTGCCGTATTAACATGACTTTTGAACAAACTACCAAAATTAAAATTTCAAATTATAGCACTCATTTAAATTGTCTGTGAGGGTAAGTCAAATTGTAATATCCACAATTAACAAGACATATTTAAATGATAATGACAGATCAAAGGCTTAGTAGACTCTACACTGTATTCCATTTTTACCTATCGAGATTTCTAATGTAAAACAACAGCACTAAATTACAATTCTATTTATATAGATGTTAACTTACATTCTACAGATCATAAAAAAAATTAGCAATGTACAGTGAATGTTGGTGAATATTTACAAAGAAATGTAAAATTATTAAACACAAAATTTCGGATCAATATGTAATATTTTAAGTGATGCATATAATTAAAGAGAGATTTTGATAGTGGTAACAGGTAATTACTACATTTATTATCTGATTGGGAATAATGAAAATTGACACTTAATCCTATTGTAGTAGAGAAAATTAGAAATATCCGTCACTAACTATGACAGTTGCGGTAAAATTTTATCAAGGTTTCAATAACTATACTTGGAAGTTACACTCATTTATTCTAGGGGAGCCTAGTTTTACATCTAATTATAAAACAAAATCAAAACGTCACATTTGAAAATCGTAAACATTGTAGAAAATTGGTTCATTCTGTCAAAAGTGACGTGCCCACTGATTGAAGAAATACTTAAATCATAGCAGGAAAAAAAATAACCATTTCAGATAAATGTGCCATATAGTCAATCAGTAAGTCTTAACAATAAGCATATATTATATGTCTATGCTATAAGAAGTTTACAGCTAATACACAATATTTTATTACAATTGAAAACTTCGTAAAAAATTTAATTATACAGCACACTTTAACCTTAGCCTCGAAAACAGCCGGCAAAGTTTCTGATTGGCAATGACATAATGGTTTATACCGGAGTGGAAAAGGCTAAAATTTAATACACAGTAAACAACAATAACTCAACCTACCTTTATTACACTGAGATCATAGCCTGGATAAAAATTAACTAAATAACATGTATTGCACACTGTATGAGATCTCGAGACTTTACTAATTAACAATTGCCGCAGATAGAATAAAAAATAAAATAAAAAAATGTAAACACGCTAGCTACTACTGTTTGTTATCATGCTACAAGCGTTCCTAGCCACCTAATAGTTTACATTCGACTGTAGTGGGAGGCACAGTGCTGCCTGACGGCTGAGCTCTCAACTGAGTTCCCAGTAACATTCACTAGGCTTACATCATATCACTATCCTGCACACTGCATGTTAACATTAGGTTATACTTCCAATCGTTGTACTATAATGTTTTCTGTGAAAAGACTCCACAATGATGAACTATGCATTGTACTTGTGTAGCTAAACGTATTTTTAAACATCAATGTTTTATCAGTTTCGTCGCAAATCAAATAGAGTAGTATTCAGCATTTATTACAATTGTTTTATGACTGGAAGTGAACTGTTAAATTTATTAGCGAACAATAACAGTAACTAATTGGTAAAGAAAAAAATATTTTGAAAGAGTGGGTGTTCAATTTAAACTCTGATTAGTGAGGAGGTCTAGGGTTACATCCTCAGCCCTCTTGAAATCATTTCTTTGTCTAAAAATTATTTTAAATAGTGTGACTAATACCAAAAATAACTGAAATTAATAAGCTGATATGTTATCAAGACGTAATCATCCATCCGGAGCATTGAATAAAATACCTCTAATAAACCCTAACGGCTGGGTGGAAGGGCCCTTCCATTTTGATCTAAAGGCTTTACATTTTTATTGGGTTTCCTATTTACTGTGCCAGTAAGTAAACAATAATACAGAAATAAACCTCTGCTTAGTTTTATAAATTGTTATTTTAAATTTGAATATTATACTATCAAATATTTATAATTAGATCTATAAAATGACAAAGAACAGAATGCATTGTGGGAGAAATCACACATGCACAACATTCAATCCTAGTGCGCATGTGGTAAACACTCTTGTAAAATGTCACATTCATAATTTTTTTTGATGATGAAACATTAAAGTATTATACTTGAATGAAAAATTGATGTTGAACACACGAGTATATACAATGGATATACTTATACATATCCCTCTTCTAAAAAAAATCTTACTAAACTAAAACTAAAAAATACATGAATAAATCATATTGGAGTAATGCCGGCCTAAGGCGTGCAGGCCCGGTTGAAGTAAAATAGTTGCCATTACATAATAAATGTTTTAATTAAGATAAATGTTCAGTTATTATTTATAATCACCTCTATGCAAAAAATGTTAACCCCCCCTCTTTATAAAAAAAAAAAAAAAAAAAAAAGCTGCAGAATGAGGCTTATAACTAATAATAACAAAACAAAGTACATTGTTATAATGTTGCTTGTAGATAACTAATTCAGCGTTACGTGATCTTGATGTTTTTTAAAAAATCTGTAGAGTTTATGTGAAAAAATCGTTTTTACATCAAGTGTCAATAAGCTGGGTCATTATCGCCAACTTTTGAAAACTACTTATTTGTACTATACAATTTTATAGAGGTCGACAACATATAATAATATAACATTCGGCTAATTATTGTAATATTGAAGGATGTGAGCGTTTTTTTATTTTGGGGGGGGGGGGTACTAAAAATATAATTAATTCATATAAGATGTTTTGTACGAACATACAAATTTAATATAATATGATTTTTTTTTTGTATTTAAATTTTTTTCCCAGATCAAGGATGATCAATCACTAAATCTTTGGCTGCGCCACTAGAATAACACTTATGAAAATGGTTGCACGCCAAAAACTACAGTAATATTATTAATAAAGACAAAATTTCAGATTAACCAGCATTTTAGTGAACATTTTCAATTGGTGAAATTTCAAGGATAATAATTTAAATTGAAACCTTTTAGAACCTTATTATTATGTAGGGAAATTTTTGGTTTGGAAACCACATCACTGCTTACTGTGTTTCAATCCGGCTGAGAGGATATCAACTTTTTGATTACTGTAGGTGTTTTAAAAACAAATGGAGGAAAGGATACGTCATTGATAAATATACATATTTAGGTGCATTCTAGATTCGCAATTATGAAACTTCTGTTTCTATGCAATGTACTGCTGTTGGCCCTGTGTGGAGTTGGTGGAGATGAACACTCACATATAGTATGTAACTTGTTATTATAAGTTTTTAATTTTAAAATAAGTGATTTTACACTATGGATTTTATGATTTAGCACTTTTTTTTTTTTTACTTGAACGCCCAAGCAATCGGATTTTTATTTTACATTTGTATCAACTTGCCATATTTTATCATTTGTGCTTTAGATAGTGATTAATGCCAACATGGAATTTCCTCTTATCATTAGCTGGAATTATTGTTATTTTATTTTTTCATGTTTGACACTGTATTGGAATGATAAAAATCAGCAATTTCATTGAAAATAGTTAAATTAAAATTCATCAAATAAATAGATTTCTGCCATTTAATGACAATTGGATCCATAATGATAGTTTATTATTAATGTGACCTTTAGTGGTTAACCTTATATCATTATTTTATTCAACTTAGCTTTTGATGATCAATCTTAATTTAAAGCTCACAGTGGTCCCATTTATATGATTTATTCATCTTATCAGTTGAAACTGTCAGATGTTGTGTGTCACCTTTTGGCTTTATTCTTGACTCAGTTGTCATTGATCCACCTTTATAATTCCTATAGAATGTTAGTTCTAAATTCAATAGTATAGAACTTGCCCAAACATCTAGATGTATTGGTTCAAAGTGATGTTACTGGTTTATAATACCTGAAAGTTCTTTTTGTGATTGTCACCCCTTGGTTCGGAGAAGTTTAATTAAACAGTAGTTAACACGAGTTGCTTGCAAATTTAAATAATTCAAAATTAGCAATAAACAAATATTACTGGGAGGAAGGTTATTTAGTTGTAATCCCATTCCTCCTGGTTCATTACCTTTTATTTCTTCTTAGATTTATTTTTAATTGTCGTCAAATAAAAGGCTTGATTTTATTTTTGATCAAAGATAAACATAGAATGGGAGCAATCTGGTTTTTGTATATATCAAATGATTCTAGCAATGTCTGGACAATTTACTGAAACAACGTTACTATTAAAATGCAGTACCTTAAACCATCCACACTTGAATTGAGGATCAAAATCTAAAAAATTGAAATATTTATAAATTCCATCTTCTTTGGTCTAATATTAGTTCGTAGGTCACCTTATGTTATTTTAATTGTATCTTAATAATAATATTTCTGTCTTTCTTGGTATGCGAATGAAACCTTGTGTGATATAATCAATGTTCTGGAGGCTAGAATTCTATATCTCCCTTGATGAGTTTATTTTTTTCTTTAAGCTACATAAATATTTATGCAGAGAGAAGGTCCTGTGGCTGCTGTTAGAAGGTTGATTTTCTTGGCTTTTTAGGCTGTATCTGTTACTTTGGTTTATTTATGTAACTTCTTACTTCGTTCTGTGAACCCTTGCTACTGAAATTGCGACTTTCAAGCTTCACGACTTTGTAGCTTGGATTCATATCTGGACTTCATTAGGCAATTCAAACCTGCTTGTCATTAAGTCATGAAGACAGGCACTCTATTTTTTAATGTCAACTAAATAGTTTTTCATTTTCCTCTTCACATCTTTACTAGTAACTTTAAGGGTCATCACCCTTTTTTTGTTTAACCATTAACACATTATCCGCAAAAAAGTGCAGGTTCTAATTGAATTAAGTTAGTATATATATTACTAAATTTTAATATTTAATTTTTTTAATAAGCTTACATATTTCATGCTATCTTGAAATTTTCCTTACAGTATGACCAGAATGAAGAAGTTGTTTTATGGATGAATACTGTTGGCCCCTTTTATAACAGGCAAGAAAGGTATGCCTATTACTCCCTTCCCTTCTGTAAAGGTAGCAAAGAAGTGATCGGTCATTACCATGAAACACTCGGAGAAGCTTTGCAAGGGGTTGAACTTGATTTCAGTGGTTTGGATATTGAATTTAAAGGTGAGTGATTGGTTTTAATTTTTTCAATGAAGTAATAAATTGTTGAATTTTGTTTTTTGATACAACCATTAAGATTTTGTTTGAGCTTTAGTACAATGGAAGTATTTGTAGTCAATTTGAATAATGTATTTTACAGTAGACTTGTTTAAAACAAAACCCAATGACGGAGCAGATGTAAAAAATGCTGATGATGTCTAGATAATCGCCTGCTCCATATATAATTTGTTCGAAAGCTATAGCGCTACTTGGGCAGGGCAGTGATAAGATTGGTACTAAAAATTAATGTAATAAAAAAAAAGTTCAGCTAGGAGTGGGGAAATACTGGTCTCATTTCTACCATGATCTCCAGCTAAATATTTAGAAGCTCTAAATACATCTCTTGTGAACAGAATTGTAAGACGCCAATATAAAATTTAAACATAATTTATTAAAGCACTATGCCGAGTACTGACTCTTTATGAATAAAGCTGAATTGTTTAGTGAGAACAAATTGTAAAATCCAAACAGGGAAAACTTTTCACCAATGAGCGATCGGGACTGATCCATCAGTTTTAGAGTATTTCTACCAAATCCTGGTACATATTAATTAGTTGTTTGGGATGAAGCACAGTTACCATCTTTCCCCCTAAGTGGTGCTTATTAAGAGTGTAAAATGTATTTAAAAAAAATATAATACAAATACAATAAGAGTAACAATACAGCAATGAACAGTTGCTATACTTGATTATATATTTTAATAGGTATGGTGAACATGTAAAAAAAGTCAGATATGTATAATGATGTAATTAAGAGTTCACAATTTATCCAGTTTTTTTTTTTTTTTAGCTAGTAGCTCAGAAACTACTTACTGTGAAATTCAACTTGATGAAGAAAAATTAAAGGCATTTATGTATGCTGTCAAAAACCATTATTGGTATCAGATGTACATAGATGACCTTCCAATTTGGGGTAATAATTGTTATGAATTTATTTATCTATAGTTTATTATTATTGTAAACAAATTCTAATTGAATATCCAGTTTGTATAACTTCACGTCACCATTCCTAATTCATCTGTATCTGTACAGAGCAGTGAGGGTGAAGGTTTTTAACTCTGAATATGTCTCATAATTGTTTCTACAGTTATGGTAATGACAAAACTTTTTATGTTTTTTTTGGTTAGATTAATTTCCGAAATTTTTTTATAAAAGACCCAAGTGTTAAAAAAGTTTTTTTTACTGATAATGAACTTCATTGGGTATTTATATTATGGGAGAAATGGTGCTAAATGGTGATCTAAAAGATATTGCAGTTTCTTTTGAAGATGAAGTAGTCTTTAGGGACCTTCATTGGATTGTGGAATTTTACCAGTTGTTATGTTCATTGGAAAACCAGATCAAAATTCTAGATGCAAATCCATATAAAGTGCTTAGCATAGCTAAGGGCAAAGCCAAATCAAAGCTTTAAGGCCAAAGTCCGCCCACCTGGTCTTGAAAACCATGACGTTAAGTAACAAGTCAGTTCGATATTTTTATCTAGTAACATCTTAAGTGGTTGGTTGTTGGTGTTTTGATGCACTAAACATTTTGGTCATCAACACCTGTTGAATTTTTATTTTTATTAATAAGTAACTTCTCTTATGTCGCTCCTCACAAATGATGTTTACAACTTCTCCCCTCAAATCCTGCCCTTATACACCTTATTCATTCTCCTTTGAATTACCTGTGGTGTTCGTAATCATGCCAAAGAACTGACAGAACTACTATATGAAAAGAGTGTTGACATGGCCTTCATTACAGACGACCAACTTGAGAGAGCGAATCGACAACACTAACTTCCAAATAGTGTTCCTTCCTATCTATGATTCTGGGCTTCCACTTATATTCACTGTGGTTTAAAATTGTTACATTCCTCAAGCGCACATCTAGATCACCTTTCTTCAGACCCTACCCAGACATACTTTGCCTCTCCCTTACTCCTACCCTGAAAAGTTCACTGCTTTTTTTTAATGCCATTAACTCTAACCATTTTTCCTAGATCCTATCCAATTCCATTGACCTCAAAACGACACCAGGAAAACAAAGTGATACTATTACCAATCTGATGTTACGGACTTGAACTTAAAGGCACAACTCCTTTAACCTTAAGTCCTAACTACCCTACCCTTTTATTTCACAAATATAACCCTAACCCTCCCTAATGACCTTAAATAAATTCCTACTATCCAAGATCTTAGTTCCTCAAAATTCCAATGAAAACTAAGATCTCTCTTCTAGCATCACCCATCCCTTCGATCCTCCTCAGAACTCCTCAGGGGAAGTGGGCCCAAGATCTTTTGAATATATTGCGCATTGTTATGAGTTCTGACACTGGTTAGTTTTCTCTCCTCTTGGCCTAACCATCTTTGCACCTGCCGGAGTAGTATAGGAGGGATCTCTCCAAAAATTGTCTTCTTCGTAGCCTGGTAGGTCACAATTATGCAGTAGGGTTCAGGGGATCCCTTGGAAATGTTCTATCTTGATTTACTTTGTTTAAATATGTCTTGAGCTTAAATGAGACTATTTATTATATCCTATATAATTGGCATACATTTTTATTATTTACATGTTTATGTTAATGATTATTTATTATTTACATGTTTAGAAGCATATGTCTCAGGTTGGTTCTTACTTTTAATTGAAAACTTGAAATTATTATACATGAAATAGATTAACTATATTTACAGCATTGTCTTCACTAGCTGTCATCACCTTTATGGGCAATAATTTTGTACTCAGCATTCACCAGTTTACTGATGGCCTTTCAATTATTATTACCCCTTCACTGATTCAATTATCATAAGCTTATTGTAACATTCTAACATTGTCAGTGGATCGATGAAACCCCATTATTTTGGATTTAATTATAACTGTGCATATTAACATAGACTTTAGACCATTATCTCAATACTATTGCATTGCTTTCTCCTCATCATATACTCCTTTGAGTGATAGATTGTTTATATAGAAATAATAATAATGAGTAAAAATATTATAAATAAGTTATATTATAATTACAAGTTCATTGGTCTACCCATAGTTTAAGTAGTATAAAACACCATGTATTCCACCTTGAATTTATAGATTGTCAAGTACTTATTTACTCTGGGTACTAGGGTACCCTCGCAATTAACTTACAAGTTTAATTAAATGTTATGACTAGGATATCTAACAATAGCTCGACACCCATTTTAAAATAGTTTGGTTCATCTTCTACTTCCTACTTTGACGTATTTAATCCCAATATGTCCTAAGTTCCAAATTCCATTGTGGTGTCTCTTTTGTATATACACTGCTAGTTTGGTTATTCAGTAGGGGTTTTTAAATGCAACATTACATATTGAATTCTTGTTTTCAGCATTTTTAATTATTAATGTCTTTATGTTTTTCATAATATAGGTGTTGTTGGTGATATGGAAGAAGGACTCAACAATCAAGTTTCTTACTACATATGGACACATAAAAAATTTGATATTGGTTACAATGGAAAGCATATTGTGGATGTTAACTTAACATCTGAAGTTAAAGTTAAACTAGAAAATGGAGCTCGGATTAAGTTTACTTATGAAGTTAATTGGTTACCGTCTAGTGTTAAATTTGAGGATCGATTTGACAAGTATCTTGACCCCAATTTCTTCCAACATCGGGTATTTATGATTAACCATTACATTTCTATAAGCATTATTAAACAAAATATTTTCTTTATATACTAATATTTTTTTATGTCATTTTTTAAATTGAAAATTTTCAATGAAAACTCATCAAGGATGTGTTTCTCAAACTGGTTGGTTTAATTTTCTACATTTTTATGAAGATATTACTCTGTATAAAAAACAAGATGATGTAATTGTAAATTTTGTCATTTGTTAATTTGAAAAAAGCTGAAGATATGTATGTACGAGGTTTGATCACAAAGTAATGAGAATTTTATAATTTTGAGGGTGATATGATTCCGATGGTTAAATTTTTTTTTATCATGTTGGTACACGTCTCTGAAATATGTTGAAATTTGCTGCTGTTTTTAATGTTTACTTTTTCAGTAGCAGTGGCTAAGGTTATACATGTTATGGTGTTCTCAACAATTTACTTTAGAAAAAAATGGATCAAAGAATTTCTATTAAATTTTATCAAAAAAATGAAATATAGTGCAGCAAAGTTTTTGAAATGTTGACAGTGGCTTTTGGTGAATCTACTAGAGTAAACCAAGAGTTTATGAGTGGTATGCACGTTTAAAACATCGCGTGGATATAACCAAAGAATTGCCAACGTAACCAACAATCCAGGGTTTGTTGAATGCATCATAATAGGTGAGGAAACATGGGTATATGGGTATGATATGGAAACCAAGGTGCAATCTTTGCAATGGAAGCGGCCTGAAGAGCCAAGACCGCAAAAAATTCAGCAAGTTCGATCAAAAGTGAAGGTTCTTCTCACTATTTTTATTTATTCCAATGGCATAGTGCATTATGAGTTCCTGCCAGAAGATTGTACTGTCAATACTTTACCATTACTTCCAAGTAATATACTTGTAATATACAAGTATATTACTTGGAAGTAATGGGCCATTTACGTTAAGCGATCCAATGAAACTGACAGGAATTTTGGCAAAACAATTAGCCATATCATACTGTTCCCGGTCACATTTTAGCAAAAAACAACACTTGAAGTTGAAAAAAACCTTAAAAGGACAATATTTTGACACCATTTATGAGATAAAAAAAGAATTGCTGAAGGAGCTAAGAGCTACATTACTTTTTGATAAAAGTGCTCCGAAGATTCGAAAAAGCTCTGGCACAATTGTATTGTATCTGAGGGGGATTACTTTGAAGGGGACAAAATTGCTATCGATGAATTAATAATTAATTTTTAAGATAAACAAAAGTTCTCATTACTTTTTGATCAAACCTCGTATATTATATCTTTTGCAACATTCACTTAAGAGGTATAAATGCAAAGGAGCAATAATAATTAAAATGAAGTGACAATGTGTAGAAAAAAAGTTCATTTCTAATCTATTACTAAAGTCTTTGTGGATGTAAACCAACGACTGGAAATATGTCAGTTCTGTTAATTTTTTGTTTTTATTATTATGAAACTTAAAATGTTGAATTAGTGGCATCTCAAGTAATCTGTTTTAGTAAAAATTTGTATTTATTGGTGGAGACCTAGATGCTTTTATTAGTAAAGTTACATATTTTTTTGATGCAATATTTATGAGTAATTACTCTGATGATTAATGGTAGAAGTATTTTTTCATAACATCACCAACTATCTCTATCGTGGCATACATGTTTAACAAAAACTGATTAGAAAGACGGTGATGAAGTAAAATGTAGTTTTCTTGACATTCTCTTTCTGTGATTTGGTAACAGTAAAAGCCTGTAGGAGAAACAGTTTTATTCACTACTACTGGTGGACGTAATCACCCGCCACTAATGTCACTCACACACAACATGTGACTATAGTCACCGGCCAAAAGATATGCAACGCAAACAAGATGGGTGACTATAGCCACCTGCCCAAAAACGGAGCCAAAAGTAACGAGAAATGCTTGTTTACATCAGTTCGGAAACAATTGCAATCAATATTGCGATGTTTGACTTTTTTCGACATTGTTTTGTCATTTTAATTATTATTTTGTCATATTAAATGTCTAATACTCAGTTAGTTGTGTGTCAGAGGATAGGGACAAATGGTATGGGGATAAAATTATAGTCAATTTATATAAATGTAGTGAATTGTGTTATAATCACATTAAATTGAAATAAATAATATATCAGACGTAAAGTAACACAAAGGTATTACTGATTATTTTTTTAACTTTATTATTGTAGTATATTTATAAAGGCTTGATCTGTACCAGAAAATTATTAGAAAAAATCAAAATCAAATTGATAAAAGAAATATTGAATCGCAATCGGAAGATGATAGAACTACTTTGTATAAATAAAATGATTTAAAGGAATATATTGAGCACCTTAGAATTGGAAGAATAAAATTTGACAAACCAGGAAAAAAAATATATAGGATATTACATGGACTACTAAACTGGCCCGACCCAAAGTTCATCATTTTTCGAAATGAAATTCCGGAATAAGAATACCAATTAGTTACTCTTCATCAATTCTTGACTATTTCCAGTTATTCTCTGAGAACTTTGTGGAATTCGTTGTCAAAACAACAAATGATCATTAGAAACGAGTGGTAATAATAATAAATACAAATAATAAGGCTCCGAGACATTCACGAAGGACTTCTCTTGCTGAAATGTATAAAGTTGTTGATGTCGCGGAACAAAAAACTATCTCATTCTGAGTAATGATCAAATGATGAGCTTTTGGGAAGTCGAATTTTTGGTTAAATAATGTCAAGGGACTGATCTTTATATTTATTAAAAAAATTTTATTTCAGTACTTATGTTATGCAACCAAATGGTTATAGATAATATAAAATTCGGGAAATCTGTGACATGCTTAGAGAAAGCTTTAGGAATGCATTATATCCCTTTGAAGCTTTATCCTTTGACAAAAGTTTGCTGTTTTGTAAAGGTGGATTTTCATTCAAACAATATACTGTAATGTTATTTTTAAGGTTAAAAAATATTAAATTTATTTAATTTAGTAAACTAGAATTATTAAGAATATTTAGTTACTTAGGACACAGTTTCAATGGCACACTCTAGAGATAAAAAACCTGTGACTTTGAGGGTGGTGGTACCTTTTATCGAGCATAAGCGAACAAAGGATGAGACGCAGAAAACCATGGCGTAGAATATGGGTTGCACCTTTTATAGGTCATGCTCTATCAACGAGGAAACACAGCTATATAAGGAAGAGAAAAAGAAACTCTGGGAAGTTCTTTAAAAGTTGTTTACTGGGATCCCAGTAAGCAATATTGACGGCGATCGTGATTATTCTTATGCAGGCAAGGCATGACTCAAAGATTAAGACTCGAGATGTGAGAAGTTTCTGTCTTGGATTACTGAAGAGTGTTAAGCAGTGGGGGTTAAAGAAGATCAAGGAGAAGAACATAGAAATGGATGAAAGCTTTATATTTCATCAAGAAATTGGATATTTCACGACAACTGTGAGTACCAGAATTAGTTGTATTCCCCGAAGATATAAACAATATTAACTTCAATATTTCCTGTGTAGTTTAGATTATTATGGTTTCTAATCTGTAAAGATAGCAAAGTAAATTTAGGTAGAATGTACGAGTTTTTAAATAAATCAGAAGCCTATCTGAGATTTTTGTAAGTATAAATAAATTAGAGTCAATTCATAAAGAAATTTAATAATTCACAGGTTGTTTATTAATAATTATATAACCTGATATTAGTTACTTTTTTAATGAGGACTAGGGGTCGATGTGAGTAGATACTATTTTGATAATTTGATATAAATCGTGCAGCCAAGCTGTTTAAACGATAATTATATTAACTTTACAACCCTTAGAGGTTACAAGGGTCAAAGTAAGTTAAAATTAAATTTTGGTTTGAATATCAGGTAAAATTTATTAGTGTCATAATTTCTATATCTTTATAATATTCCATCAAAAAGGAATAGATTTGGGATTAAATCCTTTGTGTTATGTGACAAGCAATCCGGGTTTGTCGTGGACTTTATTATTTACGACGGATTCCTCTCCAATATTACCAACACAGGTAAAAATATTGGAAAAACTGGGAACATTGTTGTACAGCTACTAAGCCCATATTTAGATAAAGGACATTTATTATTTGTTGACAACTGACACAAGAATCCAGCACTGTTTATTTTTTTACACAAAATAGTACTAATAGCTTTGGCTTAGTGAGAAAAAGACGCAAAGATATGCTAGGAATGGATAAACAATTGATAAAAGGAGAGGCAAGTTTCTGGTCAAAATATTTACTAGCCATGAAATGCTATGGTATAAGGGAGGTGCATAAGCACATATGCTGTCGACTTTCAACACTAAAGAATTTGTTAACACAAAAATTCATTATCACTCGAAGGAAATGATCACAAAACCTAAATGTGTCATGAATTTTAATTGCCGTGAATAAATTTGATATGATGATAGGCACCATTCATTCCTAAAGAAAAATTTTAAATGGTATAAGAAGTATTTTTTCCATTTATTGGATCCATGCATATGGAATGCCTACTGTTTATATAACTTGATAAGTGGGAAACATATATTGATGGGAAAATTCCACCTCGGAACTAATTCGGCTAATTTGAAAACAGTATCATCTATCAAAAACCACAAACAATTGTAACAAATCTGGTCATATTAACCCAACACGTCTTACTGCAAGGAATTTTATTATATATGTAAATTTAGGCCATCAATTTATGTAAAAAAAAAAAATGTGTGCTGTGAAAACTTTTTAACTTGTGTGCCACAATCAGGTGAGAAGACTAATATGGGATAAGCTGACACCAGTGTTAGGCTGCTTAGAAGTTGAATTCTTCTTAAATGTACCTCTATAAGAAAAGAAGGCCTACTATCTATGATTAGTAGGTGGAGTATCGTATCATGCAGAAATAAGGAGAAAAGCGTGCTTTGGACTTTATACCCCTTAAATTATGGATTTTTTAAAATCTTTTCTCTGTAAACATTAGATATATCAGTCATACTCCGCCATGTGAGATTTCAGTTCTCTATGTCTTGTCCTGGAAATAAATTGATAAATGGGTTAAGGTCTCTTAGAATTAGAAGTTAAATTTCTTATATACCTATTGTATTTATTGTACAAGAAGAATCACAATGCAAATCCTTCCTAGGCCTTGTGATTCAGCTATTAGTCAGTGAGTAGTATTTAGATTTTATGTATAGACCATATTTATAGCATTATTGTATATATAGGCATATAAATGTACGTATTGTGATTAAAATTGTTTCTTATGAATTTTTTTTTAGATTCATTGGTTCAGTATTTTCAACAGTTTCATGATGGTGATATTCTTAGTAGGACTAGTTTCTATGATTTTAATGAGGACACTTAGAAAAGATTATGCTAGATATAGTAAAGATGATGATTTGGATGATATGGTAAAATAATTATTTAATTTTGATAATACTTGAAAATTGTATTTATGTTTTTATTGTTATGGTGTCTTGTTTTAAATTAATGGTTCTTATTGTTACTGCCTCATTTCTTATCAGGAAAAGGATCTTGGTGATGAATATGGATGGAAACAGGTTCATGGTGATGTTTTCAGGCCACCTGGTTATACTATGATATTTTCTGCTATGATTGGGTCCGGGTATCAGGTGACAGTTGTCACTTTTGCAGTGATTATTTTTGCAATTCTTGGAGAACTTTATACAGAGTAAGTACTTTTAAAAAATAAAATTTTGATGAAATATTTTCTGTTAAATTGGAACTCAAGGTTGTAACATGTGCATATGATGTAACATTAAATTTTTTTGTTCAAGACGTGGTTCTTTGCTGAGCACAGCAATATTTGTATATGCTGCAACATCTCCTGTAAACGGTTATACTGGAGGTGGTTTGTATGCAAGACTCGGAGGCAAGCAATGGATAAAACAAATGGTCCTTTCTGCTTTTCTTCTTCCAGCTCTTGTATGTGGGAAAGCATTTTTCATCAACTTCATAGCTATATACTATCATGCGTCAAGAGCTATTCCATTTGGGACTATGGTGAGTCTTTTGCTGTAAGACCTACACAAATTTTTGAGTTGGTATAACCACCATTTGTTTACAAAAGTAACTTATTTACTTAATTTATTTAACGATTCAGAGGTATTTGTTTAATAGAATTTATAATAAAAAATACCAATAATGATGACATAACATACTTAAAAATGATACATAATCATTTCATTACTTGAAAAATTAATTTCTTTATTTTTCACAAATATATATTTAGTTTTAATGAATTGGTTTATGTTTGAAAAAATCATAAAACACATTCAGGATTCAATTTCTTGTATATTATCAATATATTAATAGTAGATTAGTATTATATTATCAAAAAAAAGGGCAATATTTACTCAGTTCAATCCAGTTTTTCAAAGTTCAACAATTTTCCCGAAAAAATTTAACGAAACCTGCTTCCCTGGGAAATATTTATAAATTACATCCTATCTTATGTTCTTCCTTCTGCATTGCTTCTATACCGCAAGTACTGTCTAGTGAAAAATATATACACATGTACATCAGCGAAGTTACCTGTTGCAAAATTTTTTGAAATAAATAGTTATAATAAGAATGTTTGTTATTGTTAATCATATAAGAAAGCTTGTGGTTTATTGAATTAATTTGAAATGGTCATAAGCGACGTTTAATCAACTGAAATTTTTATATGTTCTACATTCTTCTTTTATACAGGTTGCTGTGACATGCATTTGCCTCTTTGTGATTCTTCCCTTAACACTGGTAGGCACTGTGCTCGGTAGAAATCTTGCTGGCCAGAGTGACCATCCATGTAGAGTGAACGCTGTACCCAGGCCTATACCAGAGAAGAAATGGTTCATGGAACCAACCATCATTGTATTTCTAGGAGGCATACTTCCTTTTGGATCTATCTTCATTGAAATGTATGAAATTAATACATTTTTATTATTTTTTGCATGATAATCAATGTTCATTGCTACTGATATTTAGAAATTAAACTGATAATTATTTAGAATTGAAAAGTTTAAATCACTTGTATCTGCTCTATGTAGTGCTCTGAGCTTTCTATTCTGAAAGAGAGTGTCTATGGTCAATACCTACAAGTATTGCAGTCTGACTTTATCATAATTACTTTAACTTTAAGAATTACAATTAAACACTATTAATAAATTACCAAGCTTTTTGAGTCCTTTACATAAAACCAAAATTTGAAATCATGGGGATGAAAGGATGAAAAAAGAGCCAGGTGGTTTCCACTTAAAGCCAGGTACTAAATTATAGGGCTACTCACAGTTTTCAGGCTGAATCTCTTTAATCTAGAAAATGTACTGAGGAAAAGAAAAATGGAGACATTACCTCATAAACTAACAAGTCTTTTTTTATCAACAGATTTATGGCCTTAAATGTTCCTCATGAATGACCAAAACATTTATGAACACTGCGCAATAGATCGAAATATTCCGTTTTCCATGTACTAGGCTGGGATCGGTACAAGCCCCAATACCCGTATTTACAGAGACTAGGTGACCCTTGGTGCGAGGGATTACAAGCTTATAGATGACTAAAGGTCTGGCAGAAAATAAAACTATTCACCAAAGCCAGCCTTGGAACTTGCTATTTGTTCTAATAACTGTAGCTATATTTCCAAATAGTCAAAAGATATCTAA
Source organism: Acanthosoma haemorrhoidale (assembly GCA_930367205.1). Taxonomy (NCBI): domain Eukaryota; kingdom Metazoa; phylum Arthropoda; class Insecta; order Hemiptera; family Acanthosomatidae; genus Acanthosoma; species Acanthosoma haemorrhoidale. Next base: position 81,580,483 of record OV884015.1, on the reverse strand, counting down.
AAAGGAAAGTCGGAGTCATTCCATGATGACCAATTGACTAGTAATAAATTTGTTTCTAGTATTGAGACCTCACATCCCTTATTAATATTTAATTAGTTCATTGCCTAAACTTTGTTATTTCTACATAAAAATTAGAATCCAGGAATTAGGAATAATGTTAATTTTTTTATTTATTGCAGGTACTTCATCTTTACCTCTTTCTGGGCTTATAAAATCTACTATGTATATGGATTTATGCTGCTTGTTTTCCTAATTTTAATTATTGTTACCATTTGCGTGACCATTGTATGTACATATTTCTTGCTCAATGCAGAAGACTATCGATGGTAAGGGCTCCTTTTGGTTGAGATGTATCTCAAATATTTTGACATAACCTTAAAATTATTGTTATTGTAATTATTATTCAATAATTAAAGATTTTATTTGATTTCAGGCAGTGGACAAGTTTTCTGGCAGCTGGCTCTACCTCCGTTTATGTCTACCTTTATTCATTTTATTATTTCTTCTTTAAAACTAAGTAAGTAAATAAGTTTTTTTTTAAAGCCTGTTTAAAATATTTCATATTAATATAATTTGCTATAGAAATTTACATGTAATTTAAATAAAAGTTACCTAATAATGTAGATAATGTAACTTCTTGGATAGCAGCTGCTAGTTTTGTTTATGTAGTTAGTTGATTTTGCATGGTGTTTTAAAATAGTTTGATTATACCTTTATGTTGTTAATAACATTAAACTAAAACGAATTAAAATCAATATTTAAAACTAATATGTAATTTTTTAGGATGTATGGTTTGTTCCAAACAGCCTTCTATTTCGGATATATGGCATTATTTTCGCTAGCCTTAGGCTTGATGTGCGGGACAGTCGGCTATCTAGGAACCTCTGTATTTGTGAGAAAAATATATTCAACTGTGAAAATTGATTGAAAATAAATGTAAGTATAATTTTGTAATAACTTATACAAAAAAGCAAACAAAGGTATGTCACAAAGTCATCTAACCAGAAGAGATATTCACACCAAATTAAATTTAATGCAACAAAATTCAGCGATTTGTGTAGTTTTTTTTTTTGCAAAGACAAATGTATTTAATAATCAAATGACACTTATTGTGAACGAAAAAGGAAGTGTCACATTAGTGAAAAGTGCAGTTTTTTCTAAAAACTTTGTGTAACTCTGAATTGTATTGAGTGGTGACTTTAAAGTACTCATGTGGTCATTACCAGGCTAACTGTTAAGGGTATTATTGTAATAAATAACTTAACACCGAACCAAATTATCATAGTTTATTTACTACCCCTTAACTGTAATTATCAACAGCTGATCATGAATTTACCATAAAACTCCCCAACTTTAAAAAAATTTCTATGCCTAAATAGAAGGGGGGGATTTTTTTTCATGCCATATTGGGGAGTGACACCCCCTTTTTTACATAGAAAACTTACTCACAGTGGATCTGTCACATTGTTGTAGTGCCTATTTTAGATTCTACTCATTTTATTTGTTAAATAATGGGAAAAAAAGTCTAACTTTTACCATACTTGGCAATTTTAACCAAAATTTTCAATCAAGAACAAGCTTTTTTAGTTTTTTGAATGAATGAATAGAAACCTGTTTTTACTATCTTATTTATTACAAAAAAGATTATAAAAATGGCCAGAAGGACCTACAATACTTCAAAAATAAATTTTTACATGGAAAACATCAGAAAAATACTATAATAACAATTAAATAAATTATTTTAAGAAAATATAACATCACAAAAAGAAAGAATAGAACTAATAAATTCACTGCTTCAACATCTGTATCACTGTCATGATCATCCAATTGACGATTGATGAAGCTTTGGATGTTGTCCTCACTTACTTTCAGTATATGATGATATGTCACCTTCAGTCAAAGAGTCGTCATTGTCATTGACTACTCATTCTGCCATTCCCCTTTTTTTTAGTAAAAAGTTAGGGAGTTTTACAGTAACAAATTTTGCTTTGCTTTCTAATTTTTTTTTTTACTGGAATACTTAAAATGTAAAATGATAGTCTTCCTCCCCAAAATACCTTGTTGGTATTAGGTTCTGAAGTAACTATATTTAGAGAGTTAAGAATCATTTTGAATTTAATATATCACTCTTTATATCCTTGCTTGAACTAAAATAATGAACCGCTGATCATAAATGTAACAATTTTTTTTCTGCTTTCAAATAGTTCAGGATGTTTATTAATAATATACATGTATGTTGTAAGAGGATTTTATTATGTATCAGATCATGATGGGTGTTGTCAAGGCTGGCATTTACGCATAAAGGCTGTGCACAAAATAGACACCAGGAAGTGAGTGCAACTTGGCAATTAACAACAGGTGATGAACGTCTGCCCCCCAACTTTCCTGTAAAAAGGACATTTCGAAGGAGCACACACAACATTATTTAAAAATGACTGCTTTGATTTGTGGACTATTGTAAAATAATAAAGTAAAAGTAGTTAATCATTTCTACAAATTTATTCATTCCTCCCATTTTGTTACTAGCTCATATATTGAATATGCCTTTATTTATTATATGTATTTCTGAAGTACAATTTCATTTTATAATTATATATTTGATACATTTGTATACAGGCTGTAACTATTTGAGGGTAAACATATAATACAATTAACTTATATGTTTACCTAGTTGTTATTTGTAAATATTTTATGTTAATCAATTTTCATTTAAAAAACAGCAAAAGTACATAGATTGTGTTAAAAGCCCAAATTAATTTTATTTTGTAAAAACATATTATTAAATATTTATATATAATGTAGATAATTGAAGTCACCCTTTCATTACATTTATAATAATTTCCTCATAGGGTTTCTGTAAAATATTTTTATAGATGTTAAATTATTACCAGTAATATTTGATGGTCCCATTTGTTTACAAAGTGAGAAGTGGTATTGTCTATACCAGGAATTAAAATATTTACATTATGCCACCTTCATTTGTTATTAATTTACATAAAAATAGTTGTTATTCATTCATGACGGCTTTGAGTTTTTTTGATTAGTGTTGAAATGACATATTTTTGATGTAAATAGTAACAAGAATACTTGTTAATTGATAAATAAACCATGTATTTGTGATTTTTAACATAAAATTAAGTTATAAGACTATTATTTATTTTTGTTTACTGTTCGATTCAGAGCCACGGTAATGTTCAGTATTGACCTTTTTTTTTCTATCTAACAATAGTAATTTTGAAAGCATTATTGTTATATTTTTGTTATTAGATTTAATTATATAATAGACATTGTCAAAAACGTAAACCCTTGAGCCATCTTTTATACGATGAGTGTTAAAATATATGTATATATTATCTGAAAACTTGATTGGATTGAAACCTTTCCTAAAGATAAATAAACAAAAGGAAGTAAATGGCTTGAAAACATTTTTTTTTCTGTCCATCACTGCTAACAGTGATTGCAGAATTTAATTCTAGTGACCAGAATTTAGTAATATCTATCAATATGTTTTTAAACAATTTATAATAATAACTAATCGACCTACATTGGGTTGGTTCCCTAAGATTTTTTTTCTGAGAGATGTTTTTGGTTGAGGTTCACTTAGCTTTATGAGGGGGAAATTGAATAGTTACTTGAATAAATAAGTAATGAATTACGCTTAGAAAATAAATACGTGAACGCCTGGTAGCAATCTAACTATTTACCATCTAGACTACAGCGACAATGATGGTCAGCCTTATATCTTAGTACGTTTATTTTCATTAACAAAACTGAATTGAAGTGAGTTCTTGAACTACGAGTTTTAATAGTTAAATTAACACAGTCATTATTTTTTATGGAAGTTATAATAAGTTAATTGTACCGCATTATTACATTTGACTTTTAATTGTCACCAGATTCTTATAAAATTACAATAAAAACATTTTGGGTGGTAATACACACAACATTGAGGTCAGACACATACTCTTGTTTTTTGTTGTACTATGTTGTAATACACTAAATTTCACATAAATGTAGCTGTCTCGGGAAAAATACTATGGGGTCCAAGCACAAGTTGTCATTGCTGATGAGGTCACTTAAAAATGTGAGTAATTAAAAAAGATAATGCTTATTCAATTTCATCTATGCAATTCATACATATTATTTTGAAATAATTTTTTTTGGCAGCATTTTCAAGCTACTGTAACTGAATGATAGAAAGCTAGATGCATGGCTAGTCAATTTAAAAAGAGGATTTTAAAACCAAAAAGATATAAAAATATAAGTTATTAATTTAATATAAAAAATTACAAGTGTTTGGATACAAAAATAAATTAATAAAAAATTTATTTATTTTTATTTCTAATTACTTTGGTTAGAGTAAATACAAAATACCTTAATATAGTAAAGAATGTAATATGAAAGACTTACATAAAAATTAGTCTCTTCAACAGCAAAACACTTTTAAATGAACACCTGTGAAGTGTTTAACATATCTAAAAAAGGTTGAACGATTTCCCGAGTACAAAAATAAAATATTAGTCCAAACGTAATAGAGATAGGAAGAGCCGGTAAAGCCTTCTTGAATATAGCTAGCAATAGCAATGTCAAGGAAAGGCCAATAAGAATGGCAACAAAGCATGCGATTGTTGTATTCCAGTCACCATAGGATGATGCCTTCCCAACAAGTACACTGTAAAAAATAAAATCTCCAAGACCTAACTTAACGCCTCTTTCCTCATCGTCATCAACTCGACAGCGTGATGAACGTTGAGGTCTAACAGGTGGTGCTGTAGCGTTTTGTGCATGAGCATTCATCATTCTTCGACGTTCCGCAACTCTAGCAGCCATTCCTTCAGACCACTCTTCTGTAAACCCCGCTCGAGTATCAGGAGAAGTTGTTTCACTAGTCGCTTGATTTTCTTCTCTCTCTTCATCACCACCACCTGTAGGTGTTGCCATCAGACTGTACATCACTGTGGACGAATAGATCAAAGCAGGGAAGATCTGTTCATTTCGTTCTTGGGCAGTCTCGACAAGAATCCTTAATGGGCCTTTAGGTGTGAGAACTGCAAATGTGTCCCAAATTGAAATAACTCCTAGTACAACCCACGTTGTCCATTCAGGTAGATACTTAATAAAAATCAAAGCCATCAATGCAGCAATGAAAATTAAATAAGCTTGCTGTAAACGTAACGGTCCCTTCCAATGAATGACTATCAAACCCATTGAACCAAAGTTCCACATAACAATCCCTAGAGTTATGTAATCAAAAGGGACGCTGTAAGCTCTTAGTACTTCAAGTATATAAATATATGAAAATATCGATAAGAGAATAAGGGATGAAAGTATAAGCCATCCATGTATCGTTTTATAGAACCTGTATTTGTACAGCAGGATTAGTACCACAGTCATGAGAACTATAACAACCATTAAAATCGCTGCATTTGCCAGAGCATCCCATATTTTAACACCCGGATCATTGGAAACTTCATGAAAAGGTGTATATACAAAATAAATATCTTTCTTTTTGTAAAATTCCACTGAGTTCATGGTAGATACAACCACCAGAAGACATAAAGACACGGGTACGAAAAGCTTTATCACATGAGCAGCGCCATACTTTAGCTCTTCCTCTTCATCCACTACTTGAGTTCGTCCTCTGTTAAGTTCTCCTCTATTCCTTAAAGCATCTTGGTCTCCTTCTCCCCTGTCTGGCCTCCGCTTATTCCGCTGTTCTTGAGAATTTCCAACATAATCGGCCCTCCTTGAGTAACTGGCTTCATTGACAACAGTATCCATTAGACAGGTACCTTCGTTGGCCGAGCCGGAATCACTATGAGACATTCATGTAAACAAACTTATACGGTCGATACAGGAGTAACCAAACAACAGATATAACCTGCTCATTCAGCAGTGTAGCAAAGTAGAATGAATTAAAAAAATAATTTCAATGAGATTATGTACATAAAGAAATATATTTTAATGATTCCTTCGTCTTATAGTTTAAATTTCATGCGATTTTCTATAATTAATTTGTCATTGAAAATCACTTTATACGAAATGTATTTAAGTAGGCGTTTATTGACCGTATACCGTTTGAAAAATTATATCAATTATATTGATATTAACTATCATAGGCATATTAACTAGCACAATTAAATAATCTCTGAAGGTATTGTATGCATTTTCGATTTACTTTATACTCTTTTAAATGAAATTATATTTCAGGGAAGTAAAGGGGTGCGTCACAATATTAGCTTAGAAAGCTGTTCGATTCTTATAAATAATATGTCAGTTTCATGTCAAAGAGTTGATTATAGTATTTATGGAATCAAGTTATATTCAATTTTCAAAAAATACAATAAGTTTAAAATTGGTATATTGTTGACTTAGTTGTAGGTTAATTTCCAAACATTTATTGAATCTATTATTTCATGTGTGTTACTGCAGAGGGTGTTCAGACACAAACAATTGATAAGAAATATAATTTATTATCTTGTAGTTCTCTCAATTGGCAATGTTAATTTTTAACTATTGGAAAAAGGGCAAGCTCAAATATTTATCATGTATTTAGAGTAAGTGACATAAAAGAAGGACCAAAGACTTTCAGATAAAAAAGGAGCTATAGAAACTAGTCTTCTTAAAAATTCTTCAATTAGTAAAGCTTTTGATTCTGTGATGAGCAACTTTTTTAAGAGCCAACCCAGGATATATCATTTCAATGATGACCTTGCTAATGGGAAAGAGCGACAAATGAATGAATTTATGTTAACCATTACAGACAGGCCAAAAATAAAGAAATATATAAATATAATATATTACTGTTATTGTTTTATTACAATTAGACAGTAGATATTCAGATTTATCACTCAACCACATTGCTTTAACTGTCCAGTGGTGATTGTTAAAATCAGGGAGCCCCATGCAAACCAGGGTTGCAGATGTAAAATAAGATTGGTTTAATTTTCCTGAAACCTGCCGAAGAAGAAGCTGTAATAAATTGACTTGATAATTTCCAATGCTACAAAAAAAAGTTGTCTTAAAAAAATTATCTTCATAGTTTTCTTATAGGAATAACATTGGTTTTTAGAATTAATCAGATAAACAATACATTTGAAAAATTATTATTAGAAAAACTCTTTCCTAGATGATAATACAACCAATGCACAATTAGGCATCATGAAATTCTTTAAAAAAAAAAAACGTGGAGTGCTTGTACCAGAGGAATCAATTCCATCCGATTATCTTGGTCATTTATCACATGACTTCTGAACTTATGCATTAATGTCATGGTTCACTATGGTCATTGAAAAGATCAGTTGTGGAATCGTTAAATTCTCATTGATAAATTGTTGTAATTTATCGATTTTAAATATATTTTTATAATTAATAAAGTTCAACACCTTGCAATTAAGAAATAACAACACAGGTAGGTAAGACCACCAGTCTTAGAATTAATTTACTAATTATTAAGTTTTGTTGATTTTTCTTCATATTTTATGCAAAGTTCTCCCTATTTATATGAGGAGGCATTGTAACTAGTGAAATTTACCAAAAATATTGATTTTCTAATGGTATAGTGAAACAAACTAATATCATTTCATAATCTACAATCACAGTAAATGTTGTATTATACAAAAAAAGTATTTTATTAGAACCCAAAACGGAGTTTTAGTATAATTAGGATTCGCCAACAAAAGCAGTCTGGTGCTGGAGCTTAATTGGGCCTGACCCTCAACATCGGAATATAATCTGAAGATGGTTCATGGAGACTAGAATAGCTCATTGAAAAGAATAAAGTTTATAGAGTAAGATTTCGTGATGATTATTGATATTAATTAAGATACAAATCGATGTTCAGCACTAGCACAATATTTAATATACTTATGCCAAGAATACTGAAAACTAATAATGAAGGGAAAGTCATACCAGTTTAGTATTACCACTTAAGCTTATAGTGACCATTCATTAAACACTTAAAGTGGATGGGGTATAGTATGTTAATACTGTGTAAGTTTGGCCAGCCTTAATGACTGGTGACATACCTTGTGACCTTCCTTACCATGAATTCAGAACATATTTTGCATTAAACAAGGGTCATTGTTAATAAAAGATAGAAATTTGTGAGTATTTTGGGGTTTTAAACACAACAATTATTTATATATATCTTGCAAAAATATCTTGATATTATTTTGACAAAGGATTATTGATTAATTGAAGTATTTAGGGGGCATTAGTAATTATAAGGATATTTCATTTAAATCTCATGGGGTATAGATCAGTTTTTTTGCCAAAACGCGTCAACCTGTCTTATGATTTATTTTATTTTTATTCCTACCGTCCTGGAAACTCTGAGGTTCACATATTGTCTAATTTATATTTATTTGTAATTATGTGTACACAGCAGAGGTAATAAAATTAAAATGAGGAACAGGAAATGATTCTCAAGTACCAGGAATATAGTTTGTTGGACTTGCTCCATAAAAAGTGTTACCCTTTTGGGATTGGTATGGATTTAAAAAAACTAAATTAATTTAAAAGTGATTTCACATCTTGATTTGAGAGTATGAGAAAACACAGGTAATCATAAGTTTTATCTATTACCAACTTCTTTTTTTTTTTCCTTCTCTGCTGTATTTTGGGCATTGAGGAGGGTTCATTTAGATATCCTCAACAGGTTCAATACGAATTTATGTCATTATTGTTTCTGTTCACTTTACATTTCTATTTGTAATATTTTATAGTTATAAATATTCAAATAGTATCTTATGATGGGGATACAAATCACAGTTTTTTGGTGTGGATACTTGGCCATGATTTTGGATTGTGGAATGAATGGCTTTTACGGGATCCCAACATTTTTTCTCCATTGCGACCATACAGAAGTAGGCATGAAGTTGAAAATGAGCAATATTACAGAGTTTTTGATGATGAATACAAATCTAATCAAAATATGCAAATTACCCAGATGAAAAACTCTTATAGCTTCTTTTAAAAATGACACGTTTTTCACATTTGCTAATGAATATTTTAGGGGAATATATTTTTTTTCTCATTAGTAAATTAAAGTAATCTCCTTCGTTGGAATGGATCTTTGCACCATAATGTTGCATCTTTGGACTGTAGAAGATCAGATTCGTTTCTTACTTCAGAATCAAAATGGTTTTCTTCATCACCAATTGAGATTTTGTCATTATGTTCATTTGTATCTCCAGCACTTCTTCGAGGTGACAATAGAAAATGTGTCAGAATCCTACTCCATGACCTCCAGGGGTTCATCCTATTACTGATGAGTGATGGCTCTGGCCTCTTATAAATTCTTCTTTTATGAGTAAAAAATTTGGAATTGGAGTTCGTGGGAGGGTTAATGTGCCTCACACAAATAGACTTCTGCCAGGTTATTTGTACAACAGTACTATGGTCATTTCAATAATTAGTTTGCTTGTTTGTATTTAACTTGTGTATAAAATTTAGACAAGTAGGCTCACTGGTCTAGTATGACTTTTGACAAGCTTATTTTATGTATTTATTTATGTATTTTACTATACATTTTGACATTACATACAGGTCGCAGATTTAATTGAATGATAATTATAAATATCATTATTGAAATAATTACATGCGATCAATACAAAGTATTTTAAGCAGTGCTTAGGATTCCAATTTTTAATTATTTTGGGAAAAGGGCTCTTTAGCCAAAACCACTTAACATGTTGCTTTATCACACAGAACTCACAATAAACAAAATGTTAGTTAGTTCGGAGGAGGATGTGAGACCACCCTTAGATGTCACTATGGGTTGCTGGGAATGAAATGGGATTGGATTAGCTTATTAAAATGGGGGAGCATAGCTTACAGATTAGGAAGGCAAGGGAGGCTGAATGGAAGTTCTGGTAGGGGGAGGTGGCTTGAATGAATGGAATGTTGAAATAAGTGTGAAGGGTACGACTGTCTATATAAAAGGAGCACTGGTTAACATGCAGAGGATTCTGGATTGGACGTCGAGAATATTAGAGGGCTTTGCACTCCTCCAAACTTTATGCCGTAAGCTGGAATATAGTTGTGTAAGTCAATCTCTTTCTTTCTTTTCTCGTTTTCTTTCAATCTGTTGGTTTGAAGGATTGTGGTGAAGATGTAGTTAAAATCATCTGTTAGTTTTTTGTTGTTTGGATGTGATGTGATGCCCTGTAGTCTTAATTTAATTGATTTAACTTTTCTATTGTATGTCACTGTCAATAGAAATTGACATTTGAGGCAATAGTACTAACTTAATTTTTTTTTTTTTTCATCATCTAATTTACATAACATTTTTCTGTAATATTTTATAGTTAATACTGTATATCTATTTGTTTATTAAATTCATTTCTTAAATATAGAAAAATTAAGGGACGAGGGCACTGATCCTGATCTGATTTTATTTATTAATTTATAAAAAACTATCGGTAAAAACAAAAAAAACAATGCATAGATGTCTGAATGTGATAAATTAAATTATCAGCAATTTGATGCCATGACGCATGAAGTTCCATTTTGATAATTTTAATCGCATTTGCTGATTTCGAAACGACTCCAAATAAATCGCTTTTAACCCGCGATGTCAACTATTAAGAAATCAATTATTGAAAATGATACCATTGGTGATTGTTGAACCCGAAGGTGACGGGTATCGTCTTTCATCTGTTAGTATGTAATGTTTGAGCTAAAAATTGTAGGAACTGTTTACAATTGTGAACAAATATTCCACAATGCCCCCAGTCTCCCAGCTACTTCCCGTAAAGGCTTGGCCCACTAATGGTGTATGAATAGTAAAATTTGGCCGGGCAGGTCAGTGAAATCGTGTTATTTAGTAGATACGTATGATTTTTTTTTTCAAGCCGAGTATGTCGCTCCCACTTACTAAATCCACTTAAACAAATTGAAACTCCATACACTTTATGGCACGTGAAAAGTGTAGATTATCGAAACAGACAGGCAAGACAAGCTGCTTATGAAGGCACTGAATAGTTTATCGACATTCCCGGGATTTCAGAAGATGAAATCAAGATGTAAATTATTTAAAACTGTAAGTCGCAGTCTATCCATTTTGAATAACATTTTACGTACTGTAACACTTTTATTAACACTAAACAGTTTCAGTGGCAGGTGACTACATTACCAAACTACTCTACTGAGTACTAAACAAATGTGATAGAGTATTAAAATATGATCGGGTGTACGAGAAAATATAATGTACACAAAAAAAAATTGGGCCCATTTCAGGTTTTCCAAAGTAATGAAATAATAGAAACATTATAATAAAGCTTATGTTACCATGATGTACCATAAATATTGTAATATAGCTTATATTTAGTTAGTTTCTGAAATGTGTGGTTTATATAGTTCCATCTTTTTTGTTTTTGTAACCAGAAATCATATTTTCTCTTGTATTTGTTTGTTCCCTGTTTGGCCTAGAGATATGAAATCGTATCTGAAAGTTTCTTCGGTGGCCTAACGTCAGGAGAAATAGTGCCAACTCCCTAACAAATTGCAACGAGTCATCGTCACGAGCTGTTTCTTGGAAATTGAAAAAAAAAAAAATCTAATTACGATAAGTTGAGTGTATCAACGATTTCTGGTAAGGTCCACTAAACACATAATGCTATGCTTCACTTAATTATAATTTTAAAGCCGTTGGTTTCGTCAATTCACCACATCCATATTTGACCTAGGGTGTGATATTTTGGATGGAAGCTATGTTCCAAAAACGTGTAAAATATTGCCTATCCCATAAATATAATTGAGTACGACTTGTTAATTAATTTCTTTGATAATTCAACACCTGTTAATACGTTTGCGTAAACATTAAGTAATCTGACGAAAACGTTATATTTTTTAGAAAATAATGAGTAATATTTACTATCACAACAAGAACAGTTTCAGATTTTAAGAATATTTTCTCTTTGGCCTGTAACCAGAAGATTTATCTTTGAGCCGGGATGATTAACTGTATCTTTTTTTTTTCCTGTTGTTTGTTTTAGGGCATCTCAATCACAAAGGTCATTGTCGCCCGGCAAACTGCAACTTAAAGAGCGCACGTGCCATTTTGAATTCATTCAAACACAGTATAAGTCTAATAACATTATTTCGGAAAAGTATTCACAATAGGGTCATTTCGATTTAAGTTAATATAGTTTATTAAGTGTTAATTCAATGAATGTATAATGTACTTTATACTTTTGTAACAATCACAAATCGCAATAAGTATAATTATTAAAAATTGTATAAAATGTAGCCAAGCTACAGGACGTATAATGACCTATTATAAATAAAGTAGATTCATTTGTGTAGAATCTATACTGACATCCACAATTTATAATAACAAGGAGATATGAAAAAAAGTGTTTATTTAATTAATTTAATTTGTTAATATAGGTATTATGAAGATTATTTTAGACTTTACTCGATGTTTTCACTCGTGTCTGCTTGTACTGGTCTTTGAGAATCCCCCTGTTCAAGGAATAGACATGAAATTTCTTTTCAGGTCCCGTTTGGGATTGAAAAATATAGCTTCATCCATAAAACATGGTAAGTGTATTTAATTAATTAATTAATCAATTAGTTGGTATTCAAAAATATACCAAATATACCTCTCCCATTGGGTAGAATATCAAATTAAAGTAATCGTCATTAATTTCTTGGTGGAAATTTTTTCGCCAATAGTGAGTTTTGACTCTTTTTTCCATGAACGAAACATAAAATTTCTCATGTTGATTCTGTGCCTAAAATCAGTCCATTAAAATATAATTAAAAGCCATTAATTAATTAATAGAAAATTGAAAAGCTTCCTATGAAATTCAGTATTAAATCAAATATGTTAATGATGATATTAATAATTATTATCTGTAGTATGGTATCCCACTGGCGTAAATGTTGATAATTATTTTTTGTATTTACAATCGAGGTAGTGTTATTGTAGTTACTTGAACGAAATATTTATTTCAACGCACTTGACCATTTAAAAAAAATGTATTGGTAAATAACAAAACACATGAATGGGACAGAATTGGAATTCAGGACCCTTTGAGTACCGTCCATGGACCTTTACATTTCAACTACCTTTGCTAAGTACGAATAGGAACCAAGAAATTGTCCTTTTTCATAGCGAGTCTCGGTTTTCTGAAAAAAGCAATTAAGAATGTTAACAGACAATCTTAGAGAATGGTCAGTAGTACCATAGATAGATAAGGAGGAGCACTGGCAAGTAATTAAAGGGTCCGGGTTTGAACAATTTTTTGTCTCTTAAAGCGCTAATTATTAAAATGTTTACCAGTGGTATTACATCCTACAACCAGCAATTATGCATATACTAACATTTTCCAAAATTTAATGTTCCACAATATTATTCACTAATCAGCCTTGTATGTTATTTTATTAGTGTAAATATATCCAAAAGGATTATAGGCTTTTGTCAAAACCCCTTGTAACTTTCCTATGTACGGTACCTACGTTATGAAATTGTGTCGACAGCTGGACGTTTTAGTATGAGATAGCGATCCCTGATAGCACTATAAAACCAGTGCACCTGTTACTCCAACACGATGTGCATAAGTGTTCTTGTCTTCGAAAAAGTCACACCGAAGAAGGAGCTGGCTCGCGATAGGTTTTTCTAACCGAATTGAGCAGTTCTTCAGAGAGGATATACCATGTCTTCGATAAAGTGCAGTACATAATCTGCCCTGCTGCTACACAGCACTTCGAGCAATCCTATTTAGACTGTTAGATTGTGTTACGCGTGAATGTTAATGAGGCGAGCTGGCGTCGAGGCGGGGTGGGGGCCGCCGGCGTCCAATTGGCCAGAATGTGATCTCGAGTCAAATAAGCAAGAGGTGTCTCGACTAGCGATCTCTCCCCGTCAACAGCAGCTTAGGCAAGTCACTTATCCACGCGACAGTATCATCAAAAGGTAATAAAATCATGAAATAATATTATTTTATAGAGGTGTTAATAAAACCAGAGACGTCTGTTGGTGTTGTTCGGACGTCTTGCTTGTTCAGCGTTGATAGTTTTCCTTGTTATCTTATTTATAATTCTATTACAGAAGTCTGAATAATTCAACAGTACATTCAACCCATGTGAAATTTCCTTTGGACACTAGGTCTATTAGTTAATCGTTCAATCTGACTGACAATTTGGGTGTTGGGAGCTTTCTGGATCTACTGCGTCGTTCTCCATTATTTATAGTACCTCTTCCATTTAAACTTTATAGTAAATCTTCCGTTTAAATTCATTGTACGTTTCATTTAAGCTTACCAACATTTTATTGTAAGATTCCACAGACAGGTATCGGAACAAGGCTCAGCTCCTCTGAAAAGGAAACCGCCTTGAAATGTGAAGGCCGGAGGGCTTGTCTGGTTCGGAAGTACGGGACGACATTCGTTGCTTTCACCCGCTTCCAAACATGACCTACCCATAGCCAGGCTAATTTAAATCCAATACTCGACTATTGAACCAGCATTTACATATACGTCATTATCTTACCAGTATATTTGTGCGTCTGACAGCAACCTTACTTAAGCTACTTCTACTCTAACCGCGGACCAGTAGCCTCAATTTATAATAAATTGTAATTTTTGAATATGTATAAACGAAATAGAGGACGTAGAATGCGAAGAAACAATATCGAAAAATATACACTGTAATTGGCGTAAGTATCTCGAAAACTTGTTAAATTACCGTGAATGTGCTGATCTGTGTTTTTAATCAGAATTCTTCCTTGTATTTGTTGAACAAACTATCATGGTATCTGAAAATCACTTTTATAACAAATAATTTGTTTTCCATAATACCCTATATTGTATTTTCACCGAAAGCCAATAAGTAGGTTTCTAAGCGTTAGTAGAAATTTCAGATTTACTTAATCATTCTAACCACCGCTATCGCAGAACAGAACAGACGGACCAAAGATGATCGCTCGCCCCATATCCCGAATGAAGGTTTGTCTTTCAGAATAGACAGAACGGTGAACCCTTCAATCAGACCTAGAATGAAATGACAGTATATGCATCTATGTATTATGTTTGAATAAGTAAATAGGTCTATATACGACATAACGTACGTAGATTTTAAGACTTCATTCGCAGTATCGGTCACTCGATTGTCGTTTACTGGTTACTGACGCCTTATGTACTTTGCTAGAATACTCATTGATACACAATTATAGATCATATAAATTGAGTTCAGACATCTTACATCCTTGGACAGACAGTCGTCTCACACCCACTTCTAATACCTACCCTTAAGTGCTTTTGACGGGCACAATGGTGCATTGATGGTTACTGCCTCTTGACGTCTATAATTACACAGACAGCTTGTATTGGAGGGTTCAAGGGCAAATCAATACAGCCAGGGGCCTGCTCAAGTATGCGCTACTGCTTCACTCTCATTACAATTTCCGGCATTTAAACACTTCCTCTGGTGGGGCGCTTATGCAAGCGCGCCCCTTAGTTATGGCGGGCACGGCCTTTATGATCGCAATAAAAGGATTAGGTTATGGTAGAGTGAAAAGACAACAACACCGTTAATGCAGGTTATCAGCTTGGTGGATTACGTTAATGACGCTATTTTCTTAAAACGGATTTTGCGCTCGGTAGTCTTATTTGCGCAGGAAGCTTGCAGAATATCAGGAGGAAACTGCTTTAAATTTACGAAAAACAATTTCGTTCACTTCAAAGTTGATGCTGTTATGTTTTAATTTCCAATGACAATTTAATTTGAATTGATATGAATCAATAGTGAATTTAAAAGAAAAACTGAAATTAATGAAAAATTGCTTATTGAGTTGTTACCACTGACAATAATTTATTTTTCCTACTAGTAGGGAGTATTTTTAAATAAACATAAATCTGAAATTAAAAAATAAAGGTATTCAAATTTATAAATTAAAAATGAGAGTAAGTAATTGCATATTAAAAATTTATTGAATTTTTTATAAATAATAATTAATTAATTGCGGTATGTAATCCAAATTTTTTTAATATGATAAGCCTAAGATTTTGATCGTCTCAGCAATCTCTTTCGGAACGAGCCTTGCTAATTCAAATCAGTTTGGTTACACTCTTGAAAACATTAGAAAAAATATTTCCAGAACGGATGGAGATCTTAAATTATAAATTTTCAGAGGGTTAGCATGAATTAAAATTAGAAATAGCATAAACTTTTCAGAGGTCGGTGAATTTCCTCGACTGTGGTTGTAAATTTGAGTTACGGTCAATCGTTACGCGTAGAACGAAAACAAATAATTCTAAACGGCTAGTAGTTCCCTCAATTAATCCCCTCTCTCGCCAATTCATTGAAAAAAACAAAATGGACTATTAAAATGAATATAGTGTGCAGTCGTTGCCGGAACCTCAAATGACAGCGTGCGCCTTGGATAGTTCGAGGTAATGGCTACAAAATAGCTCTTTAAATAGTACTTTGGTTTCATTTGTTCTTACTTTTATATTTCTAAGGAAATCATTCTGTTTGAAAATGTAATAAAGTGAGCGTATTTCTCGCCACGAACTCAAATATATATAATCTTTAGAAACGTGAGGCTTTCCTACCGTGTTTGAAACACGAGACTCGAAACCAGATTAAATGAACCTAAACGCCTCTTAAGCCGTTTCACCACTTATGATAAAACGGTATTATATTGACACATTCCCTGATGTAATATTCTAATGTACTTCTGGAGTAAAAGGAGTCGCACGGATCACTCGTTTCGAATGCCAGGGTTAAGAATCACTTTCTCGGGAGCAGAATCGAGCAGTCAATACTCTTTGATTTAAGCTGCCGAGCTTAAAGCTTTAAACCATTTTTTTGGAACCGTAATGGAATACAAATTTTATATTAGATTACATTCAGAACAGTCCTCGAATGAGGATCCAAAAAAGGCTATTCGTGTTTTGTAACTACTACTTTCAGAACTATATTTTCCTAAAGGAGTCTTGGAAAGGTCGACTCCGTTTTTTCTGCGAAGTATATTCAAAACCATTTTGTGATAGTAAGTTATTTTATACACTCTCACCATATTTAAGTAGGCTAGTATTAGAGCTTTTCAACTTGCAATGAAAAATGTTTGAAAATAAATGCATTTGATGTTCACATTCACATTGGAACTGAATTGCACTTCGTAAATATTATTCCGTTATTTCTAAATATATGAATAATAATAAGTAACTTCCATTACATAATTTCCAAATTTTGCCGTGGCGCTATTATATCGGATAATCAAAGAATGTATTTGTTCATGAGCTGACCTTTAAATCGTGTTAATGACTCGAAGTAAGTTTTCAGAAGTCAACTACCTGAATTATTTTTAAGGTTGTATAGAAAAAAAAAAAATCTTATCAGTGAAACGTAATCCTATGGATTTTCATTCGTCTCTTTGGCATTTTTTTTTCCTTGCAAGAAAATCTTGATTACGGAATATATTTAAATTTTATCTCGTTTCACCTCTCTTTATCTCTTTTAAATATTTAATATTTATAAAAAATATATCTTGTCTCCACTCTCTTGAGCGTAGAAAAAAAAAATTATAAAAGCAAGCAATTAACGCATTGAGTAACACTTGAAAACATAATTAGGAGAGGTTACGAAAGGTTATCATGTCCGGTGTAATAGCGTTATAGTTGGGTAGATAAGGCTCGTCAGAGATTATGATATATATCGTCTTATTTTTTATCAAAATGCTTCTCTTTCGGAAGTATTATCAAACCCTTATTTTTCAAAATTCATATTGACAAACCGGTGATAAACTCAAGTGTCAGCCATAAATGACTTGATATTCTGCACAATAACCCTTACTAGCTGACGGGTTATATCAAGAATTTTCCACTTTCCTCAACATGAAAGAAGCATATTTTGAATAGGGCATTAAAACAAAAAAATCAATAAATTAAGAAAAGTAACGCTCAACATCTGAGAAGTTTGGAAGTTAAATTGGATTTAAATTTTTCGGTTGCTTCAGCCGAAAATAAGCTAGTATGAAAAGAATGATAATGAAGCTTAGTCTAGATTGTATTAATCTTGGTGTACGCTTGAAAACATGTTTAAGATGGCTTCCTCCATTCGCATAAGTTCAAACGCCTAAAACTTGGGGTTGCGGCCATTGGGACAAATTCTAATATTAAATAAACCTACAAAATATAAAAGGACATTAACAACACTCATAGTAAAATTACCACGGTTTGTCTGTTGTATTTTTGTCGACACGTCAAAATAAATTGACTAAATTTAAGAAATATATACTTAAACAAACTAGTTTTTAACTAAATTATTTCGCATTTTCTTTTTCATTTGATAACTTTTATTTTAAGTACAAACTTTAGGTAGATGTATACAACATGATATAAATTTTAAAACTCGGTACTATATATACACCTGCATTACCTAACCTGTTATGTTTATATGTGTGTATTTTTCGCCTCATTTAACTTTTAAGTGTTATCTAGGCTTATACAGTCGAAGTGAAAGTACCCCATCACCATTCTAAGGCTCATTAAAATGTAGCTTTATTTAATTGTATGAACTACCTAATTTGTTTACACGTTAACTAGATGCAGTCACTTGAGCACTTGACGTAGGCATCTTCTCGTTTAATAAGTTTTTTTTTATTCTGTGACTATCTGTTTTCTATCTGTCCTTGACTCTCTGACTGAGAGAGAGAGAGGAGACGAAGAAACCTTGAAATGAATGTACGTTTTTCTTAAAAGGCCGTACCCAAAAAAGATTTTGAGAATGGCTGCGTCAGACTATACTTCGATTCGCAGAGATACCAAAAAGCCCCGCCAGAAAACTCTTCAAATTGAAAAATTAATTAAGTACAATGAGGAAGGAATTAATTGACGAGGGCCCTGCTGCTTTTGGCGCATAATTAAGTTTTGACAGTCGGCACTCCAACGCTTTTATTTTTTTACAAACCCGTTCGAGTGCATCGATTCTTCGTTGAAGAAAACATTATCGTAATCGCGATCATTTCGGCTCTAGTTGTTTTCCTAAGGATAAAAATACCGTAGAGTGGTCTTATATAACTGCGAGATACCACACGATTCTTCAAAACAACGCAATTCGAATCGTATCTCGTTTGTGTTTCAGTAGACGGTGCAGAAAAAAAAATTCGCATACATCAGAAATTTGTAACACCTTTACTAAGCTAAAATCGTTGTGTCAGAGTGACTAGCTTAATCATTCGAGTACGACTCAATAGAAATCAAATATATCAATGTAAAAATCAGGAAGTCACGAAACTTTTCTAAGTATGTTACATATTCTCGAATCGCCTCCTCAAAAAGATATGCTATTAAACTCTCCAATACCATTTTTACTTTTTTCAAAAATAACCGCGAACAACTCGATTATAAAAAAAAAATATTTGTAATAAAAGTTAAACCACATCAAATTCTTCGTTAAATGAAATTCATTGTAAAGAGGTAGGGTTTATAATAACTACACAAATCAAGTTTAAATTTCAAACTATTATGATGTATAGTGCTGTTTTTGAGTCAAGTTTGTATTCACAAACAACTATGTCTGCCCGCGAATTAGTATTTTAAGTTTGTCGTGTGTGACATGACACTCCCTTTAATGCCCCACATTAATGTGTGTTGAATCCACATTCACTCATGAATAAGAAATAATTACTTTTATAGTGGTTGGATAGGTACGCAGACCAATCAAATTCATTTTTCTCTATTGTGATAAAACTATAATCTGCCTTACTGGGCAATAAGTAATTGTACTAAATGTTCTCATTCATGCCCTATTTACAATTTTCATTCACCCGGTCATTCATACAGTATTTACAAATATCCCAGAAACCTCTCAAATCAACATGGTTGTCACCTACCTCGCATGCGAAAGAGGAAGCGGAGTCTTGGGAACTCCCCTCGCTCCTCCGTCATTCCCATCACTGGATACAAGCAAGTGGAGGCTGACCAAGAGCGTGAGATCCACAGACGCTCACGACAAGATTGGAGAAACTGGCCATTGCCAGGACTCCCACTATCACTTATTCATAGCAAAACACGAGGCCACTCTCGCTTTAGCCTTCGAGGAGGATTATCGGGATGAGTAACGCTGTGTAATGACTGTGCTAGGGGATTAGGGTGGTTGGAACTTGGAAGGGATGATCTCAAGAATGTAGGGTACGTTAAGATCGTTATGAAGGGTTTTGTCGTTGACGTAATAAGGGGCATTTACTATTGTTCTCTGGACTTTTGATTGAAAGGATTTACGCTTGATGATCGACTTTTTTTCTGTAACTGTAGCTATTCCAGATACTTTTACTTCCAATTACTTCGAATACTAATAAAGATTACCTTTGATAAACGAGCACATGTTAAGTGCAATCGCCAGTTCTAATACCGCAAGTTTATATTTAGAACACTTTTGACTATGAAACAACAAAATACCGAAGAAAGGAAACTGTATATGAAGATTTCATCCTCACTTGAAAACGGCAAACTGAGCCGTTGAAAACTCTAGTGCGTACAATGAAATGCTGATTCGTGGGCGGGATATGTTATTGATGGATTAAAACTATTACGTTTTTTTGGGCGTGTCACTGTTGTGTTTTTGTTGCTTATCGTCAGCTCTATCTGGCAGCGGTTGATTTCATTTGACTCATTATTTAATGTAGATCAACGATTATGAACAGAATTTTCTCGGTAATTGTGTCAACAACGAGCCGTCCAAGAAACAAAGTATTTTCTTCGTTTTATTAGACAATATGTTATGTGAAGCTGTTCAGACACATGGGAAATATTTTTGCCTGAATAACAGCATTTATAATTTCGGGACACCACGTGATTTTCCTTCTTTAAATGAAGCCTATAAGAAGACCATTTATTTATTACATGTATCGTACTTATGTTTATCACATAAGAAAATTTAATTTTCATTTGTATGCATAAGAAGAAATGAAATATGTGACATGTCTTCATTATAAGAAAGCCTCTAACTTCAAAATTGAAGTTTTGAACTGCAAAAGTCAGTTTTCACGCCTTCCGTTTTCGTGTTTAAATACTGAAAAACAAGTTTTCCATATTATGAAATGTTTCTTTTGTGTTCACTGTAAAATTTTCAATTTTGGAGTTATGAGGTTTTTTTATGATGATTTTCACAAAAGTTAAGATCTATCATTATTAATGACCTTGTATGGAGAATAACGGACCCGCGGTGGTTGACATTGAATGTGCTAAAATGAAGCAGGAACACTTACATCAGCTAATGAAATCAAAATAACTAGCAGTTGTCGGTTAGTGAAGCTGATTTCCTAATCCTAAGGGTGAGGCTTGACTTTTATTCAGAGCGATCGCTTGTATATTTGTATGTATGTTCTACGATAGCGGTTTTAAAAATGATTCATTACTTCTTAAATTAAAGTTACACCCCACAACATCACGGAATATGTCAATTAGTTTTTTTTTTATACAATAAAGAGAATTATAGATACATGTTATGATTTTTATCCTTTGTGCAAGGACACACTAATGGCGTTAACGAAAAAAATATATTACGAAAAATTAAGTTTAGAAAGCCGGAAATAGAATGAAAGACTGTTTAATATATTCCAAGCCGGTTTTAATAGGTGTCAATATTTTAGCTAGTTAAAATGATTATTAATTATTTTTTGAAATGTCAATTTATTATATTAATAATTATTATTATGTATATGCTTGTATACTCATGTGTACAGAGAGACATATTAAACTGAAAATCATACTCGTTACGAAGGAAAAGCACGTCATTTTTCTTGTGAAATTGGCCTCTAAAATCACTTTTCAACAACAAAATTAAAAAAAACTAATCTCTACGTTTAAAAAAAAAAAAAAAACACCGCGTGGAACACATTAAATACTCGATTTCAGTTGTTCTCTCTGAAAACGAACTGAATATGTCTCTGAAAAGTTCGGAATATCTTTCTAATCATTTTTGTGATTATGTCTTTGATGTGTCCTTAATCAGGAGGATGGTTACCGTTATCTACATAGAAGTAAAACCAGATTATCTGAGTAAAATTTCTTTTTTCGAAAAAATATTTATTTGAAAAAAAATCTATCTTCTCTAATTGAGCAGTGGGTAATGGTGATAAACGATCTCAACTATACCTTATATACATGCAACATTGCGTTCTCTCCCTTAGACATATTGTTTTTACAATATAGACATAAAAAATACCAGCGATACTGCAAAATCCCCCCCCCCCTCCGCCTGAGCAAAGTGGATAGAAGAAGGAATCATAAAGATCCCCGGGTTTAATTATTGAATTAATATTTCAGTGTGTAATTGCATAAAAAAATGGTTGACGATATGACTCAGGTCAACTATAAAAAAAACAACTATAGATTAAGCTAATTGTCACCTAGACAGAACTTAGCAAAATAACCACAACCAAGAATATACAAATTAATTTAGCAATCCCGTTGGCCGCTTATCTCGGATGCCTATCAGTCAGGATAATCTGACTGGAGGTCACGACGAAATGTGACGTATTATCTGTCTTTATTTGTACAAATA
This sequence comes from Acanthosoma haemorrhoidale, assembly GCA_930367205.1. Lineage (NCBI taxonomy): Eukaryota > Metazoa > Arthropoda > Insecta > Hemiptera > Acanthosomatidae > Acanthosoma > Acanthosoma haemorrhoidale. Next base: position 81,557,965 of record OV884015.1, on the reverse strand, counting down.
ACTCGATTTCGCAAACGCGCCGTTTTTATTGAGATTCTTGGTTAGCTGTTTGGATCGAGTATGAAATAGGATGCATATTTCTGGCTGTGGCTAGCTTATGCTTATTTATGAGTGAGCTCATTTTTAGAAAATAAGCTCATATTTCTAGAAAACAACAGCTATTAGTAAGGTATGACCGTTAATTTTTGAAAGTCTGGTCCTATAGTTTCTTACTTTCTCTTCAGACTAGACTCAGACTTAAACGGATTTCCTTTATCTTAAGTCTTGCATACGGAAACTCATATTAAAAATTCAACTCCAGGGATCCGTCACCCTATTAAGGTTTTCATTACTTCTGTTTCATCTGGCAGGAGAAAATACAATCAGGTATTCAGACCACTACAACTCGGTTTAACAGACTTATCCAACTGATAACATAGATCTGGCAACCAGATGTGAGCTAGCCTTAAGAAAAGCATACCTCATACTGGATAAAGCTGCTAAGAAACTAGGTCGGAGGTAAAATAAAATCCAAGTAATTATGAGTCGGAGAAGAAGGCGGAGGAGATAATAGGAATAGCTAGGTTAGAAGTTAGCCAATACAAGTTCAAAAGGGTGAACAGCTTTGTGTACTAAGGTTTGGAAATAATTTGAAAGAACGACAACTCGCAAATAGTAGGGCAAAAGACAACAGCAAACAATAAATGTTACTTTGCCCTGACAAAGCAATTTAGGGACAGGATGTGGGTCGACTCATAGTGATTCTCACCAGGCGAATAAGCCTATTGGGGATCTTAGCGCCTTTTAAAACTTTGTACAACTCCCATCTGTCCACAGATCTGAAGTATACAAACATTCGGGTAACTGTTTTTAATTCAGCACATTTCTCCAGGGGTCATTAAATCTTGATAACTAGCATTTCTTCTTTCTTAGTTCTTCTTTCTTAGCCTTTACAACTAAAAACAACTTTATTCACACTTTAAGTAACTTTTTTGCATTTGTAGTGACAACTCACCAAAATCATTATATTGTATTGGACGGGATAAAATGTCAGATTTATTTATTTGTGTGAAATCATCAAGTCAGAATCTATCTCTTGTTTACAAACACTAACACAATCGGTATTAAATTAATCTGTTGACATTTTATGCTATACCTTTAGTTTATTGTGAACTGCTCAAGTGTTAGTGTAATTGTTTTACTATCAATGGAATCTATTACGAGTATTTTTGGTAAGTTTTGGGGCAGTGAATGAAAGATCTGTATATCGGTGGTTCTTTAGGTTTCGATCTGGCAATACAAGTCTCGAGAATAAATTTCGTCGAAGGCCAGAACAAAGCTCGAATATGGCGAATTAAAGGCTTTAGTAGAGACCAATCCACACATCAGACAAGTAGATATCTTTCTAACCATTTAAACGTCAGCTATACTTCTGTTATACGACACATTCATGTTGGGAAAACAAAAAACAAAAGGGACCCAGTGGGTGCCACATGATCTGACTGATCGCCAGAAACATTGTTGAAATGTTTGTCAGTCAACTTTAAAAAAATTACGTGATCTGAAAATGGAGGTTTTACTATATTTACCTGATTTGTCACCAACTTACTATCATTGTTTCAGAGCGTTTGACGCCATTTAAAAAACAAAACAAAGTATTCCAAAATAAAAAGGAGGTAAAATTTTCGTTTCTTGAATTTAATGATTCAAAGCCGAAACTTTTCGTTGAACAAGGGATAAAAATCTTGTTATATGTTCCCACCCTAAATTTAGCGGGAAATATGCAAACAAAATTGAATCTGAAAAAATCAATTTCGTTTCTATTAAAATGACAAGTTTTCGCAAGTTGTATAGCTTAGACACTATTTTATATTAAAAGTTCTCACATCTTACATCACATAGTTAAGGACTATAAGGCTTTAACGTGAATACCAATGCAAAGATATTTCGAAAAAACAAATTTACATGAGACAGCAATGGAAATTTCATATTAAGTAGCTTTTTCAGAAACGGAGCCCAGCAAGTATTTCTCACCATTGTTTCATACTTTTCTGCGCCCATTATTTCGTTTTCATACATATAAAACAAAATGGAAAAATTACTGTTCCTTTGATCAATTATTAAATAGTAAATAGTTATGATCATACAAAGAAAATGAGGTATTTCTGATCGAACAATTTTTTCTCATGCCCCCTGTCACATTCATGTGCTCCAACTCAATACTTCATCAATCAGGGCTTCGAGATCATTAATTTGTCACCCTATGTAATATGATAGGAAAATATGCTTTTTTAAACAAGTAAATATTAATAATGGACCCTTAATTATTTTGCATAAGCTTGCTTTTATTTTTGGAATCTATAGGGGATTGAGTAAAACGTCCATGTAAAGTATCAAAGTTATACATGCAACTGAAATCGAAAAAAAGTAACTTTATTAAAGTAGCTTAACTTAAAAAAACTTCACGTAGTTATTATTCACTTTAGCACAAACACAGTTACTAGTTTGTATTATATTAAAGAGGACATCGAGATATTAAATTTGGCATCCTACTCAATATATCATAGACAGAAATTGATTTTTTCTTACGGTTATATTTTTAGCATCTTCAAAACTTCAAGCAACTAAAAAAGCAAACACTGTTTGAGTTAAAGTTTCAAACTCGATAAAATGACTTGTTATGTTTGAAAAAAGCAGAAAAACAATTACATGTGACTAATCAAAACATAACTTATTATTTCGATACCCTCCTAAAAATTTTTTTTTAAAGTTTATTAATGCTAAGGTTGTTATATGCAGTTTTAAATAAAGGTTTTTTTTTATCTATAAATTACATATTAATATGTATTATTTTACTTTAACTAAGTTTCATGGGGTTTAATGTATATATTACCAATATATGTATTGGTATCAGTTTGTGTAACAACTTTACAGTTTGTGGGTAGATATCCGAAACAATGTCCTTTTCACTGAGCCCTCTGACTAATTAATTAATGACACTTTCATGTTTTATGGAGGGGTTTTATGCCTAGCTTTGTGTTTGCACTGATGATCCCCACCTTGAGTTCATTTGACGAATCAGGGATTGGGATTCATGATGGGAGTGTCATCTTTATTACTCCCGTTTTTATGCGGGCTCAGTTGACAAACAAACATTATAGAACTGCTGGTTCTAGTTATGAAAGAACTGCTGGTTCTAGTTATGAAAGAACTGCTGGTTCTAGTTATGAAAGTTATGGTATATTATTCGCTTCTCGAGCTAGAACTGTCCTGCCTAACCTATCTCGTTTCCCTCCTAGCCAATTTTTATAAAAAAAATATACGAAATCAGTTTTTAAACTTTTAATATTAAAATAGGTATTAGGTATATACCGAAATGTCTTTCATTTCTAAGCGTTACAGAACTCAAAAGTTTGCAAGTTTTGATTGGTATTTGTATGGGGTTGATTTAGTCTGTTAAAATTAAAAAGTTAAATTTCATACAAAAATCTGAGTTGTGTTGATTCCGTTTATGTAATATTAAAATAACAACAGTGCATCAATTAGGGATAATCATTTATTATCATAGTTCCCTCATTAATTAATTGAGCCGCAGATAAATTGTGTTTTGTTCAGTCAGGACATCAGGCTCATTGTACAGCTCAATTTTGATTATAACGAAATAATGCACAACAAGCATATAAATTACTGAATTTTTACTTTAGGGTATTTAATTTTCAACTAATCGAAATTTTGAAAAATTCGAATTCGTTACTAGTTTTACTTGACCTTAAATTTGGCTTGAGCAAATTGCGATATCGGAAAATTTGGAAGTACACAGATGCGTCATCCATGCTTTTAATTTTGATTTTCTTATTTTCATAATTTGAATTACCTGTAAAAATCGTTGAATTTACCCAACTTGTGTTGCTATCTGCCAAGTTTTTTTTTCTATACATAATTGTTTAATGTTTTGTTTAACGATACATGTCTCCATAAACCTCGATTATGTGGCAATAATTAATAATTATTTGAGTTTAAAAAAATTTTGAGCATGGCATCAAATTAAATATCCTGACATTCTGAGCATCAATAATTGACTAGTGTATTGTTTTTTTTAATTCTGATTACCAAAAGTCTTTAATTAGTATCTTGCTAGCAAGTGTAACTCAACCAGTTTTTTTTTTTTTTTAGAGGCATTCTGTTTTTTATGATGCTAAAAATAAATCCAACTCCATAAAATCCAATAAATTTATCAATATTAATACATTAATAAATAATTAAAGTGCGAATGAATTCTTATATCCTAATCAATAATGCTGTACAAATTGTATTTTTTCAAATAAAGATCGTTATAATCAGTAAATAAATAAATACCAATAATGTAAGTCAAAGTAATTATTTTTTAATGAACTAGGAAGAGTTTAGATGTAATGACCATCACTCGTGTTGTGACTTTAGTCAGCTTTTATTACAAGAGTCATTAAACTGTCAATACAATCATGTTTGCAGTCGTAACATAACTCTCATTTGTGTGTTGCATTTTGACTTTTATTGGCCATAAATTTCCCTGTCTCTTTTTCAAGCGGGTTACATTCATTTTTTACTATCGACAATTGGCGTCTTGGTCGGTGATGATTTTTTTTCTTCGTCTATTTATTAATTAGTGAATTTGTAATTAAATTTGAATTACGAAGCTTTAGAAAAAATTGTACTATCTTTCTCTATCTGAAACATAATATTTTGTATTTCAGTTTATAGTGTATTGTGATCCCACTTTACAAATAAGCCGCGTTGTCTTTTTATTTTTGAATCCCTATCTGATCCTTCACTACTCATTGCATTCAAATTGCTTGCAATTTAGTCCCCCTTCACGATTGTCAACTGCACTCATCTAATTTAGGTGGCACTTCTCCTCATGAAAGATTGTCACTTGCCGTTAATACTCTGGGAATTCCTTCAACTTCCTCTCACTTATGCATAATATACATACATTTGTGTCTGGTTTCTTTTCCACATTAGAACTATTTACTGCATACCTAGAAGAATTTACGAATCAAACCTTAATACTTAAAGCCAATCGTATCGCCTGAATTGTGTTATTGTAAGTAATGTAATAAATGTTTTTATTTTGTAAAATTATATACAGTAGCAGTAACAATGTGACAAAACAAACTTGTGATTAACCTCATAAAAAAAATCAATTGAAATCAGCTCATGACATAATGAATAATATTAAATACGCGTATTTATTCGATTTTGGCTCTCTAAACAATATTTTTTGTTAATTCATTTAAATTTGTTCAGCCATGTATAATGTGTCCATGAACTGGGGGAAATATCAGAACTTCAAATCTTAAAGATTTTTTGAGTTGTGACTTGACAAATCTTAAATTTTAAAGAAACGTGGCCGATTATTTTTAGCATGACATTATTTTCAAGTCACCGAACCTCAGACAATGTGCAGAAATAAATATACTAAGACGAATTACATAACAGTCCAACTGAATATTCCCAACATCCCTTTAATTAGCCATTAAACAAGAGATAACTGTCAGAAGGGGAATCAAATTCAACAGACAAACGTTCGTTACGTTTGAACAATAGTCTAAGGAATGTCATCCGTTCCGCAGAAATGAAGAGTGTAATGTATTGACTAATATTATTCAAGAGCCTGTTATGACGATAGCGTCTAATAAGTATTTTCTTAGGTATTAATTATTTATTATGTATTGCATCATGTTATGTCAAATCTTATGAGATAAGTAGATTGGTTTTAATTTTTTTCACTATGCTTAAGGGTTTTATGCTCTTACAAGCAACACTTAACATCTAGGGTTTCTCATCTATAGTTTTATAATGTTAAGAACAAGTAGAAGGGGCTTGAGCAGAACTGTATACCTGCCTCGTAACTTCATGGAAGTCACTGATGGTTCCCTGTTATTTTTAAGTAAGCAAACTCATCCTTCCAAGACCTCCCTACTTCCCAGAATATTATCCTTTTCTTATACGTATATGTCTCAGCTTTAGCCCCAGACCCTTTTTAATAATAAAACGAAAAATGTTTTTGTAATTCTACCTTCCTTCAAATGCATGTTATGCTCTGCAGGAAAAGGAGCCATTAATCTGTAAATTTGTTCATGTTGTTGTTCATTTGTTTGTAAAAAAATTTTTGAATAAAGGGGTTTTGAAACAAAATATAAACCTCAGACCCCACTTGTGCCTATACATCCCACCTAGTATGTTCTAAATGATCTCTTAATGTTTGTATATACCAGTATTTTTATTGTACTTCATAATAAAGCTTTTCTTTCTTTTCTTTTAAATGACTCCTCTACAAAGATTATTTAACTTATGGCTCTATACAAGCTCAATATAAAATATTAAAAATTGACTTGGGTTTCCTCCTTATAATACCAGGGTATATAAAATATTGCAAAATACGCGTGAATTCGTAAAGATGTCATTACATTTCCTAAAAATTGTTCTAGGTCAAAAAAAGCTTTTATTAAAAACGATTATTTTTTTTTTTTTTGTGACTTTCAACATAACGAGAGGAATTTTCCTCTAAATTTCTATTTATTGTCATTTTTTGAACCAATCTTTTACTAGAAGTAATTGGGTAGCGACCACAAATCCCTTCTAGATTCTTATTTTTATATCTACAGACTAGTCATTGACATTTAATTGATTAGAAATTCAAAAAATGTCAAGATGTCGAAAAGAGGTAGGTATAATGTAAAAAAAAAAACTGTTTCTCTAATCATTGGTTGTATTTTTCTGATCCCTAACGCCATCCCCCACACCCTCCCATCATTACTAATCGTCATGTAGTCTATTCACGGCATGTCTTGTTTAGCTTAACCCTCTGAATACAATCCTACATGAATCCGATCGCATTCCGCATGCAAACGATTGCATTATTGCTTCTTCAGTTCTAATCTGAGACAACATCTGAAGGACAAGATCTTAATTCATATTGTATTTACACTATCACAGTATATCTAACCCACATTCAGTGATAGAAAATACGTTATGTATACTATAGATTATTTAGGATGCTAGGTGCTTAAGCGGCTGAGTATATAAGGTCGTGTAACCTCCACAAGCTTCTAATTGCGTTTTCATACCTCAGGATAAATATGAATTAAGAGAAGGATAAGGGATAACATTTTTGTTAATAGATAAGGAGAATGTTAGTCTGTTTATAGCTAGGAGAAATGTCTATTTGTTTTGACCAACATTAAATTTAGTTCTTCGTTGGGGGAATCGAAACCTGCACAGATCTTACAACTGGGGTCTAATGCTTAAACCAAAGTAAGGAATAAAAGAGAGATATTAACACTTTCCTCTGTACTTCAGTTGTATTAAAACAGGCCTATTTAAACTCTGTAGAACACTGATCTGGAGCCTATTTCTCAACCTCTCTACCTATACTCCATATATGTCTCTCGGCCCATTTTACACAACCTTCTCACAAGTATTTTTAAGCCTTGACTGTTGTGAGATAGTTAATTATAAACAGGCGGACAGAAGGCGATTGGGCTCCACCAATATCTTTTAAGTAGTGGTTTAATAGCTACCAAGCAATGGTGAACGCCAGGGGGGAACAGGGGGAGATCCCCCCCCCGAAATTTATAAATTTTTTTTATAACCATCAACATAAGTTTTATATTTTGAAAACTGGTTAGGACATAAAATGAGAAGTAACAAAGCATTAAGACAACATTAAATGAAATTTCAGATACAATAAATAAATCAGAGTTCGCCCCCCCCCTCCTTGATGTCCTTATTCTAACTTAATATAAGTTAGAATAAAGTCAAAAAGTATTTTTTATTTATTTTTTATGAATAACGACAGTTTAAAAGAATAATCCAAGGCGTGTTGACCAGCCCCCACAATCCCAATAGCACTGGAATACGCGCACCACAATTAACGATCAACCCGATGGGCCCGTGATTAAAACACGGACGGGAAAACCTTGTGCAGGATTGTGAGCACTGGTAAGGAAGGGGGGGATTGTAATAGCGACGACGTACGTGGATCGGCCAACGAGCGAGCCTCTTACCGTTTTAATCGACCTTGGTATTTAAATCGTCTACATATTTTCCAGCTTTAATGCATGCACAAACAAAGGCAATGATTTACATTCCCGTACTACTGGGAGGCGGTTCCTTCCTGCAAAGATCTCAAGTGGCAAAGCACACGTGCCCTTTATTATTTGATGAAATAATCAAGCCGGAGAGATAAAATGGTTTTAACTCTATCCGACCTTGAAGCTATAATTTCTCAGTTCGATCAATCCATGACCGGTCGACTTGTTTACTCTTATTATAAATGGAAATAACATAACGTATTCGCGTATAATGTCATAACAACATGTATACGTTTAAAGTTAAACAGGAGTAATTAGGATTTGTTAACCGTTGCTATAATTACTTCCCATGTTTGAGAATTCACTAATTTTTGTTTACCAACTAAACGGTTTTTATATCAATCATGAACTAAATTTTTATTTAAAAAATAATTATAAATGAAACAAAGGGCGAAAGAGCAACGCAGAAACGTACTTATTAAATAATTGTGAAAAATACTTCTTGGATGGTATTGTGGATCGAATAAACAACGTTTGAATTTGTTAAACCGTCTTGGTCACTGATAATTGATTGTTCAAATATAGCGACAAAAATTAGGAAGAGGCTCAACTTTCATTCGGTTACGGAGGTGTCCGTTTGTCTGCACGTTCTATGGTTATAGGACAGAGGCTCTGTAGCTCAAAAAAGATAGATTTGGCATAAAGCGTAGAAAGTAAACATTAGACCCGCCGGCCTTATAGTGTACCAGACTGTATTGTGCTGTGGCAATTTGTGTTCCTTGCGTAGTTTCTCGAAGAGATGGCAGAAAGACCGACCCAATCACTTTCTTAGGTATTTACTTAAGAACTAACTGGAGAAGCCGTCCGCCTCGATCTTCTGTGTCCAGGAACAGTATACACTCGACCGAATTAAGGAACAAACAAGACATATTGAAACCTAGCCTCTTTGCGCAGGTAAAATCAAGCATCCCTATATACTGTACACAATACAAACAGATTTGTGGCTCAATTCACAGCACCTCACCCAGTCCATACATGGCTGTTTTCATCTTACGCAGTCACCTCTAATGTAATTAATAGTCTTTAATGTAAATTATACGGTTATTGTGAACTCACGTAACGGCATAAAAACCAATTTTTTATTAATAAAGGAATTTTAATTATTCACCGTCGTGAGAACGTTAATTATACCATAATGATTCTATGAGAAGAAAATCGAAACGATGAAAAAGTTACTTCGCTAAAGTTCAAAATTCCCCAAATCCCAGTTCAAATGCTATTTAAGATTGGTAGTTCAGATAGTCCCCCATGGTTAAGGGCTCTTTAAAGATGGCAATTAAAAAAATAATGATGGGATGTAATGGTCGAATTTCTAATTTAACACGTCTCAGCTGATTTCAATAAGTAATTTTTTTTTTACTCAAATGCTGTAGAAATAAAAAAATATTTGTTCAAAAGGTCTTATTCATTGACCGAGATTGTTTAACAAATAAATTGAAATATTTTTGATAAAAAATACTGAGTAGTATTTTCACAATCGTATGACACGTTTTTAAAGAACTCAAGTTGAGTCCCCACAAGGATCTCTCAATAACATTTCTTGACATTCTACTTTCTTCTTCTCATTATTTTTTATGTATACTTTTAAAATAAAACAACTAAATAATATGTTTTAAAATAAATACCAAATGGCCGACTAAGGTTTATTTAAAATTATTTTTTTTGAAAAGTGAAATAAAAGTCTCTGATCCGTGGAACAACTTGTTAATGATAAATTTGAGTTTCTGTTTCCCTAACTCTCTTCAATGCGTTCTTAACCAGGGAGGAAACCCAGAACATTAAATCTTTGATAGCTTCTGAACAATCACTTGAGAAAAACGAACCTTTTTGGACATTCGGGACCGTAAAGTTGTTTTCACATACCACTCATAATTGTATCTTCACAAAACATATTGAGCGTACCCGGATCAGTGTTTAATACGACTTAAAAAATCGCAGAAGACACAGGCATCCGCCCAATACTTGTCTAACAAAGATCCCACACCGAACGACTGTTCCTGATAAAGCTTTACAATATGTCAGGCGTCAGGCGCTGAAGTTATGAATTATCTTTTTCAAATATTGGTTTTATTTTTTGCCGATAATTTGACTCGCAAACTTTTTTGTTTTTTTTCCCGTGCCGTGCAACGATCAATAATCCCACTTATGTAGATATCGGAATAACACTCTACTGATATGAAAACCTCCCTCGTGTTTTCAATGTGTTAAGCTCAATATTATAGGTACCACTGATACTTCTGGAATAAACCCAGAACATTAAATCAAACAATCACTGAGAAAAACTAATCTGTTTGGAAATTCGGGACCGTAAAGTTGTTTTCATATACTACCCATAATTACATATTGAGCGTATCCGGATCAGTGCTGTATTTATAAGAATTAATTATATTTTTGGAAATATATATATAAACAAAATCAGAGGAGCAAAAAGTGATAGAACTATTCCGAGAGCTCCAGGTCAGTTTCTTAGTTGCTTTTTCAATGTTTTGGAAAAAACTAATCGTTATTTTTTGGCCCAAAATATTTCGAATAATTTGTTATACCATTTCAATTCATTAAAAGCTGAAGTTTAAACACTAACTAAAAGTAACACTAAAAAAGTCTAAACTTTATGTTATTTTATAAATCGTCCTTTACCACGGGCAACAAATCTTAATTATATTTATATTATATTTGAACTTGAGAAGGAGAAGGGCCCGTTTAAGTTGTTTTTTCTCACTTCTCGATATCGTGTTTTCACCAAGAACTAATCAGCATATTTCGAGGTGTTGAGGAACATAACTATTCAATTTCAGATCGATAGAATAATTGTTACGATCACTATCATAGGACGTACACGTGTGGCTACAAATTTACAGGTGTAATACAGTGTTTTAATTTGAAATAAAAATAGAAAAAGTCAGAAATGAAAATGTTTCCTTTTGGGAAAAAAAACAATAACCATCTGTCCAAGTCACACAACCCTTTGTCAGGTAGAGCCAAGGAGGAGACACCCTGTGGAGAGGGGTGAAAAAGGAAGGCAGACATTCATTCATGCTGGGAAGAGTAGAGAAGGCAGACCTGGTTAGAAGACACAGTTCACATTGAAGAAGTTCCTTATTCAAAATATTCCATGTTTTAAGCCAGCCTGTCGATAGTGAGTTTTCATAGAACATTTTGAAGAAATGAACCATAGCAAAGAAGATTCTACATTAGTGTATGTTAAACTGTTTTTAATTCAAATTCAGGAGTATTTGTTATAATAGTATAAAGCCATAAATACAAAAGTAGACACATTTTATTGATTCTTGTTTTTTTAATAACTCTTTAATTTAACTTAGTATAGAAGATCTTTATTATAAAATTACAATTTGCTTATACAGCATTATTAATTGGGATGTAAGAATTCATTCTTAAGTAATTTAACTTCATGATTATGATTATCTAACAATTAATTCTCAGATGATAATCATTAAGTTAAATTAAAGTGTTATTTAAAAAAATTAGAATCAATAAAATATATCTATATAAATTTTGCATTTATGACTTGTACTCCTCTTACCAAACGCTCCAGAATTATTATTGAATGCACCTGTCCCTAATTAAATAGCTGGTGAGGAGCTCCATCTTTTCGCAATGGTCTTTGACACTTGGAATTTTAAAATGCACTGAGTTATGCAACTACAGTCCAAACAAGATGTTTGGGAAATTGATGTTTCATATTTGCCATTTTATTATACTCTATTTAACATTTTACGACCACAAATGTCTAAGAACTGCAATAAAGCTAAAAACAAAAAATATATTGCAGAAATGTTATTGAAGAAACGCGAACAATTGGTCTCATTTAACAAAAAAATTAACTTAATTTACATAGTTTTGTGATATTCACTTGAATAACATGGTGTGATATGAGTGATCCAGAAAGAGCAACCATTTGAGTGGTTGCATAAAAAAAGGGAGCAATATCAAAAAAGTGTTTTTAATCGTGGGGAAAAAATGACTGGCTTTTCAATAGGAAATGTAGTTGTTTTATTTTTTATTTAATTTAAATACTTGATTTCCTTCAAATTTATTACACTGTAATGAGATACTTGTTACATAACTCATTCCAAAACTAAAATAAAAATTGATTGTAAATATAATATTAGAATTATAGCTCGTATGATGGTTCTAATTATTTTTCAAGCATACGCTGTTTTGTTGTTATTACGGAATTCCCATTTTTTCGAACTGATATTTATTACTATCAGTTCCTTATCTATGAGTTATCTACATTTATAATAGACTCTTGTTCTTGATAATCAAATCACTTACAATAATTCACGACTAGAATTCATGTTTTGATTAATTTTTCTGCTTAGGATAAGAAATTTTCTGTTATGGTGTCGTTATTGGAATAAACTGATAGTAGGATAATTTATTTATGCTGAATGGTTTGCAATATTTAAAAAGCAACTTATCTCCTTTGCCATAGATTTTCTAAACCTTACAAATCCTGTTCCACATTTTGTTATGAACACTATATTGAAGTACAGCTTGTTTTGGAGTGTATAGAAGGTACACATTGGTGTAATATTAGGGAAGTTGAAAGAAGCTCTATAATTGGTAGATATTATCAAAACTTTGAGGACATGTTCTCTACCTCACACTGATGATGTTGCTTCTATTCTTGTTTTTATTGGTCAATGAATTTTTCGGTTTTCTAAATTTATGTTGTATATGTATTAACATTACATTAGTATTGTTCTAAAATAAATTTATTGTTTAATTAGCGATATAGATTCAAACTTGATCTTGACTTTGCTGCTAATTATTCTAAAAAGACAAGATGCACTCCTCGGGAGCTAAAATGTTTTATGGAGTACACGGCGTGTAAACAAGTTTATTGTGAAGGGTTGAGCTGGAAGATGTTTTAATCACAGAGAAAGGCAGGAGGTTTTTGATTTAGGTTCTTCACTATCCAGAAGTTTCTACCTGTCATAAACAAACAAACAATACAAGTGACTGTATTTAACATTAATAACAATTAGATTATATTTAGAAGACACTTAAGATAATAATACATAGTTGCTGTTTAGCCAGCATAAAAAAAAAGAGATGAAATTATATAATCTAGGTCATAAAAGAAGATATTTTTGTGTTTATTATAAACAAAATGATGAAAATAATTATAAAATAAAAAAAAGGACTATTTACAAATTATTTTTGCTGCAAATAATAAAGATATTTAGTAACTTCAACTTAAACTCTTTGCGCTATGTTCTTATGAACAGAAAAACATTTTTCGGGATAGGAAGTGAAATACCTATATGTTGTTTGGAGAAAATATTCAAACCTTTTGGAAATAATACATTTTATTTTACCTTTATATGATTATTTTAATCATTTCATTTAAAATAAATTCAGACATATTTTCTTTTATGACCTAGATCCCATAACTTAGACTTTTTGTTTGGTCATATAGGTAGGAGAAATCAAGTAATAATCCATAGCTATTGGCCTATTCACTTTCTAATAATGAAATGTAGGACCAGGTAATGAATCTTTCTCTTGGTTGCCAATAATAGACTGGCTACCATTGATGTAATGGTTGTGTTTCATATCAGGCCAATAAGTAGTTGGTATTTTGGTAGAGTGTAAGTTAAAATTAACTTAAATAAGTACTTTGAGAGAATTCTTTATTTTTTTTATATCCTATATAAAGAAAAGATGTTATATGTATAGTAGCTAAATACATAGAAGAGAGAGAGTACCTGTATATTCAGAAATAAATAGATCCATGTTAATATATAGCTAGTGTTTTTCTAATAAATACCAACATACATCATTGTATGTAGCTTTGATAAATTTTAAATTTATTGTAATGCTTATTTTTACATTGTGTATCATTTTTGTAACTTAAATAATATTTACTGTAATGAGTTTTTCTTTTTTAGGAAGGAAATGAGGTTCAGGCCTGAGCCTTCAGCCATAGATATAGCGATAGAAGAAGAGCATGCACCATTTGCTTTATTCAACTCGAAAAATGAAGAAAAAGTATGTACTTAATATTTCTTTTAAATGTCCCTGTTAAATCACTACTCAATTCAATCTGTATGGGAATTATAGAAAATGTAATAGATTTTCATCCTCATAATTTAATTGTTTAATAAATTTAAACAAGAAAAAAATTTAGAAGCTATCCCATGTACAAAAGATTCCCATTTTAAGTTACAATGATTGGGGAGTGGCCACACTTAATCATCAGTTTTTCGTATAATTCCTTTGATATGGCTTGCTTCATTTGGTTTGGTTTGATTATGACTATATATCATTGTTGATGGCCTATAAATGAGTTAGCTTGATATAGAACTAGCTTAAAAGTAGTAATGAGCATACATTTTTTTCAAGATGTGGAACAACTAAATATGAACATGTTTTGAAAATCTCTGTATTTAAAAACTGTTGCTTCTGTTGAAGCAGATCTTTGTTTCAGATCTTCATTTTTGTTATCCTCTCTGTAATCAGGCATAATTTTACTTATAAAATCATGTTATGTTAACTAGATCTGCATGATCTAGAAGAATTTTATCTTTCAGAGCTTATGGATCTTACAGATTAATCATCTAATAGAAGTTCACAGTTCTGGCTCAGAGCTTGTGATATAGAATAGAAATAATTTGTTAAAGTAAAATATTTTACATGTTAATTATTTTAGAAACTTCATCCCCTTTATATTTTATTTGGTGATGTTTCTATAGACAAAAACACAATGGTGCCTTCTTACTTTTTGTAGTTTTGGTAAAAACCTTATTCTTTTTCTTTAAAATAAAATATGAATATTTTAAATGAAAAAGTAGATGAGATATGTTTAATTATATTGTTTGGTATCAAATTTATCAGAAATGTATAAAAAAAAAAAAAATCCAAAAAAATCATTTTGAAATTCAATAGCTTATTATTATTATTATATATGTATTGAATTATTAAGAAATTCAATACATACCAGTAGCTTCAAATACTGATAACATAAAAAATGATTACAGATTACTCCAATCTTTAGATCATTGTAATCTGTGTTATCAGCCAAGGGCATCGTTTGTTTTATGAGTTTTCATATCTTTTTTTTGTTATTATTTAAATGGTGCTTGCAAGAGATAAGATTTTATTTTTATTCTGTGAAGACTGTTACATGGGATCAAATTTTTTTCAGTGAAAAATCTAACTAAACAATTGTCAATAATTTATTCGTATATGGTACATTTTCATAAAATATTTGACATAAAAAAAAAGTACTCATTGGAATAACTAGAAATATTTATTTATATCCTAAATAACTAAAGGTTTTACCATAAAAAATTGCTATGTGTCAAATTTATATGATTTTTTTTATTGGTTACAGGTAAGAGAGTTACTGCAATGTTTCCGATTAAGTGGAGAAAATGTTCTCAAGGTATCAGATACCTTTCTAACTGAACTACAAAATGGAATTAAAGACCAACCATCAACATTGCTAATGGAAAACACATATGTCCCAGAGTTATTAAATGGATCTGGTAATAGTTTTATCATAAATATATGTATTTTCTTACACGATTTAAATATAAGACTCTCAAGCTAATATTTTATGAAAAAATCTTCAGAAACCTTAGGTAGAAGACATTACTATAACGTGAAAATATTTTCTGTTTCTTTTCTTTTTTCTCTTCTAGTGCAACTGTTTATAGTTATTTCCATGGTTAGATGGAGACCCTAGATTTCATTCCTCTAAATTTCAAACTTTTATTCTTTTTTAAAAAAAAGAATACCTCAAATGACCTTATATTTTTCTATCATATTGAGTAGAGCAACAAATTAAAGACCACAATGTTCAAAGTTGCAAGTTCAAGTTCACTATAATTAGATTGAATCCAGATCCTCCATAGATTAGATTCTTGATTTACTAGCCCGTACAAGAGCCTTTTACCACAAAAAGATTTGCTGTTTTTAGAAAACAAAATTGTGATAACAAATAATGTATGTTAAATTAAACTCAATTTATTAATTAAAACTTTCATATCTGTTTCATAAGTTATGCTATATATTAGCATAGTAGTAGAAGAAATGTGGTGTGTGACAAAATTGAATTTTTAAGTACAATCCCCAATACACCTGTGAAATGTACACCAAACCTTTTCTACCCTAAAGATAATATCCTAAGTATTTAGTAAACATAGGTGGCTTAGTTACTCTCAAACAAAACACTATCTATAACCATCGCCTGACTTTTGGGACTTGGGTGCCTTCTTGGCCCCAGCAGGTTTCGGGAAGCAGGGGCTCTGTGCTTGTCCTTGTACTCTCTCAGGTTTGTAATGATGGGTTCCTTAAATGGTTTTAAATATACAAACAATGGGATTGATGATCTGAGGGGTTTACACTAAAATGAACCCCAAATAAACATAATAAGTATTAAGTTGCTAAATATCTTGGCTGCTTCATTATATTGCTCTTCTGGAATTTTCAAATTACTGAATTTTAAACTGTTTTTGCTTAAAACTTCATCATTTACTCCTGGTCCTTCTAATCCCATGATATGGAAACCGTATTTTGCATTATTTGAATGTTTACATTCCGAAAGGAAATATGGTTGATAAAATTATTCTCATTTATTTTTCAGAAAATGGAGATTATTTAGCTCTGGATCTTGGAGGGACCAATTTTAGGATTCTTTTAATAGGCTTACAAAAAGGACATATCGTCCGAGAAGAAGTTTCACAGTATCACATTTCAGATGAATTAAGGATAGGAGCTGGAGAAGATCTTTTCGACTATCTTGCTGAATGTTTACACGACTTCGCTCACAAACATGGCGTTGCTGATCACAAACTACCAATGGGTAATTAATTCATTTTTTATTTTAAATTTATTAAAGTAATAGATGTATTTATTTTTTTGAACTTAAACATGGCAAATCTGTTCAACATTTGAAAATTCCATTCCCTTCAATTAAAAATGCTTTAAAAAATCATTATTGCCTCTTTCCATGTTTCCACTTATATTTTCCATTCTGTCCCACACATCCTATTGTTCACTTCTCCAATTAAAAATCACTATACTACCAATATACCACTTAACCCTATCTTAAATAGATCTTGTCCACAAGATCCACTGCCTCCCTCTAATTATCCTCTAGCATTCACCAAGCTATCTTCTCCTTCCTTCCCGTTTCTCACTTCCCTTTACTAGTTTACTAACTTCTTCATCTGACCCTGGAATTCTCCTAATTAACTTAAGTGAAATAGAATTAGTTTGCTATGATGGTGCACTAGTTGGACTTAGTTTTTGACATTGATATCTAAAGTAACATAGTAGTAATCAACCCTTATTATTTCAAGATGAAGAGTGACCATTTCACACTATCCTATAAATATCTAACATCTGATCTACCTGGGCAACAAGTTGTCAGAGAGCGAAATCATTCCTCTATCTAAAATCACATAAATTATTAACATAGCTCTAATAGTTTCCGTATGGTAAGCCTCTCAAATTTTGCACCTTTTGGGGCATCTGAAACTCTAAACATATCCAACATTATTTGAAAAAAAGAAGCAGTTCTATGAAATAGCGTTAAGATTAGTATTATTAAATGTGTAACCAAGACACCAGCGATTAGCAATATTGTTGCTATGCTATTCATTCACAAATTAATATTTCCTGTAAATTTTCAGGTTTTACTTTCTCTTTTCCTATGCACCAAAGGGCTTTGGACAGTGGCATATTGATAAAATGGACCAAATCGTTTGCAGCCACAGATGTCGAAGGTCGTGATGTTGTTAAGATGCTTAATAATGCAATAAGTAAAAAGGGTGGCCTGGATGTGGAAATTGTCGCAATATTGAATGACACAACTGGTATAAAAACTTTATTGTAAAAACTATAACACATAATTATGGCATCTCTACAATTCAGTTTAGTGACCATTCAAATTTCATTATTTAGGTACACTGTTACAAGGATGCATTTTAGACAATAACACAGCAATTGGCTTGATCCTTGGAACAGGAAGTAATGCCTGCTATATTGAAAAGGCTGAAAGAGTTTTTCATTGGGAATCTGAAAGACATGGAGAGAAAGAAGTAATATTTTTTTTAACTTAAATTAAGAAACAATATCTGTATTTTTTTTTAAACATTTGTTTATGTAGTAATAGAACAATATTTGTAATATTTTAAATCAACAATTGAGTTATTTAAGGTTTGCTATTTTTCCAGGTAATAATTGACATTGAGTGGGGAGCTTTTGGAGATGGAGGAATTCTAAATTTCATCAAAACTGATTTTGATAAACAAGTTGACACAAATTCATTGTTTGAGAATTCATTTACGTAAGAATATACTTTTTATATTTTTACATCTTCTATTTTTTTAAACAGAACTTTTTTTGTAAACTTTAATACTCTTAAACACCCTGTAGGGTTCTGGGTGGTCTGTTATAGTGGAAGGCACTAATAGTAAATCTAAAAATTTTAATTTAGGCTCAACATGTCATAAACTTTTACAAAACTTTAATATCAAAAGCCTTAAGATCCACCATACGAGGGAGAAGGACTCTAAAAATTACAGCTTTTTCCCATGGGGTGGATTTGAAGCTTTTTGTTATGATTTTTTTTTTTTAATTTTGATACTGAAAGTTTCCATTTCGGATTTGATTGAAATTGTTGGTATTCTTTTGAAAAGCTTATTATATTTCCTACAATAGTTATGTAGTGAATATTTCACTTTTTTGTTATAACTGAAAATGAACTCGAAAAAGAAGTAAAATAAGCCCTGATTTGAAACATTTAAAGTCTATAAATCCAATAATGATTTGTTTAAAATCATGAGTAGTATTGTAACTTTAGTTCTTTTTAATCTCGAAATATTTTCCACAAAAACTGTTAAGGTGTTTATGGGGTGCTATTAAAGAGCAGTGGAGGTGGCCGCTGTACAGCATGTTGAGACTGTACTTCTTGTGAAATCTGTTTGTTGGGCTGGTTGTCCTGGGGTTGATATAAAGGTTGATGGTGGCTTTGCGGTACATTGCAAAGTCTTTGTAGGTAGCTGGATGCTGAAGAGAGCATTGAGAGCATAATGTCGGGAGTTCACTGCTTTTGGAACAGTTCTTGGTTGTGTGAAGTCTTGATCATCAAGAAGTGATGCACACTTAACACATACCATCAGAGAAGATTTTCTGGTAGAAATCAATGAAGTTACTTATTTTTATGGGGATAGGGTTAGGTGGAGGCTTAAAATGTCAAAGGTTACACGAAACTTCAACACTGGTTCCATAAATTTATAGATCAAGAATCAAAACAAAATAACCAGAAAACATACTTGTTCAGGGAGCACAAAAAACGTCTAAACAGGAGTGAACTGTAGGGTGAATCAAATAAACAATTAAATTGATGTTTCTGAATAAAAATGGTATAAAAACGATACACAATAAGGGTATGAGTTACCGACATACTGCAGCTATAGCTAGAGTTCTCTTGCAATTTCAAGAAACATTTTGGTTTTATTAAATTCGGTTCGGTCATTCATCAGTTTTTTATGTCTGAATAAACGTAAACCATCTGTCAAAATTTAATGTAATAGTATAGATGAAATATCAATATAAATTGGAATATCAAAAGTACCTAAATTGGTTATGATTCTGGTTGTCAATTCAGTTTTTGGAATAGAAAATTATGTAAAACCAATGATTCAACACTTCAACCACAATGTAAATGATACACTTGTCTTGGATAGGTCTGGAATATCAGTTACTTTTTTGTATGGATTAGCTTTTAAGTACTGAATGTTCTGGTCTTATCCATCTTAAGTCAGTTTGTATGGAAGATTTAGTTATTGTTCTTGAATGAATTTGAAGGTATCAATCTTATTAAATGTATATTTATATATGTTTATTACACTATTTTTGTGTTGCAGATTTGAAAAATACATCAGTGGGAAATATCTGGGAGAGTTGGTAAGGCTGGTGTTGGTGAATCTGGCTAACCACAGGCTTATATTTGGTGGAATTCTGAGCAAAAAGATACAGCAGATTAATTCATTCACAACTAACTACGTATCTGTTGTTGAAGAGTAAGTAAAAAAATATGAATGAGGGGGCCAGGTACAAAATGGTTATTGATTCAAGTACTCTATATCATTAATTAACAATGTCTTCATTTCCAGGGACAACATGAACAATACCTTACACAAAACTGAGGAGATTCTTAAAGAATTTGATTTAAATTATTATGAAGATGATATTCAAGTAGTTAAATTTGTTTGTGAAGTTGTATCTATAAGAGCTGCAATGCTAGTGTCAGCTTGTGAGTATTATCTTTCACTTAAAGAGACTAGCTAAAATAATCAGTATTATATAGATTTACTAAAAATCAGAGTAATTGTCAAAGAAAGTTAAATTAATAAATTAGGTAAGAATTGCCTTTAGCTAGGGAATTTATTAATTATGGGATTTAATTATGGTTATTTTGGTTTTAATTTGATTTGAAAAATGTAAAATTGAAGTCCAAAATGATGCATTGTTTTTATGCTTACATTTTTTTCCTGATATTTATATTTTTTATTTGAGCCTCATATTGTCGGAAATAAGCATTAGAATTAATTAGTTATAGGTTGTGAGCAAGCAAACAAGTAGTTCATCTCAATATTATGGGCTACAAAGGTCTATTTGTGATTTGAGAGGAATTAATGCATTTTATTATTGCAGGCCTTTCTGAAGTTATAAAGCGAATAAACAGGCCAGAAGTGACTGTAGCAGTAGATGGTTCCCTTTTTAAACATCATCCACGGTTCAGATTGTGGATGGAAAAGTTTGTGAAAGTGCTAGCTCCACAACACAAAGTAAGTAATGGGATAAATTTATTTTAATTTTTAAATGAGTAATCAAAGTTTAAAATAATCTCAGCTCTGTTTTAAGTATGAGTGCTATTCTTATTGGTTGATACAAGTGAACTAGGAGTATTTCCGAACTACCTGTTGATATTAAATAAGAGAACCTTGCGTTAGGGATCCAATGGGGATGGGCAATATCATTCATTTCAGTGATCTGTTCATTTTGTTTAATTGATTGAGGCAAAGGAGGAAACTGCGACAACTTTATAGGCAATTACGATAAATACTAATTTATGGCACAGCCAAAAACATTTTGTTTATTAGGAATGATAGATTTATAATGTTTATTCTCATAAAATATTAGAAGTCAGTGTATTATAGAGCAGAGTTATAATCCAAATTAGTAAATAAAATAATTATTCCAGAAAAGGCTAATTTTTAGAAAAGACATACATAATGAGAAATCCATATATGTATAAATGTAGTATAGTTATACTTTCCTGAACAAGAATTCTATTACTGTGGACACACTCCAACAAACACTTAGTTTCACATTTTTAAAAAAGAAAAGGTTTTAGGATTCTGAAAGAATAATTTGGAGTAACATTTATGAACCCTCATTTCATCATATCCCCAATACACCACTCAATAAATTGTTTCTGAAACAGTTGCTTTCAACTCCTTAGCTGTTTAAAACTGCACAGGGGATAAAATCAGTTCTTGCCTGAAAACAGGTGAATAACATATAAGCCTTCTATTCTAAAAAGAAACTTTATTTATTTGGTTCAGTACTTAATGTTGTTACATTTTTACAAAAGTAACAGAAAAATTTTTGAATTTCTCATCATATGAAAACAAGAAAATAACTTCCATTACTTTATGATTATAAAAGAATTTAATTTAAAGAAAAACTTTAGAATCCAGTTAAATATTTTAAATAAATGTATTTGTAAGTTTATCAAACCAATGTAATTATTATTTTTTATTATTACAGTTTAAACTAATGCTTGCTGAAGATGGAAGTGGAAAAGGTGCCGGTCTTACAGCAGCGATTGCTCAAAGACTAAGAAATAATTACATTATTAGAAAATAGATAGTACAAAACATGCCTAATTAATTAGGAAATAAATTTTGGATCGATATGTCTATATATATAATATATCAATTTGAATATATATATTTCAGCATAAGAAATTGAAAATATACATATATATTTTATACTATTCCAGTTTCATAATTAATTAAAAAAGACATATGTTTCAATAGAATTTCAAGTCACATGTATACAGAACCACCTGCTGATGAATTATTATATGTGTACAGTGTTAAAAGCCATTCTAATATATTTTAAAATTATTGTAAATAGTTGTGCTTTTACTTTTGAACATTTGTTTTCAAGTGCTTTTGTGATTGTATTTTAACAATCTACTTATTTCTAAAACTATTTTTTTTTTAATTAGAGAAGATATTACTACATAACAAGTTATTTTATATTGTTGATGTATTTATTTTTATACGATAAGTAAGACCAATGTTGATAAAGTGGGAATATGTTGTTTTGGGTCTTTATGACTTAAAGACTGAGTAATGTTAAACGATTTGTTAAAATATAGAAATATTTTTTAAATAAACTTTTAAAAATTATGCCTAATAATATAAGTTATGTCTTTTTCAATTATTCCATATGTAACATTTGGCAAAGACCTCTGTCATTACTCTCAGCTAACAGCTAAAGCATTCAACATTTATTTGAAGGAAATGTATATTATGTATCATGGAAAAATGCATTGTTCCTCGTTGACTATCAAGGGGTTCAGGCAAGAATGCAATTAGATTTAATATATAATATATATATATATATATATATATATATATATATAACCCTGCTGTGTTGAAGCTCTCTTCTTGAAGTTCTTCCCTGCAGGTGTTTTGAGTTTAGTTATGGCAGGAAGAATGCTTAGAAGCAAGAAGAAGCAAGAATGCTTAGACTTAACCAATGCAATTAGAACAAAGTACATGCAAACCTTCAGAAATGAAGTATGAAATTTCCATATTAGGTTTCAGTATTATGAAAGTGTAAGGACCTTTGGGTACTAGGTTACAGTAATAATAGCATCGAATAAGATCAAAGAAAAAATACAAGCAAAGCTATTGGGAGGAACATGGTGCCTACATATCATTCTTATTAAATTATACACTAAAGATCACAGTGTACTGGCAGATATTATTGTCAATAGATCAGCAATGTCACCATTTCCTGTACTTGTATACAATTGTTTGTTTGGATCTATCATTAACCAAATTGTATTTTTTTCAATAAAATTAAATGATTTTGAAAAACAAGGTCACGATATTGAAAGATACAATAGGCATCTGGTGTGAGACTCTGAAAAAATTATTAAATGATTATGAAAAACTGCTCGGTATTTTTTATAGAAAATCCTACATTTAATTTTTATAATCATGCCACTCACTTAAATTCATCTTCTTAACAAATAAGAAAATTGTAAATAGCCATGGGGTGTATTTTGTGTTTGGACTCAAGTGGACTTAACAAAAAGTCATTAAAATGTTTTTGTATGTGTCATGAAACTCTTCAAGATTGTGTGATAAACTTGCAATTTTCATGTAAAAAGTTTTTATATAAAGTGTTATCCTTATCATTACAATGACATTAAAAACTGTCTTTCTTATTATTACTGATAGTTTATGACAAAAAACAAAATTATATAAAAACTTATAACATCCATTTGATTTCAAATAGATGGAGTTTTTTATATTTGAAACTTTTCATAGTTATCAATCACAAACCACTTAACACATTCAGTGAAGGGGGAAGAGGTAGGAATTATCCTTTATCCCCTATCCTACCCTTATTTCCCAATAAAATTGTTATATTTTCCCAGAGATTACAATATTGACAGAAATTATTTGTCTAACCCATGAGAGGATTCAGTTTAGTGTCAGATGACTACTCACTTTAGTGTACCAGATAAATATTTTTGAAGTGGTACCAAATCAGAACACAGTTGGTTCTAGTGAGATTGTTTTAGTAGATGAAAACTGTCCTAAACCTTTCTCAATGTGAACAGTAATATTATTTCTCTTCAGATAAGAGATGTTAGTTGATATTCTGTTAAAGTTTGTTTTAAACTACCAGCCGACAAAATTGAGCGGGCTCACGTCAAATTCAATATATCTGTAAATGGTGTAAGGCAGCTAAAAAAAAAAAAAAAGAAACACTGGTAGAAATGTACATGCTATACACATATGTGGATCAAAAGAAAACAACTTATAATACAAATGTAAGTTCATTAAATATAAATGGACTGTATAAACGAAAGAGACTTACCTTTTGTAACTTCAAACTGCATATGCGTGTAACATGCATTGTAACAAGAAAGGAACAGATTATGAAGATAATTTGGGATTAAAAGGATTTGTTACTTAATGTTTATGCTTCACATGAATCTTGATAATGAAGAGTTCTTCATATGTGCCACTAGCATGATTACTGAGATTGTAACAACTTATTAGAGTTCCTTGGCATTGAGGTGTAACTACAACCAATCAGTCACTTACTAAATAACGAGACAACACTATTTGGCCTGACCATAATATCAAACAACCCTTGGCCACAAGACCTATACAAATACATACACAGCTACCACAACTTTGAGAAGGACTCGGGTTTAATTTTGAGATATATCTATGAGATCTGTAACTGCTGTTGCTCTCTAAATAAAATCTCTGTTGAAATACAGAACTTTTTTTTTATTAGCATAATATGTAGTGTTTTTTCTAATTGAAACCCAAAATACTGTGTCAATTTCTTATTACTAACTCAAAATAAATCGATAGTTTGCATAATTCAGCTTACCAAAACAGATTGTTGGTTTTGAAATAGGGGCAAAATAATAAAAATAAAAACATGGCTACACATTTAATAATAATTTAAGAAGGCTATCTAGGTTAAACAAAAGTTAAATGTTTTCTGTAGGAAATTTTTTTATTCTTTCCCCATTGGTTCCTCTACCTCTGAAATCCCAGAGCTGGAAAAGACTTGCTTACTTTTTGTGATTGACACTTCTTTCAAAAGTCTATACTTCGTCTATGCTATAGTTTTATTATTTTTACACTTTCACCTTAAAACTCATACACAAAGTGCTCACCATCAACATTATCAGTGGTGTGATTGAACTTCTGCCTCCAGTTGTTTTTGACTTTCAGAAGATTATCCAGTGTTAACATCTGTTAATGACTCAATGTTCAAAAAATAAATTTATTTTAAATTTGACATTGGATTGAGTCCTCCCAATGGTTGTGAAGATGGTTGGCATAATTAGTTCTATTTGTAGCCACTGTAGCGGTGCTTACTTGCATTAAAACATGAGCAATACATCTTAGACAGTGCATGTAACCTGCTATTACTCCTATTCTTAAAAATGACTAATTTTTAAACCCAAAATGTGTTTATTAACAATAAAGGAACATATTCGTCATTGGTTGGAATTAACAAACAAGAGAATAGATATTGTGTTTCATAGTTTTAAATAATAAACCACCTACATATTAGAGCTTCTAGCTTCAAGATTTTTAATTTGAATACATTTGAGGATCGGTGAGTTTTGAAGTTTGGTCAAGGTTCTGTTATTAAATTTTTCATTATATATAAAATAAATTCACGCCGATTGTTTAGTAGAAGTATACTATAGAATATAATCTGCCTTATAAACCTTAAAGAGAGTAATAATTAACACATATGCATGTGAATGCAGGAAGAGGAGAAATCTGTAATCCAATTATTTTATTATTTTTGTACATTGTATTATTTTTGTTTTGAGGTTTTGAAATAAAAAAAAATAATTAACACACTATTAGTCACTGGGTATATATTTTTAAAAAAAACGCTAAACATGGAGATGATTTAGTGTTTTTTCATTTTTAAAAATAAAAAAAGTATTTATGAATCCCAAGCTATGAAATTTTTTAACAGTTATCATCATTATGGTTAATATTGATAAAAAATGGAAAATTTGATTTGAACATTTATTGTTTACTCTATTTATAATTATTTTAATTAAAAGGAACATGATTCGGTTATTTAATATAGCTTACAAGAAGATCTAACGCCGTGGGTCGCATATAGTCTCCGGTATGGTCTAGTGGCTAGGATACCTGGCTCTCACCCAGGAGGCTCGGGTTCGATTCCCGGTACCGGAATATTTTTTAATTCGTGTTATTTTTTATTGTTTGTTACCAGTACTAAAAGTTGTTAGTATTTATTTAGTTAATTTTTAGGTAACTAGTAAAATAGTTATTCAGTGGTGCTACGTTAACCGAGGGTAACGTTTTCTCCTACTTTCGGAAAACAATATTTAGTTTTATGACAATACATAATATCTACATAAGTTTCTTTTTTTGTGATTTCCGAAAGTAGTAAAAAAAAAGAACTTACCTTCTTTTAGCAAAGCACCACGGTATTTACATTTGTTTAATTATTTACGCCCTCATATGGAAGCCGGATTAGAACCTTTATATCGTAAAGCTAATCACCGTTAAAAAGATTCTCACTAAAATAATAGCCATTTATAAATAGTATAATAAATATTCAGCCTATTTCACTGAATTTTTCTTGTAAGCAGGCCGTTTGTTTTACAATTTCATTCACTAGTCAACCGCATACATCTTTTAAGTGCAAAATATCTACTTTGGATGTCCCATTTTTGATTCGTAGATAATCTCCATAGATTTTTTTTTTTTTTTTATTCCATTTCCCTCTATCCCTCCATTCCAAACGTTTTAGCACGCAGCGTAGTGCAATTCATCGGAATTTCTCTCATGGCCTGAGATTTGAAAAAGTACGGGAAAGAGGTTTTCACATATATCAGATGGGGTCAGGTAAATGACGTAGGCCAAGACCATGTTTTTAGAATCTTGTTTGCCTTGTATATCTGTTGATGATGTCAGTAAGCATTGCGTAAAAAAAAAACATTTATCTCACGTTCTCTTAATTGACTACGGGAGAGGTTAACTCAGAAACGTCAGGAGGGAGGAGGTAAAACCAGAAATGAGCACAGATATTAGACAGATGGGCGTTGACTGTACTTCCGATCTTTTGCTCAATCGAAATTGACAGCATATCCTAGATACTGGGAATAATATCAGTACTTCAGAAGATCCTGTCAAAATTGTCCATGGTAAAGATTTGAAACTATTGTACGTGTTTTGAATGGATACAAATGGTAACATAATTTACTAAGTTAATTAATTTGGCAGTGGAAAATTTAGGTTTAAAAGAAAAAATGTGACAAATGCAAATACTCATTAATAATTTTCCCACTGGTAATTGTTTTTGAAACAACAATACAATATTCTTCAAAGGATTTGTTTATCAAAACCTTCAAATCAAATTTCAAAATAATACTAAAATAATTTAGTAGGAATATTCATTTTTCAAATTAACTTTATTCACTGTTTATTCTCATGAATATTTTTATATTAGGTATGCCCTTATGCACTCCATCTTTGAGCAGGAAGGGCGGTTGCCATTGTCAATTTGTCATGCATAACTAACTTTCTTTACGTAACGACGCAATAAACGCAACAGCTTCACTCGTATGAATTATAAAATTATATTAAGTAGTAAATAAACAAGAAAAAATTCTTACATTTGCCTGAAAAGTATAAAGTGGGAGCTATTTTGAGTTTCTAAGGAGGGTAACTGAGTATTTTTATTTAGGATAAGCTGTAACAACAAAATTATTAAAATTAAGCATTAATACATTTAACCCGGCAGAAGTCGCTAGTAAATGTGAGAAATAAAAACTTGAGCATTTTTCCTCACATATCAAATTTTGGCTTTTTTCATCAGGTAATGAACTTTAAAATGCAAAATAACATTATTTTAAAAAGATAAAGGAATTAGTAAAAGGGTTTTCTGAACTAACAAAAATTAATGAACCAAACAGTAAGTTTAACAAAAAAAAATGTTTAGATTCATT
The DNA here is from genome assembly GCA_930367205.1 of Acanthosoma haemorrhoidale. Lineage (NCBI taxonomy): Eukaryota > Metazoa > Arthropoda > Insecta > Hemiptera > Acanthosomatidae > Acanthosoma > Acanthosoma haemorrhoidale. Next base: position 81,530,026 of record OV884015.1, on the reverse strand, counting down.
TTAGTAAGATATCATAATATAATTAAATAATTATTGCAAATTAAATTTTTGCTGATATAAAAGTGAATAATCAACACATTTTGGAACGTATAATTAGTGTGAGGTGGGCAAATAAGTATATTGCATTTTAGCCAAACTTTTTTCGTTATTTAATTTTCCTTCGTGGACATAATGCACAGAAACCTTCTCTATGTTCGGAAATTGGCTCATCTTCAATTCCTTTGGAGCTCATTCTTAGTCCATATGGGTGATTTGGTGTCAAAGAACGTATATCTAAAAGATCAATCTAAAATCAACAAAAACCCGTAATGTTATAAATACAGCGAACAAAATCAAAATCAAATTGCAGTAGACGGTACAGACATTTTCCTGCGATGATTGAGGAGGATCATGTAAACATAGCTAAACGGAGGCCCGATCTCTCCACCAACACCGCTTCCAAATTACCAGTGATTTTCTATAAACGTGAGAGAAAATCTCAAGATGTGAGTTCTCCCGTGATAATATTTATTAATCTTGGGAGCAAAAGTACTCAAACAGAGACACTTGTGTGTATAATATATATAAATATTTTTATATGTTAGAAATAAACCTTGGAGTCTCTAGCAATACATCTTTTTTTTATTGATATACTATCCTCAGTCGATGTTCCGTCTAAGGCATCATCAATCAATTTAGAAGAAGATACATACATTTATCTATTTAGAAGAACGTTGAGTGTTCTTCTAAATATGTAAATCCATGTATCTTCAAAATTGTAGTCCTCATGATGTCCGGATAAGTGAAACGTCGACTGAGGAGTGTATATCAATAAAAAATATATATATTGGGATAAATTCCAAGCTTTAGTTTTAACATATTTAATATTTATATTACAATACTAGATTTTTTTTTATATTCACTTTTTTCCTCAGAATTCAAGGGGGGGGGGGATAAACCTGACTACGCGACTGAAAATGTATAAAAGTAAGAGGCTAACTGGAAATTGGCGCAGGAAAGGGCCTTGGCCTAGAAGCTATTCGATCACTCACCTCTCGAGCAGATGGATTTATCTTGACGTCAGGTGCACGGCAGACTCATACATCCGCTCCAAGATAACACTGTTCTTCGTTTTCATTATGTTGTATTATTACTTGTACCCAATAACTTGGAATTTTTAGCTAAAAATTCATTTTATTTCTTAAACCTATTCAGTGATTGACCTGAAAAACTGTCTTTTTTTTTTTTTTTTCAAAACCCTTCTTTCGATATGCACAGAGGGAGTTACAGATTCCACAACACGAAATATTCACAAAAATTCACATCGTGATACTTATATTTACTGTAGCGTACAATTTCTATAATGTCAGAGGTTTAGGGAATTTTTCTATGGTAGGCTGATGCACAGAATACAAGGTGTGTGAACATAGAAAATGATAGGGCTCACCTTACAATGAGTTGTGCTAATCTCAAATAAAACTAACTTAACCTAGTTTTCCCGGACAGCCTGTTGCCATCAATACGGGAATGGAGGTGGGGCCATAACGCTAAATACTGGGTTTGTCAGTTGCCGTAACGAATCAAAAAACTTGACTCGTCTTTTTAAAAAAAAAAAAATCAATTATTAAAACTCTATAGAATCCTTTAGTAGGTCTATTAAAATCGCCTGAAACGACTTTTATTGCGAAATATCCATTGTTGACTCTCAAAACTTTATTTTCATGAATAACTTTGAGATTAATTGAAATAGCTAGTAATATTTTCGTTCGCTGTCCATTAAAAATAATACTAGGACCATACCACATTAAATATTCCTCATTTAAAACGATACATTAACATATTTATAATATTTTCATATAATGCCTTAACATTGGGAAACTAGCTCACCGAAAATTAACTCGGGTGTGGGAAGTCACTTAGTGTCCCAGCTGTCTGGCTCTGTTACATTGTGTTTAGTCTTTGTGAGAATTCGGCCAAAGAGGATCCATCGTATTGGTTAGTTTGCGTCACTCGAGGAGGGGTAGTTTTTTCATTGGATGTTAATTATTAATAACTACAAATAATAGTGGGACCAATGCCTCAATAAAAAATTCTCATCTTTGAACTTATTTTTGATCCATGGTCTTCATGTGTACTCAGCTGTGGAGAAAATTAGAACTTATATCTTAAATAGCTTCTTGGCAGGGCTTTGAGAAATCTTCAAAGCTAACAAAACGGACCCGACTATATTCCAAACTTCCTGTTCTTGTATTTTGACCAAAAACTAACCGGGATATTTCAAGGTGATGTGTAATGTTCAAAGGTAATGTTCAGGTTTAAGATGAATTTAATATAACTTATTTTCTAACTATCTAAATGAAGAAAGAATGGATCATTCAGATCACTGAATTATTCAAAATCCCTTCATTTTGACATAATTTGATTTATAATGTGTAAAATATGTAAGGAACTAAATAAACTAAAATTGCTCCAGTTTATGTAGCTATGCTACATTCTACGCAAAACATGAAGTTGTATAACTGACTAACTTAAGGAATGCATTAAGTATTCTGAAATTTTTAGGTTAAGAAAAATCGTACTCATACGAAGTTTTCCGTACGTCATGATTTTTTTTAAAGGAGTGTTTGTATCTGATTGTTAGTGGGTCCAATTACGCGCATAGTTTACCTTAAAATAACAAATAAATGTTTCATAGCACAATCGTTCTGTTATAACATTTATTATTCATCCTACTTTACTATAAAATAATAATCAATCTGATACTATATCGGAGGTTAAAAATAATGATGGTTAATAATGAGAAAGCATAAACTAATATTTTTAAATTAATTTATGAAAGTTAATGATAGATTTTATGTTATAGACTTTTGTGTTAGTTTCTCTGTGGAACAACGATCGGATAAAATAGGTTAATGTCCGAAAGCGAGAGTTGAAAAATTCTAATTGATTTCTTCGCTGCAATTGAGAAACTTGTTAAAGTGCTTACTTGTGGAACTTTTTTTTACCTCTCCTTCTGTGACGGCGGAACTTTCCCTGTAATCATCATAGGCACACACTGCGGCCAGTCACCTTCTCTAGAAAGTGGCATTTCCTCAAACGCGGTCCCGAAATTCTGACCCCTCTCACCACCTGTAGTGTAACCAGTGGATCCACCTGGCTTTAACATTATTGTTTTTAGGATTTCGTTGTATTTTTTTTCAAAATCAGATCCCTTATACTATAGATTTAAAGCTACAAATACTACTACTTACCCATTAATTACCAGCCCAAATATAAACGTTAAAAAACTATAACATTAGCAAACAAGCTTCCGGAAACTTAGAATAAATTATAGTGGATAGGATGCGAATATTTGAAATTTTAGAATCAAAGTGAATTTATCTATTTGAAGTAAGTTGATTTCAGGGAGTAAAATATGTAGTGGAAGTCACTTTAAAACAGCGTTTCTTACCTGTAGGTACCTGTAGTAGGGTGGTAGATTATTTTTTTGTTGGCACAATGCAAACTCTCTTCCTCGTCTAGCATATCAGAGAAGGTGTAATTATCTCAAAGCATGCCAAAGCAACATCTCGCAGTATAAGTTAGACGTTAGTGTTTACTTTGAAGGCGTTTTCAGACAATTATTTTTAAATTGTCTTACTTTTGTATTGTTGTGTTGTTAATTTGATACTGCAAAATTACTTCTCTAATTAGCACGTGAACAAACTGTGGGAGCTTAGTCAAACTAAATTCATATTGGGAAGATCGTCCACTTGTGTAGGTTGGTTGGTAGAGATTCCGGGCTTGAGTACCGATCATGCCATGTTTTCTTTGGTTGGTAATAATCGAAAAACGCTTATTTATCAACCCGTGCCTCTGCACTGTGAGGTTAATCTCCAGCTCTTCAAGCTAGATACATCAAATTTTAAAATGAGAAATGAAAAATACATCTATTTCTATGAAACATAAGTAAGTGTCATTAAGTAATTATTTTTTTTATTTTTTTTCAGATACAACAACATTATTATGATAAAATTACAATCTGCCTGATTGGGCTATAAATAATTGTGATAAATGATCTCGTTCATACCAATTTACAATTTTCATTCACTCGCTTCATATACAAACAGCCCATATACATATACATATATACATATACATATTCACATACATACAGCCCAGAGGCCCCCCCAAGTCCACATAGTTGTCACCTCCGTCGCGTGTGAAGGAGGAAGCGGAGTCTTCAAAATTCCCCCACTCTCCTACGTTAGCCGCGTCACTGGATAAGAGCCAGCGGAGGCTGACCAAGACCTCGAGAGCCACAGACGCTTAGGACATGATTAGAGAAACTGGCCATTGCCAGGACTCCGACTGTCACTTATTTATAGCAGGTCACGAGGCCACTGCTGTTTTAATCTCCGAGGAGGATTATAGGGATGAGTGGTGTAGTGCAATGACTGTTGTAGGGAATTAGGGTGGTTGGATAGGTTACTATGGAATTTTATGAACTTGGAAGGGATGAGTTCAAGAATGTAGGGTATATTCAGGGTATATAGGGGGTATATTCATTATGAATGGTTTTGTTGCTGACGTAATAGTCCTTCGAAGTAGTCTGTACAGTTGTCCAAAGCGTATGTTTAGTTCTTGTCTTTTTAGCCTCGTGTGTGGGTTCCATGTCAGTCTTTTGTTGAGATGGAAGCCTAACTGTCTCAGACACAGGGAGAGGAATCGAATTTCACTAATTTAAAAAAATAAAAATAGGTTTTTTTTTTATAGTTTTGAGCAGATCTACTAAACTCGACGTGTTGAAAAGAAATATGTAATTTTGGTTTTGATTTTTGTGACTACGTTTACAATGGTGATGCTTTGAAAAACTATTTCATTTAAGTGGTGAAGCAACGCCTTCTTCTTGATATTTTCCACTTGTCCTCTCAAAGTTTTTGACTATGGGATTTAATGTCTTTCCTATCGGGCGTTTTTTCCTGGTACAGTCTGGTTTCCTATCATGACTGCGTCATTCACCACAATATGAGAAATGTGTCTAGCCACGCTGTTGCCTGGGCATCATATAAATAACCTTTAAGTTTATTAACGATTCACTCAAGATCAACTTCTTTAACAAATACAAATTGTAAAATAAGCACCAAGTAACAATTTAATGGTTGGTTACAAGGTAGGAATTTGAAACAAACTGTTTTACCAAACTTTCTAAAACACTTCAGTTTTTCACGGTCAGTTTTGGGTTAGTTTTAATATCCTATAAATTTTTAATGATGCATTTTTGATGTTAATTTTTCTGCAATCATCATCCAAAAAAATATAAAAATCACTGAGTATATTTAAGGTGTTTTGTAAACTTGGTATCGCACATTAAACATACAAAATGGCATGGGTCTCGGCATAATACATTATATAAACGTATTACATATATTATGTACACATGTATAAAATATATGTACTATATTTATATATATATATATATACTATGTTTATATAATGAATTATACCGAGACCCCCGCCACTCTTTCCCGGAGATACCTGAGGTCAGGGAGTCCCCCTCCAGCCAAGATAGCTCAGTAGGTCTTCGACTTCGAGCTGTAGCGGTCTACGCTGCATCTCTTCGCTACACACCATAGCCAGGTAGGAACTCAAAGCGATATCAACCATAATGTAGTGCTTAAACCCCTCCCTCCCACGCGTCATACTCGAAAATTATTGAACACGAATCGTCGAAAGTTTAAGTACTTTTATCTAAAGCCGCAATAATTTGTTATCTGTTTACCCGGTTGGATATCGTCATGTTGCTAATGACAGTTTGTAAAAAGGGATCGTAATTTTTTATATTCGACCCTTGTGTTGATTTTCATGTGAGAAAATCCACGTAACCAACACTTCGCAAGTAATAAAATCTCAAAATAGTATCACTGAGGATTTTTTTTTTCTCAGACATTCCTGATTTGTTGATTTAATTTCTTGAGAAAAAAATTTCCATGAAAAATCTTGAATTTGTCGAAATTTTAAATAGAAGGATTCCACGATAGGGTGATGGTATCAAGCCACTCAAAGAAATGGAGTTTTTATTATGGTTTAGTAACCACCATTATTTACAATTATAAGACAAAATATACTACAGGGAGGATCCGGGACCCTACCGATTAGTTACTGAGGATGTCCTAGGTTCGAAACACGATCCTGTAAGTATTTGTTTTCTTCTGTCTGCTACGAAGAATTTTTCAAATAAACGTTCTTTATCTTCTGATTTTTCTTAGTCCCGTTTATTTTGTATGCTCGTAAAATGCCCTATTAAAATGAATATTAGTGGGCCGTGAAAAGCCGAAAGAAGATGGAGATATTCTATAATTTAGACGTGTTTATACTTCCTCTTACTCAGGACCAAATGAACAAAATGATTCCAGGAAGAAGACCTGAATAAGGAGCGGGGGTTAGCAACTCGCTTACGGAAGAAGTCGAGAACACCACAAAGATTAATTGCTTTATAGGGTTGTTTGTATACAGTAAATATATCTCATGCAGCATTTGCACTGGAACACATAAAAAATGCTTTGATTATTTTTTTTTTTTCTCGTTTGGCGAGCATAAAATGACTGTACGGAATATATGCAGAATTCCATGTTTAACATAGTTGATTTATATTTTTCTGAGGGTTGTAAATTCGATGCCATGACTGATCTGTCGGAAACGGCCATGGAAGAAACAACTGAAAATTGAAAGCTGAGGTTTCAAACCCGGGCCGTTTTACTATTCCTAATCAGTGACAAATTATATAATTCACTAGTCCTCTTGTTCTATGTTCGACTGTTAATTGACGTTTTGCCAATACTTTATTGTTTTATGTATACTTCTTAATGATATGTTATTTTATTTATTATTGACCGGAAATCGCTTCCTGTAGCAATCAGCGTGTGGCCACAGAACCTCCGCGAGTACAATGCCGCGAAGGTTATCGCTCTTCCGATTCCAGCTAGATCAATCTTTCGACAGCATACGGATCCGATTTCAGTTTTTAAGCACGAACAGTACTGAAATGACTGTAATGACAATTTGTCATTATTTCACTTATACCATTATATATTATTTACCATATTTGTCAATACATTTTATCATTAAAAAATGTGCTAATAATATCCTTCCAAATTTTATTAATTAATAGTTTGTTGCTTCGGACTGATATCAGTCTATCATCAGGTAACGTTTTGTGATTTGAATAAAAAACGTAAATAAATGAAAAAAAGGAAATCGTCATGTTAATTAAAAATAATTTGTTACCTCGTTTGCAATTCTTTGGGTATGAGGTACAGTGGGAGGTTATTAAACGTAATATTACTTATCAGTAAATGCTAAATAGTTTCCATAGAAATACAGACTAGGAAATGGAAATTGTTTTCAACTAACATGAAGATTTCCAGGCCAGGAAATATAAAAAATAAGGTAATGTAATAACGTAACCTACACTCTACCAGACATTATCAAATGGAAACATTATAATGTAATCTAATTGTACTCTGTTTTATATAAAACGAAAATAGAAATACATTCATCTATATAGAATCTATATTTGAATTGTATAATTTTATAACAAGGGGATATAGCAGAAAAAAAAGAAAATGACCAGCATTCATTCGCAGTTGACATATCAAGTTCTTTGATTCACTGCAATATTTAACAAACCATGGGCTTAACACTATTTCCCCTTCTCCGTATCCCCATCGATGGCAGCAGGAAGTCGATGTGGGAACGCCCTAGGACTAAGTTAGTTTGTAAGTTAATTTAAGATAGTTTTAGGTCCCCATATATATTCCAAAGGTGAATCCCACTGCATTATTTATTTTTTTAACCATAGTCAGAGATAGTGTTAATGTTAGAAGAAACTGCTTAAAATGCACTGCACCGCAGCAAAAGGAGCCATCTGCAGCTAAATTTATATATATATATATATTTATCGTATAGATTTAATTTAATTTTAACAAATGTAAACTAGGAGTTAAGAAAAAACTCGAAGACCACATAAAATACCACAAATTTTAACCTATCCTACATCTTCTCCTGGACACAGTGCACTGTCGGACAGACGCACCTATAAAAAAAAAAATGGAGTCGGATAGATCAAAGATGTTCACCAAGCAGTTGTCAAGGTGATAGATCAACTAACTCTTTCTCCACCTCCATGGACCTCAAGACTTCCCTCGTGACATACAACACATATAAACAACAATTACGGCCCGGCAACGTGCTTGAAAGTTACCGTCTTTCGGCTCACTTGAAACGGTTTACATGCTTAAACTAGCCAGGGAATGACGCAGTTGTACGTCGGGATTATATATTTATGAGACATTATTATTCATGAGGAAAATATTTAGAAACAACAATAGAAAACTCATTAGTTTTAGCTTATATTCAAATTTCCTACATGTGTTCGAAACAATCTTTCCTGAAAAAATACCAACATTTTGAGATTCGCTCACCCCAATTGAAATGAAAACCTCATAACAGTTTGGAGGCTGGTTTAAGCAATTCGGCGTAACCAGGAGGACCCTGTTTTAATCACCAGCTATATTTTTTAACCACTGTTTACATATAATCTATTCTTTACGCAGGTAAATTACCTTAAAGCTATTGGGTTTGGCAAGAAAGTGATTTCGGTTTGCAGCTGTAGATAGTGGTAAGTTTGTTTCGCTATTCTTTTGTCAATGTTAGAATTTTTTTCTTTTGAGATTTGGTGTTCGATACCTTTAGGTTTCTATAGAAAGAAATTCCGTGTAATTTTGTTTACAACTGTCAGTTTACGGTCAGTTTTAACATGGAGAGCAAAAATAAGCATTTTCGACAGATTTAACTTTTTCATTTTCATACAGGCAAGTTTTGGAGATTGCAAAATAGTTAAATGTATCACACACAACAATTGAAAATCATATAAGAGGTCTTGGACCTGTTACGAAGCTCGATATTTGGGATCCACCACGACAATGCGAGGGCTCACACATCTTTAGCAACACGTACGAAACTATTGGAGCTTGGTTGGGAAGTGATTTTATGATGATTTGATCAATCGCAATTCTGATCGTACAGGAAAAATATATTGTCTCAATTGTCTTTGTCTATTTATAAAGCAGTATTTAGCAGAATAAATTGAAATGAAGGTTGTTACTTTCATCTTACCAGAATTGCATTAAATCTGTGTATCGTAAAACATGTAAAAACCATAATAGCAATTTATTCTGATTTGATCTGATACAATTTGATTTTTTTTTTTTTCCATAACCCCTTTTATTGATCATTTTTTACAATTTAATGAACAAAATTCAGTGAACAAAATATTTACAAAATTCTCCTCTTGCTGCATACGCAGATGCATTCAAAGGAGGGCTTCCTTTTCTATTTTCTATTTGAAGTTAAAAAGTCAAAATACAAGTATACAGGACTAAGTAATGGGGCTCACCTTCGGCTTACAATGGTGGAAACTTACATACTAAACCTAAAAAACTAGAACCTAATGCGTCCCTGCCTCGACTGCGTCTTGCCATCCATGGGGGAACGGAGTGGGGTTAATCGTGTTAAACACCGGGTTTGTCAGGTACTGTAGTGAGTCGAAGAATTTGATATGTCTACGTTGAATGAATTCATCCCCGTAGGCAGATCAAAGATCTCGTGAAGCTAATTGTTGCTCCGTTGTTCAAATGAAGTATGTCTGACCACTTTCATCAGTATACCGTTTTGGAATTGTTGGAGTCGTCGAGCTGTCGTATACGTCAGATGACGAAAAAGCGGTGCACCGTGCAGCAGAGTAGGCCTGAGTATGCTCTTGTATATCAACAGCTTGAGACGCAGTGATAGATTGGGGGAAGTCAATAAATGCGTAAGCCGGTAGGACTTTGTGCGAGTTTGCTTCAACTTCCACGCAAAATGGTTTCTAAAATGGAGGTTTCTGTCCATTTTAATCCCCAAGTATACTAGTTTGTTGGCTGGTGAGTTTTGCTGCGTCCCTACTGTGTTACTACTTACACAGCAGCGGACTTTTTCCCCTTTGGAAAGAGAAAATTACGAAGTCAGTCTTACCCGCGTTTACAGAGATATTGAGTCTCCCCAATCTCTCACTGATCTGGTTACAGGCTACTTCAGCCTGACTTAGAGCTACCTTGGCGCTCATGCTGCTAGTGTACACCGCTATGTCATCTGCGAAAGCAGTAACTGTTGTGTTTTTATATCGGGCTCCTACAATCTCAGACGTATACACGTTGAATAGTACAGGGGATAAAACGGCTCCTTGGGGTACTCTACAGGTCAGTGGCACAGCTTCCGAGAAGCTATCACCCACCCGCACCCGCATCGATCTGTTGTTCAGGAAGCTAGCCAGAATTGTATAGAGTTGCTCCGGGCATTCCCGGTCACAGAGCATTTGACACAGTGTCCCGTGAGACACCGAGTCGAATGCTTGAGTGCAGTCAATCAAAATCATAGCCGTGGCTATTTTTCTATGCAAGTTAAGGCTAGCTTCTGACTATACCTTTAGAAGGGGATGCTTTGCGCTCATACTGGATTGAAATCCTGTATCCAGTGTTCTGGCGGAATAATGTAATTTTCCGCGCAGCCATTTTTGAGATAATTCAATAGAATTTTCTTGAAAATTTTCCCCATCTGCGTTAGCAAGCTGATCTGGTGGTAGTGGGGTGGGTGATCTCCGCTCTTTGCTGGCTTGAGTAATGGAAACAAGATGGCTTGTTTCCATGTGTCAGGAAAGTACCTCAATCTTATACAACAGTTGTATAAGTTTGCGAGTTGTACTATCCCTCTTCTCGGCATTTGTTTGGGCAGCACTGTTTAAATCCCGTCGTGCCCTGGTGCTCGGTTTTGAATTTATTTATGTAAAACATAATGAATCACGCAAGTAACTAAGCTTAAAGTTCCACGAGCATACTGATGTCAGAAATACGGAGAGTTCGTACATTGCTGAAACATGTTGTATTCTGAATTCATAATTCAGGAAGTTCCAAGGTTGTATTAAATTCAACGTGTAAGTGTAATTAAATACATGGTTGTCAAAGCATCATTGGAAGACTCAATGGATATAAGAAATTTTTTCAAAAGGCCATCTTACAAATATCTGGGATCCATTGTGATCGAAAAAACTCTCGATAAGATCACAGATATCGATATGAGATCACGGAGTTTTAATAGAGTATTGTTAAAGGCTTTTAAGATCGAGATTCTTCCGGTTCCTTGAGATTATTATAATTATATAAGTCGACAGTGCCAGAAGGTACCACTGTTTCAACGAGTTACGGCTGAAAACGTTTGAGAACCATATTTGGAACACCCTTGAACGCACAGATGGAGTTTTAGCGTATACTGACGTCAGAAGGACTGCGAGTAGGTCGGTTTCTGAAATTTGTAGAAGCCGGAGGGAAAGGCAGTGGTCCTAGGCTTGGAAGAACCTTGCTAGGAGAGACTTAGCAAAGCTTACAAGAAACGAAGGCAACTGGAAACTACGGATATAAGTGCTTTGTGAAGCCATGAGTGAGTGGGCAGATAAACAGAGTAATACCGGATTATAGAAAACCGGAACAATAAAATGTAAGGAAACATGTAAGAAAATATATTAGCTCATGATAAGTTTTATTACTTTACCTTGTCTGCCTTATAAATTCTGTCCTCAATGAAGAATTAAGTTAATATTCCCTTTCAGGTGTATGTCAGATCTACCTCCTAGCTAATCCTTGAAACAGACTTTTGAATAACATGTATTATTGGCGAGTTGTATTCTAATTGTACTAATACTGAACTAGCGCATGTGTCGAAAAAGAAAATACGGGAATGATGACCGTACTGTTTCTGGAAATGTTTTTCCGCCTTGAACGCCAAATCAGATTTTAAAAAGAAAAGAACATATGAAATACCCCTGTTGACAAAAAACATCACGAGCCCTTAGTAGAATGTGTATCGTAATATTTTCTCGCCTGATTATCCATAGCTTTCAGGTTACATCAACCTGCTGTCCCCGATAACGATATCGAGTTTTAACCGGACAGCCATTGATAACCCACGCTGTAAAACCTGTTGAAACCGGACAAGATAAAAGGTACATTATCAATACACAAAAATTAAAGTGCTATGGATTAATTAATACTCACTGAATACATATAGCTATGAAACTATTGCTGAAGGTATATATTGAGGATCTGACAAGAATACACATCGAAAATATTTACAAGCACACGAACCCGAGTTTGAAATTACTAACATTAATTTTTGTCTTTTTTGTTTTTTGTTCATCCTTCACACTATTATCCGAAAGCTACTTAGCAAAACAAACAAGTTCCTGGAAAATACTCTACTATGTTCAGGTGACTTTAGAGGACTCGTCTGATTTTGTCTGGAAAAAATACCTGATTTTCACATTTATTAATGGACAACGTATTGTCGGAGGTGGGTGTTATGTATGCAGAAATACAAAATACGTTGTAGTATATTATAGAATATACTATTATATTATAGAATTATAGCGTACCCCTTTGATAATTCCTAAAAATAAAAAATATCACAACTTAAAGACTAAAATAATGTCACTGCAGTGAGACCCCTTAACCTATTCCGGATCATCATGCTTTCTGATTAACCGGCTGCCTAGCATGAGCTGAACCACTGAATTACTATTTTATAATTTTTATCATTTATACTTATAGTTCTTTTTTATATAAACTATTTTAAACTTTTAGTAGGGATTACATAATTTTTGTTATTCGTAGACGCGTGGTGGGTTTTCAATTAGTCATGAGATTAGTTGAAGGACAGACACATGGAGCTCTTTGATGGTCGAATCAATCTGCACCATTCGATTTTAATCGCAGTGCATTTAGTTTATTCCTAACTTTTTTATTTTTCCTAACTTTGTCTAATAAAACAAATACAGAATTCGCATTTAGATAGTTATGAAGTTTTCGCAACCGGATCTCTCATGTTCTTAGTGCTTTTAATGTTATTGCCATTATTATGCATCATTTTATAGAACACTAATTGCCCTAATCCTTGGCATTTCTCAGATTTAATAGTAAACTATCTGGTAACTTCCGGGGATTAATTATCGGGTCACTTCGTTTTCCTGAGATGCAAAACTTTATTCATTTCTAATATATATACGGTAGGATACATATAAATGTTTAGTTAACAAAAAATTTCTCAGGAACATTTTGTCTTAAAAAATATTCTCTTTTTTGTGGTATTTGGATACCGTTAAACTGGGCTAGATGATTAGGATTGTTTCCTAAAAACGGGAAAAAAATCTTGTGACTTTTTTTTTAAATCAAATCTTATTTGTGATAAAATTACAATTTGCCTTATTGGGAAATAAGTAATTGCTATAAATGTTCTCATTCATACCATATTTACATTTATTCATTCTCTCGCTCATTCATACAGTATATACAACCATCACAGAGACCTCCCAAATTCACATGGTTGTCACCTCCCTCAAAAAGGGAAGCGGAGTTTTGGGAAGTCCCCCACGCTCCTTCATCATTCGCGTCACCGGATACAAGTCAGTGGAAGGCAAGTAAGAGCGCGAGGGCCACAGACGCTCAGGACATGATTTGAAAAACAGGCCAATGCCAGGATTCCCACTGTCACATATTTACAGCATGTTACGAGGGCCCGAGAAGGATTATAGAGATGTGTTGCGTAGTGTAAGGATAGTGCTAGTAGATTAGGGTAGTTGGACAGGTTACTATAGAATTTTATGAACTTGGAAGGGATGAGTTCAAGAATTTAGATTATATTAAGATCGTTATGAAGGGTTTTGTTGTTGATGTAAAAACCGAATGGACTTTTTGGCCAACCAGATAATAAGGGGCATTAACTATTGATTTCAGGGCTTTTGATTGAAAGGATTGGATACGCTTGACGTCCCCCATAACTCTATTCCGTATGTCCAGATTGGTTTTAGTACAACTTTGTGAATTAGTTAATTATTCTGTTGAGAGGTGGGATCTCCTTTGAAATAGTCTGTAAAGTTCTTCATATGTTTTTTATTTCAATTGACTCACAACCGAGAAATGGATTCACAAGTGTTTAATGATAAATCCGAGCTTGTATTTACATATCAGATGATAGAGTAGAAATCCTTACAAATGGAAAACTCAAATAGGACTGGTCGAGAAGTTAGCTAATAAGTTTGCAGCAAGAATAGACACTTCTAATGTATGAATGACCTCACATAGACTTCTTACTCTTAGGTTACAAAACCTAGAGCACCACTCTACAGTAATACTGAGAATGATACAGGAAAAATATTAGTGAGCATGTTGATTGGGAACAAGGAGAAATTGTGGGCTGTCAGATGGTCATTAGTGGCTGCTATACAGATTTTACCTTCGAAACTAGATCACTTACATTCCTGTATTTTAAGGTATTAGAAAATAGGTAGCTCTTCAGACCGTCTGCCGGAATATTCCTTAACTACAGGTTCGCTGGTCCCAGCTGCCGAGAATGCTCTTGCTGATAAAACCCTGCGTTAATAGGCTATCTAGTTCCATCAGTTGACAGTGCCTTGGGGCTTGGGGTTTTTTCGGGACGCAGGGTGTTTACCTCGGATACTTGGAAAGCTGGTGTTATGCTTTGAGGAGTTTGGATTGGAAGGATGGATATGATATTCTAGTGCTTTGTCGTCGTCCTCCAAGTCCGTAAACTTAGATTGAGTTTGATTGAGCTCTTGTCTTTCGGTTCTCGTGTGCGGATCCTCAGTGTTTGAGGTATAAACCATGGAACCTTAGTCAGATGTCAGATGGGTTAAGGAATTAAACAGAACTGGGGAGCATGATCTGCGTCATAAGGTGAAAGTAATTTGAACCATTAACTTTTAATGATCGCTAATGGCTGCCGCAAAGCTCCATTTGGGATAAGAGAATTTTGAGGTTATGTGATTCTATGATAGTCACTCGAACTAATATGCGTAAAAAGCACGATCACAGTTTTCTGTATTTCACTAGATCGTCGATTTTTTTTTTTTTTTTTAAATGGATAAATAATGGATGATATTAGGGAATCAGCTCTTTTAAATATTGTTAATTTTTACCTCGATGGAGGTATTACTCTCCAAATTATCAAATATATAAACGTTACTACATTCAACTAAACGAGTTTTTGAGCGAAGAACTGTATGTATTGTTTAGACTGTTTTAAAAAAAAAATCTAATATCTTATATGATTTAGCTGAGATACGAATACATTTGCCAAATTTCTCATTGATCAGTGATGGTCTATTTGCATGCATATGTGCATATGCTTCTAATATTGGTTCGATGTACGATTCCACGTTAATGTTAATAGCGTACAAATAATCCAAGGAACGCAAAAAATATTAGTTTTTATTTACTATTTTTATACTAGTAGATATTATTTCTTAAATATATTGAGACGAAAATAATGATAAAACCGAAACCAAAAATTCCATTGTTGAAAAAACTTTTAATCCTAGAAACAACCTGTTAATTTGCATTTCTATGGACAATTTCAACCACTGAGGTCATCGGCATCTTTTAATTTCTACTAATGGAGTTCCACTTTCTTCATTCTTTTAGTTCTGAGACATTGTCCCCTTAGAATATGTAAAAGGAACAAAATAAGAATGTCTAGCTGACAAAAAATAATTAAAACATATGATACTGGTATGATAAGCTTATAAATAATAAAGGGCCAATGTACATATTGCAACAGGAAACATAAATTAGAGTAGAGGTAGACATTCGCAGACAATCGCAACTAAGAAAATAATGAAAATATAGGAATTATTAGAATCGGAAATGAATAAAAAGAATTGGAGGGAGATAAGGATCTGGTAAAATCTAGATTGAAAGCTAAGAAGAGTGGATGAACGAAGACTATCGGTGGGACAGTTCCAAAAGTTTTTGGCACGGATAAGAAAAGAAAAATCAAAGGAAGGAGATGTGTGAGAATGGAACTACAAGTCGGGAGGGCAGGATAAATAATTGGGAGATTTGAACGCTGATTTAAATTCTTGGAGGAGGTCGTGAAAGTAAGGAAGCTTTTTAGTGCTGAAGAGAAGGGGTCCACTATTGGGGACGGGCAGAAGGATACAGTCATATCAACTCTGAATAAGTGAGTTGATGTTTTAACACTGTCGGGTCGTCACGAGGGGGCAATTGCACCTGGACAATTGCTTCATGACGGGACTTACTACTGTACTATCTGACTCCATATTTGATAGGTATGTGCCCCGACTGTGCACTATGTTCAGGAGAAGAGGTATTGGGTAGGCAGGTAGGTAGTTTATGTGGTCTTGGAGTGTCCACGAATTCACACTCGGTATCTTAGAGTAGGCGAAAATCGTCCGGATCCCAAAGGTGAGTGTGAACCGAAGAGAGGCAGACTGGATTGCCGTGGGAGACACTACTAGGTAAAGTTTGCAGGGCCACGGCAACCGTTGTCTGCGAGGGAGAAGTCTCTCCCAAGGAGGTGCTAGTTTTAGCGAGACGAAGGCAGAGAATCCCACTAGGAAAGTGTGGGGTCTGACGAGGCTAGACTAAAACATAGCGAGGTTAGGAAGAGAGATGTTCTCATAAATGAGAAGGCCAAATCTTGAAACATCAGTGCAGCTGCAGGCTTACCAGTCGTTGTGAGAATAATTTACAGGCTAAAACCCGGCCCTTTTTATAGTCAGAGGTGGCTGTCAGTAGCCAATAATCTGAAGCGTTATTCTGACCAACCATACCGCAGGGTTGCGGTGACGCTTTGTTCTAGGCAGTGAACAAGGCCTCGGTGCTTTTCCCTTCCAGGTCTCTGACTAGTTTTTTGCAGCTGCGTCTTTTATTGTTTACAATATTTACACTGGTATGACTTATGGTTTGGTAATGTTATTTACATCTGTTTAAATTAATTTACAACATATTATAAACAATTAACAATATATACAACAGAGTATAGGGTGATTTATCTTATGTAATTAGCGGTCGCTACAAACACAATTTCACCAGGTGAGTTGATGTTTTTACACTATTTCAGCTGGTATGCTGCAGTTTCTACACAATTTCACCAGGCATGTTAATGTTTTAACTCAATTTTCCCAGTTGAGTAGGTGTTTTTACACAATTTCACCAAGTGAGTTGATGTTTTAATACAACATGCTTTTATAATTATATATTATAATCGCCTGTTCTGTCTTCTATCCAGTCGTCAGCAAATTGGTGAGTTTTAAGCTTTGTCTCCATTTTTGCTTTGGGGTTTATATTTTTCTTTGTATGATGGATAGTTCTTTATATTAGTTGGTCAAGTTTAATTTCGATTATATTTTCTCAACCGCTGAATATTGATTGAGAAAAGAAAATAATGACAGTAGGAAATAAATGATGTGGAATGGGATAAATAAATTGAAAGTCAGCGGAAAATATATCAGGAAAGATAGTGGAATTCAAACGAAAGGGAAAAATAAAAAAAATAAAGGATATATATTTTTTTGAGAAAAGAGTTTTAAACATGATCATATTCTGCACATCGTCTTTATCTGAAATGTCTGTCTTCAGTGTAAATTAATTCCCCTTCTTGGCATTTGTTACAACTCCTAGAGAATGTCATTTTGAGTTACATAAATTCGTTTTGCACAGTTGTAGAGTTTTCGTTGTATTCAGATATTTTCGTGCAAGAATAGTTTGAGATGTGAGACGTACAATGTCTACGTCGTTTTGTATATGCACATAATTTATAGATTGTTTACATACGTTTTATATCTTCAGCATCTTTATTTTTTAAAAATTAAATTTGGCTTTATTAATATTTAATACAAATGTAAATAGGTTAAAATAATAATATCGTACTTATTTAACAGCTCAAATGAAAATTAAAACAATTATTAATAACAGTAGAATAAATATAGACTGATTAGTAGACTCGCAATTTTTTATTATTTAAAGATTTTATTTAATTTTAAATGGATGATTATTATCATTATTACCAATAATATTATATTCTGATCAAGAATATACGATTATTAATCTGTCCTTGCAATTAATAATCGTATATTCAGGAGGTAACAGACCTCTGTTTCACCCATAAAATTGAAATTTCATGACGGACAAAATAGCATTTGATAACTTAACGACATGAAAAATATTTTCAACTACACAAAACATAATTAATGGTTGATAATACTTGGTAATAAAAAAATAAGTATTTTGCTTTCATCTTGCGCATGGTATCAAATTAAAGATAAATTTCCCCTAATCAATATTTATATGTATTTTATCACTGTAATTACTCAAAGCCATTAAAATATTAACTCAATTACTGTTTTTTTTAGAGATATTTTTCACGGCAGTTACATTTGACGCCACAGTGATTCTAAAAATTAAAGAAATTCAATGAAAAGTTATGTGTCATCAGTGAGTAAATTACTGTGTGTCGGGTCGTCACGAGGGGGTTGCCGGTTTACCCTAGCTTCTGGTGACAAGTGAGGGTTTGCTTGAGTTTATAACCTGGATAATCGTTTCATGACGGCGTTACTATCTGACTCCATTTTTGATAGGTATGTGCCCCGACAATGCACTTTGTTCAAGAGAAGAGGTACAGAGGTTTTTCATAAAGAATTAGTCAAGTTTTCAGAGTTCGAGTGGAAGCCACGCGTCAACGAGTAGAGGTAACGAGAGACTGATTTACAGGGGGCTAGGAGCCCGCCTTAAGTACCCTGCCCAGCCTTGTCTACTGGGAGAGGCTGGCAAGGGTTGCTTTGGCCTGCGGTCGGTTCCCTCATGTGGTGAGGTACCCGCGACCGACGCCTAATTACCCGGCCAGCCCTGTCCCCTGGGAGAGGCTGCAAAGGGTTGCTTAGGACCCGCAGGTTTCCTCATATGGTGAGGTATCTGCGACTGACAGCTGGTGAGCCATCTCGTGTGACTACTTGGCCCCCGCCCTTTTTATTGCTCACCACATTTACATTTGTCTATAATATATTTAGTTCATGTTATTTACGTTTGCTTACAATATATATACAATAGAGTATAGGGTGATTCATCTTATGTAGTTAGCGGTCGCTATACTGTGTAATGAAAACAAATAGAAAAAAAAAATTTTCCCTAGTATATTCAGTAGTATTACCAATTTAAGAATATATATAATATATTCGGCGTTTAGGGGAAAACATAAATCAGTTTAATTACTTCTTTTGTAATATTAAATTAAATTAGCAATGGCCATTGTAGCAAATTCTTGACAGTGCCCAATGGGGCTATTAGATAAATTGCTTTTCAATATTTATATTAATTACTAGTTGCTTTTAACTCAGAATCAATCAAGCGACAGTAATCAGTAAAATTATTTAAACCATCAAATGTGATATTGCACCCTTAACTAACTTTTTTTGTTATATCTTAACCAAAACAAATCCAGAGTAAGTTGTTGAGTACACAATCAAAATTTTAGACCGATTGTATGATTGCTATCTCAAAGTGAACAGACAGACGAAAAGCAATCGTACCTATTTGAAAGTATAGCCTCTTACTTCCGCCTTGGCAATAAACAAGTAAATTGACTGGAAACTGGCCAGCCCAGCCAGCGCCATCTAAACAACCTTGGTTATCTCACAGCAGCAGTCATCAGATTTACATTTTATCCCTCCGCCATCAAGGATACTTTTTTATTTGCCATTATTTTACTCATATGTTAAGTGGAGTCTCCAACCTTGGGCTACCGTTTTTGGTATTAAGTAGTATTGGTCAGGAATGACGTTCGTGTTGAACTTTCCATGCTGCTGTTTGTTGGACACAAATGTGGCCAACTCACGAACGGCAAAGCTCTTAAGACTGCTGCGACATTACTCTAAATGGCTGTCCTGAGGTCAATGCACGATCTGGGCGTGGACCAAGCAAGCAAGAGAAGAAATCGGAAAATCAGCCTCAAAGGCTAGCTGGATTGTAAGTACATTTTGACAATACCATACAACAATTTGAAGAAATTCCTCGAAAAATGAGCATATCGTCTATCAAACCTCCTATTGATTAGTGGGCAACTTTCCTAAAAACTGAATGTCTAGAGAAAATGTCCATACAAGGGTGTTTTCATTGTGAGAAAAACGAGTAGCTACTTAAATATCAAAGTAGCAAGTCAGATAATGAAAACTGAAGTAGAGAAACTGACTCTTACAGCTCATTAAGTTCTCTCTTATATACATGTTATAGACCATCATAGATAGTTCTCTCTTATATACATGCTATAGACCATCATAGATAGTTCTCTCTTATATACATGCTATAGACCATCATAGATAGTTCTCTCTTATATACATGCTATAGACCATCATAGATAGTTCTCTCTTATATACATGCTATAGACCATCATAGATAGTTCTCTCTTATATACATGCTATAGACCATCATAGATAGTTCTCTCTTATATACATGCTATAGACCATCATAGATAGTTCTCTCTTATATACATGCTATAGACCATCATAGATAGTTCTCTCTTATATACATGCTATAGACCATCATAGATAGTTCTCTCTTATATACATGCTATAGACCATCATAGATAGTTCTCTCTTATATACATGCTATAGACCATCATAGATAGTTCTCTCTTATATACATGCTATAGACCATCATAGATAGTTCTCTCTTATATACATGCTATAGACCATCATAGATAGTTCTTTCTTATATACATGCTATAGACCATCATAGATAGTTCTTTCTTATATACATGCTATAGACCATCATAGATAGTTCTCTCTTATATACATGCTATAGACCATCATAGATAGTTCTCTCTTATATACATGCTATAGACCATCATAGATTGTTCTCTCTTATATACATGCTATAGACTATAATATATAGCTCTCTCTTATATACATGTTATAGACCATCATAGATAGTTCTCTCTTATATACATGCTACAGACCATCATAGATAGTTCTCTCTTATATACATGCTATAGACCATCATAGATAGTTCTCTCTTATATACATGCTATAGACCATCATAGATAGTTCTCTCTTATATACATGCTATAGACCATCATAGATAGTTCTCTCTTATATACATGCTATAGACCATCATAGATAGTTCTCTCTTATATACATGCTATAGACCATCATAGATAGTTCTCTCTTATATACATGCTATAGACCATCATAGATAGTTCTCTCTTATATACATGCTATAGACCATCATAGATAGTTCTCTCTTATATACATGCTATAGACCATCATAGATAGTTCTTTCTTATATACATGCTATAGACCATCATAGATAGTTCTTTCTTATATACATGCTATAGACCATCATAGATAGTTCTCTCTTATATACATGCTATAGACCATCATAGATAGTTCTCTCTTATATACATGCTATAGACCATCATAGATTGTTCTCTCTTATATACATGCTATAGACTATAATATATAGCTCTCTCTTATATACATGTTATAGACCATCATAGATAGTTCTCTCTTATATACATGCTATAGACCATCATAGATAGTTCTCTCTTATATACATGCTATAGACCATCATAGATAGTTCTTTCTTATATACATGCTATAGACCATCATAGATAGTTCTCTCTTATATACATGCTATAGACCATCATAGATAGTTCTCTCTTATATACATGCTATAGACCATCATAGATTGTTCTCTCTTATATACATGCTATAGACTATAATATATAGCTCTCTCTTATATACATGCTATAGACCATCATAGATAGTTCTCTCTTATATACATGCTATAGACCATCATAGATAGTTCTCTCTTATATACATGCTATAGACCATCATAGATTGTTCTCTCTTATATACATGCTATAGACTATAATATATAGCTCTCTCTTATATACATGCTATAGACCATCATAGATAGTTCTCTCTTATATACATGCTATAGACTATAATATATAGCTCTCTCTTATATACATGCTATAGACCATCATAGATTGTTCTCTCTTATATACAAGCTATAGACCATCATAGATAGTTCTCTCTTATATACATGCTATAGACCATCATAGATAGTTCTCTCTTATATACATGCTATAGACCATCATAGATTGTTCTCTCTTATATACATGCTATAGACTATAATATATAGCTCTCTCTTATATACATGCTATAGACCATCATAGATAGTTCTCTCTTATATACATGCTATAGACCATCATAGATAGTTCTCTCTTATATACATGCTATAGACCATCATAGATAGTTCTCTCTTATATACATGCTATAGACCATCATAGATTGTTCTCTCTTATATACATGCTATAGACCATCATAGATTGTTCTCTCTTATATACATGCTATAGACTATAATATATAGCTCTCTCTTATATACATGCTATAGACCATCATAGATAGTTCTCTCTTATATACATGCTATAGACCATCATAGATTGTTCTCTCTTATATACATGCTATAGACCATCATAGATAGTTCTCTCTTATATACATGCTATAGACCATCATAGATAGTTCTCTCTTATATACATGCTATAGACCATCATAGATAGTTCTCTCTTATATACATGCTATAGACCATCATAGATAGTTCTCTCTTATATACATGCTATAGACCATCATAGATAGTTCTCTCTTATATACATGCTATAGACCATCATAGATTGTTCTCTCTTATATACATGCTATAGACTATAATATATAGTTCTCTCTTATATACATGCTATAGACCATCATAGATAGTTCTCTCTTATATACATGCTATAGACCATCATAGATAGTTCTCTCTTATATACATGCTATAGACCATCATAGATAGTTCTCTCTTATATACATGCTATAGACCATCATAGATAGTTCTCTCTTATATACATGCTATAGACCATCATAGATAGTTCTCTCTTATATACATGCTATAGACCATCATAGATAGTTCTCTCTTATATACATGCTATAGACCATCATAGATAGTTCTCTCTTATATACATGCTATAGACCATCATAGATAGTTCTCTCTTATATACATGCTATAGACCATCATAGATAGTTCTCTCTTATATACATGCTATAGACCATCATAGATAGTTCTCTCTTATATACATGCTATAGACCATCATAGATAGTTCTCTCTTATATACATGCTATAGACCATCATAGATAGTTCTCTCTTATATACATGCTATAGACCATCATAGATAGTTCTCTCTTATATACATGCTATAGACCATCATAGATAGTTCTCTCTTATATACATGCTATAGACTATAATATATAGTTCTCTCTTATATACATGCTATAGACCATCATAGATAGTTCTCTCTTATATACATGCTATAGACCATCATAGATAGTTCTTTCTTATATACATGCTATAGACCATCATAGATAGTTCTTTCTTATATACATGCTATAGACCATCATAGATAGTTCTCTCTTATATACATGCTATAGACCATCATAGATAGTTCTCTCTTATATACATGCTATAGACCATCATAGATTGTTCTCTCTTATATACATGCTATAGACTATAATATATAGCTCTCTCTTATATACATGTTATAGACCATCATAGATAGTTCTCTCTTATATACATGCTATAGACCATCATAGATAGTTCTCTCTTATATACATGCTATAGACCATCATAGATAGTTCTTTCTTATATACATGCTATAGACCATCATAGATAGTTCTCTCTTATATACATGCTATAGACCATCATAGATAGTTCTCTCTTATATACATGCTATAGACCATCATAGATTGTTCTCTCTTATATACATGCTATAGACTATAATATATAGCTCTCTCTTATATACATGCTATAGACCATCATAGATAGTTCTCTCTTATATACATGCTATAGACCATCATAGATAGTTCTCTCTTATATACATGCTATAGACCATCATAGATTGTTCTCTCTTATATACATGCTATAGACTATAATATATAGCTCTCTCTTATATACATGCTATAGACCATCATAGATAGTTCTCTCTTATATACATGCTATAGACTATAATATATAGCTCTCTCTTATATACATGCTATAGACCATCATAGATTGTTCTCTCTTATATACAAGCTATAGACCATCATAGATAGTTCTCTCTTATATACATGCTATAGACCATCATAGATAGTTCTCTCTTATATACATGCTATAGACCATCATAGATTGTTCTCTCTTATATACATGCTATAGACTATAATATATAGCTCTCTCTTATATACATGCTATAGACCATCATAGATAGTTCTCTCTTATATACATGCTATAGACCATCATAGATAGTTCTCTCTTATATACATGCTATAGACCATCATAGATAGTTCTCTCTTATATACATGCTATAGACCATCATAGATTGTTCTCTCTTATATACATGCTATAGACCATCATAGATTGTTCTCTCTTATATACATGCTATAGACTATAATATATAGCTCTCTCTTATATACATGCTATAGACCATCATAGATAGTTCTCTCTTATATACATGCTATAGACCATCATAGATTGTTCTCTCTTATATACATGCTATAGACCATCATAGATAGTTCTCTCTTATATACATGCTATAGACCATCATAGATAGTTCTCTCTTATATACATGCTATAGACCATCATAGATAGTTCTCTCTTATATACATGCTATAGACCATCATAGATAGTTCTCTCTTATATACATGCTATAGACCATCATAGATAGTTCTCTCTTATATACATGCTATAGACCATCATAGATAGTTCTCTCTTATATACATGCTATAGACCATCATAGATAGTTCTCTCTTATATACATGCTATAGACCATCATAGATAGTTCTCTCTTATATACATGCTATAGACCATCATAGATAGTTCTCTCTTATATACATGCTATAGACCATCATAGATAGTTCTCTCTTATATACATGCTATAGACCATCATAGATAGTTCTCTCTTATATACATGCTATAGACCATCATAGATAGTTCTCTCTTATATACATGCTATAGACCATCATAGATAGTTCTCTCTTATATACATGCTATAGACCATCATAGATAGTTCTCTCTTATATACATGCTATAGACCATCATAGATAGTTCTCTCTTATATACATGCTATAGACCATCATAGATAGTTCTCTCTTATATACATGCTATAGACTATAATATATAGTTCTCTCTTATATACATGCTATAGACCATCATAGATAGTTCTCTCTTATATACATGCTATAGACCATCATAGATAGTTCTCTCTTATATACATGCTATAGACCATCATAGATAGTTCTCTCTTATATACATGCTATAGACCATCATAGATTGTTCTCTCTTATATACATGCTATAGACCATCATAGATAGTTCTCTCTTATATACATGCTATAGACCATCATAGATAGTTCTCTCTTATATACATGCTATAGACCATCATAGATAGTTCTCTCTTATATACATGCTATAGACCATCATAGATAGTTCTCTCTTATATACATGCTATAGACCATCATAGATAGTTCTCTCTTATATACATGCTATAGACCATCATAGATAGTTCTCTCTTATATACATGCTATAGACCATCATAGATAGTTCTCTCTTATATACATGCTATAGACCATCATAGATAGTTCTCTCTTATATACATGCTATAGACCATCATAGATAGTTCTCTCTTATATACATGCTATAGACCATCATAGATAGTTCTCTCTTATATACATGCTATAGACCATCATAGATAGTTCTCTCTTATATACATGCTATAGACCATCATAGATAGTTCTCTCTTATATACATGCTATAGACCATCATAGATAGTTCTCTCTTATATACATGCTATAGACCATCATAGATAGTTCTCTCTTATATACATGCTATAGACCATCATAGATAGTTCTCTCTTATATACATGCTATAGACCATCATAGATAGTTCTCTCTTATATACATGCTATAGACCATCATAGATAGTTCTCTCTTATATACATGCTATAGACCATCATAGATAGTTCTCTCTTATATACATGCTATAGACCATCATAGATAGTTCTCTCTTATATACATGCTATAGACCATCATAGATAGTTCTCTCTTATATACATGCTATAGACCATCATAGATAGTTCTCTCTTATATACATGCTATAGACCATCATAGATAGTTCTCTCTTATATACATGCTATAGACCATCATAGATAGTTCTCTCTTATATACATGCTATAGACCATCATAGATAGTTCTCTCTTATATACATGCTATAGACCATCATAGATAGTTCTCTCTTATATACATGCTATAGACCATCATAGATAGTTCTCTCTTATATACATGCTATAGACCATCATAGATAGTTCTCTCTTATATACATGCTATAGACCATCATAGATAGTTCTCTCTTATATACATGCTATAGACCATCATAGATAGTTCTCTCTTATATACATGCTATAGACCATCATAGATAGTTCTCTCTTATATACATGCTATAGACCATCATAGATAGTTCTCTCTTATATACATGCTATAGACCATCATAGATAGTTCTCTCTTATATACATGCTATAGACCATCATAGATTGTTCTCTCTTATATACATGCTATAGACCATCATAGATAGTTCTCTCTTATATACATGCTATAGACCATCATAGATAGTTCTCTCTTATATACATGCTATAGACCATCATAGATTGTTCTCTCTTATATACATGCTATAGACCATCATAGATAGTTCTCTCTTATATACATGCTATAGACCATCATAGATAGTTCTCTCTTATATACATGCTATAGACCATCATAGATAGTTCTCTCTTATATACATGCTATAGACCATCATAGATAGTTCTCTCTTATATACATGCTATAGACCATCATAGATAGTTCTCTCTTATATACATGCTATAGACCATCATAGATTGTTCTCTCTTATATACATGCTATAGACCATCATAGATTGTTCTCTCTTATATACATGCTATAGACTATAATATATAGCTCTCTCTTATATACATGCTATAGACTATAATATATAGCTCTCTCTTATATACATGCTATAGACCATCATAGATAGTTCTCTCTTATATACATGCTATAGACCATCATAGATTGTTCTCTCTTATATACATGCTATAGACTATAATATATAGCTCTCTCTTATATACATGCTATAGACCATCATAGATAGTTCTCTCTTATATACATGCTATAGACTATAATATATAGCTCTCTCTTATATACATGCTATAGACCATCATAGATTGTTCTCTCTTATATACATGCTATAGACCATCATAGATAGTTCTCTCTTATATACATGCTATAGACCATCATAGATAGTTCTCTCTTATATACATGCTATAGACCATCATAGATAGTTCTCTCTTATATACATGCTATAGACTATAATATATAGCTCTCTCTTATATACATGCTATAGACCATCATAGATTGTTCTCTCTTATATACATGCTATAGACCATCATAGATAGTTCTCTCTTATATACATGCTATAGACCATCATAGATAGTTCTCTCTTATATACATGCTATAGACCATCATAGATAGTTCTCTCTTATATACATGCTATAGACTATAATATATAGCTCTCTCTTATATACATGCTATAGACCATCATAGATTGTTCTCTCTTATATACATGCTATAGACCATCATAGATAGTTCTCTCTTATATACATGCTATAGACCATCATAGATAGTTCTCTCTTATATACATGCTATAGACCATCATAGATAGTTCTCTCTTATATACATGCTATAGACTATAATATATAGCTCTCTCTTATATACATGCTATAGACCATCATAGATTGTTCTCTCTTATATACATGCTATAGACCGTATGTGGGCAACAGCCGGCCCGCGGGCCGGATCCGGCCCGCTGTAAGATTTGATCCGGCCCGCGAGACATTTTGAAAAACCCAATTTAAAAAAAAAAAATACACTACTTACTCATACTCATGGAATCAAGTGAGCGAGCAAGCCGAGTGGCGGTGATCATCAAAGAGTGAGGCGGCAAACATCAAAGTTCAAAGCCATTGATGTTTGCCGCCACACTGGCGGCGCAACAAAGGATTATTGCTTCGCAATTGTATTGTTCTACACTAGACGATTCTAGATCATTCCTTCATTTTGCCTATATAAGCGGGTGGATGGCCGGAACTTAGTTCAGTCCTATTCGAGCTACCGTGGTGATAAGTTTGCTTTGTGACTTTGTGTGCATCTTGAGTGCTTACTAATTATACCTATTTTCTTATTAAGTTTATCGAACGATAAGTAAATGAAAATGATGTCTGGTGGAAGGAAACGAAAAGTAGATGCAGAGGGTCGCCAGTTTCAAGAAAAATGGACTGAAGAATTCTTCTTTATCTTGCACAATGGTAAGCCTATTTGTTTGATGTGTAATGAATCCATTTCGGTGATGAAAGAATTCAATATAAAGAGGCATTACTCAACTAAGCATCCTACGCTGCTCTCACTGACAGGACAAATAAGAAAAGACAAAATCCAGAAACTTACCGCAAATTTGGAAAAACAGCAGCAAATATTTCATAGACAAAGAACACAACTTGATAATGTTGTGAAAGCTAGTTTTATAGTTAGTTCAAAATTGGCAAAGTCATTGAAACCATTTGCCGAAGGAGAATTTATCAAGGAGTGTATGTCAGAAGTTTGCAGTGTTTTGTGTCCTGAAAAGAAAAATGAATTTGAAAAAATTAGTTTGTCAAGACGAACCGTTGTACGACGTATAGAAATGATGGCTAATGATATAAAAACAACATTGACTGGCCGTATGACTGGTATTGAATCATTTTCCATAGCATTAGACGAGAGCACCGATTTGTCTGACATAGCTCAACTGGCTATATTTATTCGAGGTGTTGATAAAGAATTCACTATTACTGAGGAATTGCTTGCTTTACAGCCGCTAAAAGGAACCACTACAGGAGAGGACATTTTTAATGAAGTTCAAAAGGTATTCACAAGTTTTGGCTTGCCATGGTCGAAATTAGTTGGAGTATGCACAGATGGTGCACCTTCTATGGTCGGCTTACGTAAAGGTTTCATCGGAATTTTGAATGAAAAAGCAACTGAATTAAATGTGCAAAAAGATGGTTTGATAGTCCTTCATTGCATTATCCACCAACAGAACTTGTGTTCTAAGTCCATTCGACTCCAGAATGTTATGAATGTGGTAGTAAAAACCATCAATTTTATTCGATCCCGAGGGCTTAACCATCGTCAGTTCAAGGCGTTTTTGGATGAAATATCAGCCGAGTATGACGACGTAACATATTATTGTGAAGTCAGATGGCTAAGCAAAGGGAAAATGCTGAAACGGTTTTACGAGCTTAGAAATGAGATAGCAGAATTTATGCAAATAAAAGATAAACCACTATCTGAATTGAGTGACGCAAAATGGATATGTGACTTAGCATTTCTTGTCGACCTTACAGGCCATTTGAATGATTTAAATTTGAAACTTCAAAAACAAGGACAGTTAGTAAATGATTTGTACAGCCATTTGAAAGCGTTTCAGAACAAAATCCGCTTGTGGGAGGCACATATGCTGTCTGGTAACAGTTACCATTTCACCACGCTCTCTGCGTATGAAAATATTGCTTACGCTCAATATGCTGAAGAACTCAAGTTACTGTCGGAGCAATTTTCGATCAGATTTAGCGATTTCAAACACATGGAAGACTGTTTCAATTTATTTGCTACTCCAACAAAAAGTAATGTACAAAATGCTCCAATACACTTGCAAATGGAGTTGATCGAGATTCAAGAAAACTCACTCCTAAAATCTAAATTTGAAGACGTGGAGTTGTGCGATTTCTACAAAAAATACCTCGAAGAAGACCATTTTCCGCAGCTTAGAAAATTTGCAAGAAGATTGATTTGTGCGTTTGGCAGTACTTATAAATGCGAACAGTTCTTTTCATTGATGAAAGTTAATAAATCAAAACATCGTACAAGGCTGACTGACGATAATTTGGAAAATTCTTTACGTCTTTGTACCAGTGGAATTAATCCAAACATCGATGAATTAGTTTCCCAAATTCAAGCTCAAGTGTCTCATTGATCTCGGTGTCGCTATTTAACTTTCGTAGTTTGTAACAATTCTAAATTTAACGATTTAATTTAATGCTGTAGGTACCTATTTTTTCATTTCATTTTGTTATTTTAATAAATTGTGTTGTAATAACATTGTCGTATTATTTCATGGCTGACTGATATCTATCGCTAAAAATTATGAACACTACTTTAAAATGCACTACTTTTAAACGCGGCCCGCGAACGTATTTGCACACTAAAGTTTGGCCCATAACATGTCAAAGGTTGCCCATACCTGCTATAGACCATCATAGATTGTTCTCTCTTATATACATGCTATAGACTATAATATATAGCTCTCTCTTATATACATGCTATAGACCATCATAGATTGTTCTCTCTTATATACATGCTATAGACCATCATAGATTGTTCTCTCTTATATACATGCTATAGACCATCATAGATAGTTCTCTCTTATATACATGCTATAGACTATAATATATAGCTCTCTCTTATATACATGCTATAGACCATCATAGATAGTTCTCTCTTATATACATGCTATAGACCATCATAGATAGTTCTCTCTTATATACATGCTATAGACTATAATATATAGCTCTCTCTTATATACATGCTATAGACCATCATAGATTGTTCTCTCTT
This sequence comes from Acanthosoma haemorrhoidale, assembly GCA_930367205.1. Taxonomy (NCBI): domain Eukaryota; kingdom Metazoa; phylum Arthropoda; class Insecta; order Hemiptera; family Acanthosomatidae; genus Acanthosoma; species Acanthosoma haemorrhoidale. The sequence goes on along the minus strand of OV884015.1, from coordinate 81,499,348 downwards.
ATATACATGCTATAGACCATCATAGATAGTTCTCTCTTATATACATGCTATAGACCATCATAGATAGTTCTCTCTTATATACATGCTATAGACCATCATAGATTGTTCTCTCTTATATACATGCTATAGACTATAATATATAGCTCTCTCTTATATACATGCTATAGACCATCATAGATTGTTCTCTCTTATATACATGCTATAGACCATCATAGATAGTTCTCTCTTATATACATGCTATAGACCATCATAGATAGTTCTCTCTTATATACATGCTATAGACCATCATAGATAGTTCTCTCTTATATACATGCTATAGACCATCATAGATTGTTCTCTCTTATATACATGCTATAGACTATAATATATAGCTCTCTCTTATATACATGCTATAGACCATCATAGATAGTTCTCTCTTATATACATGCTATAGACCATCATAGATAGTTCTCTCTTATATACATGCTATAGACCATCATAGATTGTTCTCTCTTATATACATGCTATAGACTATAATATATAGCTCTCTCTTATATACATGCTATAGACTATAATATATAGCTCTCTCTTATATACATGCTATAGACCATCATAGATTGTTCTCTCTTATATACATGCTATAGACCATCATAGATAGTTCTCTCTTATATACATGCTATAGACCATCATAGATAGTTCTCTCTTATATACATGCTATAGACCATCATAGATAGTTCTCTCTTATATACATGCTATAGACTATAATATATAGCTCTCTCTTATATACATGCTATAGACCATCATAGATTGTTCTCTCTTATATACATGCTATAGACCATCATAGATTGTTCTCTCTTATATACATGCTATAGACTATAATATATAGCTCTCTCTTATATACATGCTATAGACCATCATAGATAGTTCTCTCTTATATACATGCTATAGACCATCATAGATAGTTCTCTCTTATATACATGCTATAGACTATAATATATAGCTCTCTCTTATATACATGCTATAGACCATCATAGATTGTTCTCTCTTATATACATGCTATAGACTATAATATATAGCTCTCTCTTATATACATGCTATAGACCATCATAGATAGTTCTCTCTTATATACATGCTATAGACTATAATATATAGCTCTCTCTTATATACATGCTATAGACTATAATATATAGCTCTCTCTTATATACATGCTATAGACCATCATAGATAGTTCTCTCTTATATACATGCTATAGACCATCATAGATTGTTCTCTCTTATATACATGCTATAGACCATCATAGATAGCTCTCTCTTATATACATGCTATAGACCATCATAGATTGTTCTCTCTTATATACATGCTATAGACTATAATATATAGCTCTCTCTTATATACATGCTATAGACTATAATATATAGCTCTCTCTTATATACATGCTATAGACCATCATAGATAGTTCTCTCTTATATACATGCTATAGACCATCATAGATTGTTCTCTCTTATATACATGCTATAGACCATCATAGATAGTTCTCTCTTATATACATGCTATAGACTATAATATATAGCTCTCTCTTATATACATGCTATAGACTATAATATATAGCTCTCTCTTATATACATGCTATAGACCATCATAGATAGTTCTCTCTTATATACATGCTATAGACCATCATAGATTGTTCTCTCTTATATACATGCTATAGACCATCATAGATAGCTCTCTCTTATATACATGCTATAGACCATCATAGATTGTTCTCTCTTATATACATGCTATAGACCATCATAGATAGTTCTCTCTTATATACATGCTATAGACCATCATAGATAGTTCTCTCTTATATACATGCTATAGACCATCATAGATAGTTCTCTCTTATATACATGCTATAGACCATCATAGATAGTTCTCTCTTATATACATGCTATAGACTATAATATATAGCTCTCTCTTATATACATGCTATAGACCATCATAGATTGTTCTCTCTTATATACATGCTATAGACCATCATAGATTGTTCTCTCTTATATACATGCTATAGACTATAATATATAGCTCTCTCTTATATACATGCTATAGACCATCATAGATAGTTCTCTCTTATATACATGCTATAGACCATCATAGATAGTTCTCTCTTATATACATGCTATAGACTATAATATATAGCTCTCTCTTATATACATGCTATAGACCATCATAGATTGTTCTCTCTTATATACATGCTATAGACTATAATATATAGCTCTCTCTTATATACATGCTATAGACCATCATAGATAGTTCTCTCTTATATACATGCTATAGACTATAATATATAGCTCTCTCTTATATACATGCTATAGACTATAATATATAGCTCTCTCTTATATACATGCTATAGACCATCATAGATAGTTCTCTCTTATATACATGCTATAGACTATAATATATAGCTCTCTCTTATATACATGCTATAGACTATAATATATAGCTCTCTCTTATATACATGCTATAGACCATCATAGATTGTTCTCTCTTATATACATGCTATAGACCATCATAGATTGTTCTCTCTTATATACATGCTATAGACTATAATATATAGCTCTCTCTTATATACATGCTATAGACCATCATAGATAGTTCTCTCTTATATACATGCTATAGACTATAATATATAGCTCTCTCTTATATACATGCTATAGACTATAATATATAGCTCTCTCTTATATACATGCTATAGACCATCATAGATTGTTCTCTCTTATATACATGCTATAGACCATCATAGATTGTTCTCTCTTATATACATGCTATAGACTATAATATATAGCTCTCTCTTATATACATGCTATAGACCATCATAGATAGTTCTCTCTTATATACATGCTATAGACCATCATAGATAGTTCTCTCTTATATACATGCTATAGACTATAATATATAGCTCTCTCTTATATACATGCTATAGACCATCATAGATTGTTCTCTCTTATATACATGCTATAGACTATAATATATAGCTCTCTCTTATATACATGCTATAGACCATCATAGATAGTTCTCTCTTATATACATGCTATAGACCATCATAGATAGTTCTCTCTTATATACATGCTATAGACTATAATATATAGCTCTCTCTTATATACATGCTATAGACCATCATAGATTGTTCTCTCTTATATACATGCTATAGACCATCATAGATTGTTCTCTCTTATATACATGCTATAGACTATAATATATAGCTCTCTCTTATATACATGCTATAGACCATCATAGATTGTTCTCTCTTATATACATGCTATAGACTATAATATATAGCTCTCTCTTATATACATGCTATAGACCATCATAGATAGTTCTCTCTTATATACATGCTATAGACCATCATAGATAGTTCTCTCTTATATACATGCTATAGACCATCATAGATAGTTCTCTCTTATATACATGCTATAGACCATCATAGATTGTTCTCTCTTATATACATGCTATAGACTATAATATATAGCTCTCTCTTATATACATGCTATAGACCATCATAGATAGTTCTCTCTTATATACATGCTATAGACTATAATATATAGCTCTCTCTTATATACATGCTATAGACTATAATATATAGCTCTCTCTTATATACATGCTATAGACCATCATAGATAGTTCTCTCTTATATACATGCTATAGACTATAATATATAGCTCTCTCTTATATACATGCTATAGACTATAATATATAGCTCTCTCTTATATACATGCTATAGACCATCATAGATTGTTCTCTCTTATATACATGCTATAGACCATCATAGATTGTTCTCTCTTATATACATGCTATAGACTATAATATATAGCTCTCTCTTATATACATGCTATAGACCATCATAGATAGTTCTCTCTTATATACATGCTATAGACCATCATAGATAGTTCTCTCTTATATACATGCTATAGACTATAATATATAGCTCTCTCTTATATACATGCTATAGACCATCATAGATTGTTCTCTCTTATATACATGCTATAGACTATAATATATAGCTCTCTCTTATATACATGCTATAGACCATCATAGATAGTTCTCTCTTATATACATGCTATAGACCATCATAGATAGTTCTCTCTTATATACATGCTATAGACCATCATAGATAGTTCTCTCTTATATACATGCTATAGACCATCATAGATAGTTCTCTCTTATATACATGCTATAGACCATCATAGATAGTTCTCTCTTATATACATGCTATAGACCATCATAGATAGTTCTCTCTTATATACATGCTATAGACCATCATAGATAGTTCTCTCTTATATACATGCTATAGACCATCATAGATAGTTCTCTCTTATATACATGCTATAGACCATCATAGATAGTTCTCTCTTATATACATGCTATAGACCATCATAGATAGTTCTCTCTTATATACATGCTATAGACCATCATAGATAGTTCTCTCTTATATACATGCTATAGACCATCATAGATAGTTCTCTCTTATATACATGCTATAGACCATCATAGATAGTTCTCTCTTATATACATGCTATAGACCATCATAGATAGTTCTCTCTTATATACATGCTATAGACCATCATAGATAGTTCTCTCTTATATACATGCTATAGACCATCATAGATAGTTCTCTCTTATATACATGCTATAGACCATCATAGATAGTTCTCTCTTATATACATGCTATAGACCATCATAGATAGTTCTCTCTTATATACATGCTATAGACCATCATAGATAGTTCTCTCTTATATACATGCTATAGACCATCATAGATAGTTCTCTCTTATATACATGCTATAGACCATCATAGATAGTTCTCTCTTATATACATGCTATAGACCATCATAGATAGTTCTCTCTTATATAAATGCTATAGACCATCATAGATAGTTCTCTCTTATATACATGCTATAGACCATCATAGATAGTTCTCTCTTATATACATGCTATAGACTATAATATATAGTTCTCTCTTATATACATGCTATAGACCATCATAGATAGTTCTTTCTTATATACATGCTATAGACTATAATATATAGTTCTCTCTTATATACATGCTATAGACCATCATAGATAGTTCTCTCTTATATACATGCTATAGACCATCATAGATAGTTCTCTCTTATATACATGCTATAGACCATCATAGATAGTTCTCTCTTATATACATGCTATAGACCATCATAGATAGTTCTCTCTTATATACATGCTATAGACCATCATAGATAGTTCTCTCTTATATACATGCTATAGACCATCATAGATTGTTCTCTCTTATATACATGCTATAGACTATAATATATAGCTCTCTCTTATATACATGTTATAGACCATCATAGATAGTTCTCTCTTATATACATGCTATAGACCATCATAGATAGTTCTCTCTTATATACATGCTATAGACCATCATAGATAGTTCTCTCTTATATACATGCTATAGACCATCATAGATAGTTCTCTCTTATATACATGCTATAGACCATCATAGATAGTTCTCTCTTATATAAATGCTATAGACCATCATAGATAGTTCTCTCTTATATACATGCTATAGACCATCATAGATAGTTCTCTCTTATATACATGCTATAGACCATCATAGATAGTTCTCTCTTATATACATGCTATAGACCATCATAGATAGTTCTCTCTTATATACATGCTATAGACCATCATAGATTGTTCTCTCTTATATACATGCTATAGACTATAATATATAGCTCTCTCTTATATACATGTTATAGACCATCATAGATAGTTCTCTCTTATATACATGCTATAGACCATCATAGATAGTTCTCTCTTATATACATGCTATAGACCATCATAGATAGTTCTCTCTTATATACATGCTATAGACCATCATAGATAGTTCTCTCTTATATACATGCTATAGACCATCATAGATAGTTCTCTCTTATATAAATGCTATAGACCATCATAGATAGTTCTCTCTTATATACATGCTATAGACCATCATAGATAGTTCTCTCTTATATACATGCTATAGACTATAATATATAGTTCTCTCTTATATACATGCTATAGACCATCATAGATAGTTCTTTCTTATATACATGCTATAGACTATAATATATAGTTCTCTCTTATATACATGCTATAGACCATCATAGATAGTTCTCTCTTATATACATGCTATAGACCATCATAGATAGTTCTCTCTTATATACATGCTATAGACCATCATAGATAGTTCTCTCTTATATACATGCTATAGACCATCATAGATAGTTCTCTCTTATATACATGCTATAGACCATCATAGATAGTTCTCTCTTATATACATGCTATAGACCATCATAGATAGTTCTCTCTTATATACATGCTATAGACCATCATAGATAGTTCTCTCTTATATACATGCTATAGACCATCATAGATAGTTCTCTCTTATATACATGCTATAGACCATCATAGATTGTTCTCTCTTATATACATGCTATAGACTATAATATATAGCTCTCTCTTATATACATGCTATAGACCATCATAGATAGTTCTCTCTTATATACATGCTATAGACCATCATAGATAGTTCTCTCTTATATACATGCTATAGACCATCATAGATAGTTCTCTCTTATATACATGCTATAGACTATAATATATAGTTCTCTCTTATATACATGCTATAGACCATCATAGATAGTTCTCTCTTATATACATGCTATAGACCATCATAGATAGTTCTCTCTTATATACATGCTATAGACTATAATATATAGTTCTCTCTTATATACATGCTATAGACCATCATAGATAGTTCTCTCTTATATACATGCTATAGACCATCATAGATAGTTCTCTCTTATATACATGCTATAGACCATCATAGATAGTTCTCTCTTATATACATGCTATAGACTATAATATATAGTTCTCTCTTATATACATGCTATAGACCATCATAGATAGTTCTCTCTTATATACATGCTATAGACCATCATAGATAGTTCTCTCTTATATACATGCTATAGACTATAATATATAGTTCTCTCTTATATACATGCTATAGACCATCATAGATAGTTCTCTCTTATATACATGCTATAGACCATCATAGATAGTTCTTTCTTATATACATGCTATAGACTATAATATATAGTTCTCTCTTATATACATGCTATAGACCATCATAGATAGTTCTCTCTTATATACATGCTATAGACCATCATAGATAGTTCTCTCTTATATACATGCTATAGACCATCATAGATAGTTCTCTCTTATATACATGCTATAGACTATAATATATAGTTCTCTCTTATATACATGCTATAGACCATCATAGATAGTTCTCTCTTATATACATGCTATAGACCATCATAGATAGTTCTCTCTTATATACATGCTATAGACCATCATAGATAGTTCTCTCTTATATACAAGTTATAGACCATCATAGATAGTTCCCTCCCATTGAAGCTTGCTGACCTCTAGCTAGGAAGACCGGGGTTCAAACAAAAGATTTTTCATGATAATACTTGAATAGCTAGTTGAATAAGAAATTAGTGAATCTAATGAAGAAAACAGATTTTGAGAAGTAATCATACTCCCCTCGACACTACCTCTTCGCCATGTATTTGCTTTATTTTTTAAAATGTAACATAACACATAACATATTACGTTCCTCATCTTGGATTAGAAAGTCGGCTCATCTACTGAAACGATTCATTTTTAAACAGGGTAAGAAAGCTGAGCACATTCTGATGTTCCATTACTATACCGGATATTGAATAGTAACGGGTAAGGCTGAATTAGCTAGTAATGAAGGACCACGAACAATACAAATTTCCTCTCAACAAACGATCAGGACTGATCTACCCCCGATTGGATTCCATTATAATCCGTAATTATTCTGATACCAGGTAATACATAAGGGAGCATAGAATATACATCAATGTTTAATATGGCTACGATTAAGTTGTATACTAAATGAGAAGATCGCGATTGGGATGGTTCGGTGTTATTTGTATAGATTCGCGGGGAAAATTCCCTAATGTCAGTGAGTCGTGTTCATTACCAGTAAGTACTTGGATTTAAATAAATCTAACCTATTCAGGTGAGTATCGAACTCACCAACATTGGTTTTAAAAAGTCGCTAATCCAATTGTTGACACATCATTTTTTCGAATGGCATCAAATTTATTTTTGCGTTAATATTTTTATTGTATTTGGAAAAATAATAACAACATTTAAATCTTCAACAGGTTCAGAGCTATGACTTGAGAACTCTTGCAGGAACGACTTACGGTTTTCAGTTGTTTCCTCATTTGCATCTTAACCATTATATCTGGAAGGGAACGGAGGTGTTATTGAAAAGGTCAATGCACTTTCAGATAGATTAGATAGTTTTTACGACGACGCAAAGAAGACTGGAGGATTTCGGAATCTCCCCTCCCATCGCTGGTGGACAACGAGGACATGACTCCTCTTTGTCCACAAATGGAAAATACTTCAGGGACCGGCTCGTTCATTTTAACATATCTGGGAGAGCTGAAGACATGGCAAGATTCAGAGGAAGGAGACGAAAGCAGTAAGAACTGGACTGTGCCGGACGAGAGATTGTTAAGAGCTTCGAAAGATCTTCAACATCTTGTGTATGAGGTTGTATGGAAGTTCTAGCACCTCGTTTTAGCCACCGAGTTATTATTGTTATTACGTTAGGGTTAGAATTAAAAAATAAAAATAAAATAATAATGAAAGACTATTCTTATTCTGGCTCGACAGTAATAAAGTAACACCAGCGCAACTTAACTCTAGCTTCAATTGAGCTCTTCTGAAATTAAATCTTCAATTCGATACGCACGTTCAAGAGATGATTGCAGGTCGTAGAAGATGATGGATGAGCTCCACTTACCATTAAGATGGCCTTGTTACTCAATGGTGAATGTTTCGTGCGTATGTCCACTTTCTCTGGATAATGTGTATAACTAACCAGCAATTCACTGTTGAGTCGACGGCTCAGTATAGAGCTCGGAGAGTCTTAAATTACGCATTCAGTTTTATGACGTATTTTTACGTTAGTTATGTTTGTTGTGGCTATTAGGGAATGTAATGTGTGCTAACTTTGGCTAAAACAATTTCTGAACTGATTATTTGTTAAAAATACAACCCATAACAAGATCTCATCACTTATATTAGTAGTTGTCATTGTGAAGGGAGTATTAATTTGTACATTTATTATCAATAAAAAATATTAAAAATGTATTTAAGAGTAACACTCACAAAGAGGCAAATCTGTATTAATTAATGTTATACTGTGTGCAAATTAGCGTTTTGAAAAAGAAAGGACTCTACTAAAATATTTTTATTAATTATATTAAACCAACAGACAACTATCTCCTTTTCAGTCATACGCACCATATTAAAACGTTGTTCATTAATTTGATGGAAATCTGACAACGCTCTTTTCATCACTGACTCAACTTCATTTATAAATTGAGCTTCTTATTTTATTACTTAAAATAATAAGTTGTCTCACTTATATATTAAAAAATAAAAAAAATAGAGATAACTTTCGTCCTTGACAATAACAATATTATATCAAATTTGGGTTTTTTTTTCTTCAAGTGTTAAAAAAACAGTGAACATTAAATTTCCCCCTCTTTTATTTTTTTGATGTCAACATAAAACGTACAATGTTTGATAAGTGCATGGATCATCAATTTTAGTTCCTATTAACTTCTTTTTTTTCGGTTAGGTGTGTGATATGATTCAACACGACTTGAAATGCCCCTTCAATGTTATATAGGCCAAATAAAAACTTCTATTGTATTAAGTGCCTATCTTTATTATTTGAGTTATCTAATCCACGCAAACAATATCTTAGGTAAACAACGGATAATAACCGTTACAATATTGTAACCGCTCTGGCTAAAGGATTTGGCGGATGTTGGTTACGTAAGTTGGAAAAGTTTTTGTTTAAAATTGCATCATAAATGCTACTGACATCGTATATGAATATTATCCTGCTTTTAAACAGACTTGTAGCAATCTCTGATCAATTAATCTTCTAGAACTGTAACACTACCTCCGAGCCGGCAAGATCGAGAACACTGTAATGGTTCCATTGAAAGGATTCAACTCGTCCTCAGCTTAAAGGTTGCATACCAACACGTCCCACGACAGTGACCGTGTTTTAAAACTCCAGGGCCAGAGCTGGCTTAGTGCCAAACCTTGTAAGACTTTTTTGAAAAATAATTAATTAAATAAATACTCCATAGTATTGTTTAAAATGTCCTAAACATAATAATAATAAAAATAACCTAAACGTTTTGGACATCTCTTAAGCTCATCCTCCTTAATAAAGCTAGTCCTAGAGTGAAGTCAGCCCCACTGTCCTATTATGCTCATAGATATTAGGGTTATTAAATTTCAGAACATTAATTGGCCCAGAATGGGATTAATATGTTACCCTGTTTTTTAAATATTATTGCACAAATAATACAGGGGTGCTTTACTAACTTAATAAATTGTTTGTCCTGGGTCCCATCCTCTATAACCTATACACTGCTGATGTCCCCAATACCTTCTTGGCCTCATTTGCAGATGACACTGCACTCTCGTCATCCCATCCAGACCCCGATATAACATCCCATAACCTTCAAAAACACCTTGATGAGATCGAGTATTGGCGCAACCAATGGCAGATCAAAGTTAATGAAGCAAAATGATCCCACATTACCTTCACCCTCTGTCGCAAGTGTTGTCCACTAGTTTATTTTAATTCCATTTCTCTCCCTGTATCCGAGACAGTACGGTAGTTAAGCTTCCATCTCGAGAAACGACTGACCTGGAACCCTCATACCAGGCTAAAAAGACAAGAACTTAACAGACGCTTTGGACAACTGTACAGACTCTTCAAAAGACATTCCATCTCTCAATAGAAAATAAATTACTAATCTACAAAGTTATACTTAAGCCAATCTGGACATGCGAAATAGAGCTATGGGGGACAGCAAAAAAGTCGAACATCAAGCGTATCCAATCCTTTCAATCAAAAGTCCTGAGAACAATAGTAAATGTCCCTTATATGTCAGCAACAAAACCCTTCATAACGATCTTAATATACCCTACATTCTTGAACTCATCCCTTCCAAGCTAATGAAATTCCATAGTAACCTATCCAACCACCTTAATCCAGCACAGTCATTTCACTGCACCACTCATCCCTATAATCCTCCTTGGAGACTGAAACGGCAGTGACCTGCTATAAATGCGTGGCAGTGGGAGTCCTGGCAATGGCCAGCTTCTCCAATCATGTCCAATGTTGTTAGCACAGTAAAGAAGTTATATATATATATAAAAATAAATAAATTGTATGGGTATTTTGGGGTATAGTTTGTTTATTATGATTATTTTTTGTTGTTTAGGTTTTTATCGATTCAATTGAATCGAAATTCCTTCCAAATGCAAAAAATCAATATTTTGGAATAATGTCAATTTTTGTTTTAGTACGCTGATGACAGCATAGAAATGTCGAAAACGTTCTGAATAATAAACAATATCGCGGAGAAACCGAGGAATATTTATTTACAAATGGCACAAAATAAATAACAATTAAGTAGTTTATGTGTGTGGAATAATAATTTTCCAAGTGTTTTTATTTTTTTTTAACCTTAAACACATTTAAATTTTTAATTTGGTTTGTTAGGATTTGAAAATGTCTAGCTGTCCTTCTAAGCCATATTGTGTAAGATTTTCCCGGTAGTTAATTAAGATATTGATAATTATTAGGGGTTCATTATTTTTTTCTAAGCCCTTCCTTCATGTTCCCTGTTCGACATTTGACATAACATGAGAAAGATGCCATTTTCATTTCACAGAAATATAATTAATTGGGAGCATTTTAACAAATATTTATCAATAATTTTGCGTAGGGTGTCAAATTAAAGAACAAGACTTCTTGATTAACTGTATGCAAATTGTGTTTCGTCTCTGAAAACAATAATCACAATAAGCCATAACTCTCATAAACATCGTGATCACAACAATTACTCAAACCGTAATTTTTATAAATAAAGTTACATGTAAAGTATCATGCAGTTAAGGGTTTAGGTTTTCTTTCTAATTGCTCCCTTTTGATTTATTACTTAAGTTTTATTGAATTATTTTTATCGAAAGCAGGCGTCCAACAAAGTGATATTGTACGTGGGAATTCGTGACCACCATCAATATTTAGAAAAAATCATTGTCGATAATCTGATTTTATGTTCTTTTTTTTTTGTATTTATATTACATAAACTAAATTTCATGTTTATATGTCAAACAGCGGTTTTACAATAGTACAGGATAGATAGTCAGAAAATAAAGATAGAAGTGAAAACATAAGGGTTCCCGATTTTAAAAAAATAACTCAACGAAACAGTCATAAAATCGATTTGAAAAGAAACTCTTAATTTAGAGATGCCTAGTACTTAACTTGTTATTTGTTTTGTTTTTAAAATTAGGATGGGCCTTATTCTTTCTATCTGCTCTTTGGTAGTGTGCATATACATTTGTATGACTATACGAAACGATGACCTATCAGAACGTTTTATTATTATTATGAAACATTAGGCCTTGATTTTAGTTTTGTACCATGTTTTTAACTTTCATCATATTTTTCAAAATAAAGATAATAATGATGATGATTAATTATAATTTTTTACGAAGTTCTTTTTTTGTAAAATTACAATTAGCTTCACTATCATTAATAATTGTGACATAAGAGCTAATTAAAACCTTTTACTCGATTCCACTCAATCATGTGTACAATTCACACTCCCACCAACATTCCTTCAATATATATTTACATACAATATTATAATTGATGAACAATTATACATGATGGTATGAGATACTCTCACACTGACCCATCAATGGTAATGGAGTTTCGTATATTAACATTGGAATTTGTTATTTTTCTCAGTTAAAAGAGAGGGAAATTTTAAATCCATCGCGATTGTGTTTCTTGGAGAAAAAATCCACTAGACTTCATTTGAATAGGCGTACATTATTTAACGTTTTAAACTGAGTAACAGCACAGAATGTTTTATAATAATACATATATTTGTTTAAGGGTCATAAAAAAAAATAATCAAAGTAGTTAATAACTCAGTTTCTTCTGTCGAAAAAGTTTTTGTGGTTTGGGGAATAACGACATTACCTCCTAAACATGGGCCATTCAATTGGATCTGACGCTTACCAAGCTTATCTTGGAATTTTTTCTATTGGTACAACTTATGGTTTATTTTATACTGCACTATAAATTTCCACCGAGGCCTTGAGGCGGTTGTGAGAAGTTCGGTCCTGACGTAATACAGATTGTACAGCAGAATCATCATATTTATTTTCTCTTTTTAAGTAAAATTATTTTTGTAGACCTTAAATTATTAGAGAGCTCGAAGAAATCGAGCTAAGCGATTACTGTGATTGTTATTTTGGAATTATTCAGGAAAATCTTTATCTATCCAGGATTATATTTTTTTCGTTGGGTTTTTAATGTCTTATATTACTTAACATGTTTTATACTGTATAACTATTTACTAATATTCACCTTCAATAATCAAGACTACAGATACTGTCTTGTAATACTTCATTGTTTAGTTGTTTTTAATGCTATTTTATATATTTACATATTATATTTGAGATTGATATTAGCATTGAACACGAAACTGATAAAGATTCCGCATTTGAAAAGCCACACTAATTTAGGCAAATTTATGTTTCAAATTAAGTGTTTTTCTTGGTATTGGATAACCTTTGCATTAACAAAATATCTTTGGAATAATAAACAAAATTATGTGGTAAACAGAATACGAAACAAATATTTTATCCATTTGTCATAATTGACACATTGATTCCGACAGTTATACTTTAACGTGTATCGTGTAATATTTAATTTACTAGTTAAAATAAATAATAATGACGTTTAGTAATCGAATTTAATCATAAATTACCTTCCTTTTTATATAATTATTTTTATTTTGGACATGCTTTAGAATTTTGCATTTAAAAAAAAAACCTTGAAACAAGATTTTTTAGCGTTGTTTTGTAGACATGAAAATAACTGTAATTAATGTTTATTATTCGTAAGATTACACTCAGTCTGCACCATAGAGTGATTGTTAATATTATACCATTAAATTTTATTGTTAATATATTACATCTATATTATTAATACACCAGCATGTGCAATCATGTCGATTCAGATGAAACCATGTACAGCGTTATCGCTTGACATTGAAGATATTTAATCGTGTCGCCCTGTTCATACCAGGATACGAGCAATATCATAAGCTCATAGCTCACATGTATCTTCAAGTTTTATTACAAAACAAGTTATATATATATTATTCTTTGCCAGTGAACCAATACTAGCAGTATCGGGAAATCCCGATGTCTACCAACTGAACAAGTTCTGCTAAGTGGGAACTCTCTTTGGGCTAAACTCTAAAAGAACCGGAAACGTCTTACCAGCGACGGGTGAGACACATAACCCCAGGAACCATACAACTCTTACAGTGGATATTGGGTAGGTTCGTTGATTGAAATTGAGATCACATTTTTCAAATGTAGTGGGAGTCAAACGTAGGTGTATCTATCTACCGAGGACGAAGTTCAATAGCACTTATCACAGTGTAAAACAAGTAGCATTATTGTGTAATTACAATGCACCTGTATTTTGCACATTTGAGAACGTACTATTGTGTTATTTAATTGTTTAAATTGTGAGGCATACAGAAGTATGTCTGACGCTTAAGTGTTTTGAAAATTATCTACTTGTTCACGAGATTCATTCTATAGACTTTTATTGCCGGATTAACACCTATAGAACCACCGATCTACCTTAAGCCATATTGATGTTTCGAAAGGATTCGTAAGCATTATGTCCAAGTTTAAATGCATATAAGAATATAATTCTTTATTGCTCAGACAATTCAATGTAAAAAAATACACAAACACTTGAACAGTTCACAATAATCTGAAAGATATAATATAAAAATGAAATATAAATGTCTATAGATTAATTGAATACCCATTGTCTTAGTGTTTGTAAACAAGAGATGGATTCTTGCTTCAATTATTCATCAAAATAAATAAATCTGACATTTCTTCAGTTTTAAACCAATACATTACTAACATGTAATCAAAATAATACATGTACAAAGTAATATACAAAAACATATGCGTTAACATATAACTATAAAGTTTTAGATGTATTTTCATTACGTCCGCTATTGTGGAACATCCAAACAGACGGACAGACAAAACCCGATTACCACACATCGGTTTAAAGGAAGATCCTCTACACATGGGTTTGGCTGCATGCGTTTTTGTTGCTCAAGTTAACTTTATCTTCAGATGGAAAGCTCATTTTATTTTTGTATCAATTTCACAAACTTATCAGTAAGAACGATAAGGTTACTCAGGATGAAGTTTCACCCATTTTATTCTTATCTTGAATGAACAGTAAGGTCCTTATGGAAGCAAAGATAAGGTATATTTTTTTAACAGAATACGAACCAGATATAAACCCAGAGAAAATATAATGGCATTTCAGTACTCGTCAATCCCCGAGTCAAATGTCTTTAACAATATTTATAAAGGAGTACAGTTTATTATTAAGTATGGATTCGTGCAGAAAATTGGAGGATATTGATTAATTTTGAATGATTTATGTGATTACGCGATGATTTTTTGGGACTATTTTTAATATTTATCGTAAAAATACGTTTATTTTGAGAACTGACACGAATCATATCTACGATGTATATTTGTGACAGGACATGTACGGAAAATAAAGCCACAGGATCTTAAGTGAGTCGTTTCAGTGTTGTACGCAGCGTGTTATATAAACCACGTGGTATTTCTATTGATAGAAATCAAAATGAAGTTAATACGTCGAATCATTTTTAGGAAAACCACAGCATTTTAGCAGGACGAGATGATAATTAAACCCTTTCAACGAATATTTGCCGACCCTTCGTAAAATAGCTGGTTAACCTGAAGTTATAGCTAAATGCACACTTTTTTTTGTTGACTCTTAATAAACATTCAAACGTAAACTAACGGTCAATGATTGCGCTTCTCCTTAGTATATTGTGGGTTCACGGTTAGCCATGAATTGAGTGCATGGATCCTATGGGTTATGGGGGCTCAGGCGTATAAAAAAGAAGACGTTAGATTTTCTTAAAAAATTGTCTATGGGCGATGTTTTGATTTACTACGTAAGCCAATATCAGGCCCTGAAAAATTTCCCATTTTCAAAAATTATCATTTTTTTGTTACTAACAAAAGATAGACTATTCATTTTGAAGATGTTTACCACCGAAAAGTCCTTTTGATTTCTACCGCAGTTAAGTAGCATCTGAATCCGCCCGAACCCTGTCTCGCTATATTGCATAGTACAGTTTATTTGTTTATAGTTCTTATTTGTTCTAATACCTGTCTTCAGGGTAATTTACAAACTACGGGAAAAGACTGGAACCGACAGTGGGCGAATCTAGAAATGGCCGACATTTGTTAAAATGCAGTCAGTCAGTAGGACAAACACTAATAATGATCGAACACGGAGGAAATAGAACCTTTTTTTACTGGTTTTAAACTGACCGGTAACAACTGTTAACTTTGCGGCGGACCAAAACAAAAGTTAACAAAAACGGTAATATTAAAACGTGTTGACTTTTCGGAAATAGAGTTTAATCAATGATAACTTTAAAAAGTTAAACGGATTTGTTGAGTTCATAGACTGCAGTGAACTAAATTGTATTTTATTTTGTTAATTATTTATTATTTAAGTATTATATCACCGTTTATGTTCTATTTGTATTATTTTCATTTTATCTTTTGCAATGCACTACCATATCGTTTATATTCTTATTTAATTTGCTAAATATGTTTGAATTGTCATCCATGTCATAATGGTATTAGAAAAAACTACACCTGGCTTGTTTCGCTATTGCACTTTCATTAAACATCGAACTGACAATGAGTACGGAGCGCAGTTGTGGCGTATGTTTTCGGAAAAGACAGTGTACGAGTAGGCATCTGTTCAGCTAACATTTGTTTTTCATGATAATTGGTCTGGTCTCTAGTGCACTCAATACCTAATTCCATAGCTATAAGCACCTTGTATCTTTATTTTCCAACGTGGGTTCCAAATGCTCAAAACAATTGTGAACTCTTAAAGTAAATACATAAACGTTAACACGCTCAGACGGCTTGTATTATCTCAGTAAACGCAGGGGTAGCAGATGAAGGAAAAACTGACGAGTTTTCATTATTAATAAAATAAACTCGTATTGAAAAGTATCCCGTCAGCAGTTGATAGAGCAGAGAGAGGATTTCCAGTGGTTGGATTTATATTGCACTAAAGGATTGGTTCCGGTGTCGTTTACCTCCTCTTTCACTTCGTCCGATATCTGCGAAAGTCCTTCAAAGTGAAACCTGACACACGACCGTGAGAAAAAAAAGAATGGTGCCAGTTCTGGAATCCCATAAAAGTATCTTAGTCATCCACAAACACACAAAACGTAACTGTTCGAATAAGATTAGCCTAATTAAATGTCTATGCATAGTTAATTTTGTTTATACGTCTCTTATTAGCTTATTTATTATGTAGATTTTTGTCGTGTTTCCTACTGTTAAAACGATCACTTATAACATAACCAGTTAAATTAAAAATGGAGTTTACTCATGTATACCCTCTCAGCGACCAAATCATGTATTTTTTGACTAGTGCATCTGAGCGAAATTGTGTTAATAATAAAATTTGTAATTGTACTAACGAAAATTTGTTTAATAATATTCCAACGAGGTAAGATTGTATGATATATATGTTTCTCATATTATTTTAAATTTGGTTTTAAGAAATTTTGTATTGAAAAAAAATCCATATAAACGAAATAAAGGTCGCTGAATGTGAAGGAACTATATCGAGAGAACTGCGGGACTTGACTAGAGTTCCATTAAATGACTGTGAAAAACTGTAATATTTTATCTCTTAACCTATTTCGGCTAATGATCTACCTTTTCAACAAGTAAAAAAGTAATTAAATAAAACATTAAAACGGTTAGTCATATTTAACATAGCCTCATTAAATTTGCGAAACTAAATGGAGATTTTTTTTACAGTTTGCCGATGATCAGGTGACCACAGCAGATGACCAGCGACTCATTTATGATGCGAAATCTATATTAGAGCCATTGTCCTTTGATGGATTTGGAAGTTAGGACGAATACTAACACGAAATATTTAGCATTCAACGCCAGCTATGATCTTCTACCTTTCATAATGGAATGGGATTTAGTAACGTGTAATGATATTAAATATTTAGGGAGATAGTTACTGGTTGATATCAGATACATATGCTAAAAAAAGCTTGAGTGTTACGGGAAGAATACTGGTAAAAAGACAGTAGGGAATAGTGGGTTACCTTAAATGACTTTTAATGGTTTAAATACATAAATCGACATAATTTCAAATAGTTGTGAGCTTACTTTTTTTTATTTATCATTATTTTATTTTTTCTATGTTGATTTCTGTGCTCAGATGGCTAAATGTTACTTTTCCTAACAAATGATTTTCTTAAATTCCAGATTCTATAAGTACTATAAAAAGAGACCATAAGTATTAGCCAACTATCATTGGTAATACGTTCACTCTACATTCTTGACTCATCCCTTCCAAGTTCATGAAATTCCATAGTAGCCTATCCGACCCTGATCCTGTAGCACAGTCATTGCACTGCACCACTCACCCCTAGTCTCCGAGGAGGACTGAAGCGGCAGTGGCCTCGTGACCTGCTATAATCGCGTGACAGTGGGAGTCCTGGCAATGGCCAGTTTCTCCAATCATGTTTGTAAATATGGTATGAATGAGCACATTTATCTCTTTCTTTAGCAAATTTATATATAATACGTTCACTAATGTAGAACAACGTTGTGATTTTTCACAACACTATATTACTATGGTATTTCCAGCTGAGTATATAATAATTTGAAATCATTTCGTTGCAATTTATCTTTATAAATTATAAATTACACCCTCGGTAGACTCTCACTACCTTCCTGATTCCACTCGCCTCCTTTAGGCATTCCACACCCTATATCCTTCTCATACATCCTTCAAATGGGGGACTCCCCTTAGTGAAAGGCACTCATTAGCCCAAAATAATTTTCCTTTATTTTTCCCACATCCTATTTTTATAAGTTTGAGAGCTAAGAGGAAAAAAAAAAAGTTTCAATTTATAATCATGTCATAATTTTAAGCAGGCATAAATATCTATAATTTAACCGAACATTAATGACATTTAAACTAAACACATACAATTTTTATAAGTAAATAAACGCATATCTGGAAATATTTTAATCCATAATTTGCAATCAAGTGCACAACAAGCGCTGTTTAACACATTTTTGTTTGAGAGCTAACTACTAAAACCATCCAAAAAAACTGGATTGGTTATAAAAGATATACGGTTGGTATTACAAATATACGACGTGATAACATTCAATGTCTCCTTGATTCTCAGTTAGTGGTAATGGATTGGGATCATAGGTTCATGATAATATGACGTCAACGTTTCAATTGCAAGATGAGATTTATTCGTATCTGTCATCTGATCAATTGCCATTACGAATAATACTACATACCGATAGATGATTGGAATTAAAAATAACCCGATGCTCGCTACGTAAATTAAATATATTTAGACTTCCAGTTTTTAATATATACGAATATTTATTCAAACACAAGTAGAGATTAGCTTGAATTAAAATAGGTGAGACAAACGACAACTAATACATTAACTAACAACATAAAAAAAATCATATAACGTTGTTGGGCTCGGATATGTAAGACTCCAAGCTGGCCACGGGCTAGGGTCACTACAACCTCTAGCCGCCGTCCGGCGAGCGCCCAGAAAGAGATAAGGCGGGCTAACCTATGGTCTTTCACCCTGGCTGCCGGCCTAGTCGGCGGGCAGCCTAATTCGTTTTGATCTTACTCCATAAGATCTTAGCAGGTGTGCCCCGACAGTGGACCATGTTCAGGAGAAGAGGTATAGGGTAGGTAGTGTAGGTAGTTTGTGAGGTCTTGGAATGACCACGAATTCACACTCGGTATCTGAGGGTAGGCGAAATCCGTCCGGATCCCAAAGGCGAGTGTGAACCGGAGAGAGGCAGACTGGATTGCCGTGGGAGACACTGGTAGGTAAATTTGCAGGGCCCCGGCAACCGTCGTCCGCGAGGGAGATGTCTCTCCCAAGGAAGTGGTAGTTTTAGCGAGACGAAGGCAGAAATTCCCACTTGGAAGGTGTGGGGTCTTACAACGCCGGACTAAAACATAGCGAGGTTAGGAGAGAGAGATGTAGAGGTAGTTGAATGAGAAGACCATGGTTTTAAGTAGAGACGCAAGCGCCAGTGCAGAGAGAGAGCAGAGAGTAGTGTTACAAGTGACGGTCCGGTATGTTAGGCTAATTCGGTCTAGTCTGGTTTCTTATATCGGCGGCCAGCCGTGGTGGGGATGGGTCCCCAACTGTGGCTGTTCCCCCCACTAGCTTCTCCCCCACTATCACAGACGTCGTGACTTTTATTAAAACATATGGAAATATATTTTCTTGGCCGAGATGAGGGTAACTTATAATTATTCGTAATTAAGGGGTGGCCACAACAAACGTAAAACAATTTAAATATATATGCATGAGAAATAACTGGTGAGCACCGTAAAGCTGAAGTAGACTCTGTAAACGGAAAAAAAACCTTTTACAACCGCAGACTGCAAATCCACACATGAAACATGATGGGTAAGAAGTTAGGATGATTTGGAGGCCGAGAGGCCGACTTATTTCAGGCCCCTGCCGGGGCGGGCCAGGCTTGACCTGGCCGACTACAAACCATTGCCTAGGTACCCCTAGGCTCCACCCTCGGTAGACTCTCACTACCTTCCTGATTCCACCCACCTCCTTTAGGCATTCCACACCCTATATCCTTCTCATACATCCTTCAAATGGGGGACTCCCCTTAGTGAAAGGCACTCATTAGCCCAAAATAATTATAAGTTTGACAGCTAAGGAAAAAAAAAAAAAAAGAAAAAAAAAAGATGATTTGGAAATTATAATTAATGGTTTGTTATTTCACGCTTGTAGGGTGCGTAAGCAGCTAATAGAAGCTTGCCCCCCGTGTTTCTCCTTATTATGAACAATCTTCAGAATCGATGGGGCCGAAGTGTCTTCCTGGCCCTCTTTCCTCCGAACTGACTTCCCGAAATGAACTCTAAAGTAAGACTGAAGGAGAAAAAAAAGCCTCCAGTCAATTCCTAGGAGTGGCCTATCCGAACTACCCTCAATAACTATACCAAAAAACCAAAAACAGATGACCTATATTAGAACTCAAATGCACAAAGAGGAAATGCTTGAACAAATTCGACAAATGAATAAAACCCTTATGTGCTCTTTTATTATGCATTGAAGAAACGAACTAACCAGCTTGTCATAATCTACACTCTCGTGATACAGTTTTCTCAGGGATTTTCTTTCATTACGATTTAATGTAAGAGAAACAATTCAGCTCATAATCGTTATAAAAAACACTTCAATCTGTAAGAAATTACAAAAAGTATTTTTTTAATAATAAAATAAAAAATATGGCAATGCTTCGAATCCATGGATCAAGTAGTTGGACACGTACTATCAGTGTGTATTATGAACATGCTTATGTAGGAATTCTGTTGCAAATATTCAAAATTTGACCGTCGACTAAAATACGACTGAGACTCAAATGTCAAGGCAAAAGATATTTTTTACGGTCCACAAAACAGGTCCACGTTCGCTTAGGGCTTCAAAGGATAAAATGAAAACGTACAAATATATCAAACACATTGCGAAACTCGTAGACTGGGTGTAGGAAAAAAAAATTGACTGGTTGGAATAAATTGAAAATATTTAATTTTTACATTAGAATGGTAAGTTTATTTTTTTTGTAAATATTTGTGGGGTTTCCTTAGAATTCAAAAACAAAAAACTTTTTATGTTTTCATTTGTCAGTACTGGAGACTGATAGTTCCTGATCCACCTGAAGGCATGCAATTTTATATAGAGGCATTTTGACTAGATATTTTCAACTTAATAAAACATAATTAAGGTTTATTAATTAATTATTTACTTGGTGATAAAAAATTAATATTTCAATAAATCACAATGAGTAGCTATAAAATTAAAGACCTCGACGTTCTGACTAATAGGAGGTAATAAATAATCTATTTTAAGGGAATTTAGTGTATTATGGTTACGAAAAGTCGTTAAAACTGTCATCAAACTCGTGGTGACATAGAGTCATAATAGTTAGCATTGTAATTCTCTTAGATGTCCTGATGTTGCTAAAAATAATAGCCCCGTAATAAAAAAACAACGATTTGGCATAATATTGAGTAGGGCGTCAAATTAAGATCCTCTTCGACCTCATCAATAATAGAGCTTTTAGAGTATTACAATTAAAAAATATATAACTGGATTAATGACAGATTATCTTTTGTGTAATGTGTTTAAATGAAACATATGTAGTTGTAGGGTCAAACTTTTATTTAAAACTGAAGTCGTTTTGGATATGAAAATTTGGGGCTCAATGAAGGTTGAGTTTTTCGCGAGATTTCGAGGATCTAATTGTCTGATATTGCATATATACGGCATGATCGGCATAATTTTGCGTAAATTTATTGATTTTTAATTGAAAAATATGATTACTATTGAATATTAAATAAAAAAGTTGGAAAATTATCACTGATATTTAATATTTTATGAATCAGCAAATCTTTTAAATCAAGTGCTGAAGGTACAAGTTATGTACAATTTTATAATTTGTGGCAATCGTAGAAAATTAACTAAAAGTACTTTATCTGAACTGTACAACTGTGGAGTAATTTGATTGCGACTATTTGCCATCTTACGTTCTAGGTGGTGCAAGGCTAGGGAGATAACGCATAGTTCAGTTTGATAGTGCTGTCAACTTTGCACCCAGCTGAGTTCGAGGGTTTCCGCATCTCTTAATTAAGTGTTATTGACGCAATAGTTTATAATTTAGAATAGGTTACCGTAACAGACGAGTTGTTTTTTTTGTTTAATAGAGGCTCATAACAAATTTCTAATTTTATAGTTTGTATGTTCGCATTGTATTATATTTTATTATTTTTTGAATAAATGGTTTAACATAAATCGTTCAAAAATACAAGGATACCAATATAACATTTGAATCGTATAACTCAAACAAATTGATAATAACTCAAACTAACTAAGCTGCTTCAATACATAAACTGAATGGAATAAATAAAATTTAGGGGGCATATAATTGAGTATTTTTAAAAAAATATATAAAAAGGTTTATTATATAATTAAAAATAAAAAGCTAAAATCTCCAAAAAAATGCTACTAAAATTATAATTATAAATTTATTATTAAATTGAGATGGAGTGTTTTCAAAACGTTACCTATTAAATTAATAAAATAAACTAATTCAAAAAAAATCTTAATTTATAAAATAATTTAGCACTTTAACAATTAATCAAAGAGATGCTTGTCCGATTTCCGTAAGATTATTTATAAATAACTATAGTACATGCACTCTGTGGGTGTCTCAAGACTAATCCATCATGCATTCGCGATCGAGTCAGTATTGGAGCATGATAGGAACCCAACTTCATATAGAATTCTCGAATATTACATAACTCGAATAGGAGATTCTTTTGTTGTTCACATCATTTATATCACCAATGGCGTATCTGCTTTCATCAATGCAAACGTGATAATTCAAGAACCGAGAAACTAAATAGTAACGCTCTGTCAAGATGGTTTAAAAGTGATTGACGATTAGTCATGTCTAAATCCTTGAACTACATATAAACAATTTTATTTATTTGACAATTATTAAGATTTGGTTCCGAGCAAAGAATATCGGTAAGTCACGCTTTATTGGCTAGTCTATTAGTTATTAATGAATTTTTATATCCTAGACACAGGTTTTGGCTATCACAACCCGTCGTAGATTCAGGAAGCTTTCACAATCCGGAACATGAATAATCTGTGACTGAATTGCTAATTTTTATTTCCCCCCAAGATTAGACCGTTTAAACATTTTAATGGCACAATAACAACTGATAGTATATTATAATTTTATTGGTAAAGTGTTTTATTTTTTTCAGGAGAACGTAAATAAGCAATCTGTTGATACATCCAGAGCCATCGCATCTGCACATTTGGAACGCATTATTCAAGGTATGTAATAAAATGAAATTATAGCTTATAGTTAATAATATTTAACCAATTCATATTTTAATCTTTGTCTTCTTAGTTATGAGAAACAAACTGGTGCTCAAAATTATAGTAGGAAATCGGCAGGTGTTTTTTAGGGTTTCATTAGTTTTTTTCAAAACCAGAAACTTGTAAGGTTTTACATCTGGGTTTTTAATTATCTCTATCATAACAAGAAGAGTATCTAATTACGACATCCTGGTTAATAATATGTAATAAATATGTGATAGTGCTTCATTTGTTATTAAAAAGTCATTGAATCTGACATCAAAATGTGTTTGCATGTTTTTGGCAACCTCAGTTTCATTTCAAGTGTTGATATTTTGGGTGGATGTTTTACTTGATGCACAAGAGATAAAAAAAAAGAAGTATCCCCATGAAAAATATTAAAGGGTCGACCGAGTTTAGGGGAGGTCCCATTTTTGAGCCTGGGTCTTTGGTTGATAACAATGTTTTAACTTTCTTTCGTTCCGTTGCTGAATTGTGTCTGGTCACTATTTCCATGAGCCCTGAGTCCGAACTGGCTTCGGATTTCAAATTATTTGGGTTCGGAAATTCAATTAGCCACAACTTTTGAGAAAAATAAGGTTGAAGGAGAAAAAAACGGAAAAAAAATTGAAAATCATATGTTTATTTAACTTTTTAGTTTTTGGGTGTAATGAGTATTTGCAATTCAAGTGACTCTTTTGTGAGCTTAATTCAATTTGAACAGAAGATAAATATTTTTTTCTTGTATAACTGAACTAAAAAAGTGTTGAGAAAGTATTTACATTAAATTTCGCGTCAAATGAATAAAATGCAACAGGATAGCTTAATCTCCCAGATTAAATTTGAATTTCAAAGAATACTAATACGGAAATCACGTTTTTTGGGATGACACTGTGACGTTCGCTGCCCGAGTTCTTTGTTAACTTATCGTCATTCTTATCTAGTTGATCTCATTTGACGCAATAGATAATGTAATTAAAAGTTCACTTAATTCAAGGCTGAAGGCGTGCTGTTAAATTATTCAAATGAATCAAAATCGAGAATGTTTAAGATTGTACTATCATGTCTTTAAAGGAAGCGTTTCAGGGCTTAGGTCCAGATAAATCCTCCTTAGCTCATTGTTAGCTAAGGAGTAAATTTTATTTATTAATAAATAGTAATTAACTAAGTAACTAATTAATTAATTAGTTACTATAAATAGTAACTTTTGGGGCGTAATCACAACAAAAAATTGGTTCTTTCTTTTTAAAATATTAGTAGCGTCACTTAAACCAACTTCAATAATACTAAACAACTTTTCGCATATTTACAAATAACAAACAATAATTATATGTCTGTTTTGTTATGACGTTCTATTGATAGGTATTTAATAAGGTTAAGCCGTTATGATACTGATTACGCAAATTAGTCATGTTAACACTAGACCAAATTACCATTTAGTCATTAAGTGATTTTTGCCATCGAATTTTAAATCAAAACTTTTGGTGTTAGAAGGATTTTTTTTCTCGAATGATAATAATAATGAAATGAAATAAACTTTAATCAAAGTATAAATATTCATCTGATACGGTGAATGTCATCACAGATGACTACATAAAATGGCCCAGCTGGTACCCTACAAAGGGTACGACACAAAGGTGTGGAAGCCATAAAAGGTTTAACAACTAGTGACGGAAGAACAAATGGATGAGACCCACTGACTCATGGAATACCCTGACTAGGTACGATAGCGGGAATGTGTCTTAACGGGAGCCTTTAGCCAACACAGTCATGTCAAAGCTATGAACAATTAACACCTAAAGACGGAAGAACAAGGAATGTGCGACCCCATCGCCGCTCCTAAAATGGAGTGGGGATAACTTCTGGCTATGTAAACCTCAACATTAAACCTCTGGTATTTTTGCTCTGCCTGAGTTCTTATTATTATAGTGTATTTAGTAATGTTGGACATCCGGGCTGCCCTTCCCTACAGGCCCAGAGGGCAAAGCCCTTTTAGATTCCTTCCTCAAGCATACCGAAGACTAGTTATAAAATTTAGGTAAATAAGAATTTTGAGGTCACTAAAACTAATCAACGAAACTGCAGTTTATTGGTATGTAGCGTCATTAATTATATTATATATTAGTCATTAATTATATTTTCACAAAAAATTAATATATTTTAAAACTAATAAATCATTCTGTTACATCAAATTTGTGATTCATTGCTTTATCAGATATTCACTTTAGGCATGATGAGTATAAATTGTCATTTTTTATATTAAAAAATGAATGAATGCTAGATCAATTTAGCCTCCCTAATAAGGATTGCAATAATTCACTTCATTATTTTAATGAATTGATATGAGTATGCTACAAGTCATTCCGATACTAGGCTGTTAGAACTGTTGGGTTTTCGAGGTTTCTCAGACAAACCTGAAATATTATTTCCATAGACCAGGGGTGGGTCCTTTTGATGAAAGGGGGGCACAATTTAGTCACAACATAATAAGGCCACATTTCAGAAAAACACTCAGTTTGGTTTTCGTATACGTTTGTTTTCAGAATCTCAACGCTAAAAGGCTCTTATATTGTGTGGAGAATAATAAATATAGAATTTGATGGTTTAAATCAATTGTCTTATCGTTGAAATATTTTCTAGCTAATCGTTAAATTCATATGTTTTCTTAAAATATTGTTATCTACTCAACCAGCAAATGATTAATCAGTTTACAGCTTTCCGTAAATCTTGAGTAAATTATTCTTAATTTTGATAAGATTAGCATTACATCGATATTTTATTTAGGTATCATAAAAATTGAAATGGCTATCTATTATAAATATTTTTTTTCTAGCCTATGCCAACAATATTTGTGGAATAAATAAAATTTGTGTGAAGACGACCTTGTAAAAGAATTATTTTGTTGGTGTTAAATGGAAGTTGTTTAATAACGCACTAGAGTACAACGAATTAAGGTTATATCTATTGTTGTGAGTCACACTTAATTTGCTTTTGGAAATAAGGTGGTTATGTTAATACCAATTGACCGACTGCGTAATCTTCTCTCTCCAAAAGGGGAAAAAATCCTTGCCAAAATCGTAGGTAGGAGGGCAAGAGAACTTGCTTTCTCAATGTACTATCTGGGTATAAAAATGGATAGGCATCTCCATTTCTCTACTCATTATAGTAATAAAATAGAAAAAGTACGACACAGGTCTTACCGGCTATCGCACTTGCTAACTTCACCTACCCTGTCGCTTTGTTTCAAACTGATGATCTATAAATGTGCCCTCCGGCCAGCTCTGCTGAACGGTGCCCCGCTATTTACCCACTTGACTGACAATACAGCCAAATATCTCCAACATTTCCAGAATGGGAGGATGCGAACATATACAGGTGGCCAGACATACCTCTCTCGAGAGGTTAAAGAACGCTGACCTGCACCCGTTGCTTGGTGTGTCGTCGGTGGGTGAGTTCATCCGCCGGAGACACATCAAGCTTTTTGACTCGTGGCAGCACCTGACCAACCCAGTGTTTAACACTATGGCCCTACACCACCCCTCCCGCATCGATGGCAACACACTGTTGGGGAAAAAATAGGTTAAGAATTAATATGTAAGTTAGTTTTAAGTTCTATCAAAAAGGCGAGCCCCATCACCTTTATTAGTCAGTTTAGTCCAGTCACGTATAATGTGTATCATTTGCTTGTTTATTCATTATATACTTTTTATAAAATTACAAAACCTGTATATAATGTAGCGATGCTACAGGAAATACAAAAATAATTTGTAAATAGATTCGCCTGAGAATCTATAACTATACATAATTATTTGTAAATTTAAAGGGGCTATGAAAGGAAAAAAAAGGTCATCGAACCATTACTTTTAAAGTTTGATTCCTCAGCGGAAGGGAGAGGCTCTACTTTAGTTTAACTTACGTGGCAATCGTTGGATAAATACTCCCACAGATAAAATCATTATTTAAAAACTGTAATCAGGCTAAACCATATTATTGCGTTACAGTAATAGATAGACTTAGACGTTAACTGGACAGATGTCTCAACATAACAATAACTGTCAGGTTGTTCGTTTTACGCTGGTAGTCGTAAAAATGATTCGATCGGTCAGACATTTTGAAGATACACACTAAAGCATCTGGAAATAGGCCATTTTTGGCTATAATACAATAGCGTAAAGTGGGGTGAAATTGGAACATTAAACAAATCGGGCTAGCTTCACTACCTCGAAGTCTGGGGAGTATTAAAGATGCCATTGTGACAAAAATGTCAATGTTTCAAAAATCTTGAAAACCAACTATAGAAATCGTGTATCCATAACACGTTCCAAGCCGACTTTTTATGTATTTATTTAAAAGTTTCATCATTTGTTAAAAAAGCTATATTGAGTGACCACGATGGTTTAAGAAATAAAATAAAGATTTTTTTTATAGATAAAATCAACTAGATGGTCAATTATAAGATCAGAAGGTACTCTCCCCGAGTCCCACGTGCATAGCATAACTCGGTATGGTTTCTCCGCTTGATATAAAAAAATAAATACTTTAGTCAGGTAAACGACAAAATAAATAAAAATTGCTGAGGATACTGATCTATGGATCATTTAGTTTTCATCATTGAATCGCTCTTCGTTGAACGACTTATTCTATAAATTTAGCGTACCAACGAATGTCCTTTAACATTGTTACTAATTGTTTTGTACTTTTCTTATATTTAACTATTTGTAAGAACTATTACTGGGGATGACACAGGCTGCTTGAGGATAGTTAAATATAATATTTACTTCTGAGGACATCCTCGAACAAGATGGGGTGTCAACTCCTCGCACCCTCTGCCTCCTTCCGTATTGACGACGGCACGCCTCAACCTAATGCGAAAGAGGAAGTTTTTGGTTCATTTTTGTATGCTAAACATTTTTTTCTGGGTAGGATTTCAATGTGCCCTATTGACGTTTCCGCTTCTGGTCAAAGTGTAACGTGTCTGTCCGATCTGTTCACTACAGCCTTGAAAAAAACTTGTCTCGTTCGTTCAGCCTGGATTATGCATGGATCCAGTTTGAAAACCATCAATGCCAGCTGGGATATTTTTAATGTCAGAGTCTATTTTTAGTGTTTCAGACGAATTCGCTTCCGCCTCTGACTGCAGTCAAATGAAAGGTCATCATTTGCGCAAACTAGTTGTTCCTTAGATCAGTAACCTCAAGGTTTTTTTTTATTTAATAGTTTTTTAAAACTCAATTATGAACGATATATAAAATCTTTAAATATTTTATTGCTTCCGTGCTGGAGTTTTCCCTCAGAAGATGAAATATTTAAAGATAATGGCCAAGTCGAGCCCATAAATTTTATACATATTTTTTTCTCCATATTTCCCATGTTTGTATTTAACCAATAACTAAGGTGATTTGGAATATACGTTTAAAATTGGAAACTGATTGAGTAAATTTTATGACTTCTATCGCAGAAATTACAGGTAGAAGAAAGAAGCCTTTCTCTTGATAAAATTACTTCTTAAACAAGAAGTTTTTTACTATGGTATTGAGCCACTATTATTTATAATAATTAACAATCAAATTCTAAAGAAAAATTACTGGCAAGATCAGGTCTCGAACTCATGACCTCCTCAATATCTAGTCAGGGCCTTTTTGCGAGAGTTTAGAACAGAGATGATTCATATTGGGTAGGTCGCCACTCGAGGCAGGGCAGCTCAGTTGGTAGAGCTCCCGACTTATTAATAATTAATCGCTTTATGAACGTTTACATAACTAGCGCGTTGCTCTCATCCATAAATGGGTTTAGTAAGTCTATTATCAGTTTTTTGCGTAATGTTGCTTCTTTGAACATTCGCTAATGAAGTCAACAAGCATTAGATAACCGACCAACTTGAGTTCTTTCATATGCTATTCTAGCATTGTGCCGACCAGACAGGAAAGTTCAGTTCATCAATACTCGCACAACTTGCTAAATACTTGATAAAGGTGTGCTATTTATCCTGAGCCATTGGCCACTGAAGCTACATCAAAGGGATTTAGTTAATAATCTGGTAAAAGGCAAACCCAGGATACAGTTAGGAGTTCCACTAGTCATGGCACATGGTACCTTTTTTTATATGATAGGAAAATATTTATTTTATGAGTACAACTTTGATTAATGACCCTTTGTTACGTTTATTTTTAGTATATGTTTAGTTTTATTTAGAGGTTATCATCCCTCTACATGAAACTGGGGGTGAAAAAAAAAATACAAGCACAATTTTGATGGAAGCTTTAATGGCTTTTTGGTAATTATAGTCCATTAAAGTGCCAACACATGATTCATATTATTAATCAGGTTGTAAAGATCTTTAAATTTATTCCCTGCTCAGTGCGTTATTAAAAAAATTTAATTCCTGATAAATTTACTCGATAAATGACTGAAAGGATTCAATATTATAAGTATGGTATGAACGAGTTCATTTATCATAATAAGCCTATCGTTTTTTCCAATAAAGATCTAAAAAAAAGTGTTATGAGAGCATCAAATAGAACTACCATGTTTAATGTTATGCTTCTAACAAACTCTTGTTGGGCTAACAGGTTGATGGCACTTTTCTGTAGTTATAATTTACTTTAAGGACGATCTTTAATTTAATTCTCTTCTAGTTATGGAAATATTTGTCATTTCCTCCCAATGTCAAATTGGACCTCTATATAAATTTTAATTCTTTAGCTTCAACTGGTGAAAGCCAAGACCATAATAGGCATAAGTAAGCACAGGGTAAAAAAATAATGTTTCCTAGTTTTGAAAAAAACAAAACAAATCCCTACAGACCAAATCAAAGAAACCACTGTTATTGTTCTCCTTTGTTTACTGATGAACAGTGGTGCTTTTAATGATTATAAGAGACAGCAAACACATTCCAATACAGAAGCAACACCGGTCAACAACACAGTGCGTTGAGACCAAACAGTTGCCGGATCGACGAGATCTGTTGAGCAAGTTGACCCCCGCCCCGTAGCTGATAAAGGCCGCGGAAGGAGTTAACAAACGCCGACAGTTCCACACGGGCAGTGCTTCTCGCCGGCAGTGCCAACACTACTCGGTCAAGGTAAGGGACTCCGTGTCGCCTTATCAGTGTTCACAGATCCATATTGTGCATTATTTACAGTGTTCTGATATATACTATGCCCTTCACCATTATTTTATTAATAACAAGATTTATTATTTATTAATACCCAAAGAAAAAATTGTATCGGGGCACGAATTAATTTTGTCTTTGTCTAACTATATTAGATTAGATTCCATAACTGATCGTAATTAAGTTATAATTTACGACATTTAAACGTCTGCTCAAATGCACACATGAAAAGTTACTTGCTTGTCAATGGATTGATATATATGCCCACACTAGTAATGTATTGTAATTGAAATAGGGGGATAAAACAACGTTTTAAAACAATAGTCAGTAATAAGATAAATAAATAAACAAGATTGATCTATAGTAACAATTTAATATAGTTTATGGTCTGCCTACAGTAATCCAGACTTAGAGGTACTAGGAGGATTTGGATTTTCAATTTTTTTTTCTCAATAATCTGCCTTACCTTGTTTATAGAAACCTAGTTATATCCACAAGGAATACAACAATATAAAACACGTTTGCTACAATTAGTTATTAATACACTAATTAAAATGTGGTTACGGGTTGGTCGCTGTTCTGGCATTCCGGAGCCCTTCGCTTGGGTGCAACAATCATACTGCATCTCACAAATACTTTATCATGAAGACAATTTGTTTTTGAAACATTTACTGCCGAAAGAAAATCTTATGTTTCACCTTTAAAGTTATTTTCTGAAAATTCAACATATTTAAAAAAAATAATCCTTATTTTCTATTATGGATATTTGAAATGTAATTTGGAGCGAATCCAAAATGC
The DNA here is from genome assembly GCA_930367205.1 of Acanthosoma haemorrhoidale. Lineage (NCBI taxonomy): Eukaryota > Metazoa > Arthropoda > Insecta > Hemiptera > Acanthosomatidae > Acanthosoma > Acanthosoma haemorrhoidale. The sequence goes on along the minus strand of OV884015.1, from coordinate 81,467,134 downwards.
AAAATTTGAAGTAATTATCATCAAATATTTAATTTTCCTAAGTTGTAGCTATAATGTGTTTAATTATAGGATGGAATTAAAAAAAAAAAAAAATCACATAGAAACAGATTTATAATCACACACATGATGTCAATTATCAAATATATAGGAAAATAATAGCAAGATCAAAAATGTAAAATACAAGCCCTGAGGTAATGGGAGGATTTTTACTTTTCCATGCATACGAAAACGTAAACATTGTACTAATGTATATAAGTTAGATGGTTTACTTGTTTATTTTTATCTTCATCTTCCGATCATACCTTGTTTACTATGAAATACTGGGGACTAGAGAGCCTCTTGGGCCCGGTCTGTTTCTAAGAGCTGGGGCTGCTCTCGTCCTATCTCGAGTTTTCATCAGTGGACTCCTAAAATATGTTAGAAGTAGTAAACAAGTATAGTGTTAGGTGTGGTTGTAGTAGTAAACAACAGCATCCAAAACGGCAGTAGTCTAAATGTGATACACCCAAATTGCCAAAAAATGCACTTTTACTTTTAAACTGCGCAGTGATCGAATTTCTACCTCTCTCAGCATCTGACGTCAATAGGTCATTAGACTCTCATTTTCAAATGCCATTACAAGAGATTTGGAGGAACACCATTGGATGATCCGTAGGTCCTCAAGGGAAAACATTTTTATTTTCTATTGAAGTTTTCATTGGAACAGAAACTGGAAGATTGGATCATGTGTTTCTTTGCTGCCTTTTGATTACTTATACTAATTATTATTTTACCATAGATTACTATTTGATGTATTTATTGTAAATTATAAGGAAGCATCAATATATACTTTATATATAAGGAATTATAATATTTAGACGAGTAATTATATTCTTGTATTAATATATTTTTTTTTTTAATCCACAGTTATCAAATCTGTCACTAAAATGGAATGCACCCATCCAAAGTGGATATTGGACAGGCGAGATTCTGGTTTTCTTTTCTGGAGGAGGGAAAATGAATGCAAAAGAAGTGTCAAGTTCAGATGTGATGTGGAGGTAATGTTGAATTAATTTAAATCTAACAGATTTATACAAATATTATTTATTTTTTACTTATTTACTAGTCTCTTAATTTTGTAGCTATGTGTTTCTCTATATGTAATTAGATAGTGACTATATCTTATACATTTTTATATGCATGTACTGAGCTTCCCAAAATGGACTTGCCATTAAACTTCTAATAAGCAAACTGTAACATAAGCGAACACAGAGAGATATTTCAACAGAGAATCTCTATTCAGTAAGGAATTTTCAACTGTCAGAAAACACGTATCCTGACAGTCAACAAAAAAGTCTTAACTATTCAACTGTGGTAGAAAGCATAACTAGAATACAAAAAATTTTGAACAATTTAAAATACATGTGCCAGAAATCCTGAAAAATGAGACAAAAAATATATTGAAAGTAGTCTGAACAGTCTAATTAAATGTTTAATTGCCACTATGGCACTAACTATTGCCAACTTGGAGCTCTTTGAAATAAGAGAAGTCTTTGGAAATATCTTGTTGGGATGGAAGCATAAAGTAGAATACTTGGAGAAGGGACATCTATAGATGGTTGTGAATGACCTCATGAAATGAAGTATATAATTTACAGTTACAGGTGAAAAAAAAAAAATTCCCTGTCTCTTTAGGAACCTTTATAACACTTCTACTCCCCGTGAGCCTGGATAAATTCTTTAAATATTTTGTTTATTGTTCCCTTAGAATAATCAGTGTTTACTAAAGTTAAGGTAATTTTATAAGAAAGACATATTTATAGAAATCCTACTTATCTGTTGAATCATAAATTAATTTAAATCAGTGATTAGTTTACTGACTAAGCTTAGGAATGATATATATCTGTACCTCGGAGGGATACAACACTATGTCCATTTTTTTGTCCAAGTGAAAAAAAAACCGTAAAAAAGTTTTTTTTTCATTTTATAACAACTGCATGATGTAAATAACAATAAATAGAATGTTCTGGTAAAATATTGTTTCAACATCTCAATAAATAGCTGTGCCAATACAAACACTTTTTGTTGAAAAAAAGTTTAAAACTCCTCTCCTGTAAAGTTATGAAAATGAACATAGTGTTGTATCCCTGCGAGGTACAGATATATATATTTTAAATTATCAAGTCAGTAAAAAAAAACAAAAAAACCTGTAACATTCAAGGTCCATTAATTGATTAGGATTACTGTAGTCGAGCTTCGGTTTTTGTACTGTAGTTATCCCTACAGCTTAGTGGTTAGAATGTTGACTCTCACTTATAGAGACCCTAGTTAGATTCCGGGCTCCCCTACGGATTTTTTCTTTGTGGGGGTCAGAGGCTGAGTAAGCCTCCACAAGAATAAATGATTCTCCAGCTTACAAAACCAAAATTAACTGAGAGATAAAAGCCTAGCCTACCAATTACGTGACAACCAACTCCCAGTCGATCTTACCTCGAGTTGCAGTAATTCTATGGGATCATAAATTTATTGAATAGTATACCTAATAATCTTGAGTATGAAATGTATTTTTTTAAATTATTGTCAGTAAAAAAAAGGAATAAAAATAATTAACATTTGATGCTTGTTAATCTGCCTCAGATTCTCCCCAACTCATTTAAGTGACAGGGGTGAGCCCTGTAAGATACTTGTGACCTAAAAGTTAATGGCTTTTTCTAGCCTTAGCTAGGGAAAATTATTTTGCTCACTGTGAACTGAGTATTATAAATAAAAATAAAATAAATTGAACTTATTTGAATTTACTTACTTGTTTATTGTTTACTTACATATTTGAAGTTATTTTAAGGAGAATTTCATGGCTCTCATATGGCGTAGTAGTTGTAACTGCCTTGTGGTACGAAGGTTCATATGCCTAGATAGAAATTAAAGTTATTTAATGACTAGATCTCTTCTGATAGTATACATAGGTGGTCTGAAAAGTTTCCGACCTCAACATGAAGATGATAATAAAATAAATAAAAGCTAGTGAAATAAAAGCTAAAATAAAAGCTTAGGTCGGAAACTTTTCAGACCACCCTCATTTATTACTGTTCAGACCACCCTGTTTGCTCTAAATGGGAGCGCACAAAATCATAAAATAATTTTAAAAAAAATAAACAAACCAAGTGTTTTTCAAAATACTTAAATATTTATGTTTTTATATTAATTTTTTTGTTTTAAATACTCAAGGAATCATATTCATATTTTTCTTCTTCCATCAGGTACTTGAATTTCTCCCAGTAGAAGAAGATAGAGAAGAAACAGCACAACCCTCGGCTCTGGCTGCTGCAATATGTTTGACATTAATAGCTGCAACATTAAGTTATCAGTGGTTAATTTATTAACTTATCGAAACCCAATCCACTCTGAAGATAATTGAATGTAAATTATGTTTTTGTTGGATTTAGGAGGGTATAAAATTTCATTCTGGAAGGCAGTGCATTGTATGTTGAAGTCAACTTATGTAAAATTAACATGATATTCCATTATTTATACGTGGTTTTTTGACATAAATGTATTGATATATTTTTGAAAAAAAACCCTATAATTTGTCGGCTTTTTAGCATATGTTACCTTGTTTGACTATTGGTCATTACAACTAGTTAAAATTTAATATATTACTTTCAGTAATTATTTCATATATTTCACTGATAAAATTTGTAAAGTCTTTTTATGGCTTGTACGAATTGAAATGTGACTGCTTTATAAGACTAAACTGATTGTAATTATGTTGTAACAGTTTCAGTTTCTTTTATTTGTAAATTTTATTTATTTTACAAAAACATTTTACTATTATAACAATACAACTTAAGTATTATTGATTTTAGTAATTTTTATTTATGATAGATATTTATACTTTACAACTGAACTAGCCGTTTTATTGAAACTTTCTTCCTCGCTTCAAAATGCATTTTTTTAGTCAATGATTTAATTGTAAATAACTTAAAAATGTGATAAGTATTTTCCTTATTTTAGAACCACTGACTATTTGCTTTTATAAAAAATTTTATTAATGAATAAGTTCAGATTTGTTTGTTATTTAATCATTAATAAGTCAAAATCATAGTTTCGAGATTTGAGTCATGACTGAAAAGCCATGACTTATTTGCAAATATACATAGTAAATTATTTACACTTTACAGATTATTCATTTTTCTAGAGTAATCAATGTTAATAATAGACCGTATATGCATATATTAACTCATAGAATGTTATATTTATAAAAAGTTTGGAATCATGGTGTAATATTATGTATGACCCTTCAATTATTTTGTATTATTGTTATGTTTTTGTATGTTGTACTAGAGTTTTATTGGCATATTTTTAAATAAGTGAACTTTATGTAATTTTGTACTTTTATTATACTATGTTCTCACATACTTATATGAAAAAGAAAAATGTTATTAGAATTAATGATTATTTTATATTTTCTTAACATGTTTTTACTACATTACTATCTACTATTTTTCCAAATAAATTTCTATTTTTCAAAAACTGTGCTATACAATGGATTTTAAAATTTGTGTTTGAATGTAAATATGTATAAAAATTAAATTATTATTTTTAAAATGCTGATTTTTTTATTATTACCATCATTTTTTAAAAAGTATTTCAAAGTTTAATCTTTTAACATTTTTGTATGATTAATGTAATTCAGCTACTTCTTACTGATCTCAAAATTACGATGATCATATTCGTTTGAGTTAAAAAGTGGACATGGTTTCAATAATACTTATTATATACTCAGGATATATGAAATAGTAAAATTATGGAAATAGGAGCTTAATACATCAAAATGATGGTATGATCAGTAACCTAACACATAAAAAATTGTAGGTGGATGTAGGGGAATCCTATATTTTAACAAGATGCACTAGGGAAATTTCTCTTGGTTTCGAACAACGATACAAAGTACAGTTATACAAATCACCAGTGTCTTTGTTATTGGGAAGGGATAATAGATTATGGATACTGTTAGGGAAAATATACTAAATGATGAAATCAAAAGAGAAGGAATGAAATTGTTATCCCATTTTAGGGGGGAGGGTATAAATACTAAATTTTTAATCATCTAAAATAAAAGTTTACCTATAGTTTTTATTGAAATTTGGAAAAAATTAACAGAATGGCAGGGCTGAAAATGATAAAAGAACAATTGCACTTCATTCAGAAAAAATTTTCAAATAGGACATATGTTATTTAATAAATGTTAATTTTAATAATTTAATGAATGTTTTGTTTTAGTCAGGAATTACAGGATGGTAAAAAAAAAAAGTTATACTAATGACTTAAAGGGTGCACAAGTTAGGAGTCCACTGTTTTGTATTTGATATTTGGTTTATTCATAATTTAGAGTGACTTGTAAACATTTGAGAAGTGTAGGTTTTAAAATATAGAGGAGTAGATACAATTTGATGTTAGTGTTGTCTGGCAGTCTTTGGTTTTTAATTGATAAAGATGTTCTACATTTGAGAGTTGTCTGAAATAGGTTTGGTTCTATTTGTCGATGCCTCAAAAAAGACTTAATTAGGACACCTAACTTTAATCAAACTTTTTGTTTTCATCCTACCTGAGATCCCTTACCTGCATATGGGTTAGATAATGATCAAGAAACTGTAGTATTTACAATTTTATTTGTAGGATCTTAATCTTTTGCAGCATGAATCCATGGTAATAAAATATAATTTTATATTATTAATCATATCATTTTCTGGACCCTTCTATGCGGAGACTGACAAAAACAGCAACCCGTGCACTAGGAAAAGGCTTGAATCCGTCAACATCACAATGTGTAGAAAAACATTGAACTGTTGAAGACCAAGGGATGCAGATGCTTTGATGAGATCTACTGAATAGAAACTGATGACTTGACGAGGTATGCTGAAATTGTCACCTCCCACAAGAGCAGTTTAACAGCAGTTATTATAATAATAGGTATAATTATCCTGACATTCACGAAAAGTTCGAGGTCCCCACCATCACCGAAGCCTTCAGAAGAAGACATATCAAATTCTTCGACTCGATGAAACATTGCCAAAACCCCCTATTCCAAGACCTCACACCCCCACCACTACCTGCAAGATGGCAAATCTCTAGATCTGGGAAAGCAGACCAAATGGTGGACATTACGGCCATTGGCCAACCAACAACAGGCCTCTGACGGGCACCCATCACTGCTTTCCAACTGAATGAGCTTCCACTACATGCCTAGAGAGACTCTAGGCTCAGCCTTCAGTGGACTCTCACCACTGCACCGCAACATTTCCACCTCTACCGAGGCTTCCCACACTCCTTAATTCCCTCACTCCACCTTCAAACAGGTACTCCTAGTAAAAGGATCCGCTCACCCCAAATAAATTCCCTTTATTTTTCCCTTATCTATAATCTTAAAAATTTGAGAGCTAAGGGGGAATAAAAAATGTAGATTATAATTATAATGTAAATAGGTACAATGACCAGATAATGTAAAAAAAAAAAAAGGAGAATATATAGCAAATGTATTTCCTTCCCGAAAGAAACATTTTTGAACGAGTTCAGGGAATGACAGTTCAAAACAAAAGAGGTTTAATTTGGAGCTAGAGGCACTGTACCAAAGAAGATAGTTTCTTCAAGGAACTAGGCATTTTTTTTTTTTTTTTAGCTCTACCATGGGAGGGATTCCTGTCCCAGATGGGGCTCTCTATGAATTTACTTGAAATAATCCACTAACATTTGCATTAATCACAAAAAAATTTAAATTAACTTTATTCATGTAATAACCCAGTTCTTTCCAGAATTTATTTCGTAGATTTGACTATGTATATGTGTGACCCCACAGATCATCCCTGTATATATTATTGCATATTCCTAAAACCCTACAAAGAGGAATTATATAGTTACATGACTGATAATGGTCGTATGTATAGAATGACTTGATTTAAGGTTAGAGTAACTTAATTGATATATATATATATATATATATATATGTATATAATTATAATTTTGAAAAATAGGTAGGCATTTGTAAATGGAATAACTATACACCTTATTTGAAATATGTGCTTTATTTAATCATTTGTTATTTATTATTTAATCACTGAAGCGTATTCAATTGATTAAAGTTTGATTTAAGTGAAATCATGTTTGTTGTGGTTGAAAAAAAGTTTAAATGGATTGTATAAACGTTTAAAGATGACTGAAGAGGGTTAAGGTTAATTGTATGAATTTACATTTCAATAGACAAAAAATATATGCATGAGGGTGACTATTGGTTAAATATAACTTAGCTGGTACACAAATTTAAGACAAAATAATCAATACAAGTTATACATTTCTAATAGAGGCTTACCACTCACATGAACATTTAAATTATTCAAGAAAAAGTTGATTGTTGAATACTTTCCAAAGTTCATGTTTTATCATATTGATAAAATGTTATTATCTGAAAGGCTTCATATGCTCCAATATAGGTATGACGTACACAGTTTTTTTTTATTACAGAGATATTGGATGAGCAAAAGAGCAATAAACTTTGAAAATGGCCTTAAACACTTGATCCCATTTGTGATATCTTATCATGAGATTTTAAAAGTAATTTGCTATAAGATAATAATGTGCAAAACAAATTACAGTACAACCAAGCTTAATTTTATTGAGGTAATATTTAAATCACTGAATCAACAACAAACTGAGAGAACAGTATACAGATGACCACCAATCTAGAGTAGATTTGCCAAGACAATGAAGAAAACCCAGATAAAACACTAATAAATCTCTTTAAGACTGCACTTTTATAGAAAAATAAAAATCATGCCAAATGCAAATGATGAATAAAAAAAGACAATTAGTGACTAAATAGTCACAACAAAATCATCTGGATACATGAATTTGTATTTAATTATTAACTAACAGGTGTTTATTTTTCAGTAGGTAGTATATTACTCTATAGTATACAGACTATAGCAATAATAGCAATAATGCAAAACTGTTTTCCAAAAAACTTTGTATGCGAAAGCTAAAATAGAATTTAAGAAGTGTGCCATGATTGATAGTTTAATGCTTCCATTCCTCTAGTAGGGAATTGACAGATTTGAGATCACCTTTGTTTTCTATCATTGTTATTATTTTCCCACAGGTGTTCAAGTTGGTTCCAGTTTGTGGACTAATCGAATAATGTACTACGATCACACCATTACCATTACATCAGGTATGCATATATTTTTTATTTCAATTAATATATGGTTGTAATAACTATTTAAAGTATTCTTTTCATACAATTACTACTTTAGTTAAAAGAGGCCACAAATTTAAATGAAAAAAGCATTAAAGGAAAAATATTTGTTATTTTCCACTTCTCAAATGTCCAAAAACTTTTGAACTGGCTGTATGCCAGTGGTTAAAAATATGTTGCAGGAGTTCTCACTAATGTAAAGTGTTTTTTTCCCATAAAGATAAAAAAAACAATCAAAACTATGATCATGACACTGGTCAAAAGCACAGATAGATAAAGTGAGTTTGGCGATAAAAGAAATAATATAATTCATAATATAAGAAATACACAGAAATTAGCGAGTTGCTTTTTGTGTAGCTTCAAGTAGATAATATAAACCTTTAAGTGCTCCTATTAAAGTTTTGGGTGTAAAGCATGTATAGACATTAAAACCTTTAAATTGGACAAGGATGAAGTTATTGGTTGGTCGATGGTAATTAAAGGCTTTTTTTTTTTTTTTTTTTTTTTTTTTTTCTAAGCTCTCTAGTTAGAATTTTCGGATGAGGGATAAATATAAAATATTTAGGGTGATCGGATCCTTGTACTAGGAGGACCTGCTTGAAGGTGGTGTGAGAGGAGTGAGGAGTGTGGGAATCCTCGGTGGAGGTTGATTGTTATGGTACAGTGGTGAGAGTCCACTGGTGGCTGAATTAAAGGCTTAAACCCTTCTAAAAACCTTAAAAACTAAAGAATTATATCTGTGGTAGTTAATTTACGGGAAAGAACAGAAGGAATAATTAATAAAAAAATGAATCAGATTGAGTAAGAAGTGGAGAACATAGTACCCCTTAGACCTACCTGAGTCCTTTTGATAAATAAAATAAAGTCAAATAAAACATTAACATAAAGACAAAACTACTGATATCGGATGGGACGCATTAAATAAGCGATTTAAATAGTTGCTGGAATATATTTTATATTATTTTTGCGTCACGCTCTCGAGGCATCTTAAAAGTTACCAAGATTCGCACGACTTTTCAAGTTCAAATTCATTTTAACTATAATATAATCATATTTCGAGTTGCGATAAAATATACCTTAATTTAAAATTTTAGATGGATTCACTGTTGTAGAACATACGTACAAACAAACCTACAAAAGGTTATATAGCCTAGAATTTGAATGAAACTAGAGCATAATATCAGACGCTCCTTTCATGCTTGGAACATCGAGACAACAGAGATAGCGAAGCAATTGGTATTTGGATCTATCAGCTACTTCATATTTGATTACGTGTTTCGTTGTTTTCTTTCATTGCTTATAAATTAATTTCCTATTCTCCAGGTATTTCATTAAAAAAACCAAAAAAAAACATTTACTTCAACGTTCTACCTTTTACGTTTTAGTACTACCTTATACTTCTACCATATACTTTGGAGGATACACTTCACGTTTATGAATTTATTGCCTATCATTGATGTAAAAGGTATCTATCATATTGAGCCGTATTCATAAAAAAAAGGATATACTTTATTTTATATTACTTGCAAAATATGAAGGAAACCCTTCAATTTGTATTCATAATATTTAAAGGAAAATCTTTTACTTTCCAACTATAAGCATATCCTTTAAAGTTGAACTATTCACTTCACACAAAGGTATATAAGTATTTGTAACATTCATTTTTTACATTAAATTAAAAGCGTATTTAAAAATACTGAGTGTGATCAGTAGTAGACTCGCCTTTGCGTGAAAGATTGTTTTCCCCTTTGTAACGTGAAAGATGTTTAACATTAGTTAATGATTTTGAAGATCTATATATTGTGGGCCGTATTCATAAAAGTGAAGAGTATCCTCCCAAGTATAAAGTAGAACTTCAATGCTGTGGTAAAAGGTAGAAGTAAAAACATGTCCTTTATTTTAATGAATACGGCCTTTTATGATGAGTTGTGAGCACGGCGCTCACGTTAGACAACACGCAGCGCACTGGAGTCTTCAGTGGTGGTATATCACTAATGCCTTTCCGGCTTCTCGCTGGTCTTATCGCTCACTATATCGAAATATGCGGTTTAAACTCTTCGTGAATATATTTAATTCATAGTTATCAGGCAATACTCATGAAAATTCAAAATCAGTGAATTATTTAGGTACAAATCGTAAGAGAAATCAAATTGATTGAGAAACTACTGATTTTATGATTGCATTGATACATTCACAATTGTATATAAGTTTTTTTTTTATAGATCAGTAGCTTTGCCAAGTATTTTTTATTATTTAAATGATATTTTTTCTTACGTTTGATAACTTTTTTCCAATTATGAATTAAATTGTGTTTTTAAATATTTAGTGATTCAGTTTTTAAGAGTTTCTTAAATTATATACGTATTATTATAAAATTAAAAAAAAAATGTAGAAAAAAGCATTTTAAAGTAGCTCAGTTCGGATCAAATACGCGATTTTAATTGTTGGTTTTCAAAACTTATTTTTTAATGACTATAAAATTTGTAATTTCCTCCTCAATAACAGCAGAAACCGTACTTTTTAAATGCCTAATTTTTGTCACATGAACGTTTGTAATTTCCCTCAGCAACTCCAATATTTCACAAATTGTTGTAAAAAAAAAACTAATCAAACATTTAGTGTAATACATTTTGTTTTAAATGACACCACTTTGGGAATATGGAAAAGTAATTATAATTCCAATTATAGAATTTACTTTTGCTGAAAACGGAACAGAATCACATGTTCATATATCCGAAGCAGCTCAATGCCATTCTTCGCCTTTGTCAGGGAAACTGGGCACCAGAGTAGGACAGGATACAAAAGGTCCTGCTGAAACAGATGCCGAGGAAATGGCTAGTACAACTGGCCAACCTGTACAATTCTTGAATAATACGATATCGTCCCAAGCCCCTTCCCTCATAGATGGCAGCAGGCAGTCAAAGCGAGAGCAGTACAGATTTAATTTAGCCGTAAGATAGTTTTAGGTCCCTTTTTCTGTAATCCAAAGGTGAGCCCCTCTTTGCATTGCTAGTTCAGTTTTAACCGTAATCCGATATTTATTGGTTTGGAAACCACCTAAAAACGGTTATGAGCCCTATCAGCTTTTTGACCCAGCTGTCAAAGCTGTATATGCTGGGTTTATCATAGTTTTCAATTGGAACTATATCATTTCCCCTCACCTGATATGTTTAACGACGACGTCAATTGCAATTTTCAGATTAATGGCTTCTTTCTAACATAACCAATAAAAGAACTATAATATATTTACTCATGTATACTTAAGTTATAGGAGAATAAGAAACACTACTCTTTTAGGATAGCCCTTAGTCTGCAATACCCTGGGTTCCTTCCGTATACTTCTGATAAATGTTAACTAAGAATTCTTCTTGTAATAGCGATCAACCACTATAGCAAAATTAACTTAAACAAAGATTCTCACTATTTCCAGATTTTGCCATACACATATATAGATAATTAGATGATATTAAAGTTCCTCACATTCAAGAAAATAATTCGGTGGAGGATATTTGCCCCCCCCCCCAAGAAAGTGAACAGTCTGAGATCTAGGAGCTGAATGCCCTCTACAATGCAATGGATTAAAATCCATCAAGTTGGGAAGATTTTGATAGGGGAGCGATGTTGAAAAACCGAGTGACAATGGGTTCTTGAAGAATGTGATGTCTGAGGAGCTACATGGAATAAGAAGAGCAGGAAAGGCAAGAACGAGATTACTGGACGGACTCGAGGTTAATGCTTGTATCCCGAGACTGCAAAAATTAAACTGCATACCGTTCCAACTATTGAAGAATTTTGGAAGAAGCTCAGAGTATGTAGTAGTTGGGACAGATAAGCAAGCTAGCAGATTATCATAAAAACATCTTAGCCAGTTACTTATAGAAAACACTACGAAACAGCTTTAGTGGATGAAAGAAATAACACCAGGTTGAGAAATGTGACCTTATGTGGAATACAATTTAATTTTATGAAAATTATAAACACAAAAAACAAAAACACTGCAATACCAAAACGTGTGAAAAATAAGTCACAAATAGTAAAATATATTAAAAAAAAAGTCTTGAAGACGTAAGGAAACTGAAAGTTCTTACATGAGGTTTCTCACGACTGTAAAAACGACTGGCTATAACCTAAGCAGTCGTTCGATATGCGTTATTCACCCAGCGATTGATTGCTGACGTTCGTGAACGTCTACATAATAACCTGCCTCTTAAAGGCGCCGCTAAGCTGTTACAGTGCCGTCTGGACATGAAGGATGATGAAGATTTGAATCACATCTTGACGTGTTTTACCAACTGGAACCCTCTGGGCATTAGAAATGTGAAGATTTATTTCGCATTTGTATTTAATATTGTAGATTGGTACTAGGATAAACGGTATCAACGGAGCAGGATCTTTATTGATTTTGTTTATTTACTGATGTTTTATATATTAATTAAGGCCAATCTCTACTTGTTTGCGCATCCACTGTATGCAAACTATATAAAATAAAATAAGGACTGAGTCTGTCTCCTTGCTTTATACCGCAGCACATGGGGAAATTATTTGATTAATATTCTATAACCAATTTCCTTTGTCGATTAAACGTACAAATGGGCAATGCTTATACATTAAAAAAAAAGTATTAAAGAACACACCGTATTTATATGGATATATCGGATTAGCCGATTTGAGGTTACATTATAAATAAATAAGAAAATGATAATAACTGTACCATGCGGTCTGTTGGCTCCTGGGGCTGGAGTGGATACAAAGCGATAAGATAGCGGCGTGATTTGGTCTCAGACTTTCTGCCTCTCACTACCGTTTTACTAACATAAAATCTTTATTGTTCCAGAGGATGTGATAATTACTTTACATTATTATTATGACATGTTTTTATTAATAAAATCAATACTTAATATCATTGAACAAGGAAGAAGAGACGAAAACTGAATAGAACAGACGAAGTGAAATAAAAACTTTAGACCCCACTGTTGATGACAGACAGAAACTGCAGTCGAGCCAAAATAAAACCAATAATAACAAACAGGTGGTTTATTAGACTCTAGGCATTTTAGATATTCACCTAGATACTATACTCATAACTATAAAAAATATATGTTTTTTTCAACGCCAAGTAATTATGAAATAAAACTCCTCTTGCCTCTCTCCAGCTGTATTAATTTATACCTGAACGTTTTCGACGGACTAGGCTGTCCAATATCAAGGGTTTGGGCTGATGGTAACTGTAGCTCTTGCCGGCTTGGCTATCAAGTGACGTTTAAAATTCTCTTCATTTCACGGCGGAAATTTATTTTCAAAGGTTCCTCCCGAAAAAGCATACTGGCTAGTACTGCGACATTTAACGTCTAAAGAAATGCAGTCCTCCAATGATACAGGTAAGATATCAAGTTAACTAAAATCTACATCAAGCAAAATTATTTTGAGTTTAGTGAGGAATGGTGATATAAAACTGGAGGCCCCTTAGTCCTAATCCTGGTTAAGATAATTGTGGATAACTTAGAGAATAAGCGCGTAATGGCCGATACAAAAAAAAACATTCGCTTGGCAGCCAACCCGGCAAGTGCTACCGTTGACATCAGCTCGAACCCTAGAGGAAGAAAACGTAGTCCGTCGAAAACGTTTGGGGATAAATCAATAATGCTGTGGAGAGGTGTTTAATTCCTTAATATACTCAATCCAAACCACACTAGCATCAATTAATTAATGACGTTTAACCACCTTTTATGGATTTGGTTACATTTTTCATATGTTTTCCAATGTTAATTTGGACCTCCACGTAAAACTCTATATCTCTATAGGTTGAACAGAGGGCCTCACAAAAAACGAAATTGGCCAATAATGGGTAAGAACAGAACAATTTTTGGTTTTGAAAAACAAACAATATATCTCTAAAAACTCCAACAAATAAAATTAATTCTATTGCTCAATGTATTAAACTTGTGACAGTTGATGATTGACTACATCCTCTCGTTTGTCGGAATCAAGTATTTGTTTAATTTAAATCCGGTCGTTTTTTAAGAACACTGCATTAATTAACGTTAAAGTAACGAACATTTTTGTTTTGGTGGACCGTGTCATGTTTGTTTTAATTGGATTCCTCTCTCCTTAAACGCTGTTCATTTTCATTAGCAATTGATAAAATACCTCATTAGTGTTTTTAGTAAGTGTTGCTGAGCTTTAAGGGAGAGGCTCTACTTTTAAACACTTATAGGGCTTTACAGAAAAAGCCTGTCGCATATCGTCTGTCAGTCTCCTGCAGTGTTGGCCGCAAACAAAATGAACCAATCGGTCTGAAATTTTAAAAGTACAAAAATACTTCGATTTAAGCTGAATTCGGTTTGGTTAAGATACAATGACGGAAAGTATGCAAAAAAAAATGACGGTACCATATCTATTAATTAGGAGAAGCGTCAAGACTCCACTTCACATGCGAGGGAGGTGACAACTATGTAGATTTGGGTGGTCTCTGGGCTGTTGTCTGTAATTACTAAGTCTGAAAGTCAGTAAATACTGTATGAATGAGCGAGTGAATGAAAATTGTAAATATGGAAGGAATTTTTCTCTCCTTGATTTCTCTTCTATTACGGGAATATACCGGAGAGAGTGCTATGACCAGGGGTGCTCAACGCAGCAGCGGATTTACCACAGTTGCCCCAGAAAACTATGGCAGCCACTCACGTTAGTACTATGGTGTGAATGAAAATTCAAGCAATTACGGTCCAAGACGTGAGAAAATCAATTTCTGATCTGGAGAGATTAGCTGGAGAAACCGGGGAAATAAACCACTACCTGAAGGGAGGTGACAGGCTGATGACGCGAATAGAAGGAAAACGAGTGGAAGACCTTATAACCAAAGGAGACGCCGAGTAGCTGAGAGCAGCCCTCGTGTAGGGTGAAGCGAAGCATTCTGAAGGCCGACGAAGTGACACCGTGGAGTACCGTAAAAGAACTGTTAAAAAAAGCATTCGGAGGGGGAAGATGACCACCGGAAGAGGATATCTTCAAGATTGACCGGGAGATGAAGAAGCACCACCAGACGAACGGCCAGTATGCGGGAACACTCTTAGCCAGATACAATAGTATCACCAAGAAGACGAGGGAGACGGTGAGCGCGGCCGAGGCGTTCTTGTCAACGATTTTAAAAGTGCAGTTGGCGAAGAAAACAGGAAGAAAAGAGCGGCTTCCTAGAGAGCACACGTTCCTAGAATGTGCCCCAAAGATAGTGGACACTAGCGCCAGAGAAGAGGTTACAGGCTATGAAGAAGAGACGGGCTGGAAGAGGGTATCGTATAAAAGGCCCAAAACCACACCGGTCGCCTGGACGAGAAAGGAGGCTGAAGAGAGGCAACGGCAAGACAGGAACCAAGCAAATGCAGGACGCTCCAGGAGACGCGAGTATAGAAAATACTACGAGTGGAGAAGATAGGACACTTGGCAGCACAGTGGCCCAGGCACTAGCCAAGCAATGCCCATACATGAGCCGTCGAAGAAACGGAAATCGACCAAAGCTAATGGAAGTAAACGCTGCAAGGGTGTGGAGGAGGGAAAGGCCGTAGTCGGAGGCGTCAGAAACCTCTGAAATGTCGGAGACCGACAAAGAGAGGGAGGAACCAGGGGGCGGAGTGGGCTTGGGAAGAAGCAGTACCCGAAGAAGCGGTCGACGACAGGTGGCTGAAGAGAGGAACGAACGCGAAATCTGAAAAGAGTGGCAGAGAAGAGGCGACGGCGCACTAATAAGTAATAGCGTGAGAGGTACATACAGCGGTCTGCCAATTATTCGAGTAGCGTGCGGAGTGCAGTGTCTGGTGGATACCGGGAGTACCAACACGATGTGTTGGGAGACCCTGGAGAGGATGTGTGTGGGAGTGAGAATACCCCGAATACAGGTATGTTCTTGTAGCTTGGTTACCCTGGGGGCCCTGTAAAGTAGAAGGGGAAACGGTGATAGGACTAGAAAGATGGGCTTGAGGTGGGGAGGAACTCAGAGTTCATATAGTGGGAAAGATGCCCAAGGAATACGTAGGGATCATCGGATGTGAGCTGCTAGCGAAGGTAGAAGCAAGGGTGAGGGACGAAAAGGGGTGATGGGGCATTTGTATAGGAGGAAAGAGATGTAGGTGCTCGAAACGAGGGAGGGACGTAGGGAAATACGGTGGATAGGAGCAATTAGGTGAACAAAGGAGTGGAGAGATGAGCTCCGAAGGGAATATGTGGATATATTCTTTAAAGAAGGTAAGTGATTGGGGTTCACTGGTAGAACAGTGCATGAAATCTCGCTCAAACGGGAGGTAGTAAGTTACATGAAGGAGCGCCGATACCCGCAAGCTTTGAGGCACCATATCAAAGAAGAGCGGGACGACTTGAAAAAGCAGGGGATCATCGAGGACAGCACGTCACCGTACAATAGCCCTTTGTGGGCAGTCTAGAAGAAGAGGGCGGAAGACGGGGGACCCGACAAATGTAGAGTTGAAGTAGACTATAGGTGACTCAACGACAACACAGTGGACGAGAAATGCCCACTTTCGATGACATCTTAGACCGGCTGAGTGGGGTGCGGATCTTAGCACGCAAGACCTCAAAGCGGGGTACGACCAAATACAGATGGATCCGAAGCATCGCCACAAAGCTTTTACCTTCAACCGAGGGAATTGCGAATTCACACGGATGCCATTTGGTCTTAAAAACGCACCTATCACGATCCAGAGACTTATGGATGAGTCGCTCAGGGGTATCGATGAGTCAATGTGCCAAATTTATATGGACGACCTCTTAGTATTTAGCACGGAAGAGGAACACGAAGAGCGCCTGAAAACTGTGTTCAACTGAGTGAGGCAATTCGGGTTAAAATTGTCGGAGAAATGTCCCGGTTAGGCCAGGAAGTTATTACCTTTTTGGGACACGCTATCTCCAAGGAGGGAGTGTCACCAGATGCCGGTAAGATAGCAGCCATCCAAAAGATGGCTGGCCCGTCCGATCTCGAAGAAATCCGGCGCCTTTTAGGAACGCTAAATTACTATAAAAGATTCGTCCCGGAAATGGCGGCGTATTTAGTGTCTCTCAACGACCTCCTGAAAAAGAGACAGAAGGTGATCATCACCCCCGACATGGAGGCGAACATCCGAAAAATAATGAGCCGTTTGCAGGAACACCCGGTGTTGGCATTTCCCGATTTCAATAAGCAGTTCGCAAATACGACTGACGCTAGCAAATACGCGTTGGTAACGGTCATATCGCAGGCGGGAGACGAAGGAGACCAGCCAGTAGCGTACGCCAGTAGACGCTTAACGGAGGCAGAAAACGGACACATGGCACTAGAATGGGAGTTGCTAGGGATCGTCTAGGCGATTGACCATTTTCGGCCCTATGTGTTCGGGAGATGAGTCCACACGGATCACTGACCGTTACAATTGGCAGGGAAACTAAAGGAGTCATCGGCGAGGGTCACCAGGTGGAAGGAATTCCTTAGCCAGTACCACATGGAAATTGTAATATATATAAGCCTGGCAAGGAAAACGTTGTGGCGGACTGGCTGCCACGGGCGATGACAGTCAACGCCATAGAACCAGAACTAGGAAAATAATCAAGGGATGTCCAGCCGTTACTCCGGGAATGGATGCCAGAGGGGGAGTGGGGTGACCAAAGATAATCTAGTTCCACGGAGGAGGGAGCTCGGGAGGTGACAGATCTGTGGAGATGGAAGAGCTCCAGGAAATAGTCAACGATAAACGTCGCCAGATAATCTTGAAGACACGAACAGCGGGACCGACGAAGTTAAGTTCCCGACGGATGATCGCGAACTGGCAGAGGGGAGTTAAAGTTAGAGACAACTCTTTATTGAAAATTAATGCGATGTTAGATTACTGATAGAAATAAAGCAGTCTATTTCGAGAACTTGAGCTAGTCTTTTGTTCCTCTTTTCCTTCTCTTTATTTTTTATCAGATCTTACACGGCGGTTATATATATATATATATATATATATATATATATATATATATATATATATATATATATAAAATCTTTTGGATAGTCTAAGCTTCGGTCTCTCAATGTAATCTTTTTATTGAGAAACTACAATCACCGTTTCGTCTATTTAGTATTCATCAGGACTACAGTTAGAACAAGATAAATACAAGGTAGAGAAGTATTTTATGATGTAAAGGTAATATAATATAAGGAAAAACTCAAAATATAATATTTGAAAAACAATAAAAAAAAGTACAAAAACAAATCTGAAAAAGATATTGCCAATTTTAATATATGTTAGCATATATTTTGGTAACCACCGAACTTCTATAAAAACAAATTAAAATATAAAGGGTAGTAAATTTATTGAATACAAATGAACTTTATTAAAAGAAAAAACCTATTTTATTAATCTGATGTATATAAACTTACATGTATAATTTAGAAAGGGGATTTGTGGTTTTGTGTTAAAGGTGGAGGAAACCAAGGTGCGAGCCAGGGCTAACACCAGGGAATTTTAATTTTAAATGCCAACCACTTTATATTTTGCTTTATTTTACTATTTGTCAGACCACGGGTGACAAAAGCCACCCAAAATGGCTATATCTGCCAATATAGATTTTTTCGAATTAACAAAAATTTAAAAGAAAAAGAGAGGCGTCCTTGACCATTAATTTAAACGATTTTTGTATGGAAAATATCTTTGAATTGTTTTTGCGTTACGTATAATTTGTTCCTACACTTTTTAGTAGAAATGGGGCATTGCCAATATAGGCTCTGAATCATACGTTTGAGAACCAGAACGGACCAACACGGTTTTATATCATTTAGGTCATTCAACCTTAATTTATTTATAGCAAATTAGACATTATAGCCCCCCATTCTTGATCAGAAATCATAATGTGTTGATAGATTAACTAAATACACAAAAGAGCCCCGTTTGAGAAAACAAAACAGATTAAGTTATCGAAACAGTCTAGTAGTTCTTTAGATATCTTTGGCTATGATAGTGGCCAAACTCCGCCGTAACAAAGTATATCTGTTCGCCCCACATCGATATCATGTAAGTGTTTGTTTTGTTCCCCATATGACTATTTTTAAATTTATCTGTACACTTCAACAAATAACCGAAGATACTGTCACACCCTTTCTTTATTGGATGTTGTGCTATCTGCTCACTCTAGTATTATAATGTTTTGATTACGTGTCAAATCAAACTGCTTGCGGGAAGATTCTTTGAAATGTACCTTCCTCGAGTATTTGGCAATTTAACAATTAGGTGAGTTTAATATTTTCAGAATCCCGTCTATGACAGACTTACTTTTACTATAATCACACTACACTGTTCTCCTTAGATGATTACAATAAACGAGTGCTATATATAGAAAGTCTGACTCATGGTCATAAGGACACCAAGAAGGTACCAAAAAAACTTAGTTTTGCTTAGGTTGATAAAAGTAAGGTTTTCATGGAATTTATTATTAGGTAGCTTTCACCATACTAACCTGTATGAGGCCTAGTAAGGGATAGTTGGAGAGAGATGTCTGGTTATACTTGACGAAACATTTCAATTTGGAAACGATTTCTTTCAGTATGGTTTAAGTCGTATGTGGGCAACAGCCGGCCCGCGGGCCGGATCCGGCCCGCTGTAAGATTTGATCCGGCCCGCGAGACATTTTGAAAAACCCAATTTAAAAAAAAAAAATACACTACTTACTCATACTCATGGAATCAAGTGAGCGAGCAAGCCGAGTGGCGGTGATCATCAAAGAGTGAGGCGGCAAACATCAAAGTTCAAAGCCATTGATGTTTGCCGCCACACTGGCGGCGCAACAAAGGATTATTGCTTCGCAATTGTATTGTTCTACACTAGACGATTCTAGATCATTCCTTCATTTTGCCTATATAAGCGGGTGGATGGCCGGAACTTAGTTCAGTCCTATTCGAGCTACCGTGGTGATAAGTTTGCTTTGTGACTTTGTGTGCATCTTGAGTGCTTACTAATTATACCTATTTTCTTATTAAGTTTATCGAACGATAAGTAAATGAAAATGATGTCTGGTGGAAGGAAACGAAAAGTAGATGCAGAGGGTCGCCAGTTTCAAGAAAAATGGACTGAAGAATTCTTCTTTATCTTGCACAATGGTAAGCCTATTTGTTTGATGTGTAATGAATCCATTTCGGTGATGAAAGAATTCAATATAAAGAGGCATTACTCAACTAAGCATCCTACGCTGCTCTCACTGACAGGACAAATAAGAAAAGACAAAATCCAGAAACTTACCGCAAATTTGGAAAAACAGCAGCAAATATTTCATAGACAAAGAACACAACTTGATAATGTTGTGAAAGCTAGTTTTATAGTTAGTTCAAAATTGGCAAAGTCATTGAAACCATTTGCCGAAGGAGAATTTATCAAGGAGTGTATGTCAGAAGTTTGCAGTGTTTTGTGTCCTGAAAAGAAAAATGAATTTGAAAAAATTAGTTTGTCAAGACGAACCGTTGTACGACGTATAGAAATGATGGCTAATGATATAAAAACAACATTGACTGGCCGTATGACTGGTATTGAATCATTTTCCATAGCATTAGACGAGAGCACCGATTTGTCTGACATAGCTCAACTGGCTATATTTATTCGAGGTGTTGATAAAGAATTCACTATTACTGAGGAATTGCTTGCTTTACAGCCGCTAAAAGGAACCACTACAGGAGAGGACATTTTTAATGAAGTTCAAAAGGTATTCACAAGTTTTGGCTTGCCATGGTCGAAATTAGTTGGAGTATGCACAGATGGTGCACCTTCTATGGTCGGCTTACGTAAAGGTTTCATCGGAATTTTGAATGAAAAAGCAACTGAATTAAATGTGCAAAAAGATGGTTTGATAGTCCTTCATTGCATTATCCACCAACAGAACTTGTGTTCTAAGTCCATTCGACTCCAGAATGTTATGAATGTGGTAGTAAAAACCATCAATTTTATTCGATCCCGAGGGCTTAACCATCGTCAGTTCAAGGCGTTTTTGGATGAAATATCAGCCGAGTATGACGACGTAACATATTATTGTGAAGTCAGATGGCTAAGCAAAGGGAAAATGCTGAAACGGTTTTACGAGCTTAGAAATGAGATAGCAGAATTTATGCAAATAAAAGATAAACCACTATCTGAATTGAGTGACGCAAAATGGATATGTGACTTAGCATTTCTTGTCGACCTTACAGGCCATTTGAATGATTTAAATTTGAAACTTCAAAAACAAGGACAGTTAGTAAATGATTTGTACAGCCATTTGAAAGCGTTTCAGAACAAAATCCGCTTGTGGGAGGCACATATGCTGTCTGGTAACAGTTACCATTTCACCACGCTCTCTGCGTATGAAAATATTGCTTACGCTCAATATGCTGAAGAACTCAAGTTACTGTCGGAGCAATTTTCGATCAGATTTAGCGATTTCAAACACATGGAAGACTGTTTCAATTTATTTGCTACTCCAACAAAAAGTAATGTACAAAATGCTCCAATACACTTGCAAATGGAGTTGATCGAGATTCAAGAAAACTCACTCCTAAAATCTAAATTTGAAGACGTGGAGTTGTGCGATTTCTACAAAAAATACCTCGAAGAAGACCATTTTCCGCAGCTTAGAAAATTTGCAAGAAGATTGATTTGTGCGTTTGGCAGTACTTATAAATGCGAACAGTTCTTTTCATTGATGAAAGTTAATAAATCAAAACATCGTACAAGGCTGACTGACGATAATTTGGAAAATTCTTTACGTCTTTGTACCAGTGGAATTAATCCAAACATCGATGAATTAGTTTCCCAAATTCAAGCTCAAGTGTCTCATTGATTTCGGTGTCGCTATTTAACTTTCGTAGTTTGTAACAATTCTAAATTTAACGATTTAATTTAATGCTGTAGGTACCTATTTTTTCATTTCATTTTGTTATTTTAATAAATTGTGTTGTAATAACATTGTCGTATTATTTCATGGCTGACTGATATCTATCGCTAAAAATTATGAACACTACTTTAAAATGCACTACTTTTAAACGCGGCCCGCGAACGTATTTGCACACTAAAGTTTGGCCCATAACATGTCAAAGGTTGCCCATACCTGGTTTAAGTAGTCACCTCAATAGACCTCTCTCCAACCATCCCTTACTAGGTCTGATGCCATTATGTACCCAGTATATAGAAAACTTGCTCATTAATACATTTTATTGAAACCTAACATGCCTCTTTCATTGTGCCTCACGTTGCATGTTTGTCTAGTAGAAATTAATAGAATAAACAGCAAATAAAATCCAAGCGAGAAGTAATTCTGTCTGTCAAGTACATTAAATTTGATTAAATTCTAGTCAAGATAAAATTTATTTGTGACTATTTAAGGGGGAAAATAAGTGCATTTATTTAAAAGAAAACTTGTGCTAGAAGCATGATTGTTAACTATTACTTGGTACTTCTTAAGCTGCATTTTTGGATCCATGGTGTGGTCCTGTATGATGTACATGTATACTAGCTGGGGGGTTGGTCGTTGTCCGTTTGTGGTTGATAAAAGCTTATTTATGATTTGGCTAGGGTGTCCATTTTTTATTATGTTCCATGATCAGTATCTTTCCATAGTTTTACAATGCTTGATTTATATTTATATATAATATTTATAATCTTGCTAAGAACAAGTAGAAGGGCTTGAGTAGAACTGTATACCTGCCTCGTGACTTCATAGATGTCACTGACGGTTCCTGTTATTTTTTAAGTAAGCTACCCCATCCCTCCAAGACCTCCCTACTTCCCAGAATCATCCTTTTCTTATACATATGTATCTCAGCTTTAGCCCCAGACCCCACTCGTCCCTAGACATTCCACTCATTATGTAGTAACGTAACTCTTAATATTTGTATATACCAGTGTTTTGATTGTACTTCATAATAAAGATTTTCTATCTTTTCTTTTAAAAGACTCTCCTCTACAAAGATTATTTAACTCTTGATGGCTTTGTCTATGTCATTTGTAATTAGTTGTTTGATACTTATATGGTTGCTTCCTTTGTCATCACGTAATTTGCAGATCTGTTTAGTTTGACCGTACTTATCCTTGCTGCAAACCTTTGAAACTCTATTCCAATAAATATTCGAAGCCCGCCGACTCTCCCAATCTTTAATGCCTTGATGTGGCGTAGTATAATTGTGTAACTTGTAAGTTTGCTTTAGGCTCTATAAGTCCAGTGTGAGTTTTAAAATAAATTAAGCTCAGGTTGTCTGCGACAGTATATGATGTTGACTAGTAAAATGACTAAGTAAACGATTTTATGTATCATTCAATAGAAGAGCGACGAGGAATTTTAGATTAGATAGCCATCAGTGATTTGTTCATTAAATTGATTACAATGCTATCAGCAGATACCGATTATCTATCGGTTAAATTATAAGAGCAATTAGTAAAGATGAATTGAAGAGTTCTTTTATATTATTATATGTTCGTATGTCTTATAATAGTGGTATTAAAATTGACTCAATTGGTATCTTTTTAGGTTGAAATTAAATAACAGGAAAATCGTAAAAAAAAAAAAATTAAACTTAAGAAAAAGTGAGTCACATTTCGTTTTTTATTTATAACTTATTTAGTTAAAATTTAACATGTCCCACCTCATAACTAGTCTATAAGCTAGTCATAATTTAAAGTAATGATTTCCCTCATTGTTAAAGTCACATTAAAGATGGCAATGCGATAAAGCATTAAAGATATACTAAAAAAAAAATTTTTAAAGTTTATGGATCCTGTAGTTAAGATTTTTTTTGTAATAATGTAATATTTGTTTGAAGAAAATTACAATCTCCATTAAAAGGGTAATATGTAATTGTGATAAACGATCTCATTCATACAATGCTTACAAATTGAACTTTCTCATTCATATAGTTTTTAAAATATACATTCATACAATATAGAAACACAAATATAGACCAGCCCCCCCCCTAATTTATTTAGATTTAAGCTTACTTGTTAATGTTATACTTATTTAAAATTATATTTATTTGTTAACGATGATTTTTCTGTAATTGAGGTGGTTTAGCAAAATAAAATGAAGGTATTTGTTTAAAAATAGTATTTTTCTGACAATTATTTAATAGCACTTCAAGAAACTTGCAGCGAGTTCAACAGATATATCTCAATTCTGTTTCTTTGTACGCCCATTATTTTGCATGTAAGTAACAATTATATAATTGCAAGGCAAGTGATCTACAGATCAACGAGTAATAAATGAACGCTGAGCGAGCATGGCTCGGACTTACGCACGGACCAGCAAGCGGTCCCTGAACCCAGTGACAATAGCCACCTCGCAGACGGCCCATGAATACTGACTTATGCTAACTTTACCTCGCTGTTATCTTGTTTTCTACCTTTGTCCTTCGGCTGGTCTCCACTGCCTAATGGATAACGTCTGTATCCCCATTAGCTGCTTCAAGAAGCCGTCGTGCTTGCGTGTACTTGCCATAGGAATCAGAAAGCCAAAACGTACTTCAATTAGAAAATGATTAAAGGAACACATCCCAGTGAAACCGGATCTCTCCGTAGACACAAACTTTTCAGAAATCAAGAACACTCTTTCTAGTAGATTTAAATTCAAGAAAATATTTATTCCCTTCCCCTAACAGGGATCGTAATCTCAAAACAGGGCTTCTCCATGATGAGGGTACGTAGGGTATATCTTGGCATTCAGGATTGCTGTACCGGTCAACGCACCTTTGTTTATTGTCTCAAGCCGTCTTTATTGTTCAATCAATGTTAACACTAACTAACATTGTTCAATAACAAACAATTATTAATTTAAAACATATAAGAAAGGACCAATGTAATAAGGAACAAAACAAATTATTATTATGTAATTTACAATTTGTTAAGTCTACTCATAGTTATAGTTATTCTAGTTAACATACCTGAGAAACACATTAAACTTTAGTGTTGAGACTATACTGCAAAAAAAGATTGACTGTGAATACAGCAACAGAAGGAATATGTTAGGTGGAAGGTGAAGCTGCATCGAAATAAAGTTTTAGTTCAAACAGTCAACTTGAAATAGTCTACTTGCATTGGATCAAACCCTTCAATCAAGAGAACGTACTATTACCCCCCCCGCAAAAAAAAACCCCTAGCGCTCCCTGGCAACGTCCCTGCTTTAGATTGTACCTCAAATGGGAAGTCCCAAACTTGAACTATCATTGATGAGCCCGAAGGGAGAAACTGTAAAATATATCAAAACGCGTCTAACTTTCATTTGTTTCTGTATACTCCCAATCATTGCATTTCAATCAAAAACTAATCAGCATATCACGAGATGTTGTGGAGTGCACCATGTCAATTGAATAATCTTGACAACCGCTATCCAAAACAGGCAAACATACTGACAGATGAAATACCATCGCTCACTGAATGAAATTATAACCTCTCCTTTCGGGCTCAGCTTTAATTATTCATTATTCCAAACTATTTTAACTGATACTTTCTAGCTAGAAGATTGATTTGAATCAATTCATTATAGTCTAATTCTCTCGGAGTTGACTGGTTAGAGGTCATTTATTATGTATACACAAAATTCATGGAAAAAAACCCATATTTTATGTATCTGCTTTTGTTTTTGTTATGCCAACGAGTAAAGATGAAACTATCGGTTAAAAATAAATATTTTCGCGAGAAAAAATGTATTTTTAGCCTGGTTCTATTTTTAAAGATCCGATTTCGTTACGGGATGATGGAACAGTTGACACAAATCTCCGGTCGTTTGAATAAAGTATAACAAGTTTATAAACTTGGCAGAAGTCAGAAAACATCAAACAAACGGCCAAGAAGTCATATTTTATTATAACTTTTCAACGTCAAGTTTAGGATTATTTTTATTGAGCTGTGAAGGCAAATTTTATAGTTCAGAAAATAAAAGTGGTTCCTTTTGA
The DNA here is from genome assembly GCA_930367205.1 of Acanthosoma haemorrhoidale. NCBI lineage: Eukaryota > Metazoa > Arthropoda > Insecta > Hemiptera > Acanthosomatidae > Acanthosoma > Acanthosoma haemorrhoidale. The sequence continues at coordinate 81,440,993 of OV884015.1, read as the reverse complement.
ACGTTGAATCGTTTCTTTAATGATTTTGAAAAACTAATGACATCTGCGTTACGTTAGCAATGAGCTTTCTTACTCAAAACCTAACAAAATTATACCTAACCCATATCGATTTGATGAATATATCAAACTGAAAAATTTAGTGATAAATAATTATATTTCTACTGTAACTAGATTATTTTATGTTTTCAGAGCCATGCCCTAGTGATTGTGAACTCAAACATATACTACATGGAGTTTCCAGTTGATATCCTGAAAATGTTTTCTCGAACAAATATGTATGGCTCTTTTCATTACTATTGTTTTGAGAAATTGCTATGCTATATGAATGATTCAACAATAATTATTAGACGGGTAATAATAGATATTATATAGATCTAATATTTAGATATAATATTAATATAATTAATGGTTTATATTTATTGTTGAATGTACGAGGGTGATCTGAAAGGTTTCCGACCTAACAAAGCTTTTATTTCACTAGATTTTATTTATTTTATTATCATCTTCATGTTGAGGTTGGAAACTTTTCAGACCACCTGTGTACCAATCGCGTTATTACAATAACATCATTGAAACTGTACATTTAATTATTTTGTGTTGGAGAGTCATTGCAGTGATGTCGATCGCTTAAAAATGATCGTGATTTTCGATATTTGAAATGAAAATACAATTGTAATTAAGTGATAGATAAATCGTAATAAAATACCAATAATGTGGTGATTGATTGCTCTTCTTTTACTGTTTATACAATATCCGTCACTGAGTAAAATCCATTAGCGTATTATAACCTATCATTCCTCATGATTACCCCCCCCCCCTAATGAAAATAACTCATATAAATGAAAATAATATGAATCACAGTTCTTAGACTGAAAATAAACCACGAACCTAAATTGTGGAACACAGCAAAATAACAAATATCTAGTAATAACTAGCCAACTCACCATTTTATGTTTTAAATTATACGTTTCACAAAGATTTTAAATATTCATTTTATTCCAAATTTCATTCAAATCGCACGTGATTTTTGGACACAAGAATGTTCTATCGACTTCTACTATCCATGACTACCTTAAGCAGCTCCTGAAATGGAAATGGCGTCTTGTTTCACAAAAGTAAACCAACTTTCTTAAGCTACCATAAAAATTTTCAATTACATTTGCATGATTTCAGCGAAACGCTGTATGTAAATAGGCTATTTTCGAGGTAGAGTCATGATCTCCACTGGCTCCCGTTGCTGAGACTGCAAATGAGACGGCGTAATTTGCGAAAGCAAGTGGTGATATTTTGAAGGGTATGGTGGGGTGGGAGAGGCTATAAATAATCGTGGCAGGGGTGAACGTCATTTAAATTTCCTAGGTCAGTTAAAAGAGAGCCAGATGCAAGGAAGTTGTCAGGCAACATCAAATGTGCACCTGCACTCCTGCACTGTGTATTATTAGAGGCATCTCTTGATGCACCCTGATCCCGTGCCAAATATTCTGTCGTATGCCTGTTACACTTCAGCTCAACGCTCAGAACTGTTTCACTTCTGGATGTTTTTTCAGTACTCGGCCAGCTAAATACCAAAACGGACAGCTCAGAGCGTTGACTCCGCAGATACAATGGATAGAATTGCTTGTTTCAATCATAAGTGCATGCATTTACATTGGCTTAGTTAGGTGTAATGAAGTTTCTAGACCCAAGTCTGGGAAAGAATGGATTCTTGGATTAGGTGAAGATGTTTTTCTTCATTTCATGAAGATTACTTGTGCAGCGACCGCTAACTACATAAGATAAATCACCCTATACTCTATTGTATATATATATTGTAAACAAATGTAAATAACATTACCCAAATATAGATCATTTTAAATATGTTAAACAATAAAACATGCTGCCAGGGCCAATTAGTTACATGAGATGGGACACCAGCTGTCAGTCTGGTATATGTAGACCCGACCGCAGACCCTTCCAGGCTCTGCCAGGGAACAAAGGAAAGCCACATCATTGGCCACAACAACGGCGATGTTTATTGGCTGTGGGCATGCCCAGCTGGGTATTTAAGTCGGTGATTTGGGTCAAGTATATCATTCTCCTGTCAACTACCGGCCCGTGGCTCCAGCTTGAAACTCTGAAACTTGACTGCTTCTTTATGAAAAACCTCTGCATCTCTTCTCTCCTAACCGCGCTATTTTTTAGTCCGGCGTTGTCAGACCCTGCACCTTCCTAGTGGGAATCTCTGCCTTCGTCTCTCTAAATCTAGCACCTCCTTGGGGGAGACCTCTCCCTAGTGGACAATGGTTGTCGCGGCCCTGCAAAGTTACCAAGCAGTGTCTCCCGCGACAATTCAGTCTGCCTCTCTCCGGTTCACACTCGCCTCTGGGATCCGGACGGATTTCGCCTACCCTCAGATACCGAGTGTGAATTCGTGGTCATTCCAAGACCACACTAACTACCTACCTACCTACCCTATATCCCTTCTCCTGAACATAGTGCATTGTCGGGGCACATACCTATCAAAAAATGGAGTCAGACAGTAAAGCCAACATGAAACGATTGTCCAGGTTATAAACTCAAACAACCCTCGCTTGTTACCAGGGCTAGGGTAACCAGGCACCCCCCTCGTGACGACCCGACAAGTTGCATGAAATAAATGGCTGTTTGAGGAAATATGCTTTATATTAGGCTACGTGGCTGAAGTAGACAGCGTATTTGCACAAAACAAATCTCATGAACAGATATCAGGGATTGACATAACTACAGGTGTAAATGCTCGTTTATATTACATATTTATTTAATTAAGTAGGTACAAAATTTCCCTCAAAAGATGAGTGGACCCTCTCGTCATCATTTCTGATTTACGTTTAGAAAAAATCTGGTGTAATCAAACTTGGGTATCTCCCCTGTCCCTTGTTTAACCTGCAGCCATCTATTTTACACAAAGATTACATTTTATTACCAGGAGGCATACAAAATATTTTCAACTCCATTAAGCATAATTAAGAGTTATTAAGTAATTAATTATTTAGTAATAAAAAATCCGATTATATTGAGTAGGGTATAAAATTAAATTTAATCAATGAATAAAATGTAATTTGTTTGAACTGTAGTCACACAGTCATCAAACCGTGTTCGTAATTATAACTCATACCGTGTTTTACAATGAGAGATGATATTTCATTTAAGATACTGCTAAATATGAAACCAGTCCCATGGCAAATTACTAAGTGTCTTAATAAATTGCTATTTAAAACAAAATTATTATTATATTATGTAGCACATCAAATGAAATACCTGGGCGAGCTGTGGAGTCCGTATAATATGTTGGGGGCTTATTCGACTATAACTATAAAAAACATTTTTTTTTTGTTTAATATTTACATATCGGCTGTGGGTGTGGTTTCAAATTCCCATTTAAGGTGTCAATCAATGGTACCTGTTTTATAACGCGTATGTATTTCATTTTTTTTTTTATTTTTTTATTTTTTTTTTTTCTTAGCTCTCAAACTTATAAAATAGGACGTGGGAAAATTATTTTGGGCTAATGAGTGCCTTTCACTAAGGGGAGTCCCCCATTTGAAGGATGTATGAGAAGGATATAGGGTGTGGAACGCCTAAAGGAGGCGGGTGGAATCAGGAAGGTAGTGAGAGTCTACCGTATGTATTTCAATAAAACTAAGGGATTTATCAAGAAGGAGAAATTAGTAGTATCATCGAGACGAGGCACATGCGACATTGGTTGAGTGTTGATCAAGGTTAATGAAGGCAAATTCATACACACCATATTCACACGAGGTTCCTGTCCAACGGTAACCTTCAATTCGATAACTCTTTGCACATCCACATTGTCTGATAGATACGCTTTCATCTGGATAAACGACGTGGGGCCTTTACACAAAACAGAAAAAATAAACAGGCGTTTTGGACAAATTTATGGATTAGTTAATAACTCTAATCTCACTCTTGAAAACAAACTGCACACTAATAAACATTTTGTAAACAGATTTGAACATGTGGACTAGAGCTCTGAGGTACAGCCAAACCTTCTAACTCAAACAAATTTAAACATTCTATAAAGCCCTTAGAACTATAGCCAAAAAAAAAGCTCATTTCTCGATCACAAACTCATATACAATAATCTCAATATACTTACATTCCTTTTTCCCTACAAACTGTAGATTTATCAAACTCCATGAAAACTAATCCGCACAATCTACAGTCAATTTCTTATGCAGACTCTCATTCATACATTCCTTCTTGTCACCTAAACCGGCGGTTGCCTCGAGATCAATTGTAAGTTGGATACCGTTCCAACTTAAGTCCTGAGTATCTGTGGCACTCTTGCTCTCTTTTTGGTTTCTGTGCTCTTAGTCCCCAAATATTCTCCTGGTTTCAATGGGAGAATCATTGGTGACCTAGTGGGTCCTGCACAGATTTTTTATGGACATATTGTATGAATGTTGGTATAAGCATGGACTGTACATATTTAGCAAATGGTTTGGGTACAAGACATGAATGAGCTCTTGACTCACAATTATTAACGCAATGGCTAAGTAAATGATAATCATACAAACGAAAAACTTTCTACAAATTTACTAATCAACTAGCCTGTTCAAACCAAATAAACTGGATCAACATATATCACAATGCCAACACCTTGATAAGAGTAGAAGTTTAATCTGTATGGAAATTCCCCGACGGTGGTGAATAGAAAACTTCTTGAAAGGCCTGCTACTTATCATTGACCCGAATAGAGATGTTAGCAGATACTCAAGGAGCGTGAATATCGGCTTGGAATAATCTCGTCTTATTAGCCGGTTAAGAAGTCGAGGCTGGCCGAGGATAAGCTTTTTAGTGTTAATTATATCGGCTGCCCCGGGCTGCTACTCAGCAAGCAGGGCTCGTGAATAATGCAAATGAGCTTGAGTCCTGCTCGGGCACCACTATAGAGATCTGAGTCGCTCTCTCTCTCCAACACGCCTCGACTCATGGCTACACTATCTAACCTTCTTTCTGCTGGTGGCTATCACCTTGCCCATCTTAACGGCCCGCTTCTGTCTTAAAGCACTGTATCTAATAGATTGCGCCGTTTGGCAATATGGCCAGGGAATAAATTAGAAACACCCTTTTGATAAGTTTCCCTTCACAATGTGGAGGGAATCTGAACATTCTAAAGGTGTTCAACGCGTCGCATTGATCTTTTCCCGCCAAGAACAGAATTTGTCAGTAATTTCAGCATCAATTCCCACACTTAAGTACATGTCTGGGTGGGAGTCCTTACAATGGCCAGTTTCTCTAATCATGTTCTGAGCATCTGTGGATCTCGCGCTCTTGGTCAGCCTCTACTGGCTCGTATCCAGCGACACAACTGACAGAGGAGCGTAGGGGACTTCCCAAGACTCCGCTTCCTCTTTTGCATACGAGGGAGATGACAACCATATGGACCTGTGTCTTTGGGCTCTTAAATACTGTATGAATGAACGAGTGAATGAAGATGTAAATATGGTATGAATAAGAACATTTATCACAATTACTTATTGACCAATAAGGCAGATTGTAATTTTATCACAATAAAGACGGTTCAGTATTTAAGCAGGTTTGCAGCTCTATAACCACTACTACAGCTTTATTGATCTATACACGAACATTTTTGACGGACTAAACCTATTGTATGCTTGCATGTCTAACGGCAACAACAATAATATAGACAGTAATTATTTGGTCACCGAGAAGATTCTGCTATTTAGGAGATTAAATCGTGTAGATCTGTCATAGTTGATATATACAGGGGAAACATAATTGCAGTATTTATATGGGCATAACGTCCAATTAATTATAAAGCCGCATAAATAATGGAGGGGTATACAAAATCTAGCGACTTGATTGGTAGCCAACCTCTGTGCTTTAATTACCATCAGTTCGAACCTTTGGATAGTCCGTGGAAAACGTTCAGGTAGTGATCAATAATGCATTGAAGAGACATGAGATATTTTATTTCTAAATATTCACGCTCCTCTCCGTTAATATAAAGGAGTCTTCAAGGTGTAGTGCCTTTGGCTAGAAAGACTAATTGTCGTGACCCCATCATGCATTACCATCCATACATATTCTGTATGGGCCATTCTGTGCGAAAATATAATTGATAAGAATATGATCACAGGCCGCAGAGCTTCGTTGCACCTGATAAATCCAATCAATATGTCCAAAAGAAAAATATGAACAACGGTCGTGAAACATGCGTTCATTAATTTGAAATTTTCCCTTCTTTATTGTGATAAAATTAGAATCTGCCTTACCGGGAAATAAGTAAGTGTGATAAATATTCTCATTCATACAGCATTTACAAACAGCCCAGTGACCTCTCAAATCCACATTAGCACTTCCATCGCATGCGAAAGTGATTTGAGATTAATAACATTTATTGAAAAAAAAAAAATACAACCTGCTCTATTTGGCAATAAACAATTGTAATCATTCATACAAAAACATGTGGATACCATATTTGCAACATATATACATACAATATATGCAAAACCAGAGACTTCTCAACCCAGCATGATTCTTACCTCTTTTTGCAGGCGAACGATAAAGCAGAGGCAGGGTGGACTGCAAAGACCTGTACTTCCTTTTTCAGCCATGTCACTAATTTCGAGCCAGTTTAGGGTTATTGGAACTTCAGAGCCACAGATGCTCAATCGTATAGAAACTGACTATTGCCAGGACTCCTACAGCTATGTATTTATAGCAGGTCAGAAGGCGACTGCCACTTTCATCATGGTGCAGGATTATAGGGATCCGTATAAGCTGTGCTGGGAGAAGGAGACGATTGGATAAGATTTGATGGAGTTTCGTGAACGTAAAGAGAAGGGTGTAAGAAATATAGAGATAGTTACGAAGGGTTATGCTGAAGACGTAATAAGGGGCATTATAGTTTGTTCTCAGTACTTTTGATTGAAAGTATTGCATACGCTTGTTACCTTCCCACTTCACTGTGCCCCATAACTCCCGGATCAGTTTTGATATGACTGTATATTAGTTGTTTATCTTGTATTTGAGAGATGAGATGTCTTTTAATGTGGTCTAATTGTTATTATATAGTATTATTGTCGTGGTGGTATGTCTTGTTATTATTGTTCAAAACGACTTTTAATTTATTTTTTTTTAACACACGAGAGCGGGTTCCATGTTAGCATTCCATGGTGAAAAATAAAAGTATAATTCCATACACGTTGTCAAAATAGAAGCCTGGACATCGTTCTAGGACACAGGAAGAAGGGTGGAGTTATAAAACTAACACTTTGACAGAGTGCATTTTGCAAAAATGTTTCACTTGATACCCAGAAAGATGTTAAAAATAAACGCAAAATAATAAAGGATCATAAATAAAAAATAAATATATTCATATCTGTTTATCAATTTCCATTATTATTATTATTATCCATTATTAGAGGGAAGAACTGAAGGAGTTTTGTTTTTTTTAATTTCGAATTTAGTTTTGTTTCAGAGGGACAGAACTAGTTTAACGTTTTGACAGAACTGATTCGAATTAACAATTCAAATACTGTTCCGGTTTTTTATTTATAATGGATACGTTGGTTGTGCCTAGATAGAACAGAACTGAAGAGATAATGACACGAACGCAAACCAGCGTGACGTAAGCGGGTAGTGAGATCGGCTTGGAACAACACTGCGATTATAATGAATTGTTAATTTCTACATCCCAACATCTGAGGGAATTAATATAGTGCATTTATGAACCACACAAATTTATTTGTCTGTATTCTTTTGGTGCATCTATTGTTGGATCAAAGTTAATGAAGGAAAATCTGTCCACATTAATTTTACCCACTGTCACAAGTCCTGCCAATCAGTTATTTTAATTCCATTCCTATTTCTGTATCCAGTAGGGTATCAAGGCTAATATCTTTACAAAAGACTGTAATCCACTCATGAGACTAAAAAGGCGACAACTAAACAGTCACTTAGGAAAACCCTACTGACTACTTTAAATCCAATTTCTCAATAGAAAATAAACTGCTAATTTACAAAGTTATACTAACACCAATATGGGCGTGAGGACTAGAGTTGTGGGACAACGAATCTGTCAAACACAACCGTTATCATATTAGTGATCAGATTTCTAACGTTTGATGTTTGACCTCTTTCAAAGATATCAGTAGCTTCAAAACTAGACAACCTGGAGGGTTAACATAAGAGAATATATGAGTTGCTACTTGAGTAGGAAATAAGCAAATATAATTAAAAAAATAATTTAAGTTTGACAGGTAACAAATTGCCATCATCGACTGCAACATCCTTCAATCTACGTCTTCAGGTGGTGTTACGCAAAGGATTTATTTTATTTATTTTAAAACTACATCTTTTAAGAATTATTATTAGCTCATCCCTTCCAAGTTCACAAAATTCCATAGTAACCTATCCAAGCCCCCTAATTCCCTAGCACAGTCATTGCACTGCACCACTCATCCCTATAATCCTCCTCGGAGATTAAAACGGCAGTGGCCTCGTGGCCTGCTATAATTAAGTGTTAGTGGGAGTCCTGGCAATGGCCAGTTTCTCCAATCATGTCCTGAGCGTCTGTGGCTCTCGCGCTCTTGGTCAGCTTCCGCTGGCTCTTATCCAGTAACGCGGCTGACGTAGTAGCGTGGGGGACTTCCCAAGACTCCGCTTCATCCTTCGCACGTGAGGGAGGTGACAACCATGTGGACTTGGGGGGGCCTCTGGGCTGTTTGTAAATATTGTAAGAATGAGCGAGTGAATGATGAATTGTAAATATGTTATGAATGATAATATTTATCTCAATTACTTATTGCCTAGTAAGGCAGATTGTAATTTTATCTTAATAAATTGTTATAACCAATTTTTCTGAGGGAAACTTTCCTGCCTATTATTCCCCACTAGACCACTTTGTACCACCTATTATAAACTCAATAGCATTTATATTTATTCCGGTTTTAAGTAACCCTGCAAAGACGGTGTCAGTTTACATGCATGTTCTATGCAGCAACTGATATGGAAATTATGAATTTTCAACTTGAGTAACTGGTAAATAACTAGTGGAAAAAGAAAATAAGAGAAATAAAATAAAATTTAGCAATTTTTTTTTCTTTTTTAAAAGTAAGTAATAAACTAAATCCTACAAATACAACTCATGAATATATACAAACTCTAAATATAAAAGAGTAGAAAGGGAAATAGTAGTAAGCAGTGTAGACCTACTTTATAGACCTACCTTCGTCACCACCTCAGAGCTGTCGAGTTAAAATCCCTGTTATTGAAATTCAAATCGATTATGTCCAATATTTACATACAAAAATATCATGTACTATGATTATCATACAAATCATTATGTTTAGATAAATATAAAATAACATATTTTATAAAAAAAAAATAAACAATCTAAAAAACTAACTTCATCGCTCTTGGCTATGAATTAGAGGAATTTATAAACAAATAAAATGACAATTATATACAAACCGTCAACGTTTCGCCTATTCAGCCATATTAAAGAACAATAATTATAGAAAACAAAACAGAGAGAAAAAAATCTTATTAAACTCTGGACACACTCTTGGTAAAAAATATTATAAATAAAATGCCGAAAACAAAGTTAAAAAAATAGAATGGAAACAAATACTAAACAAAAAAAGCTCTAAGTCCTTATGCTTGTGTAATTATTTATGTTTAATTGTTCAATATTAAAGCAATGTATTCTGGCCGTGTTTTCATTTATTTACAGATTTTGTAGTTATTTATTTTAAAAGGTATATCATATATTCAGCCCGGGATACGTCGTACAACTTAACTATTGTATTGGAATTCAGTTTGTATAATAACATTCTAAGAAACTATCTATTTTGGATTATTTGCAGTTAGCTGATATTGGCGTGACTGAGGTCAAACAAGGTGCTGCATACGTTAGTACGGGCTTTACTTACAAATTGTGAAAATATAAATCAGTGAATAGAGAGAGGGAAGTCCACAGAGTTTCAATTTATTTAAGGAAAGAGTTTTTCTGGTTGTAGATGGTTTATATGTAATGTGAAACTGATCCTATAGTCTAGATAAACCCTAAGCTACTTTACAATAACTGCCACTCTAATTCTTTATTACTAAATACTATTTTATTTATAATTTCAGGTCTTGTCCTTTTGGTGAAAAATATCCCAGTTTTGTTGACGTTGACTTTTGATTTCCACTTAAATAAACACTTGTCTAAATTACAAAGAAGCCATAACTCAATCATCTTTTGTGGTAGGAAAGTCATTGATAATGGTATTTTACAGTATCGACGATAAGTCGAACCCTTTAGGGCAACCCGGCCGGCATTTGTTTATTAACAGATTTATCTTGACCGATAGAAACGTAGGATGTTCTGTCTGATAAGTATTAGCTTATCAATTTTATCACTGGCTTAGGAATCCCTGAAATGAATCGTTTAAAGACACTGTTGATAGATCAACTGCGTGCCACCATTGAACAGATGACTGTGCAGACCCTAAAAAATACAAGTGCTATAGCGTTTGTCTGCACGGAGCAACAACAAGAATGCCACAAGGTATACTCAAGATTATACAGTCATCTGATGATCTGGCGAGGGTCGCATTTCGCATCCGCCCCATTCTCCCACCGCACGCTATAATGTTTCTTCTCTCCTATCTCCCTACTTCAATCTGAGACCACGGTTGGAGAAGCCTTCGCAATGGCTAATATCAAGATAATTTTTATAATTTAGTACTTCTCATGAAACAAAAGAATCGTATATATGCTAATTTTCGGCGGTTCGGAGGTTTGGTAATAGGGACAAACAAGGAAATAATAGGCACATTTCACAAATCGTATAATCGAATTGTATAATTATAGCGAACTAGCATCAGTGAAGGTTGCAATAAAAATTTGTAAACGGTTTGCAAAATATCTTAAGAGATGTCGTTTGCCTAAAATTTTAATCTATTTGAAAGGTAAAGCGCGTGACAGGCCTTGAGAAGAGAGCCTCGGAAGATCTGCAAGGGAGAACTTTTCTTTGAAGGGGTACTTTTGATAGGGTATGAGAGGGAAGTTCGTTAAGTGGAACTTCAGGGACATGGCTCTCTTTTTCGAGATGTCCTATATTTACTTCTTTACATATTTACAGTTGTTAAATACTTCCATGCACTGACAAATTGTATCACAGAATATTTAAAGTATTACGCCATATGAATCAATAAATAATTTCATGTCGATGGCCCATTACTTTCGAAAGTTAAACATTTATGATCATGTGGTGTAAAAAATAAGATTCAAGCATGGGGATTAGGAAGACTAGGTAATTAGGCCTGTTTATAACCCTTAAGCATTACTTAAATCAGGGCTCTCGCGCTCTTGGTCAGCCTCTACTGGCTAGTATCCGGTGACGCGGCTGACGGAGGAGCGTGGGGGACTTCCCAAGACTCCGCTTTCTCTTCGCGGTGGATTTGGGGGGTCTCTGGGCTGTCTGTAAATATTGTATGAATGAGCGAGTGAATGATGAACTGTAAATATTGTATGAATGAGAGGATATATCTTAATTACTTATTGCCTTATAAAAGGCAGATTGTAATTATTGCACAATAAAGGAATTTAACTAAAAAAAAAAAACTTAAATCAGAAAATCGTATCCTTATTAAATAGAAATGTTGCAGTTTACATTCAAAATAAAACAAAAAGGGTCAACGATTTACATTTTTTTAGCCATTTAACAGTTGTAATAATATAAAGAGAGAATATTAAACAAAAAACCTAAACATATTACCAAAAATAACGCTCCAGAATTTTATACCAGTTCTATTATTAACTATAACTCAGGGAGTCTAACTAATTAATATACGTTTAGTTCGTTTGTGAACATGTATTTACTATATCTGTTGATACAGTCCTATAGTATTAATCTGGACACATTCCTTTTATACTCTCAAAATATATAAAATAATCATTTCTACTCCAATCTTATCTCTAAATCACTAAACTACTTGGAAAGACTTGACGAGCCGTCGCCAAGAGATTAAGATCTCGAATAATTAACGATATTCAAAGAAATAATTCGTCTATAATTTTTAATAAGCCATAAAATTAAATACATCAACATCCTGATTAACAATAAGTAGGTTTTTTTGGTTTTTTTTATAAACTATAATTACAATAACTTTTATTTAGATAGTGGTAGCAGCTTTTACCCAACCAATATCGTTTTAGAGACATAATATTTTACATGGAAGTTCCATTTGGTACTATATAAGATAAATGCAGCCCCATGAAAAATTTCAAAGGGTTATTATTGACACTTAATCAAGTGATTCAAATTACTTACTAAATAAAATAATAAATATATTAGTTTGTCACTAATATGTGATAATACTTTAAAATATTGACGACCTGATAGGTGATACAGTATCATGTACTGGGGATTTAGTGGGATTGTTACAATAGTCAATAAAACTGTGATCAAAACGATGTTCACATCCGGTTGCCGTAGCCATTAATTGTGTGATCCATTGACAGAGGTAATAATTAGCTCAAGATTCATTCATCGAATCAAAACAATTTTATCATTGCCCCAAGAATTGATTGTTTTAGTTAAAAGTTCTTGATTAGCATTTCAGACATAATACAGATTATTTATTTCAACGATTAGTTGAATTTCAGTATGAGTGCATTGTTTGTTGAGTCGTCCATTTATAAATTTGATCAAAAGCTAACATCTTTTTTTCATTAATCAAAGCCGTTTTTACAACAATCCACTCCTACTTTTTATTTATGGCAATTATGGTGAGCCATAATATTGGCTAGAGACATCGCATTCGGGTGTCATGGCGAATGTATTCTCTTATTTTCTGGTCCTTCAATTCCTTTTTTTTCCCGATTTCTAACTCAAGATCTGATGACTCATCTATGGATATTTCAGTCAATTCCTGTATCCAGCAGTCTTTCTGGATAAGTCGTTTCAGTTAGAAACAGCAATAACGCGCTCCTGCTCAAGAACTCGACTGTTTACCATGAACCATATCCGCTCTCGTCAGCAAACAGACATCCACCCTTCGCTAAAGGAACTAGGCTTTCAAACTAGTCATGGAACCGAATCATAGCTAATGGATGGTTTGAATGATTATTCAGTTGAATATGATGATTCCGTGAATTGAGCAAAAATTATACTACTCCTTCAAAACTTAGTTTCTTCTTGAAAATTCAGGACCGAGATCTCAATACTTACGAACATCAAACGCAATTTTATTTGTTTAGTTTTAACACTACTATATGGTATCGTTTAAAGTGCATAAGGATATTTCCACTAAGAATAGTGTATGACATCACTTCATATCGCAAGGGAATTAGTCAGATGTGAATACATATAACTGGATTTGAATTAATCTTACCACAACTAACGACTTAATTTATAAATAAATTTTGCAAATATTGCTTCAAATCAGACCCAACGTGAGATAACTGATAAAGTCAATTATTTTTGGATTCTTGACCTAAGCCACTTCCATAATCACTAGAACAAATATGAGTATATCGATAGTCTGCTTAGATTGGTAGACAAGGAAATCCTTGTTTTTGTAAGACTTATTCTTATACCAAAATGTAGCATGGAGTTCACTGGTTTTAGACAAATAAAACCAAGATTTCATTTTAGAAATTCAGGTCCGAGATCTCAATGTCTCCATCAGCCTTAATTTAATTTATTTGCATTTCATAATTTAAAGTACACAAGGGTATTTCCACTACAAGTAAACATATGAAATCGGTACATTGGATCCAAAAAAATGTCGAATACGGATTGAGGGTAGCCAGACCCACCAACGCAGCCACCGGAGCGGTAAGTCGACCGGCACAATGGACAATAAGCCTTGGGAAATTAGTGATCTATTGAATATTTAATTGAGTGCCTACTGAAACTAATTATTGCCCACTTCCGGCCTTTGGTTCTGTTCATGTTCCATTGTACTCTACCGCCGGTGATTTCCCTGCCATGATACCTTCCGTCCAGCTCATCGCAATAAACAGTTAAATGCCATCTACGCATGACGTTATTCGCTAATGGTGAAGTGAAAACGTCGATGTAGTATATTCTTAATGACATTCTCAACGATTGTCACGTTTTGATGTCTGTAAACAAGAAAATAATTAAATAAATATTCTTCTTCAAATTAACACTTGTTCAAAAAAAACATCAGTATATTGTGTGATAATTAAAACAAAATAATCTTTAATTCTCTCACCAAAATAACGTTTATTATTATATTACATCAAGCATCTTTAGGAGTGTGAATGAACGAAACTTTCTGCAATAATAAAAGACAAAGGCTTCAAGGGTTGAGGGGGGAGGCCCTACCCGTTATTCACGTTGTAGCCTTACAAAAGACCATTTACAGGAACATCATTTAAAGTTAGCGTTTCGGGATATATGCCATAACCTTATTTCTTATTACCAGTCACATTAGACCAGGAGTCTATGAAAAGAATATTTAATCACATACTTTATAGAATAGAGAAGTTCCCCTATTCCACAACCACCATTGTTATAGCTTTCAAAGTTATTTTGGATGGAACCATGTCTGATCAGCATTCTTATACCAAAGCTCATGGTGGGTTGCTAGTTCCACCTCTTATTGTTGGAATTCAGCAGCCTTCTTTGCCACGAGTATATATAATTTTTTTTTAGATGCTTATTTTCACTTGGTGTTCCTTCCAGTCTGGACTTTGCACCATTACAATGTCTTTACATTCCTCCCTTCCTCCCGAGAGCATAAGCCATATACTCCGTTATTATTATTATTTAAAAGAAGTTAATTTTATTTGAAATTTAGAACTTCAAAAGTTTCACGCCGGCAGGCAAAGAGCCTGTATAATTGTATAAGGTATACGGTCTATTAGCTCTGAATTGCTGCCAGCATTCCAATTTGGAGGTTATAGAACCGAAGTCGGTTCTTCTTAGCAGACGTTTTGGATTCAGTCCGGATCGTGAGCTACGCCAACAGTTACCTCGGTTGCCCCCATCAGTGTACAATAGTTGTTGCAGCCTACCTCTTTACTTTGTTCCTTACTTACTTCCAAAAGCTGAATTTCAAATTCTTCACCAACTTCTGTGCCAAAAACATCAAGATAAGCCCTACAGTTAAGAGAAACCATTTTATTTCCTTATCTAATCCATGCAGAAAACTCATTCGTTATTTTATTTTTCCTTTTTTTTCTTTCTTTAGGATGAAACATCGTAACTTCAAGTAACGAAAGTATGTTCTCTGGCTTGAGAGTCCCCAACAGTATAATTTCATATCTTCTACCTTGTATAACTATTATGATAATATTACGTCATAAATTACCTATTATATCCAATGTGGTAATGACTATGAATTTTCCAAGAAGTCAAAGGTCCTTAAAGGATTTTTTGTGCAGATTGTAGATAAACTACGATAAGCTCGATTGCAGAGCTAACTATTAGTTTTCTTGCTGAGGATTTAATTTCTTTAGAGTGCATCATACCCATTATTTCTGTGGTTCTTCTTTTGAAGTCTTCGGTTGATGATGTACAATCCATTAAAAGAAGCACTTTATATACTCATTTTCAACGGACTAGTGTAATAAAGGGTTGCCCGGTTAATTGTCCAAGATAGTAGCCCTGAGTACTGCCAACCTTTAACTCAGCCTCTTATGGTTCAGGTGCTTAAGATAGTGCTTGGATTTGAACAATGAGAGCCCATAACCAGAGGTTTCACCTTGGACCTATGCCGAACAATACACCTAGAGACCTATGAATCATTCACTAACGACTAGCTGCCGGTGAGATTTAGAAGGCCCATTTGGGTGCCGGCGCCACCTATATAGCTAACAAGCCTAGATCAGCTCAGCCGTGATCTACTTTAAGAAATAGGTTAAAAATATTTATTCTTTTTTCAGGCGGATTCAGAACACCGCTCTTGTTTTGTGTTTTTCGAGGCATATTTTCATAGGATGTTTTTCTCCAACGCGAGGGCTATGAAATAAACTGGTCTACCACTGCTAATAAGTAGAACGTTGACCCAGTTGCTAATTACATATAAATCAGTTTGTTTGCATCTAGGCCTATTAGCAACAGGGTAGCTTATAAATTCCGGCTCCTTGTGAAACTTATCTTAGTTACATTTATTCTATGTTCTTATTATCTTGTTTATTGGCAATTCTATTTATACGTTTCGTAGATAAAGGAAGACTGTGCCTAGTAAAGTGAGTCATAAAAACATAGAGGCGCATTTTAACTGCTTCGATTGATACCCACTTGGATCATGGAAGAATCACTTCTAAATATTCCGATTTGTCGCACACTCCTCGACCCCCTCCCCCTCCGCTTATATAGAGAACAAATATATTCCTTAGGTTTGTATGCCACTAACAAGGGACATAGATGCACGCGATATATTCTTTCATTTTGGTTTTACAACAGCGATTTTCGATATTATTTATAGTAGTGCATGGCTTTTCAAGAGTATTGATATCGTTTTTTGTAATTTTGTTATTTATACTCTTTATTGGGCTATAATTACAATCTGCCTTTTATAAGGCAATCAGTAATTGCGATAAACGCTCTCATTCATACCATATTTACAATTCATCATTCACTCACTCATTCATACAATATTTACAGACAGCCAAGAGACCTCCCAAAACCACATGCGAAGAAAAAGCGGAGTCTTTGGAAGTCCCCCACGCTCCTCCGTCAGCCGCGTCACCGGATACTAGCCAGGGGAGGCTGACCAAGAGCGCGAGAGCCACAGACGCTCAGGACATGAGTGGAGTAACTGGCCACTGCCAGGACCCCCGCTGTCACGCGTTTATAGCAGGTCACGGGGCCACTGCCGTTTCAGTCTCCGAGGAGGATTATAGGGATGAGTGGTGCAGTGCAATGACTGTGCTACAGGATTAGTGTGGTTGGAAAGGCTACTGTGGAATTTCATAAACTTGGAGCGGATGAGTTCTAGAATGTAGGGTATATTAAGGTCGTTATGAAGGGTTTTGTTTCTGACATAATAAGGGGCATTTACTATTGTTCTCAGGACTTTTGATTGAAAGGATTGGATACGCTTGATGTTCGACTTTTTTGCTGTCCCCCATAGCTCTATTCCGTATGTCCAGATTGGTCTAAGTATAACTTTGTAGATTAGTAGTTTATTTTCTATTGAGAGATGGGATGTCCTTTGAAGTAGTCTGTATAGTTGTCCAAAGCGTCTGTTTAGTTCTTGTCTTTTTAGTCTCGTATGTGGGTTCCAGGTCAGTCGTTTGTCGAGATGGAAGCCTAAGTACCGTACAGTCTCGAATACAGGGAGAGGAATAGAATTAAAATAAACTAGTGGACAAGTCTTGCGACAAAGGGTGAAGGTAATGTGGGAACATTTTGCTTCATTAACTTTGATCCGCCATTGATTACACCAATACTCGATCTCGTCAAGGTGTTTTTGAAGGTTATGGGATGCTATGTCGGGGTCTGGGTGGGATGACAAGACTGCAGTGTCATCTGCAAATGTGGCCAAGAAGGTATTAGGAGTAGAGGGGACATCAGCGGTGTATAGGTTATAGAGGATGGGGCCCAGGACACTGCCCTGTGGAACTCCTGCATTTATGGGATAGTAGTTAGAGTATTCTAAACCACAGGGGACTTGGAAGAAGCGGTTTGAAAGGTAGGACTGTAAGACTAGGAAAAGGGTCTGTGGTAAATATCTTTTGAGCTTGTAGAGCAAACCTGCGTGCCAAACCCTGTCAAAAGCTTGAGCTATGTCAAGAAAGGCAGCAGTGCAATACTGTTTGGTTTCAAGGGCTGAGGAGATGTGATCAACAACGCGAAGGCCTTGTTGAGCAGTGGAATGTCGTTGGCGGAAACCAAACTGGTGTGTGGGAAAAAGGTTTTTGGATTCAACAATGGGAAGTAGACGTTTTAGTAGGAGTTTCTCAAATATTTTTGAGAGGATAGGGAGTAGGCTAATTGGACGATAAGATGAGGCGTCATTGGGTGGTTTACTGGGTTTGGCGAATAGGACAATAATAGAATGTTTCCAGAGGAGAGGAAAGTGCGTCGTTCGGATTATGCAATTATAAATGTAGGTTAGGAAGATTATGGCTTTAGGAGGAAGTTGTTTGAGAATTTGAGGAGTAAGGAGATCATATCCAGGGGATTTTCGGTACGGTAAGTTTTTCAGAAGGTATTTAACCTCAGAGGGGTTAACGGCTTTTGGTGGAAGAGAGAGAGGAATAGGTGAAGGGAGGAAATCTTCCACAGTTGTGCTGTGAGTATGGCTTTGATGAGAAAGGTGAGGTGTGAAAGTATGGGTAAGATGCAGAGCAAATTCCTCCAACCTATCCCCATCCGAAGCCGCCCAGGACCCATCATCACGACGGAGTGGGAGTGAAACAGGTTGATACTTTAGGATTTTTTTGGTTACATTCCACAAGGAGTTATCCCTGGTGGACAGAGAGGAGAGGTAGGGATTGAAAGAATCGGAACGGAAGGATGACAATCGCCGCTTTACCAATCGGCAGTACTGATTGTACGTGCGGCGATCAACAGGATGCCGGGATCTTTGCCACACTGTTCTGGAGCGGCGTTTGGATTGGATTAGATCTTTGAGATGCTGAGGTAAACGATTATGATTGTGGATTTTTGGGTGACGATGGGGTGACGATGCCTCCCAAGCCAACCTCTAGACCAGAGTAGTGAAAGAATGCACTGCATCGTCTAGGTCTTGGGATGTTTTCAAGGACAATTTTAGGTTTACGGACTCTGTAAGAAGCTGGCGGAAGTGGTCCCAGTTAACTGGGCCCCTAATAAATGAAGGAGGAGGCAGTTTGTGAATTGGTCTTAGGGAAATGGCTAATAATAAAGGACTATGATCAGAGGAGAGGTCATCAAGGCACGTAAGTGAGTAGTTTAGTGTTCCTAAAATATTGTAAAAAAAGAAGTCAAGGAGATCAGGATTTTAGTTGGGATCTGATGGCCAATAGGTGGCTGTGTCAGGATTGATAGTGGAGCAATGTTTCCGTGTGAGTGCAGACAGCAAAGCACGTCCTCGTGTATTTGTGGATCTTGACCCCCAGTGTTGGTGCTTCGCATTAAAGTCCCCACCCACAAGGAAACGATGTCCGATGGAGTCTAGAAAGGAGATCAATTGGGAGTCTGAAATGGATTTATTGGAAGGGCAGTACGCTAATGCTAGTGTAAGAGGAAAAGTGAAAGTGGTGATTGACACTGCAGTGGATTGAAGGAAATCATGTGATACCAAAGGAACTATGTGGTGGGATATGGCGTTATGGACAATGACAGTGGTACCTGTATGAGCTGTTCCATCTGGATGATCAGTTCGATAAGTCTGGTACTGTCGAACGGTAAATGGTCGTTTACTCGTAAGTCTTGTTTCAGTAATAAGAGCTACGTCGACGTTTTTGTCGTGGAGTAGTGCTGTCAGTTCGTTAGTGTGGGTGCGAACACCATTCGCATTCCAAAGGAGAATGGATAAGGAGTCGGAAGGATCCACTTATGGATTTTGTTTAACGGGGATAAGGTAGGAGACAAGATTTGTAAGAAGGGAAATGAGAGGGGTAATTAGGGTTCTGAATTCTGTAAGGAATGATGTTAATAGGCTAGTGAGATCTGAAGAGCTTGGAGGTGAGGGAATATGCGAGATGTGTGGTTGAGGATGGGATTGGGTTTGCTGGTTGGCGGGATGAGCGGAATGCTGGGGAAGAGATACTTGCGGAGGAGAAGTGGGCAGTGCCTGTGACTGCTCTCTGTTCCGAACGGCATCAGCAAAAGAGACAGAAGGCCTCAAATTTCTGGTGGGGGCGCTTCTTGAGCTACCTGTCACTTGCTTCTCTTCTTCTGGCCGACGACGTTGCTCGCTCCTGGACTTGAGGATTCTATAGGCCTCACTGCCCTTGTATAATAATATAATGTTGGCCGGATGGTCTTGCTGGCAGAGCACGCATAAAGCAGGCGATTTTAGGGGCTTTTTGGACAATTCGCTTTTGTGCTGCCCACTACACTTTACACACCTAGGAGGGTGGTGGCAGTACGATTTCGTGTGCCCATATGCCTGGCAATTATGGCATTGGATGATGTCTCTTTTGGGGTAAAGTTTTTCGACCTGTATTCTTGTGTAATACAGGGTTGTTAAGTCATAAATTTTCTCCACGCCAGATGTCCGCTCGAGATCTACAAAAAATAACGGTAATGCCGTTTTGGTGGATACGTTTTGTTGTCTGTCCTCACGTAAAACGTTGGTTATTTGGCAAACTTTAAATCCCAGAGCTGATGGTTCGTCTTCAATTTCATCAGCTGGTGTGGTCGGGTGCAGATTTCTTATCACTACTCGAAGCGATCGTTCTTGTTTCAACTGATATGCATGGAAGTCTGCATTGGTTTCTTCCAAATACTTGATGATCGCTCGATAAGTATCGGGAGTGTCTGGGGAAATTTTTGTATCCCGAGAGCGATTGAGGCACGTATATTTTCCGGTACCTACACCTTTGCTCATTTGTGAGCATAATAGTTTAAAATTGCTAATATTCCTTACGAATATAGCAGGCGGCTTGGGCTGTGTAGGTGTTTGAATAACTTCCATGTCGTCCAGTTGGCTATTTCTCAGTACCTCGAAGCTATTTGGTGTGAAGAATGGAGATTCTGCTACAGTTTCTTCTTTTGAAGTGCTGGCAAGTGGTGGTAGATCTTCCATAGAGCTGGCGGCAGATGAATTTATAGGGATGTTCCTATTTGAGCGTCTGGGTTTTCGGTTTACTGGCGACGTTGTTGGAGTTGGACCTAAGGACCTAGATCTTTTTTTTTTATTTTGTGATATTAGCTGCTGATAAAATCTCATTTTATCATTAGCTAAGATTTTTGTTAGTTAAAAAAAAAAATAAAAAAAAAAATAAAATAAAATACAATACGTAGCGACGGTGGGATTCCAGTGGCGAGTCACCGGTCTTGGCTCTGAGCCACCAGCAGGTCTGGCTCAGAACGACTATGTATCGTGAACGACTAATGCAAGGCGTCAAGATGGCCGACTACTCAGTCCGATTTCACTATTTACACTTCACACCAATGTAACTAGCGATCTACTCACTTATTGAGGGCTCCCTCGTGGCCAGCTCACTTAAGTTGCCAGTTGAAACAATCCCAAAGCCGAAAAAGGGTCTATAAACGGTCCCTGGCACCCCTGAGGCCGATCGGAGCGCCACGGCACTACAGCCCCACCTGTAAGATTGGTAGGACACTTGTTCTCATTATGGCACGAGGAATGATCGCAGCATGTGGGGAAAACTCATGATGCCTACTAATATTTCATATATCAGCACGATTCACTGATTCCTTTGAAAAAAAAACCATACTCTGGGACCATGCTCATTATGAATAATGAGATACAAATAAATAAATCCAAGTCTTACTAACGAAAAAAAAAACAATACATCAAGGGTATATCTCAAATATCATCCATGAAATACCATGTCGGGTCGTCAAGAGGGGGGTGCCTGGATACCCTAGCTCTGGTGACAAAGTGAGTTGTTTGAGTTTATAACCTGGACAATCGACATGACGGCTTTACTATCTGACTCCATTTTTTGATAGGTATGTGCCCCGACAATGCACTATGTTCAGGAGAAGAGGTATAGGGTAGGTAGGTAGGTAGTTTGTGTGGTCTTGGAATGACCACGAGTTCACACTCGGTATCTAAGGGTAGGCGAAATCCGTCCGGATCCCAAAGGAGAGTGTGAACCGGAGAGAGGCAGACTGAATCGTCGCGGGAAACACTGCTTGGTAAGTTTGCAGGGCCACGACAACCGTTGTCCACTAGGGAGAGGTCTCTCCCAAGGAGGTGCTAGCTTTAGTGAGACGAAGGCAGAGATTCCCACTAGGAAGGTGTGGGGTCTGACAACGCCGGACTAAAACGTAGCGAGGCGAGGAGAGAAAGAGAAACCGAGGTTTTTCATAAAGAAGCAAGTTTTAGAGTTTTAAGCAGGGCAGCCACGAGCCGATAGTTGACAGGAGAATTATATACAGTACCCAAGCCACCAGGCTTAAATACCCAGCTGGCCTTGCCAGTAGCCAATAAGCATCGCTATTGTAGTAGCCAATGATGTGCGGTTCCTTTGTTCCCTGACAGAGCCGGAAGGGTCTCCCGGCGGTTGGGTTTATTGCATGCCTGAGAGCTGGTGTCCCAGCTCATATAACTAATTGGCTCCTCGCATTTTTTATTGTTTAACATATTTACAATGATTTATGTTTTGTTAATGTTATTTACATTTGTTTACAATATATATACAATAGAGTATAGGGTGATTTATCTTATGTAGTTAGCGGTCGCTACATACCAATTCAATACAAAAACAAGATAATATAAGATTAAATTAAAAAAAAAAAAAGAGGAAACATAAACTAAATAAATATACGTGGCTTTGACTTTACAAGGCTACAGCTATGTGTTATCAGCAGTAAAGTTCGGAAATAAATAACAAAATATTATCTATAAGAAAGTAAATAACAATAATCAAAATTCTTAGGTTTAACAAAAGTCAGTTCGAGTGGTAAGGATGAAGCATGGCGGATATTAAGAGGGTGAGAATTACAGAGAGTTATAAGTTAGAAAGAAAAACAAAAGCACCTCTGAACTGCTTCAGTTACTTCGAAATGTAATTAAACATAGAATCAGTTGATAAAAGGTTCATTAATCTCATAATTTATTTTTCATTATTTAAATGGTTTATTTTTAAAAACTGATTTATTTTAAATATTATTAACTGAAATTAAGTATTAAAATAGGATTAAATGATATGCAACTTCTGAGTATTTATGTAAATGCGTAACTTCATAACTTTTTTGAATCTCTCTTCCGCATTTTAGTCAAAACATAATCAGCATATTTCGGTGAATTTTAGAATTAAATTTTAAAACTCAATATTGATTGAACCAGTCATGCGACACTAATGACTCAAATAAGTTTTGATTAGACATAAAAAATGTGAATCCAGAAGATTCACATACCTTTCATGACTATCACATACCGTTAATGATTCGTAATTTGACTTTTACTGTCGAACATCCAAACTTAAATTTTTTGTTTTCATCAATAACTAAAACCAACCTTACACAACAACAATCATTATCTTAACAACTGTAACCATTGTATTGACAACTCTACATTGAATGAATAAAATAACACCCACCATTAGGGTGTGTCATTTTGTTTCCACTGGACAATCGATTCACACTCGTCAATTCCAAATCCGATTGAAATGAAAACTGCAACTTTTTTTAGTGAGTCACCAGAACTCAGCAGCAAGTTAGATATCCGAAACAGTGGAGAAATACTAAGTGAATATCTGGGTTGTTTGTTTGTATCACATGGTTCAGTGAAACCGAATAGAAAACCACTTGTACTTGGTATTGGCTGCATGGTAAGGTTTTATAAACACGTCAGGTTATAGTCCGGGAGTGAGCCCTAAATATTGTGAATGATTTGTTAAAAATTTCACGATGAAATGTTGTTCGAAAGAACTTCACTGAACCTGAAAACGCAGACAAGCTGTTTAATTTTTTCCTTCTTTAACGTACTCAATAAAATGTGACGATAATTTTATATTGTGACAATATTAAAAATAGCCCTTTTTGAGTCCGAAAATTAACTGATTGTTTTCGAATAAAAGTTAATCTAGGTGGTTAGTCGATTTGAAAAAAAAACATATTCTGTCACCCTAAACAAACTATAACCAGATAGCAGACACACATAAAAAGGACATTAGTATAATTAAACCCATTAGTAAAATTAAATATATGCATAAATGAAATAAGATTGGCCAATCACTTGACGAAGGATAAGATCAATACAATTACACAAGGTACTTGGCCAGCAATAGTAAGGTGAATCACTATTTAAATTCAGATAATACTGACTGACTTTTTCTTAAAAGAATGTTTTTTGATGTGATGCAGTGAAGATGGGAAAAATTATGTTTTTGCATCGTTTGATCTCATGGTAGTCATCCAAGAACATCACTCTCATTATTAATTTTATAATATTTATTTCACTTTTCCTACTTTAATATGTTTATTTATTTTAATTCTTATTTTACCTACGGATACTGTAATCTAATATTATTATAATAAATTTTAGTTTGGCCATATATGACATGGAAAATTATGTAAATATTCATTCATACTGAATGTACTTCCAAACATTTACATAATTTTAATTATGGAATAAACCCACGTTGGAGAGTTTACTCAAATGTGGAATACAATCAAATGTGTAATCATCAATTTTCCATAATTTTCAATAAATTTTGCTGAAATTTATAACCTTATTTCGTGGTTTTCTTGTTTTAATTAAAGTATAACTTCCGTGTGACCTAGAGACATGAAATTTTACCGTTAGCAGTTGAGTTCGCCACGTACAAATTACTAACGTTTTGTTTACTTAATTACTTAAATAAAAAAATATTTGTCTAAAATTCTGCAACACTATATGCCATTTTTGCTCATGCCATTCTCCGTACCTTAATAAAAAAAATGTCATTATAACTATCATTAATATCCTTTTTTCAACTTCAACTCAAGCGTTATTTATTTTGCAGCATATTTTGCTTGATAAGTGTAGATGATTAATCATTAACATCTAATGTATATAAAAAAATAAATATTTTCCTATCATATGGAGTACGGGGTCACATTAAAGATCTGGATGTCTTAATTAATAATATTTACTACTGATTAGAACAACAGTGGAACATAATTACGAAAATTACATATACAAAGATAATTTTAACGACCTTAAGAGCTGGTTGACATCATTTAGTCCAGCGGAGAGTTAATCAGTAAATAAACGTGCCAGAAGAACAGGCGAGTAGTTTAGTAGAAAAGCACATTCTCCAGTAAGATGTATAGTATGTGGGCAAGGAGAACCCCCCCCCCCCCCCCCGCCCATCACTAGCACACGACTGGATCTTAAGTGCCCTTAGTAGATTTAGAATTGTTTTAGATTTAGAGTTTTGAGTTGTCCGTAGCCATTCTACTTAATAAGTCACTAATGAGCAAAACATAGTTTTAATATCCACTCCCCCACTTGTTATTTTCTCTATTTTCAGAGCTAATAAATTATTCTTCACTGGACTAAATTACTGACCTAGTGTAAACTACCCCTGTGGAAACCATGACGCATCGTAATTGCCTTGATTTTTCGATAACTAGATTCTCCCTAAAATGTGATCTCTTGTTTGAGAGTGATCCATGTCAATTTTGACAAGGTGCCATACTCTTTGGGATTCTTCAGCTCTATCCATTTCCTTGGTCGACTCACGATGCTATAAATAAAGCTGGAAGCTGGAAGACAATAAATTGCCTGCGGCCGACCTCGCTTCTGTTTAAGGAACACACGCCCAAGGCTGAGGTGTCCCAGTGCCACCGTTGTCAGTAAACAGGAAGCCCACTTCCGCTATTTGGCTAATTAGTTGATTTTTTAATGCGGCTTTTCTTTTAATCATTCCGAATAGTTCGGTGGTCACGACTGACTGTAGCGTTTCACTGATGAATTTGATGGGTTTACATACCTGTTACACTTCTGTAGGCCTGTACAAATTTCTGTAGGCCACTGGAATTTTTCGATTCGTGATACAATCGAAGAGAGCAGAGGAAGAAAATCTCCATTACGAGACCGGGTAATTTTCGAAAATATTTCAATCAATACTTGAAATACCGACGGGCCGGTAAGTAGGATAGGTGCTAGGACTAATTGCTAAGCCTCCTTGAGCCTTTATCCTTGCTTCCCCTCCTCAACATTAAAATCATCCCTAGCTTAAAGACTTGTTAGATCTAAGGTATTGGGAGTACTTTGACTTTTCCATGGGTACGAAAATTTAAACATTTTTGGATTGTCCTGAAGTTAGGTGGTTTACATGGTTTTTATCTACATCCTCCAATCGCACATCGTGTCGTATAAAATATTATTTATAACCACCGCCTGACATGTGGGACTGGGGTGCCTTCTGTGCCCTTGTTCCGGAGAGCGCTGCACTCGTCCTATATCGGATTAACATCGGCTGGCATCCCAAATGAGTTTACATATTAAAAACAGCGGCGTTAGTTACCTGAGTGTTTTGCGGTGAAATAAATCCAAAAAATCATACCCTAACTAGATACAAGCAGGGGCTGCCTGCATCAGTAGTGGTTTCATTAAAAGGCACCCCATTAACTAAATAACAGGCACTTTCTCAATGCCAGTAAGGCCTTTCTTTCAATGGAAGTGGCTACGATCGACCACACGACAACGTGCTACATTTTTAACTGTAGTCGACATTGTGAGGCATAAATTGCAGGTTTCTAGACGAGCTCACTATGAATACCCTGTTGTTTGTCAGATCGGGACCAAATTTGACACATTGGTTAAATAGCACAAAAGGAAACTAACACTATAAAAAATTCGTTTTTGTTACGTGAAAGAAAATTATTATTTTACTGTTGGTTTCCTTTGCTGTGATTCGTTACAATTTTTGTAGTGCATACCATTATAAAGGAGATGAAACCGTGATATCTCTCCCAGTTACTATAATGTACTAGCGGTTTCTACTTTTATCAGAAACCTGAAGCTCTTTGAAACTCACTATTTCGTTTCACGGATCACTCACTATTCGTAAGAATCTTAGCGTTGTAGTATGCGGGGTCTCTTGGTAGGAATCGGGGAAAAATTAAAGCAAATCGTAGATTTAAACAATTTTAGGGTGCTTTATACCTTTTTTGAACCATGAATTATGATTAAATTCAGGTAAATACAATCTGGAACAGTTCAAGTCCCGAGTTTACTACCGTAATCCAAGATCACGTCATCCTGGCCTCTACACTTATGTCTTGGTTTTGCTTGTGCAAAAAAAAGACTGGTTCGGGCCGTGCAATTAACAGAGCAAAGAAAAGTAACTAAATAAACGTTAGGGACCCATATCAAAACTTCTAAATGAACAGTCACGACTTAATGTTACAAACAAGGACTCACTGTACGACTGCTTATTAAAACCTTATTATATTTTGACCCTCGCGGAATGGGATTAAAAGTAAGCACTATATACACAAGGATAAAAAGATTTCCTCAGGCTGCAGAATAAAGTATTAAAGTGCTCCTCAATAATTTTGTTTCTCCCCTCAAGAATTCTTCACATTTTCGTCCAGCGGGATTCCGTTCCGTGCTGGAATTTTTCAGGAAGTTTGCACTCATGCCGTTATCGATTATTAATTCCCAAAATATCTGGCCTTTCTACGTTGCAGAATATCCACGACGCTTATTGTTTAAACAAATATCATACAAATGAGCTGAACGGTATCTTTATTAAACTAATATAAGTTTTAATGACTTATAAATGATATATTCAACATGGGTGCTTCTGTGTTTTCTTCAAAGATATAGACGATATAAGGGATACAATTTCAAAACATCGACTGAAAGTTCGAGTTTCACCAAGATGCTAGTTATCGCACTGACCATCTAACAATTTTTTTATTATTATTTATTTATTATGAAATTTACAATATTAATTTCCAATAATTTAATTTATCAAACATGCTTATGCATATTTATTTATACATCTAAGAAGCCCGTAAGTCCCTTGGACATCTTATTATCAGCACTCGGAATGTTGAGTGAATTAGTCCTGGACTATATTGGTGTTGGTGGGTTCTTGTTTGTAAAAAGATAATTACTTTTTATTTTTAGAGAAATATATAAAAGTATTTAGAGAAATTTATAGAAAAGTTTTTCACTGAGGTTATAGTCCATATGAGGGATTTTAAGTCAGAATGTATTCTTCATTTTGAGAAACAAACGATTTTACCAGATTTGTGATGATTACCTTAATTCTGTTTTTCCTTTATTTTAAACAACCTTTGTGGAAGTAAATAAATACTATTTTCGAGGTAGATAAACAAAATTAAAAAACAGCCAAAAAACAGCGAACTATTGATGTTGTGCTTGCTTCTTGTTTTCTTTCAACTGTTTAGCCCTTCCAGATTGTATTTCTGGACTTCAGTGGTCAGAATTCTAACCAGAACTGTGTTTGTGGTCAGGATTGTTGAAAATCTAACACACCAATCTGACTTTAACCCCTTCATATGTACATTAGTTCCTCGTTTGACACGTACCATGAAGAATTCACAATCCACCTAAGAATATTTTATTAAACTCTTTTTATCCTTGTGTATATAGTGCTTACTTTTAATCGGAATTCCGCGAGGGTCAAAATATAATAAGGTTTTAATAAGCAGTCGTACAGTCAGTCCTTGTTTCAAGTCAAAGTACTCCCAATACCTTAGATCTAACAAGTCTTTAAGCTAGGGATGATTTTAATGTTGAGGAGGGGAAGCAAGGCGTGTGAACATAAAAAGTGATGGGGTGCTCACCTGAAGAATGAGTTGTGATGATACTAGCCTAAATAAAGGTCGATTGACTTACTTGCTTAAAAAAAAGCTTTTGTTGATAACTAATGAATTTTCTATACTAATTACTGCAAGAATTACATACTGAAATGCCAATTTGGACAGCATATTAAATACTTGTATATATTCCTACTTCTCATATGCTTTCAACTGCTTTTGATTCCCTAATTATTATTAATAAATAAGTTTGGCCAGACATACCTCTCTGGAGAGAGGTTAAAGAACGCCAAACTGCACACTTGCTTGGTGTGCCGTCGGTGGGTGAGGTCATATACCGGAGACACATCAAGTTTATTGACTCATTGCATCACCTGACAACCCAGTGTCTGACAACACTATGAACCCACCACCCTTCCCGCATCGATGTCAACAGACTGTCCGGGAAAATTAGGTTGTGTTGGTTAGTTAGATTAAGGCTAGTATCATCACAACTCATTCTTCAGGTGAGCACCCCATCAATTTTTATGTTCACGCGCCTTGTATTATGTACGCAGCCTACCATAGAAAAATTCTTTACACTTTACAGATTATATAAAATTTAGCTACGCTACAGTAAATTTAATTATAACGGTGTTCATTTATGTATCGATTCCACATTGTGGGATCTGTAACTCATTTTATTACCTTTCAGTTATATCTGTACTATTATCACTACTGTTATCGTTTTCCTACACAGATAAATACCCCTTAGGCATAAGACAGAGTGTTGGTCCCTTAGGGCACTCATTAGCTAGTAAGCTCTTAGGTTGTAGCCATATATAATTGTACCTTTGTGTGTTATACAAAATAAAGATTCATTTTTTTTTTTTTAGTTGATGAAGGGTTTTGAAAACAAAAACTATTACTATGTTTACTGAACAAACAAATTTTCTCGGTTTCTTTTGCAATTCAATCACAGATAACATTTTCCAACAATTGATATCTGAACATCATAACCACAATAGGTATTTCCCGGATTTCTTTCGACTTTATTTTTGTAGTCTAAGAACAGAGGCTCTACATTCAAACAGTTATTTGGGGAAAATTTGGACGTCGTTCTATATATCACATACAAGGCTCAAAAATGATCCAATAAACCTGAAACATTATGGGAGTATTAAAATCAATGTTTGTAACTGTCTTTAGTGATGCCAATTTTCAGCAGAATATCCAATCTAACAACAAAACGAACATAGATTAAAATAAAACTATCAGCCAAAGAAAAATATATTGGAAGGATCTCATCATGAACCCTAGGTCTTTCCCATTATCTTGTAGGGGGTTCTACCTACTGAGATACGCTACGTAACGAGGTTAATAATTATAATAAAAGTATTTATAATAATCATGAATAATAGGGGGACCTATAGCACAACCAAAATCTATGAGACAGCGTAAAGTAGATTGATTCCCCATTAGACGAGGGCACTTTGGCTATGGAAGAGTAGTTCAATTGAAGTCTCAGAAAAATTAATTTTGATTATAGTGCCGTATAAATCCGAATTTATTAAAACCTACAGAAATAGTAACCATATTTTCCATATGGTACACTTCCAAGTAGGGCATCAGGTGGAACAGAAATTTTTATCCAAGATTCGTTGTAGCCTAACCTTTGTCTACCCAAAAGCTCTTACAAACAAAGCATTCTTAAAAGCTCTTTGATCGTTTTCATTTTGAACACGACCTCATATTATCTCACTTTCTGAATGCTTTTAAGAAAGAGGCTCATACGTTATCTACAATAGACTATTCCTATACTCCTTTAACACGAAGAATATGCATTTATTAATCTTCAAAATGTTAGTAAACCTTGAATTTTAGACGATATTGTTATTTCCTGAAGATCACGAAGGCTCTTTCATCATTCGTCTGTCGTTCAGTGATATGTTACGATCATCAACTACATACTCTAAAAATGTATCAGCCAACAACAAACTGGGTTTTGCTAAATAGGTTACAAACGTACCTCTCAATGAAATTGTGTTTAACACTATGACCCCACCACCCCTCCCGCAACGATGGCAACAGACTGTCGGGAAAAAATTAGGTTAAGAATTAGTATGTAAGTTAGTTTTAAGTTTGAACAAAAAGGTGAGCCCCATCACCTTTATTAGAGTCAGTGTAGTCCAGTCACGTATAATGTGTATCAATATACTTGTTTATTGGATTATATAATTTTTATAAAATACCATAAGAGACCCTTCACACCACCTTCAAGCAGGTCCACTTGGTACAAGGATCCGATCACCCTAAATATTTTATATTTCTCCCTCATCCTAAAATTCTAACTAGAGAGCTTAGAAAAAAAATAAAATAAAATACCAAAACCTGTACATAATGTAGCGACGCTACAGGAAATACAAAAATAATTTGTAAGTAGATTCGCCTGAGAATCTATAATTGTATATAATTATCTGTCAATTTAAAGGGGCTTTAAGGGGGGGGGGGGAATTTTTGTTACCTTAATAACTGTCCCGCTTCGTTCGGACAACTTTCTCAAATGTTTCAGATTTGATCTCTTTCGTACAGGGTTTCCCCCTGGCAATCACGCACTAAAGGCGGTAACGGAAGATATGTCAATGAAGCTACAAAAAATAAAGTTTAGTGAAATGTAAAGGGAATACGCTTATTTAATGCAGTTTATAAGTAGATTTTGGCAATGCATACGGTACGCAATGCAATATTTTGGCCAAACATATGTATTTTTTTCATGATCATTGATTAATAAATATTTATGAACTCAGACCCAAACTTAGAATTCTTCCTTTTACTTTTTACGTCGTTTATAATTTATGTTAAAAAAAAAAGTGGCGTAGTTGAAAAAGGTGTTGAAAAGCCCCTTCATCTACATATTTTCTTCAGGTGAGCTATTTGATTGCTATTATTATTTGATATGATAATATTATATACATAATATTATTGTTATTATTTGATATTTAAGAGTTAATAGGGCTAAAAGTACCGAGAACCTTAGTACATTGAGGTACATACCCATCTTAGATTTTTTTTTTCCTGTTATATAATGCTAAGAATATTGTAATCCTAATATTATATATAATGCTAAAAGTAGAAGCAAGCCCCTTCTAGTGTATACCTGACTCGTGACTTCATGGAAGTCACTGGTGTTTCCTGTATTTTTTAAGTAAGCGACCGCATCCTTCCTAGACCTAGCTCCCTATTCCTGGAACTACCCTTCTCTTATACATATGTGTCTCAGCTTTAGCCCCAGACCACTTGTTCTCCAGCACTCATCCCTAAACATCCCACCTATTATGTAGTAGTACTTTTCTTTCATGTAGTATAAAGCTTTTCTTTCATTTCTTTTAAAATACTCTCCAGATTATTTAACGCTCGATGCTCTAAATTGAACTCTCATGACGGAATTATTTGTTATAGCGATCATTTGTCCTTGTGAAGTTTAGAAGCTTAGGGAACAAACTGACCAGCTGATTCGTGAGCCTTCAGAAGAAACATTGTGCCAAGACACCTGGCGATTTGTTTTTCTTTTTGTACCATGGTACTTTGAGGCATTCCGTAACCTGGTTGACCTTACGAGGATTGCCTAATGTGTTGTAATCTAAAAACAACTTACCCCGCGGCTTATTACTCATTACGTCTCATGTGATAACTCAAGGAGGGTTGTTAAATTCTAATGAGGTTTTGAGCTCGTCATCAGTCTACCCTACTAATACTAAGGTGGAGTGAGGAGCGTGGATGTAGCAGCCCTGGTTAAAAGATAAAAAAAATATACTAGTGTTCTAGATGAGTTATATATCGCACAAACAATTGGAGATAATTGAAGATGATAGCTTAGAGGTGCCGAAAGTGCTATTTTAATAATGAAGAAATTATCAGTCGTGGAAAGACACTAAAGCTGTTTTATAACTGATGTTTCAATTTAAAACCATCATACTTTACATCAAATGGCAGTGGGTATACATAAAGGATGCTCTACAATATCCTAAAATATGAGTATTAAAGACAGTTGTTAAAATAAAAATCATATTAAAGGCATTTTCTAATAATGAAGGTGTGAACTAGATATTGTTAATGCTTTGCTATTGATTATATAGCAAATTGATTTTTCTGCCGGTAGCAAATGCTCTTGTGTGTGTGTGTTTTTTGAACTGGAAGAAAGAAAGATTTAAAGAACTGGAGAAAGAAACCCGTGGTGTAGAAGCAGAGCTAAAGGAACATGCGATAGGAACAAGGTTGCTGGGTCTATATATAACCATGAAACAACTTGTTTACCAAGCTCTGGGATCTGTCTCTAATGTTTTCAACCGGCTTAGACAATGCCGACATACGGCTGTTGCTTATAAGCACTGTCTGTCGCTGTTTCTCAGCTCACAGGGTTTTTATGTTGTGTTTTTTTTCTTTAAGGTTTGAAGTCAGCCGAGCGAGAAATTACTGGCCAGAAAGTAGATAAGGCAAAGAAGGTGCTCAATATTTTTTTTTTATTTTTTTTTCTTCCATGTATATTTATATTTTAATCCTTTTAAACCTAACGCCTCAATTTCAATTTAGACACCCAAGACACACTTCCTACTTTCTTTAGTTACAGAAAGTTACCAGTTAATGCAAGTATCCTCAAAATTTTTTATTTATTATTAAAAATGTTTTTTATTTAATAGTTTATTTCTTTGTCTGCTAATTTTAAAACTAGTGGGATACCAATACCACTACTATGATTTATTTTGCCATCGGTACACACCCAAACTTTATATATTATTGCTTATTTCTAAGCTTAGACAAACACTGGCACAAAAGTGTATTCCACTTTCTACTGTCTTTAATTACAGAAAGTTATGAGTAAAGGCAAGTATCCTATACACCTTTTATTTATTATTCAATTTTTTATTTTATTTATTAGTCCTGATTAGTTATAAATTATGAAATAAAACTTCTTGTTTCTCTAAAACTGTGGAAAGACAAAACGTTTTATTTTTTAGATATTTTTTTTTGGTTCCACCAGCCTGCTTTGGGAATTGCTTAGTATGGATATATTGTATGTATATGAATTGAATGTAAGTATGCATGAATTTTGAAATCCCACTTAATAATACTGTACAAGCTAATCATAATTTCTTGAAGATATGGCGATAAGAATTGTAGTGAGAATCTATAAATATTTACCGGAATGAATCCTACATATCAAAAACCCTTATCTAGGCTACACTGGTCAACCACTTTCTCATGCCTGTCACCTTATCTTATTCATTCGGGCTTCCGTTAATTTATTCTTTCACATGCTTTTATGGTTTATGAAATGAAAAAAACAAAACACATTGTTCTGGGACATTGTCCTCTAATAACAAAAAGGTTATTATGTCAAAGAAATATGTAAGAAGTATGTCTAGCTGACAAAAAAAAAGCTAATTGCACTGATGCAATTGAACTTATAAATAACAATGAACCTCATATGACTTCCATGAACCATCAGCATAATATTGACAGGCTGCATGTGAGTGACGTTCACTAACAATTGCAACTAAGAACTTAAGGAAAATTTAGGAATTATTACCAGGTGGAAAATAACATTAAAGAGTGCTGAAATATATAGTGTTTGGTAAATGAAATATAACTAAGAAATTGGTAAAATCTGATGAGTCAATGAGCAGTACTAAAAAAAAATCTACATTTTTTTTGGTACGATCAGTATAAATCGGCAAAAAATACCAAAGATAATGATGATAACAAAGTTAAATTAAACTGTTATTTAAAATATATTAGAATAAATAAAATCTGTCTACTGAAAATTTAGCATTTAGGACTCATGCTCCTTTTACTAAACACTCCAGATATATTAAATAAAATAAATATAAATTATGAATTGTTAGATTGGATGGATATAAGGAATTGGTAAAGTCTAGAGTTAAAGAAACCATACCTAAATATTGAATTCACAAAGATTTATGAATACATTAATACTTGAAATACCTAAATATTGAGTTTACAAAGTGACTTAAAAGAAAGAGAGCAATTTAGCCACGAATTCAGGTGGGAATATAGTTCTAAAGGTTTGAGGCAAGGTATAAGAAATTGACGATCAAAGGAATTTTTGGGATGGGAAATACAGAATCTAATATTGAGGGATTACAAAACTGATTTGAATTGGAGGAGGTTGTAAGCGTTAAAAGCCTTTTTAGTAGTATGATGACTGATGAGGGGAGATCCAAGGAAGTATTGGCGACGTGAAAAAGGGATACAGCCATAAAATTTCGTTAAGATGGATAAAGAAAGGACTCACAAGTTAAATTCTGGCTCACTAAAACCTTATTATTTATCACAGACATCGAAACATTAGTTATTCATAAAGTAATCAAAATATATACATCAGAAGTTTAAAAAAAAGTCAAACTGGCCAACAGATAAAGCGGGTTCTTAAATTAAAGACAGCAACAATAGTTCTAAAGCAGTCAAAGTGCAATAAGTTTTATCTAAACTGATGCTCGAGAAGGACTGTCGAAAACTAGTCGACTTAAATAATGATAATAGTATGACAGTCAATAATGTAACCTGCGGTTAACACCCAATAGAACTGGTAATTTTCTCTCCAAGGAATTGCGATCCCATCAGGTCATTTCTATGATCTCATAAAGTACCTTTCATCCTATTTTATTAAACCTCACCAACCATAATCTCCCACAATATTGTATTTCTTTCCTAGTAGTCACGATCGAGAATATTTCAGTAGATGTTTTTAGTTTTCGCTTAATTGTATTGATTTAGGATATATTGATTGTTTTAAATAATGGCAAATAATTGTATAACTAGTACAGATTAGTAAAATTTTAAATTAACCGTTAATAAATTAAATTCATTTATGAAAAACCTTTTTTTATTATTTCAAGGTAGCGTTTTTATTGCAGTTTTATGTGAAATTTATTTATGAAGAATGAACATTCTAGTTGACTGAGAAAAATGTATGAATAGGTGAAATGTTGACATCTGGAATATACATAAATTAGAAAAATTCTGAATGGAAAGACCCAAGGCTTTCTGTATGATGTCTTCAGTACTAACTTATGTCAACCTTTATTTCAGAGTTTTACTTCAGTATTCTGCTAAACGTTTAAAAATACAAAAATTAAAACAACTAGTATGACGTTAGCGGGCTTAACGCTCATAACATATCAGTGTATGTATATATTTATGAAGAGTATTAATGATGCAATTATTGAGAATAAACAAATTTGACACGATATAAAAATTAAATAGTAAATAATTTTAGCAACAAATTATTACATGAAAATTATCTCACGTTAACGTTGAAGCAAATCAAAGAAGTGGATAACTCGATGTTTAATGAAAATAGAAAGAAAAGCAATGCAGAAAATTTATTAGCTCATATATGAACTAAAAGTTCACACAAGTAAGTATACTTTTACACGAGAGGTTTTGGTAGGCTATTACTTTTTTTACTAGCCAGTGCCAGACGTGTCCCACTAATAGTTCTATTAATGTTCAAGTAACAAGTACACCCAGCATCTTCTGACAGAAGTACCTCACGCTGCCGACAGCGCTCGTACATTCAATTATACTTGTCGTGGGACATGTATGGACAAGCTGACTTGTATTTCATCAATTGCAACCCACAACCTGCGTTAGCGCCCATATTCAAGAGGGGTGGTTGAATGAACAGCCAAGGTTCAAGGTTCTCTTGTATACCTTATCTCACAAGTGAAAGGATAGACTGAGCTGTTCAAGGAGTAACTGTTTATTCACTTTTCACGTATTGTTTGACTGGGCCAGTGATATAATAAGGGTGTTATTATTATAAATTAGTTGAAACATACATTAGGCAACGATTTTATGAGCTGGACCATTATTCGCTAAGTTAAATATTAATGAATGGATTTTGTGAATCATAGTAGTTTGATGGCAGTTGTCGATTTTAGATTGTGTTATTAAAAAAAAACCTCTCCGCAATGATGGATCAGTTAAAATCTAACGTTTTCAAATGGCATTCTTGCCCTACAATGAATCGAACATACAATTTACAGGAATTTTTCGAAAAACACCTACCTTGCAGATTTTACATCATAAGATTACATCATAAATAGTTTTTTATGGTATGAATGAGATCATTTATCACAATTACTTATTGCCAAATAAGGCAGATTGTCATTTTATAAAAAAATAAAAAATAAACTTTTATTTGTGAAATCACAGTTTCTTATCCAATATTAATAATTGTTAATCATACCCACATCTAAGGGATACTCAAATGATTTAGTCATGGGAAACACCCCCCCCCCAAAAAAAAAAAAAAAACAATACAAACAAACAAAACAAGATAAATCATAATCGAGGATACAAAGACTAAATAATAAGCTATGAAGAATAAAGAAAGTAAACTGGAGTCCATTATTTCATACTACCTAAATTGTAAAGGTGAAACGATAGACGCAATTATATTACCTGGCAATTGAATAAAAAAATGGTCTGCTTGAAAATATCACAGTAAAATATTTAACATATAATTTACATTTACATATAAATTCGTTATAATTACATATAATTCGTGTAAATATCTGCATTATTCTTATCAGCTAAGCATCAAAAATATATGTTCTTTATTTGTAAAATTGCAATTTGGTTATTGAGCAATAATAATTGTGACTTAAGAGCTCATTCATGCACAATACCACTTACTCTAATATCTACTGGACCTATCTAGGAGAGAAGTGGTGCCTTTTACTTCAACACTCTTGAGCTTATGTTATAGACTCGTCTTTTTGACCCAGACTTTTGTATTCCTAACTTATTTTTTTCTTATTATTGTCATGACTAAATAATTTGTATATCCGTTAGTTGTGGATTATGATAATCCTCGCTATAGATTTAATTACTCACTTTCATACCCAGGCGCCAATCCCAACTAATGGGCATCATATTAAAAACTCAAAACAAAACTGGGATTATCGTTTTAGTTTTTTCGTGTTATTTATACTCAATTGACAAAGAATAGTGTTATTTGCGATTGCTTTTGTTTACTCTTATTACTAAATAGTGTTCATTTCGAAACGTTCGTGGTAAATCATTCGCTCATTTCATTCCTGATCTTGAAGATGACCTTGTAACTAGTAGAAAGCTTTAGCTTAGCTTTTAACTTAACAAGACCTTTTGGAGAGTTAATTTGTTTTATTAACAATTGTAAATAGGTGTTACAACAACATACCTAAAAATGAAACAACAAAACTGAAAACAACGCTAAAATAGAATTCACAGTTAACTTAAGAATAAACGTAAGCGAGGATATGGCAGATGGCCAACTGCCTGACCCTGGGCACTGAAGTGCACAGGCACTTGGAAGAAGTTCGGGAGTTAAGTCATTCACGAGATCACCTCATCTAAACTCTCTCTTAGTTCGATCCCCGCCTCGGTGTGTTAAATTTTATACATTGGCTATTCCGCTGAGGAAATTCAGTAGCAATATTGCTAGAAAAGCAAGAGAAAATGTGGATTAGGAACTTCACAGAAAATTGGCAGAAGTTCTGAATCGTAGGAAAATCACAACAACAATTTGCTGTCTCTCATGATTTCTCTGGCCATTAGATACAGGATTATTCTATTTCTTAATAATGCTTAAATTAAATAAATAAACAATATAACCCCCGCACAGCGTCTCAGAAGAGTTAAGGCAGTGATTAACAGGGCTACGATGAAGATTTAGCGTGGTTGGTGCAAGACTGTTACCTCTCAAGTTTAACATCGGTTTTTTCGACCGGTAGCTTCTATACTCAAGTAACTACTCATTTATCCTCTCGAGGCAGAATGAAAGCCGACCAATAAAAAACCTTAGGGTAGCTCTGAATCGAACCTGGATCTGCAGCTGCAAGTCAATGTTCCAGCCACTAGGCTACGGTAAACATCTGCAGTCCAATTCCGAAAAGCATTGCTGGAAGAACTTTAATGTTATTAGAAGTTCTTCTATGATTAAGTACCATTGTTGTTTGGAAGGCCCAGGCAATTCCTCAGCACTTTGGATGGGGAGATAGTTAACTGTACTGAAAAGAAGGGTTTCGTAACTCAATATTTCATGTCAGAGTTAACTTTAAGTGAAGTTTTATCGATTTTAAAAGCTTTGTATTGTTGCTTATCACGGAGACAACGGGGACTAACCCGGGGTGGGGTTACGGGACAAACAATAGTTGTAAGTAAGTAGTTACAGTAAAAAGGTAAACGTCTGTCTAATGTCATGATGATGTGATGATGAATTAATTAAAAACATATCTACTGTAGGTAGTAAATACAATTTAATCCAATATTAGTTCTCGCAAAGACTAAATGGCTGGTAAAATAATATTTGCACCCTAAGGCCTAGCTGATACTCACTTTTCAGGAGTTGATGCTATTGTAAAATATAATAACTTTTTAAAAATATACTATAAAAAATATAATATAATGGCCACTTCAACCAATGAAATGAATTTTGTTATATCAGCCGGTCATTAGATTAATATAAAAAGAGCTATCAATAAACTACCTTTGACTATTGAATTTTATCGGCCGGTTAAAAATCATATACATTCAGGCTCGGTAGTAAAACTTTAAAATCAGTTATAACAGTAAATTAAAATGTGGCTATGTTTATTTATTTATGGATTGTGAATTGTCAGGAGGATAGGTAACCAACCACATCTTACCAGCACCACTCCCGAGCTCCCACGGGTAAGATGGAACAGTCACTGCGACCAAATTCATTCATCCAATTATTAAACTGTTGAACTAACCGTCACTTGACCATCTCAAAGGGGAAGCTAAATGTTTTAGTAGGGAAAAATATATATTTGTCCTATAAATTGCTATAAATAAATAGTCAACACATTACCGTGGAAGGATAGGGCGGTGAGGGAGGGGGAAGAAGTTACCACAAATAGTATATCAATTAGACTGTTCCTATTCACATGTGTGGGCCTATTTAATTAGATTTTAATCGTTCAACTGTTTGTTTGACATCAATAGACACTGAACGACAGGCTACCGAAACCTGATAGTGGTTATCTATTGAAGTTGAGGGAAATCTTTGACAAGTGCTACGTCACCCTTCAACCTTTGTTATTTGTCTCCGAAGATTAGTTAAGATTGTAGTAGCCAGTCGAATACCGATGGTCGGCCCGGGTTGATTTTAGACTTAGTTAGTTAGTTAGTTTAATAGTGTTCGGTCCATCGCCAATCTGATCTGGAATAGGAATTTTTTCGGTAAGCATACAATCTTCAGTATATTAGATCAATGTTAACATTCATAAGGGAATGTAGAATTATCATGATACAAACAATGTATGATCCATAGTAAACAATTAGTGAATGTCAAATAGATTGTTCTGCTACACATTTTCGTATAACCTGCATACTGTAGTTTTTCACAATGGCTTAATAGCTGAAATCGACATGCCATAACCTGAAAAATTTTCTATTCACTTCAAAAGTAGCTTTTTGGGCCATTAAAGAACTGGAAGTTTTGAAGTCGCCTACCAAAATGGTATAACAACAAACCTGTGAAAGGGTTTAACTTGTGACACCGATTTTTCCTTATTTTTAGTAGCGAAGCAAAGATCAATCAGCTGTCTCATGAAGCAATGGATAGAAAAAAATCTGCCAACTTATCTTGGATGGATGGAACTTGGAATATGTCACGCCGGTCAAAGTGAAACATTACATTGGTGGTTGGTGAGTATTAACGTGGGCTGCCAACACTTAAAGCCACCCAGAGAATGAAACAAACACCATGGGCAAACGCTCTCTGACGTCAAAACAATCCTCGTACATTTTATGACGCTAATTAGCATATTTATCGGGCAACATTTACGTCGGAATCACTATTATACAGTCACCTACTGTCATCACAAGCCATAAAGACGTAACTCAAAAAATAGCTTGCGGCAATAACGGCTTGTTTACGGAATTCTAGGGAGGATTCTAAGAAGAGGTCTTAAACACACAATGTCGACTGACGGATCCCATCATAGCGACATCTCAAGGTCTCATTTGCATCGTCTACAGTTTTCACCATGGGTTTCTACAACCAGAATGTCATCGCATTTGAATATAGCCGCTGTAGATCGTAAAGGAACGTCGAATATGTTTTGAAGTGGTTCAGTGAGACATCTCAGAGAGCTCAGTTATAGTGCTGTGAAGGGGTGTTCCAGGGGGTGATGTATAGTGCTGTGAAGGGGTGTTCCAGGGTTCAATGTATAGTGTTTGTGTGGTTGTAGGAACCATGGTAGTTGTAGCACTTTAATAAGAAAACATGTAGGTTCCCTTTAGGGGATATTATCGCTGAAATTGCAATCCTCTCTATGTGATCTGTCGAGCTAGATATGTAAGTATGAATTTAACATTTACAATTTATTTCTCTTAACTCCACATAAAAGTTAATATTTTTTGGCACTATATATGTATGAAGCTCAGTGAGTATGATCATACAGAATTTGAGTTCGAGGAACTTTTTCCCATAGTTAGTCTATGCATGGATTACGTGGAAGTTTGGATGAACAAGTAGCCAAAAACCCCCCTGCAAAAAATTTATTCACGCTCCATTATAACAAAGCTGGCTAATTAATTGGTCAATATCGGGAAGCTATGTTATTCCTTGAGTGCTCGTTGAAAAACCATTTAGCTTTACCTGCAAAATGCACCCGGGAAACATAACCTATGAATGATTCAAAGGTATCCTACAACTGATAGATAAATTATTATTGTCCACTCATTGAATGTCCATTTAGATAAACAACGAGGCATTGCTCACATCCTTATGGTAACCAGTTATGATTCAAAATCTATGGGCAAACTTAGTTATGCATCAATCTGTATTATTTTGCAAATAGCAAATATTTCTAATGTACTGTTTGGTATATTTATGTTGTGATCAGTAGCTTCTGATCATTGAATATACCCGTTTTAATCCAAGCAAAGTTGTTAGTCTGAAATAAATGTCTGTTATCTGAGAGAATGCCTCCATCCCAGTCAACAAAATGCTATCTCCGTACAAACAAAATCTAATTTCTTTTGTTTTATCTTCGAAGAGTATTCGTTATATAACGGTACTCTTTTATTCTGACAATAATTTAATACATAAAGAATTTTAACAATATTATTACAGTTAATGTTTCATGTGGTCAAACTATACATATACTCTTATATTAATTAATTGGACGATTGATTGGATGCCAAAGAAAATTTGAATAATTAGTTTCTGTAATTCTTTATTAATTATGCCACATTACACAATTAAGAGTGCCATCATGGCTACAAAAATGGTTACCAACACATATTACATCCTATAATTATAGGCCCCGTGTATTAAAATAAATGTTAGATTATTTATTGAATTAGTTCAACATTTAATGTGTTTTACACGACCTTAAAAATGAAAAGTAGAAATTAATTAAAAATGTAAATGAAATATATTTTGTTCTTACCCTACTATACCTGGGATCGTTATCCCTGAACAGCGTTACCCCATTGCTCATGACGCGAGCACATAGGGATAACTGTGGCCTTTGGTATTTCAATGCAGCTGGGATTGCTACACCGGTCAACCCACCTTTGTTTTATTGTTTCAGGTCATTTTTATTGTTCAATTGATGTAAATTTTTTTTAGTTTTGACTGCGCTTGTGGTCTTCCTCTTCCTCTGACTTTCGGGATGTCTTGCTCACCAGGATATGTTAATATGATCCGGTCCCTCTAGCTTCTTCCATTCATGAACGAAGAATAGAAATGCTTTGTAATTGTTCTCGTTATCCACCAACGCAGACAGATCAGATTTAGAGAAGCTCCAGACTTCTATCTTGCGCATGAGGTTGGGTCTGGTCTGTTCCAAGGTAGAACATGAAAGTATGACGTGTTCCGCAGAGCCCTTCTCTCCACACTGAGGACAGTTCGAGTTATCTGCTCTCCTGAACTAGTTTAATCAATGAAATCAAAACTCAATCATATATTTTAAATTCAGTGAGGTTGAAAAAGCAGTCAAACCGGTTAGCCATGAATTAATAAAGACATTGTGAAGAGGCTATATCTTTGTTTTATTATAAGTCATAAAAAATATGTGAATTGATCATTGATTTGAAATTTCAAAGGACATACTCCTACATTAATTATTAACTGCCAAAGAAAAAATTTACTGGCTAGATCACCCTACTAGAACACATGTACTACTTATTCCTGATTTCATATCTTGATGACCGACTCTTCAGTACCTCAGAAGGTCCCTCGATTTCTTCCCATTACCTGTTAAAAGAGGTATTTCGCAGGAGGCACACTCCCGCAAACCACTAGCTCAACTTACGTTGTTTAGGTATAATTCTGTGATAACTTCTTCGGAAAGCAATAAAAACCACAATGATATAGTGTTCGATTGGTTACTTGTGAATCTGCAAACGGAAATGCAAAACATTTATGTATCTCAAATAGTTTATTGGAAAAAAAAATACTGCATGCACATGACAATAGTCATATGTCAATAATTGTATGAAAATACTGAATTACATGGTAGTTGAAACATTTTTCAAGGATTCACCAGAAGACATGAAACGTTTCATATACCCATCCAAGGAGTGTTGTAAGAGCGAGGAGGACTGGGATTACATCCCGGTAAGGAGGAGCAGGACATACGTTGAAGAGTTCACTGACAGGTATTTCCTTTATATTATAAGCGTGGAAAATATGTTTTTTCTCTACTAATGATTATTTTTGTTTTTTTATCCTATTAAATTCTTTTGTAATATAAAGATATTTCCATATTCTGTCCTGATGTAATCCTGCCAGGATCGAGTATATTTGTATGAGTGAAAGTCCATATCATCACATACGTATGCGCATGTTATTAAACAATCATAAAGTCAATTAGAAAATATGTTATGAAATTGTCGGATTAATGCCGATCCGTCATTTCGATAATCCAAGAGTGGAACAGAAAATGGATTGCGACCTCTTCACACTGGCTTGTTTATTATTAAGTATGAATTTTGAAGGCACCATGGCATGCGTATAAATATACCACTTAATAAATATATACATTAATCGTTTGATAAAATTAGTACGATAAATGATTTATTGAAATCCACTTTCTTATAACAATTAATGTAAACGTGGTATAAAGATATATTCACATAAGGAACACTAGATAATTTTGTTTAAAGAGAGTAAATAATAATAATAATAACAATGCAAAACATCGAGATTTTAAAATAAATATATCGACAGTCTCGAAATCACTAAGCTTCTGTGCATCTTGA
The DNA here is from genome assembly GCA_930367205.1 of Acanthosoma haemorrhoidale. NCBI lineage: Eukaryota > Metazoa > Arthropoda > Insecta > Hemiptera > Acanthosomatidae > Acanthosoma > Acanthosoma haemorrhoidale. The sequence goes on along the minus strand of OV884015.1, from coordinate 81,397,321 downwards.
AATTTGTATTCTGTGTAAAAGATGAATAAATTCAAATTTAAAATCAAGGCTAATTTACCGACCAAAACTCATTTTAAGGGTAATCACATTCGATTTTTGTAGGGTCGTGAAAATAATCCATTAGTAATTATTTTAGGCACCAAAGCACATATCGGGAGGTACTGTCATTTTCGTATACCCCTTCCGTTTGAAGGACATTTCATCATGAAATAAAATCTTTAGTCATAACGTGTAATTTTTAAAGCCTCATTCGGAAATCGAAGGAGCTTGAAATCATTGTGAAGCTTTAGGTTGAAGACATAGACAGAGAGCATCTTTCATTAGTTCAAAGAAGTTTCTTTTAAATTGAACTGATTGAATTTCATTACAGGAGTGATTTTCGCAGATCGTCTAAGCACCACCCAACATTTATAGTTGGTTCAATGATTGGGTTATAAATAATTGATTTGTTTTGAAATGATAAATATGAATAGTTGGCCATTCAATATTTGAAGCTATAAGATGAATCGAGTTCTTTTTATTAGAATATGTATTTCTATGCCACTCTCAAGTCTTAATATTACATAATGCATAATTGCCGAACTGAATTGTTTTCAGTGTTTTTTTCCTCAAAACGTTTAACTGTCAAACACATCATTAAGAGACTTATTTTTGTCTTTAGCTTATTTATGAACACCTTTATTTACTCCCATTACGAGAGAGTGAGAATATGTTATATATTATTCCCTCGTGTCTATCCCTATGTTTTACCTAGATACATCTTAACACCTTGACGAGATCGAGTATTGGTGCAATCAATGGCGGATCAAGGTTAATGAAGCAAAATGCTCCCACATTACCTTCACCCTTTGTCGCAAGACTTGTCCACTAGTTTATTTTAATTCTATTCCTCTCCCTGTAACCGAGACAGTACGGTACTTAGGCTTCCATCTCGACAAACGACTGACCTGGAACCCACATACGAGACTAAAAAGACAAGAACTAAACAGACGCTTTGGACAACTGTACAGACTACTTCAAAGGACATCCCATCTCTCAATAGAAAATAAACTACTAATCTACAAAGTTATACTTAAACCAATCTGTATGGGGGACAGCAAAAAAGTCGAACATCAAGCGTATCCAATCCTTTCAATCCAAAGTCCTGAGAACAATAGTAAATACCCCTTATTATGTCAGCAACAAAACCCTTCATAACGACCTTAATATACCCTACATTCTAGAACTCATCCCTTCCAAGTTTATGAAATTCCACAGTAGCCTTTCCAACCACCCTAATCCTGTAGCACAGTCATTGCACTGCGCCACTCATCCCTATAATCCTCCTCGGAGACTGAAACGGCAGTGGCCTCGTGACCTGCTATAATCGCGTGACAGTGAGTCCTGGCAATGGCCAGTTTCTCCAATCATGTCCTATTGTATGAATGAGCGAGTGAATGATGAACTGTAAATATGGTATGAATGAGATCATTTGTCTGTATTATTATTGCCTTATAAAAGGCAGATTGTAATTATTGCACAATAAAGAACTAAAAAAAAAAAAAAAAAGATACATCTAATTTTTACATGAGTCACTCATGGTGCGCAAAACACTTCCCGCCCCATAAAAAATAATTAGGATTTATTAATAAAACTCTGCTCCGTAGACACGGGAAGTAAAACTTTAAAAAAGTTACGTATAACAGCATAACTAGAAATTATCCAATGTTGTGTTCTCCATAGTTCAAATTTGCTTTCTTTTCAAAATCATCCAGAATAACCGAAACAAAATTACCAGGCCTTGATGAGCAACACTTTTCAGAATGAGACTCCATTGAGTGTAATCTGTATCAACAACTTGCTGGCTGTGAAGGGTAAGCTCTAGCATCATCTAGAAGCCCTTATCTACGTACTGTACTACTACCATACTAATTATACTTAGAATTATAACCTCTGAAAGCAAGACAATTATATTTATTGTTTACAATTATTCTAAGCACATGAAATTATTCCTTGCACTCTGGCATCGTGAACTTCTGAAAGACCTTTTGTATAAAAAAACTCATGATGTAACTGTTGGTATGAAACCTTGAAATAAATTGATTTTATTCTTTATACCTTGAAATAATTATTAAGAAGTTGTGCGTAGGCTGTTTATTTTAAATTTTACTGCCTTTGTTACCTTTCTATCATACTCCTTGTACTTATCTAACAAAAGTGCGTAGGCAGCCTCTCTGATGTTCGAATTAAGGTATTAAGTCGTGATCTTTTTACATCAGTATTCCTATCAATTTTTTCTTTTTGCACACAAGTTAACTAACAATTCGACTGATCGGAAACGGAACTGAGAACTGACAGGACGCGTAAAAGGGCCTTTAGGAAGGAAGGCTACCTTATAGGACCTGCGAGTCCAGTTAGTTTTCCTCAGTTGACAGTTGTCAGGAAAGGAGCACTTTGAGAAAACTTGGAAAATTGAATATTAGAACCAGTTAAGATGGTGTCCAGTTTTTATAAGGAATATATACCTTGACAATAAGAAGATGATTAGAAAATATTTTGAGCCACTTATGAACAATATTATATAAAATTATTATTATTGATTACTTCTCCATGTTTTACCATAGAGGGACGGAGAGAGAAGAGTGAGTGAGTGAGAGTGAGAGAGGTAGGTGCCCTCCTATTTGGGGGCAAGCGATGACAATGGCTCATTGGCCCAAGGTCCCGAAGAATAATGGTGAAGATTGATCAGAGGCAACAGTCAGGACCGTTCTGGCCTATAATAATGAAGACAGATGACTATAGCCAACTATCTGTACGGCTACAACGGTACATAAATTCCTAGAAGATGTCCGACATAAGTCGTATTTTATTTATTTGTCATCCATCTTGTAACTTTCACCCGAGCGAAGATTAAAATCGTGGAGTTATGGCTACCACAGATCATCCCGGTGTCATATTGTCTCCCTCCCATTTCTAAAATAGGTATGTAACTGTAATTTACACCATATATTAGAAGATAATTTAGATTTATTTCAAGAGCAGAAAGGGTGGTCAATTATTCATTCACAGCCGTAATGATAATGTAAATGTGGTCTTAATATAATTTGTAGTTTTGATTTCTCGTAATTAAAGACCATGTTAAAGTTCAAGGAAATTCAAAGGATAATATATAAAGTAAAAGATGATTAAACGCTTTGTCCTCCTCGCAAGATTTTCCGTTGTTCCACACTTAAAAGTCTTCTTCTTGTAGGTGGTCCAAGCTGTTTCTCGGACACGCTCATCGATGGCTTAGGCTGATCACAGGTGTGCCATTTTTCGGTTTACCAAATCATCCAACGAACATGTGTTGAATTAACATTTACGATTTTTGGCAGGATGATTTTTTATCCGACTCCAACTACTGTTCCACGCATTGTGGAGAGCAATATGGGAAATGAGTCAATGTCATGAAGCGAGCTAAACATTATTTTTATATCACACTGAAAGTCACATTGAGTAAAATTATTTGTGAGTCAGTTCATTTGTTGTACATCCGGATTACACCACCTCATGTTTACCGATGGTTTATCAGCTGCGTCCTGTTGTGGACTGATGCCTCAGGCTGTTTACCTTCAGTCTCGCTGAAACGTCCACGAAGGTCGGTCCCTTTTCGACGACAGGAAGAGCATTAAGCATCAGACGAGAACTCAATATTCAAGACGGAGCTGCGACTTTGCGTACCCAAATCCAGGTCAGCGGTGTACTCATCCAACTGGTACCAGATTCCAATGGTACTCCAATGGCCAACAACAATCCAATGGCCCTCGTCCAAGTGTACAAGGGTTTTTTTTTTTGTTAAATTATTTTACGTTCAGGAAGGGAGGTTTTGGTTTGTTGTGGGTCTAGATTATGATATTATGTTTTAGTAGAGTTAATTAAGGTTAAGCTTCCTCACTAACCCATCATTAGTGTAAATAATTCTTTTGATTATATTATTTTCTATGTTAAAGTGAAATTTTTACTTTTATTCATTTAATTACTGCTCTTGGGTTCTTTATTTATTCTATTCTATTTGTTGACATGAAATGTTTGTCACATGTAAAACGATTTAAAAGGTTATGGTTGAAATAGTGTATGGGAAGGCCAGTCTGTTCTGTAATACCCCCAAGGCTAATACAAGCATTGTCGATGAACTTGAGTATTAAAAGTTACAAAATGATGCACTTACTCTTAGTGATAACCCGGGAATGCTAGAAGTTGATGGAAAATTTAATATCGATATAAATCTCCGTATACCCTAATGTTGCTTGTCGGTACTGGTAAATAGGATTTACAATCAACGGCATACAAAATGTGTCTGTTGTCCGACGTACCATCGCTGTTCGATTCCTGATTCTTTGCTCCTACATTTTCAGGAGAAGGGACTCCTACATGTGAAGGGATTCCTTCTACATAAGGAGCTAGGGATGTACAGTTGAGAAGAGCATTCACTAAGAGATGCCCGGTTTTATTATTTGCTTATGACCGACTTCCATCCCATCATTCAGCTTAGGCCGGGATCGGGATAAAGTTCTTGTCCCTCTAAATGGGATCCAGATAATTAGACTCAACGGTCTGCTCTGAATGTCTTGTCCCTTGGCTGATATGGAAATTTACTTTGAATCAGAACTTCTAGAACAGATGAGCCCTCAGTCGAATGTGACCATTCATTAGTTATTGAAAGTCTGATGCACACCTTGTGATATTTTGTTATCATAACGTAGTGGCCTCCAGGTGGTCGGTAGTGTTATACTTCATCAAATGCCACGCATTGAGATATGTTCAATTCATATATATTGAAGGCATTCCTATTTTGTAATATTTAATTACTTTATTTTAATTATAAATGTTCATTGGATCAAATATGGTATTTAAATATTTAATCTAAAATTCGTTTACCAGCTTGAAATGTCTAAGCATGTACCCGAACCGTGCTTTACATCAGGGCTACACTTTGACCAATATTCTGATCGTCCTACACAGCTTTCGAATCAAAGAATACTGGCTTGAAAGTCGGCGCACGCTTACGGTATGACATGATTAGCATTTATGATTACATCAGAGTTTCTTTTTTCTTTTTTTTCCTTTTAAATCTGTAGCTTACCCAGTTCTTAGGAATCAATTTATCATCACAACGTTTTTATTTGATGTTTAGGTCAATCGTTTTTTTTTTGTTTTTTTTTTGGCAATAAATTCAATAAATACTTAGCGTTCATAACTAAAATCTTAAAAAGGTTAAAACTTAGTACAACTTCCTGTTGATCAATAAATACTACTTCCCTAATTTTTGTATGATGGTTATTAACAGCATAATATTGATATTAAATTTGAAAAAAATTAAAATTAAAAAAAGTCTTGTTTTTAATTTCCTGTAAATAATTGTTGCGTACTGCAGTATAAATAAGATATATGAAAACTAATTATTTTCAACCATACTAATAGGGGTTATTTATGGGTTTAAATCAGTATGGGACATTCACGTTAAAAGGAACGAATTCGTTACCTCACTAACTAGCTGTCCAGTTATCCGAAAGGTATCTTGAGCTAGTTTTCAATTATGGGTCATCCCAGAGAAAAAAATAAAACAAAAACGCTCATACAGGTCAAGTGTGATGCATCACATAAAAAACGTTTTGGTTATGGCTAGGAAAGCCAGTTTCACGACCCTTTCAGTTACGTTTTGTAATGGTTGTACAATAAAGTGCCGGCACATTTTAGAAATTATTAACACAGAGTGTCGAGATCTTTAATTTGATGCTCTACTCACACAAAAAGGGCAATGAAGTCAACCACTTCAATTACCAATAAAAAAATCATGATATAAATAAGACTAGCTTTAATCATCAGTTATATAATGATAAGAATATTGTAATCCTAATATTATATATAATGCTAAAAGCCCCTTCTAGTGTTTACCTGGCTCGGGACTTCATGGAAGTCACTGGTGGTTCTTGTTTTTTTTTTTAGTAAGCGACCGCACCCCTCCCCGAAACAACCCTTCTTTTATACACATATCTTTCAGCTTTAGTTCCAGTACACAGTTGTTTCCCTGACAATCGTCCATAAACACCCGACCAAGTAGTATGTAGTAACATAACTCTTAATATCTGTATATACCAGTATTTTGCTTGTACATCATAATAAAACTTTTCTCACTTTCCTTTTAAAATACTCTCCTCTACAAAGATTATTTAACTATCTTCTTTAAAAAAAGACTATTAATGAAGCTTTTAGTTTTTTCATTTTTTTATATTTAATCATTATTTCGAATATTTAACATTTGTGTAAACATTTACTGTTATGTTGTTGTTTCGTTATTGATTGAAACTGTGCTTTTGCATAATAAGTGCAGCTAGTGTAGAAAATTGTTCATGTATTGCAAAATTATTTCCAAATACCAAATACTGTTGTTACTTAAGAATTTTTGTTGGAATTAGTAACCTCACTAATAAGTTTTACGCACTGTAAGGCTTACATTTTAAATTACATACTGAACCAATCACAACTTCAATTGAGTCACGGTTGCCAGATAATTTGGAGAAACTAATAGGTTATTCTCTTCAAAGAATTACTTGTAACAATCACCAATTTCCAACAACGTTTACTTCCTACTTCAATTTCAAGCAGACAAAAAATAATCAGTAAATGCTACATATTTATATTTACACACAGGATTCATGCTCCAACTTTATTAAAAACAATCGAATGGGAAATTCATTATCCCCAACAAGTAAACGCAAAAGGTTCAAATTAACATCCACCATGTTTCCCATCTCTGTACAACAAACAAACAGAAACCAGTAGGCAACCTATCACAATCAATTTTGAATTAATAGAATTCAATTATTTTACATTTAAATATAATAACAAATAATAAAACTAATAAAATCACGAAAATAAGTAATACGAATAACAATAAATTATGACAGTAACTGTTCAGCTGCGCACTTAAGGCGCACAGCCTTAATAAAAATGAAACAAAACACGTATTATTACATAAAATATAATTGTTTCTGTTTGCATCTATGTTTACATTGTGTTATTTTTTCTGAATGAACGCTATTTCTGTTCTGCAGATTAATGATGCGACATATTTTTCATTTTTTTTTTAAATTTCTAGTAAAATCGTTAATAGCAAAAAATGACATAAGCTAGAGACCAACTAAGAAATGGAAGTTATAGCTTCATCTCCATTTTGTTAAGGTTTTTCCGTTTCAATCGACCCCAATGAACGTTAGCTTGTGTATGTAATGTAATCCAGGCCCATGACTGGAAAATTTAATGGACACTGTCTGAGTATCTGCTACATGGCATGGCTGCTTTGTTCCCTTACCACGCAAATTGCTCAGATGCCCACTGCATTGTCTCTTAAGAGGTCAGATATCATTTGAGAACATTCTTCGTGAGCAGAATTTCAATCAACAGCTTTCTCTTGCCAGTCTATTGGCTAGGTTTAGGTCAACGACCAGCCAGGAGGCCAACTTTGCTTCCGAATCACGATGTCAATAGTAGGCCGGGCTTTTTGGGTAGGGTCCAATTCACTCATCACAAACATATCGTACCACATCAATACGATCCTGCGAACATAAAGAAATATTTTTTCTTATACACTGTCAAAATATCTTTGATCTGGTGGGGTAAATAGTGAAATTGCAAATCCTTTTAACAACTAGTCAACTAGTCTTATGTATTCAATACCAATCAAAAACAATAGTCATTATTGGCCATATCTTTACATCACATGTTTTGTGTTTCCACTTCAATATGTGAAAGTAGCTTCTTCTTTGTATTTAGCATTATTTATTTTTGTTTCATTTGCTCCTTCTCGTAGCGTTTATCAGTCATCAGTAATAAGTTATCATTTCTGATATTTTAGCATTAATGCAAATACACTGAGAGGCAAAAAAAAGTGGCTACCCTTTTAATTAGTGTACTAATTTCCAATCAATTTTGTATTAACGTCGCCACATACTTTTAAAATAAATAACAGGTCATATGAAACACAATTTGAATATCAAAACCATAAATTAAATAGAAACCAGTGGTAAAAAAAAAAAAAAAAATCTTTGGGATTAGTTGTCAAGACAAATAGAAAGTCCAACTTACCAGATTCCCTCCAGGAGTTAAGGGTTGCCCTAACGGAAAAATACGAAGATATCCCTCAGGAATTTATTCAAAACCTTATTAGGTCAATGCCCCATCGACTGCAATTCGTAATAAATGCAAGAGGTGGAAACACACCCTACTTTGTTAATTTCAAATTACTTAACAAAAAGTATTTTTTTAAATTACTTTAAAAATTATTTATACTTTTGATATTCCTAATATGTTATATATGACCTGACGGGTTGCCACTCTTTTTGCCTCTCAGTGTAGATTAATTTATGTTTTTATTGCTTTCTTTTCAAGAACTCTTCGTTACTGACAGAAGAAGAAAAGGACTTATTAGCCTTAGACAGTAAGGTTTATGGAGGCACTTACCCTCGACGATTGACGCTATTTCACCCCCTGCATTAGATACGACACAACCCCTAACAGCAGGATACTCCCCTCGGTAGAAGTAGGTGTCCACCTCCCCCGACCTTAATGAGCGCTCCGGTTGGAGGGACGATCGTAAAACCTACCCCGGCGTCAGCTGCCTCCGTTCTTGGCGAGCGCTGGCCCCGGATCGTAAAACCTCCGAGCAGCTGCTTCGGGGCAGGCAGATAATATGATTGAAGGGGGAGAGGACCCGGTGATGGGGCAGGAAGTCCTGAGATGTCAGGGATGGGGCCAAGAACAATCACAGGGGGTTTATAGCCCAGCACATATGTGATAGTAAATCATTCTCCTCTCACTCTATACGTTCACTTGAATGAAAAGCAAATCAAGTCTAGTCAAAAGTGAATCATAACTCGATCAAGGATCTCGTTTCGGTTGAGAAACTTATTTTATTGACAGTTTTCATCAGTTTTAATGACTTATGTAATAGTAGCTATACAAAACATATCAATAATTACGGTGAGTTCTCCATGTCCTACCTAATATGGTAGGAAACCCCAATATTCCTAATATGCTTCGTATGGCCTGCTATTTATTTTAAAAGTATGTGGAGATGGTAACGACAAATTAATACTGATGGCCTCTTTTTTTGCCTATCAGTGTAGATTATTTTATGTTTTTATTGTTTTCTCATTACTTCCTTCAGTCCGTTGCAGTGTCAATCAGCACCTTCACTTTCCTCCTTACTCTAGAATCAGTGTACTGCTCTCCCAATAAATCCATTTCTGATTCCCAATTCACCTCCTTTCTAGACTCCATCGGGTATCGTTTCCTTGTTGGTGGGGTCTTTAATGCGAAGCGCCAACACTGGGGGTTAAGATCCACGAATACACGAGGACGTGCTCTGCTGTCTGCACTCACACGGAAACATTGCTCCACTATCTCTCCTGACACAGCCACCTATTGGCCATCAGATCCCAACCGAAATCCAGATCTCCTTGACTTTTTCTTCTACAATAGTTTAGGAACACTAAACTATTCACTTACGTGCCTCGATGACCTCTCCTCCGATCATAGCCCTTTAATATTAACCGTTTTCCTGAGACCAATTCAAAAACTGCCTTCTCCTTCATTTATTAGGGGCAAGTTGATTGGGACCACTTCCGGCAGACCACTCTGGTAGTGGTATGTCGGCTTGGGAGGCATCGTCGCAAAACCGTCATCCAAAAATTCACAACCACAACCCTTACCTCACCAAAGACCTAATCCAGTCCATTGCTCTGCATCTTTCCCATACTTCCATACCTCACCTTTCTTAACAAAACCATACTCATGGCATAAATGTAGAAGATTTCCTCACTTCACCTATCCCTCTCTTACTTCCACCAAAAGACGTTTACCCCTCTGAGGTCAAATACCTTCTGAAAAAGTTATCTTACCGAAAATCCCCTGGATATGATGGATGATCTCCTTACTCCTCAAATTCTCCCTCCTAAAGCCATAATCTTCCTAAACTACATTTATAATTCCATTATCCGAACTACGCACTTTCCTCTCCTCTGGAAACACTCCATTATAGTCCTATTCGCCAAACCCGGTAAACCACCCAATGACGCCTCATCTTACCGTCCAATTAGCCTAATCCCTATCATCTCAAATACATTTGAAAAACTCCTATTAAAACGCCTACTTCCAATTGTTGAATCCAAAAACCTTTTTCCTATACACCAGTTTGGTTTCCGTATACAACATTCCACTACTCAACAAGGCCTTGTTGATCACATATTCTCCGGCCCTTGAAACCTAACAGTATTGCACTGCTGCCTTTCTGGACATAGCTCAAGCTTTTTACAGGGTCTGGCACGCAGGTTTGCTTTACAAGCTCAAAAGATATTTACCACAGACACTTTTCCTAATCTTAAAGTCCTACCTTTCAAACCGCTTCTTCCAAGTTAACTGTGGTTTAGAATATTCTAACTACTATCCCATAAAAGCAGGAGTTCCACTGGGCAGTGGTTGCACCAATGACAAATGGTGGATTAAAGTTAATAAAGCAAAATGTTCCCACATCACCCTCTGCTGCATGTCTTGTTTACTAGAGTCTTTTAATTCCATTCCTCTCCCTGTGTCTGAGACAGTAGGGTACTTAGGCTTCCATCTCGACAAACGGCTGATCTGGAACTCACATACGAGGCTAAAAAGACAAGAACTAAACAGACGCTTTGGACAACTGTACAGACTACTTCAAAGGACATCTCATCTCTCAATAGAAAACAAATTACTAATTTACAAAGTTATACCTAAGCCAATCTGGACATACTGAATAGAGCTATGGGGGACACCAAGAAAGTCGAACATCAAGCGGATCTAATCCTCTCAATTAAAAGTCCTGAGAACAATAATAAATGCCCCTTATTACGTCAGCAACAAAACCCTTCAAAACGATCTTAATATACCCTACATTCTTGAACTCATCCCTTCCAAATTCATGAAATTCCTTATTAACCACCCTAATCCCCTAGCGCAGTCATTGCACTGCACCACTCATCCCTATAATCCTCCTCGGAGACTAAAACGGCAGTGGCCCCGTGACCTACTACCAGTGGTAGCAGTGGGAGTTCTGGCAACGGCCAGTTACTCCAATCATGTCCTGAGCGTATTTGGCTCTCACACTCTTGCTCAACATCCACTGGGTCATATCCGGTGGTGGAGGAGCGTGGGGGACTTCCGGGGACTCCGCTTCTTTTCTCGCATGCGAGGGAGGTGACAACCATGTGGATTTGGGAGGTCTATGGGCTGTTTGTAAATATTGAGTATGAATGAGCGAGTGAATGAAAAATTGTAAGTATGGTATGAATGAGATCATGTATCAAAATTACTTATTGCCCAATAAGGGAGATTGTAATTTTATCATAATAAACCTGTTTAATAATAATATTTTTCTACCTAAGGCGTGGGAGCCTTTAGCTTTGATATAGGGTTTATGACTGTTCAGAAGACTGGAGTCTTAACAGAACTATAAAAGAAAAAAGATTACGCAGTCATCCTTATAGATTCCCAAACGCTCATAGATTATTTTAGCGCTCGTAAATGGTATATGACACTACAAGAGATACCAAGCTTCAAAGGAAACAGTTGCTGATCTTTTTTATCTGGAAGATAACCTATCACGGGGCATCGAGCCATGGAAGGCAGAGCTGCTAGCTAAGGAGGGAATTACATCGCAACTGTTCATACAAGAATATATAATTCATTCTCAAGAAAGCTGGAGCTCAAGGGAATGCTTGGAAAACCCTAATCTCCAACGGTATAGCTGTTGACTTTTCTTGTCTTACGGCACACTATGATATAAAGTGAGCACTTCTGCATGAATCGTAATGAGTGGAGTACGACCCATTCGCAACACAATTATAGTGAACATTTAACTGAATACCCCGTGTAGTCGCAGCACTAGAAAGACTTTCATCTGTAAAAAATGAGATCAAAACTACACTGGAATGTAAAGTACATAAAAGCTTTGCAAATTATTGGAGTATGGATAAAGAAAGATCATAACATTAAATGGTACTTCCACTATCATCCCGCTAAAATAAAATGCGGGTGAATTAAAATTCTGGACACCGATAAGCGATTTTAATGGATTTGTTTTACTTGCAATTAGAAAAAACAAAACAAAAATTCCGATTTGTTAGTCGGGATGTGGTGATATTCATTTTCATGCCCTGTTTAATGTTTCCAGCTAATTAAATAATGACGCATACTCTTTTCGGCCCCTTTAAATTTACAGATAATTATATACAATTATAGATCCTCAGGCGAATCTATTTACAAATTATTTTTGTGTTTCCTGTGGCGTCGCTACATTATATACAGGTTTTGTTATATTATAAAACATGTGTAATGGAGTAAGCAAGTATAATGATACACATTATACGTGACTGGACTGAACTAACCAATAAAGGTGATGGGGCTCACCTTTTTGATCAAACTCAAAAGTAACTTACAAACCAATTCGTAACCTAATTTTTCCCCGACAGTCTGTTGTCATCGATGCGGGAGGGGTGGTGGGGTCATAGTGTTAAACACTGGGTTGGTGAGGTGCTGCAACGAGTCAAAAAACTTGATGTGTCTCCGACGGATGAACTCACCCACCGACAGCACACCAAGCAACGGGTGCAGGCCAGCGTTTTTTAACCTCTCGAGAGAGGTATGTCGGACCCTTTTTCGCATGATCCCATTCTGGAAATGTTGGAGACATTTGGTTGTTCTGTCAGTCAAGTGGTAAATAGCGGGGCACCGTACAGCAGAGCTGGCCGGAGGACACATTTATAGATAATCAGTTTGAAACGAAGCGACAGGTTGGGTGAAGTTAGCAAGTGCGATAGCCGGTTTTACATCTGTGTCGTACTTTTTCTATTATATTAATAAAATGAGTAGAGAAACGGAGATGCCTATCCATTTTCATACCCAAATAGTGCATTGAGAAAGCTGGTGAGTTCTCTTGCCCTCCTATGATTTTGGCAAGGTTCTTTTCCCCTTTTGTTGGGAGAAGATTACGCAGTCGGTCTTCCCGACGTTTACACTGATGTTTAGCATGCCTAGTCGACAGACTGATAACGTTAAAAACTGACTCGGCCTGTGTAAGAGTTCTTTGTGGACTTATGCTGCTGCTGTAAACCGCAATGTAGTCGGCGAAAGCGACTACCGTAGCTTTCTTATAGTTGGTCCCAACAACCCCAGATGTGTACATGCTGAAAAGAACCGGAGACAAAACCGTTCCTTGAGGAACTCCACAAGTCAGAGGGGATGGGCTAGAGAGGCAATCACCCACTCGTACCCTCACCGATCTGTTCTTCAAGAAGGAAAGCAACATGGTGTATAGCTGCTCTGGGCATTCCCAGTCACAAAGCTGTCGGCACAGCATCCCGTGAGACACCGAGTCGAAAGCCTGCGTGCAGTCCAACGAGATCATAGTCACTGTGTTCTTGTTGATATCGAGGGTGGCTTCTGTCTGTACCCTCACAAGCGGATGCACGTCTTCCATAATTCGATTCTCTGAATTAAGTTTAATGTTGTATACAAAGTATGTGGGTGATAATTTAAAAAAATGTTTTAGCATTAATTGTCTCAGTCGCATGAGAGTAAGTTATGCAATGATGGGGATTAAATTTTATAGCATAAGAGACTGATTGGTGTTTATTCTTCTCAATTCCACAATTGCCTTACAAAACGTAGACACTGAAATGATTTATTTTTTCAAAATTTTGATAGAGAGCGTGATATAGAACATATCTAATCAATCCCAGGACAGTTGCCTTACAATTTCTTACCCGATAGATCAAAGAGTTTTTTTTTACATCGAAACAAATTGGTTTAGATGAATTACGAAATAAATTATGTAATATAAAAGTGTATAAAGGTAAATAAGGGCATAGATATTGCAAGAAAAGTGGCGAGGATTGTCTAAATAAGCGGAGTCTTTAGGATTTTCGTAAATGACTGTGAAAACAATTGGGTGTTTTTTACAAAAAATAATTGGTCACCATCAGTGGCATTAAGTTTAAAATTTTTAGAAGTTTCAAGGAATTAATGATTTGTATGTCTTATAGGTTGTAATAATGCATATTAAGCGGGCTTGATGTATACGTATTACGTTTCATTCTTGGACCAGAGTGTATAGTGAGTGCATCGAGTCATGGTGTGTTTTACTGTCAGAGTTGCTGTTACACTAGTCCCAAATAGCTGGCATCGAGTTCCGGATTTCTCAGGTACAAATCATGGATGCAGGGTGTATGACAGATTCGAGGTGTTGTTAAGACGGTTTCTTCAATCCTCTTGATTCTATTGGAAGTCTTCCAGGCAATCCCAGCTTCCATTACTAGCACAACAATATATTTCCAGTTAATAGTCAATTTTTAAAAATCTTTTTTTTTGTCTTTCGCTGCCCTTGTTTGTATTAATTCCGCTACTCACTTCTTTACCCTAGGTCAAGTTTTCTCCACTTCAAGCCTTTTTATTTAATTCCAAACCACAATGCCAGGGTACACCCATATATATGCCTAATTTATTTATTATGAACCTCTTTCGGGCCTCCCAAAGTGCCATGTACAGATACTTTGTTTAGTAGCTATTCATATTCTCACATAAAAGTGCTGCTACGGAACTACATGAATCTGTCACTACAAGGAAATTACCACCAACCAGATCTTTGATTAACTCCGAACCTTACAATATAGCATCGTCTCTGCATTAAATACACTGGTCTCAGGTAGGAGATTATAACTGCACCTAGTGTCGTTGGGGATGAGGGAACATGCTACACTATACTACACGAATACGCATGAGGGTATTCGATGCATCTGTATATAATATTTTCGGCGTATGCTCCTCGTAGACGTGCTGGCTTCCAAACATCGTTTATTTTTAAGGGGTTCATTAAGCCCAAGTCAGGCCTTTGACGTCAATATTAATGAGTTGATAAGGCTAGGCTAGCTCTTAGGTTTAAATCCTCTAAATTTCTCCCCTAAAATGCTGTTGGGTGAAACTATGATCTGGATTCACGACTGCTCGAGGTGACTATGACAATGTCTTACAGGTTTCTTCTAAACACTCTTGACTTACATACTTTCGTCTCGGGACGTCTCAAACACTTCAGTGCAGATTCTTCTCAGGTGTCTTGGGGACTCAGTCAATTATCTCATTTGAGAAGCATAATTTAAACGATGTTCACCGCTGAAAGTTTATTATCACTACATTTCCTGTTGTGAATCAAAGTGGACATGGCAAGTTCAGTCGCTAGAGAACTTGAAGCTGGTTTTATGTGCTAATCTTGCAGCTTGGTCAATGTTTTCTGACTTCTCCATAAACTTCATCGTCATCTTAGGAAAATTGTAAAGTTATGAGCATAGAGATAAAATAAAAGTCGTTTTTCCACGAAGTTGACTGTATCGTTGCGATCAGGAAAAGTGTAACGTTTAGAACTGACTTTACCTACTGCACGGCTGAGTGGTCTCCATTTTCCTAATAGGAGAACTCGAAACAAAGTTTATTTCCTACTTGGCAAACTGAGCAGAAACTATATTAAAGAAAATTGCCAATATATTTATTAATAAATACTTAAAATCCCCCGTTATCCTTGAAGAGAACATAAACGTTTCGCATTTTACTTCATTCTATTTGTTAAACCATCATAGAAACTAAAAATTGCCTTTTTAACAAATAAAAGAACAACATTGAAACGACATGGGATCAACAAAACAAATGAACTATCGTTGGACCTCAAATATTGAAAATCTTTTGAGATCCCATTCATCATCTTAAATGTATCCATAACCATAGGTGAAAATTATAACTGCAATCTTCATAAAATTTACAATCATCAGTATTTCAACTAAAAACTAGTCAACATATTTTCAAATGTGGAATATATCTTTAAAACTTCGAATATTGCGAAACGGATTAAATGTTATGTCGACAACATCCTCGATTTAAAGAGTATAGTCATCATCACAGAAAAAGACCCTCTTCCAGATTGGGTTTTGAAAAACGGGAAAGCGCGTGTTTCTTGATTTTGAAAGATTGATTTATATGCCTGTCACATCTTACAGTTTTAAAATGTAGGTTTTTAACGTTAAAAATTTTGTTAATTTGCAAGAAAACTTGTAAAATATCTTAAAGAAATTTCGGCATTGTTAAATATTCAACGTTAAATAAACCAACCATTTTTCAGACGTAGGTTTTTTGAATTCTTTATCATTATTTATTATTGAATTATTTTCAGGTTAGTGAGTACATTTTTTAATCGTTATTATAGCCAATTCCTACTAGGTGCAGGAATTATAACAGCTTTAGATAAATACGAACACGTGTTTCATACGTGCTCATCCCTCATGATGATTAACAGCCTCAAGCAAAAATAAGTTTTTTTATTCAAAATCAAACCTATTTTTATTCTTCAGATATATTTTAAAGTTTAAAAAACGGTGGCCGAGAGCTCGACCACATTAGCTTGAACTGGCAAATAATTACTTAAAGACATTTAGACTGAATGACGATGACAAATGCTTATGCGGTGACTAACTTCCAACCATTTATTACACAGCTTGCCCTTACTGAGATAATTTAGAACCACAACATATCATACTTTTTGGAAATTCAGACTTGTCAAAAATATCAACGCGTACAAGCTGACATCACAACATGGCGACTCACGGTCAGACAGAACAAGTTATACGAGCAGACAAACTACTGAATAACATGAGAGAAGACAATTCAATAGGTATAACACGACCTTTAACAAGGATTAAATAGTGCCTCATACTTGTTAGGCAAACTGTTAGACCATGTGATATAGGTAATATGCAGAGTGCATGGAACATGTAACATTTATAAACAACGTTGAGTAGAGTGTCATAGAGAGGCACCCGCATGAAAGTAGTCATATCGGTGTTACAGGCTGTCTGCTGATAGCATTCGCGATTGGAAATATATTAGAAGCAATACGAGGTGTGTGGTCTATGGTTTGGCCTTGGAGGCAACAATTCCAAAGAAAACTAAAGAATTCTTCAAAGAATTTGGGACCGATTGCTAAAAGCTCTGTATCTGTTAACTGAACATGTTATCGTTGACTCTATCGGAATCGTTAACTATCACATGTGTGACATACGCTCGCTCAGCACCATACTTTGGTTTTTACACAAAACGGTTAAATCTGTTTTTTTCGTTCATTCCTATTTGATTTTTTATCTTTAAAAAAAAAATGAAACAAATTTTGTCATTTGGTTTGACAGAGAGTTTGCGTCTCAAACTAATGATATATAAATGAGTTCTCCGGCCAGCTCTGCTGTACGGTGCCCCGCTATATACTCACATGACTGACAATACAGCTGAAAGTCTCCAACAATTCTAGAATGGGATCATGAGAAAAGTGGTCCGATATACCACTCTCGAGAAGTTAAAGAACGCCGACCTGCACCCGTTGCTTGGTGTGCCATCGGTGGTTGAGTACATACACCGGAGACACATCCAGTTTTTCGACTCGTTGCATCACCTCACAAACCCAGTGTTTAACACTATGACTCCACCACCCTTCCCGCATCGATGGCAACAGACTCTCGGGGAAAATTAGATTAAGATTTAGTTTAAGTCTTCATTTCAGTTTTAAGTTTATGATAAATAAGGGGAGCCCCATCACTTTTAATAAATTCAATCCAATAATTTATAATATACATCATTATACTTTTGTGCAATACAGATCACTATACACTATACACAGATTTTGTATACTAGCCAAGCACCAGGAAACATTCGTTTGTAGAATCTATATTTTGTACATATATAAATTTGTAACAAGGGGATATAGAAATACAAAACAAAAAAAAACATAATTTTATTTACTGTATTTCAGCAACCCTTAAAATTGGCTAGCCTCTGGTTATTTAAAACAAATAGAATGTTTCTCTCTCTAATGGTATCTAATAAATTGATATTGGCAGCCTACAGAAGTAATTACTATAAAGGGTAATGTTTGCTGCATATTGGCGAGAGCCTCCACATATGAAAAGGTTATATTGTATTTCAATGAATTAATAAGAAGAAAAATCGAATTTTAACCAGGTGTTTTAGCCCAAAGTGGATCAGTGCGATTTTCACATGGAAGATCACATACCTGGTTCCCGTGTAATAAACGTTAAGATGAAAATTATGCTAAGTAGCATACTCTCCACCCTTTTTGTCCAAATAAGGTTTAAAAATATAAAATTCTTGTCTCATTCACTCCTCACATTTATTGTTATCATTCCTGCTTTATCTGGAGATAAAAATTACAAGTGACCAATGGAGGAAATCAAATCAACTAGTTGAGCCATGCATTTCTTTATTACGTATCAGTTGTGTGGTATTCTATGAAGAAGGTTGAATAATAATTACTTATTCATAAGTAGGGCTATTAAATACATAAAAAATCATTAGAATATAATTATATAATGCAGAGAAGAACAATTTGAATCCCTGTTAGAGCCTTGAAACAGCAGCTGCAACTGCACCCAAGGCTGACTGAACACTTGTGGCTTTAACATTTTTTCTAACCATAGATGGAATTTTTTACCATATATAAATGACCTTAACACGCCAACGTCAACTGAATCATAGGCAGCGTTCAGATTAATCAAACCATCTAATGCAATACATTCAATTAAAGATGGAGACAGAAAATGAATTCCAATCGATTGCTTATAGAAGAAAATTTATTAGGAATATTTTAAGGCTGTATTGAGTATACACTAGGTATTTTCAATCAACAGTCTGTAATAAGAGTCGTTAATAATTATTAAACAATAAGTCTACAAAGAATCTAAAGGCATATTTAAAACTTCTTCGAGGTGAATTGCTTCTGATGACCACCAAATACATGAGGACGTGCTACGATCAGCAGGAATCGGGGTGAGGGTCGGGTTTGTAATAAGGAAAATCATAAAAAGGCTAATCTATTTTCTTTGTTCTGAAGAAGACATTTATTTTTTTTTATTTTCATAATTTGCTTTCCGTATTTGGTTTACAAAAAAAGTAACTAGAAAACTATTTACTGTAATATCTAAAGCAAAACAATGTAGTAAAGAATAATTAATAAAAGTATTGAGAAAATAATAATAAAAGAATACTAGACAACGTGCGGTTGAACATTTACGTAAATTAAGTTCCACCTCTGTTGCCTGAGGTAGTCTCTAAGACACAACAGCTAGCTGCGTTTTTTTTCACATTACCAGGCATTGTCATTATTGAGCTTGAGAAAGGGATGCTATTATATGGTGCCCTTCAGTGCTACCTTAATCTGGTGTCTAGGACTAATGACCCCAACATACCCAGGGCTGAGCAATAACACTCATCACCCTTCAAGCCCACTTCAAAACAAGACAATGTTGCGCAGCCGTTGGTTCTAGCCGAGTGGTCCCCCAGTCTTTCCCACCCTCATTCGGACCGTGTTTACAATGGCACCGACCAAAACACAAGTCGTATTTTAGTTTTATGTCGAGGGGGGGGGGGAAAGACCGAGGGAAAACTTTATACATTTATACCAGCCTTAATCTCATATATATGATAATCAGGGGCTGCTCTTTCCCATGGCTATAATCTCCGTATATTTATGTATCGTGTGTACCGTTGGGGGTTCCTTTGGCCCATTTTCCTGCCAGTACGGATTTTCCCGTGCAACATGGGAAAACGTTTATTTCAGACACCTTGGACAACGGATTAAACATCCACTTGCAACGTAACACA
This sequence comes from Acanthosoma haemorrhoidale, assembly GCA_930367205.1. Lineage (NCBI taxonomy): Eukaryota > Metazoa > Arthropoda > Insecta > Hemiptera > Acanthosomatidae > Acanthosoma > Acanthosoma haemorrhoidale. The sequence continues at coordinate 81,377,569 of OV884015.1, read as the reverse complement.
CCCCCCAATCTACTTGGAAATCTGTGACAAAATTCAAGTAAAATGAGAAGCATTCATACTATTTAAACACAATTGCGAACACAATTTTAATGAATTTGTAATTGCTTATCAACTTCATAACACATAAGTATAATCTGTTATAAAGTTGAGATCTTTAATAAGCTGGATATAAAAGCTCAACATTTTTTTAATTACCAATTAATTGAATAATGAGCCTTTGTCATAAATAATGGGTCTGGTTTTATTTGTAGCATTATTAATTGTCTCTAAGTCAAACTCGCAAACTTCACAACGAAGACCTGTCTTCTATAAATTAAATAGATCTCTAAATTGCCCCAAGATAATCGACATTTTCATTACAAATTATTGCATAGGTTATTATTATTACGGGTTATAAATTATCTCGCTTCATTTGATTTGTCAATCCTGGAATTAATTAATATAAATATATAAGTAATGTATAAATTTATTTACATTCAAGGATGATCGAATGAATGTACTCCAAATTCTTTCGATTAAAAAAAAATAATATGATATAAAATGAGTTAACTAGCACATTTGGAGACATGATATTTAACCACGTATTATATTGTTCACCTCTTGAAATAAACTTTATAAATCGCACTTACTCACTCATTGTCTGTTAGAATTTAAAAAAATGTTGGAATTATTACAATTTAAAAACTCAAATGTTTATTATGTGATAATTTTCAAATTAGACATGAGTGGCTGTCCGACTTCTCGTGATTGATATTACTTACCCACCGCAATTGAACCTGTTTAGTTTATAAACTCCACTACAAGATTCTCTGTAAAATATAGTCTATTTGAGTCAGATGATGTAAATAACTAAATATTAATATGAAAAAATCTACTGAAATCGTTGAGAACTTACTAAATACTTAATTTTTACTGTTTTCTTTCAAAGCCGAAATACGATTCAGACGTAGCTGAATAAAAGTAGAGTCTCTCGCATTGGGCTCGGCAATAAGATTGACAATGAGCCATCAGAGTTGTGGAAAAAAAAGCTTTGTTGTCGTATATCCCCACCACTTTACTTCAGTTAAAGCCCCCCTAACGAGCCCGTTAACCCGCAGGAGACGGGAATCGTGGCTTCATCCTGGGTCAGTCAGGAGCTCAGTGAGCCAGGAAAACAGCCGGGAGCACTAAACCGGTTTTAGATCTATTCCTAGTTCCTTCCTGCCCTCTCAGTTTACTTTAGAGAACAGCTGATTTCACGGCCGATCTTAACTAAAGAAGTCAGAAAAAATCAACCTGCCTGCTTAGAAACAAAATGTACTTGTTAGCTTGCTAAAGTTAGTCCAGTAGGGCTCTGCGTTGCATTAATGTCGGGTAATTTTGATTTTTGGATATGATATGTCATGATATGATAGTTGAAATTCTACTGAACGTTTTTGACAGTCTAGTCCTTGTGCGTTATGTTGTGGTCATACCAATTCATCATTATGTCTATCATTAATTAATTACATTTATTTTTCCAAATGTGCCGAAAATAAAAGATCGTTTTTAAATCAGTAACAAGCAAGATACTCATTCCCTTTTATAACCCAAAAGTATGGCTCTAATGTTCGTGGTATATTACAGATAATACATAACATACAGACTATTTCATTTTGTAAAAAAAATATTACATTTTTGTATCTAAACGCACCAAAAAAGGGTTATTAAGTAAAATACTAAATAAAGAAAAAATATACTCTATAAAACTATAAAACTATAAAAAATATACTGGTTAAATATTTTGACTCCTCCGTATCTCACATCTTGTTTAAACAGTTTACAATTATGAATAGTGTATGTTGCGAGGAATTGAATTATCTATACAAAAAGAATAATATTTTATTAAAAATACGCCGGAAACTATATAGAGGAAAAACGAAAAAAGTGCCGAGAATTTTTAGTTTATTCGTTATTGTAAAAAAAGCTAGGGTTAGTAGTCGAAAAATTCAATTTTCAATATAGAGTCAACCTACGTACTAAGTATCGTTAACATATAAAGTAATTAGTGAATAAATAATTATAATAACTTAAAATAAATAAACTTACCGAATAAATAACGTACTGAATAAATTACCAACGTAGTAGGGTAGGTGAAAATATTTTTTAGGAACAAACAAAGATAAAGTTCGTGTTGAAAACTTTTGAATACATTTGTTGGTGATAACACCGAATTAAATTTTTTAGCTTTCTCAAAATTTCGTGCTTATAAAAACATCAAACTTAATTTCTTTAGACGTTGGCCTGAAATAGAAGAAATTAAGCTGTATCAGTTTGGGTTTGCACCAAAATTGACACGAGTTAAGAAGGTTTAAGTGAAATAAAGGCATTAACATTTTTTTTTTTTCTAACTCTCAAGTTAGAAATTCAGGATGAGGGAAAAATATAGAATATTTAGGTTAATCGGACCCTTATACTAGGAATGCCTGCTTGAAGGTGGTGTGAGATGATTAAAGGGTGTGGGAAGCCTCGGTGGAGGTTGGTTGTTTCGGTACAGTGGTGAGAGTCCACTGGTGTCTGGGCCTAGAATCTCTCTAGGCATGTAGTGTATTTTTATTTAGTCTGATTTCAGTGATGGGTGCCCCTTAGAGGCTTGTTGTTGGCGGGCCTAGTGCCGTGATGTCCACCATTTCCCCTGCTTTACTCGATCTTGTGAGTTGCCATAGCGGTGGTGGTGTCATGTCTTTGAATAGAGGGTTTAGATTGTGTTTCATCGAGTCGAAGAACTTGATGTGTCTTCTTTTGATGACGTTCGTGATGGTGGGGAGCTCGAACTTTTCGTGCGTGTCGGAAGCCTTCATTTCACGAAAAGGGGTATGCCAGAGTGCCGTTCGCAGGATCTTGTTCGGGAATCTCTGGAGTCGAGTTATGGTGCTGGCATGTAGGAATCTAAAGAGTGGTGTCCCAAACAGTAGAGCTGGCCTCAGGACGCTCTTGTATATTAAGAGTTTCAGTCGAAGGGATATGGCTTGGCCTGTGATGAGATGCTGGAGACTCAATTTCTTCTGCAAATGTGTGCCGAACATCATGTGTCTACATAGGTTGATGCCTAGGTAGCAGATGCTGTTGGCAAGTTTGCATTGAGTTCCGTCTATGGTGAAGCTGGGTGGACGCTTTCTTTTCCCATGCTGGAAAGAGAAGATGATGCCCTGAGTCTTGGCTAGGTTCACTTGAATGTGGACAGCTCGCAACCTGTCAGCGATTAATTGACGGCACCCTCTGCAGCCTTTAGAGCTTTCGAGTGCTGTAGACCCCTATATCGTCTGCATATGCTGCTACCTCACAATTGGAATATGATGCTCCTACTATGTGCGCGGTGTATATGTTGAAGAGGAGGGGTCCCAGCACCGATCCTTGGGGAACTCCGACAACGAAATCTCTTCTGGTGGTTAATACGGCTTCTATTCGCACAGAAAAGGTTCTGTCTGCTAGGTAGGAGGACATGATGTTCTGGAGTTGTGCAGAAAATAAAGGCATTAACGAAAAATCTGGCACCCCTGTGAATGTATCTATAAAAATAAATTTTTCGAGAGTCACAAAAATTTATGTGGTAGTAATAAAAACCTATACGAACTAATAAAATGTTGTGCTTACTTTACTTAAAGAGTATCCTGGTTTTTGTAACTATTTTATAAGCTATGCTCGTTTAATATAATCCGTCGTATTTATTTTATATTGTACGTTAAAAAAAATCGGATGAAGTATAATGATTATATTTTATACCTGTAACTAACCAAAAAACTAAATTTTAAACTTAATTTTTTTTGGGGGGGTCCTAGGGCATATTGGCATGAACACATGGACACCTGTCAGATATTTGTCTTCCTAGTATCACCAAAGAAAGGATTAATTAAAAACCCCTTCCGTTGTCAGCCTGAAACGTGGTTAATAAATACTTGGGGATCATCACTTGAAAAGGCTTGCGACCGTATTCACGGTACGCACAATTTTATTCAAAATGATTTAAACTCTACTTTTTTTTTTAATTCATAAATACTTACATTTTGGTTATTTATTAGTACATGAAACAAAATGCTAAAATTTCAAATCCATGATGCAGCAGACTCTCAATAGGACTCATCTAAAATTTAATAAAGCAATAACATGTGCAAATATTATCTGATTACTACAGAATATACACAAATAAACACTTACTGTTATGACGTCATTGCCATAATTATATAATATGAGTCAGTAATGAAAATTTATAATTAGATGTGGCAAGTGATAACGCTTGGTCGGGTACATTATTTCTTCAGGTTCGTTAGTTCAAGCAGAAATCCCTCAAGTTAAACTTACATCTGCTCAGTCCCGTAACTAACTCTCAACTCGTCCTGTTTCATGAGCTGGATACACTAATGAAAGCAATGATAAAAATCTATCTTATATTTCAGCACGGCGTCGTTCACACTCCATAAAACAATACATAAATCAGTTAAAAGAATTTTTTTATTACTTCCTTGCTATAACCAACTGTTAACAGTCCAATGTCAGTAACTTCCATTTCAAAGTAATTTAAAATATTCGTGATGAAACGGTTATTACTACTCAACTGTATACATAAGGTTTAATTCTAGTTTATTTTGACCTTTAACAGTTTATAATTACTGTCTCAAACAGATATGCGCAATCTGTACGTATTGAGGGCAACTCCGGGGCAAACTTTGAACTTGTGGTCATCACCACTCTTGACCAATGAAGTCCTCCTCTCCGATGTTTCGCTTACCAAATGTTCATTTGGTACTGAATTACCTCCTTACGAATTACGAAACAAACAGTGATAAAAATCCGACTATGCACCTATCAAATTATTACGTTAAATACTATAAGTTTTTTTTGTTTTCTTTCATAGCCCCTTTAAATTTACAGATAATTATATCTAATTATAAATCCTCAGGCGAATCTATTTACAAATTATTTTTGTATTTTCTGTGGCATCGCTACATTATATACAGGTTTTGTTATTTTATAAAAATTATATAATGAAAAAACAAGTATAATGATAAACATTACACGTGACTGGACTAAACTGACTAATAAAGGTGATGGGGCTCACTTTTTGATCAAACTTAAAACTAACTTACATACTAATTCTTAACCTAATTTTTCCCCGACAGTCTGTTGCCATCGATGCGGGAGGGGTGGTGGGCCATAGTGCTAAACACTGGGTTGGTTAGGTGCTGCAACGAGTCAAAAAACTTGATGTGTTTCCGGCGGATGAACTCACCCACCGGCGGCACACCGAGCAACGGGTGCAGGTCAGCGTTTTTTAACCTCTCGAGAGAGGTATGTCTGACCACTTTTCGCATGATCCCATTCTGAAAATGTTGGAGACATTTGGCTGTATTGTCGGTCAAGTGGGTAAATAGTGGGGCACCGTACAGCAGAACTGGCCGGAGGACACATTTATAGATCATCAGTTTGAGCGAGATCATCTCTAGCGACAAGTTGGATGAAGTTAACAAGTGCGATAAGACCTGTGTCGTACTTTTTCTATTTTATTACTAAAATTAGTAGAGAAATGGAGATGCCTATTCATTTTTATCCATTTTTTTTAAATATTATTTTTTTTTTTTCTTTCCCATAGCTCTCAACCTTATGAAAATTAGAATGTGGGAAAATTATTTTGGATTGATGGGTGCCTTCACTAAGGGGAGTCCCATTTGAAGGAAGTTTTAAAAAAAATAAAAGTACCTGGACTTTGTGTTTTCTTGTTTTACTTATTTCCCGAGTATAAGAGAAGTTCTTGTCCTAACAAAGTGACGTTAATTGCCGATGAAGTTTCTAGTCCTACCATTAAGTTGTCAGGAACTTGTTTGTGCTTTCAATGCTCATGTCATACAAATGGGACCTTTAGGCCACCAAAACAAACAGGATCGGGATGCTGATACGATTTTTGTTTTTCTTTTCAAATCATGTTCCTGCCGCCTGAATAAACAAGGTTCTGGTTATTTCCGCTCGACCTGTATCCACCGTTCCTTCTACTTCGTTGACTTGGCAAACGCAGATAGTGGAGATATCCATCTGTGGCTCTAGCATCATTCATGCCCATTGTTTAAAGAATGCAATAATCACTGCTTACATACTTTGCTCTGAGCCCACTTTGGCTTTACAGATTTAGTTAGGATTACCTTGGTACTTATGACGTGCTTCTTTGGATCCAGGCAACTTCTGGTTTCGTGCACTCTGACCTGAGAGTTTATTTAGAGATAAACCCGATCCAATCCTTACCTGATTTTCCTCCTTTTCGGAACATTTCGGAGGAACTCTATAAAAATATGCAGATTTTCATAATGTTTTCTTGATAGCTAAGTATAAATAATATTGTTCCTTCATTATTTGATAAAACTGTTCGTAGCAAGACAATCACTTATGATAACTCTTACTCTCGAAGGTCACTGAAATTGCCTCTCCTTGTATCTTTGTGTTATGGTACTATCGCTGATGTCTTGTTCACTGTTCACCATTATAACTACCACTAATGATGAAAAAAATCCAGTCGAACAACGAAATGCAATGACGAACAACAAGATTCAGAGAAATACTCTTTTTTTACGAATGCATAAATCGATCTGGCCTTTTCCTGGCTGGCTGTCGGTGACATAAGGGTTCATTGAGGTCACCGAAGACAAGATATAATAAAGATAAGATAACGCTAATAATATCTTGGGTGCTACACGCGGCTGCGTCATTATCTCATATTTCATACCTACCTTATTTTCAAACAATTTTATGAGAATGTGTCAGCATTATCTAAATTTGACAGATTATATAAGCTATGTTCCAACACAGACTTTTTTTTATAATCAGACTAGTTTCAAACTGGTATGTGATCACTTACTGAGCATGCGCGAACGTTACCTGATCACGGATTTATAACGTGTAAGAACAGTGTTTCCAATATTTGACTGTTGAATCATAAGAAGGTTACTTCACAAAATAACTTTAGTTCGAAGGTGAACCCCAATCACTTAGTCCTTCTATATTATATATATTTTTTTTAGCAATAAAGTTGTTAGGTTAATAATAAAATAAATTAAAAAATGACTTGTTTTGAGCCTGAATTCATTTATTGAAAATTCATTTATAAATTAAAATTAACCCCTACTAATAAATATTTTCAAAGATTAATAATTTTAAAGTGAATGCTTAATTATTAAATACAAAATAACAGTTGATGTCTTATTTTTAAATTGAAGCAGTGAAGAGTTACATTAGATTTGAATTAATTCTAACGATATTTCTATTCTTTGTTATAAAGTTTGTAATCACTTTGAAAGCTATTTGTAAATTTATAAATCCTTCCTTATTACGTTGACCGGGAAAAGAGGGGAGAATGACTGCGCATATTTCTGATTCTTAGTCCTTACTCCAAAGCGGCAATTGGCATCCTTCTGTTCCCATTCTTTCAATTCCTATAACTCCTCTCTGTCTACCAGGGATAACTTGTGGAATGTAACTAAGAAAATCCTAAAATATCATCCTGTTTCACACCCACTCCGTCGTGATGACGGGTCCTGGGCGGCTTCGGATGGTGAGAGGGCGGAGGAATTCGCACTGCATCTTTCCCGTACTTTCACTCCTCATCTTACTCCTCAAAACAATAATCATCGCCCAAGTGTTGATGATTTCCTCACTTCACCTATCCCTCTCTCACTGCCACCAAAAGCCGTTAATCCCTCTGAGGTCAAATATATTCTAAAAAAATTACCTTATCGAAAATCTCCAGGTTATGATATCCTTACTCCTCGAAACCTCCAACAACTTCCTCCTAAAGCCATAATCTTCCTAACCTACATTTATAATTGCATTATCCGAACTACGCACTTTCCTCTCCTCTGGAAACATTCCATTATTGTCCTATTCGCCAAACCCGGTAAACCAACCAATGACGCCTCATCTTACCGTCCAATTAGCCTGATCCCTATCCTCTCAAAAATATTTGAAAAACTCCTATTAAAACGCCTACTTCCAATTGTTGAATCCAAAAACCATTTTCCTACTCACCAGTTTGGTTTCCGCCAACGACATTCCACAGCTCAACAAGGCCTTCGCGTTGTTGATCACATATCCTTAGCCCTTGAAACCAAACAATATTGCACTGCTGCCTTTCTGGACATAGCTCAAGCTTTTGACAGGGTCTCGCACGCAGGTTTGCTTTACAAGCTCAAAGGATATTTACCGCAGACCCTATTCCTAATCCTACAGTCCTACCTTTCAAACCGTTTCTTCAAAGTCCCATCCTCTATAATCTATACACCGCTGATGTCCCCTCTAGCACCAATACCTTATTGGCAACATTTGCAGACGACACTGCAGTCCTGTCAACCCATCCAGACCCTGATATAATAGCATCCCAAAACCTTCAAAAACACCTTGACGAGATCGAGTATTGGTGCAACCAATGGCGAATCAAAGTCAATGAAGGAAAATGTTCCTACATAACCTTAACCCTCTGCCGCAAGTCCTGTCCACCAGTCTTTTTAAATTCAATTCCTCTCCCTGTGACTGAAAATGTACGGTATTTAGGCTTCCATCTCGACAAAAGACTGACATGGAACCCACACACGAGGCTAAAAAGACAAGAACTAAACAGACGCTTTGGACAACTGTACTTCAAAGGACATCTCATCTCTCAATAGAAAACAAATTACTAATTTACAAAGTTATACTTAAACCAATCTGGTCATACTGAATAGAGCTATGGGGGACAGCAAAAAAGTCGAACATCAAGCGCATCCAATCCTTTCAATCAAAAGTCCTGAGAACAATAGTAAATGCCCCTTATTACGTCAGCAACAAAACCTTTCACAATGATCTGAATATACCCTATATTCCAACCACCCTAATTCCCTAGCACAGTCATTGCACTGCACCACTCACCCCTATAATCCTCCTCGGAGATTAAAACGGCAGTGGCCTCGTGACCTGCTATAATTAAGTGATAGTGGTAGTCCTGGCAATGGCCAGTTTCTCTAATCATGTCCTGAGCGTCTGTGGCTCTCGCGCTCTTGGTCAGCCTCGTCTGGCTCTTATCTAGTGACGCGGCTGACGTAGGAGCGTGGGGGACTTCCCAAGACTCCGCTTTTTCCTTCGCATGCGAGGGAGGTGACAACCTTGTGGACTTGGGGGGCCTCTGGGCTGTCTGTAAATATTGTATGAATGAGCGAGTGAATGATGAATTGTAAATATGGTATGAATGAGAACATTTATCTCAATTACTTATTGCCTAATAAAAGGCAGATTGTAATTTTATCTTAATAAAAATTGTTGTATACAAAAAAAAAAAGAAGTCTTTACTCCAATCCTCGGATCGTTTTGACTACCACAAACCGATTTCAAACTAGGTTTTTAGTTTTGGTTTCGGGCAAGTTGTATTCCACTGCGCATGCTCCCCCCAGTTTGATGATAATTTATACTCACGTTGGAACAAACCAATAATGTTCCATGTACTCCATAAAAGTGGCATTGATAAAATCTGTATAGTTGACATTTCCCTAGTTTTCTTAGTTGACCATGCCTTTTCTCCTACCTTTTATATCATATAATTTCCGCATATTTCATTCTTATTTATCATCATTAGTTTTGTTTTAGGTGCATTGATATTTATACAACTTTTAGAAAACTAAATTTCGGGCGGAAGACCTTTCCGGGTTTGACCATCACAATATACTCCAACTTTTCAAACCTCATGGAACGGATAGTACTCACGCAAATATAATGGAAATTCATTCTAGTCTCGTTCAATTGTTATATCGCTCTGGCATCCTCTCTTCTCCACTCCTCTCTTCTCAAAATCACCCATAGCTTTAAATCCACTGTTGATTATCAACTGATTAGAACAATCATTCTTCTTGACTTCAGTAAAGCTACGTCATACTTAAGCACTCCTTTATTCTGACTGAACTTTTGTTCGTGGCCGTCACTGCACCTGTCAATCTTTCATCTCAAACCGACACTTAGTAGTCCTTGCCATAGCATTTCCGTTCTCGGAAGAGATGTGTCATACCATTATCATTTCTCCACACTTCTCAAATCGGCAGTCGTAAATTGAAACGTTTATAGATTCAGAATGGCATGTCTTTGTCGCTCATATATAATACAAAATTAATAAATGAGTCAGTAGAATGATATTACATGGCAAATAGAATTGCAAGAATTAGCGGATGTTTTTGTTTTTTTGTATCTAAAAGGCATCCAGAATAATATAGAGTCCAGTAAGAAGAAATGTTTAAGATTTAAAAAAACAAAAAAAAACGCAAATTAGATATTATTTATCAAGGCAACATGAGCTCTCATTTGATGCTAAATTTAATACGAATAGGAAATCATTATAATTTTTAACTATTTTTCGTTATAGGTCAAACAGGGACGTGGAAACATTAGGCTACCTTATTTAAAAAAAAAACAAGCTATGAAGGCCATCGATAAAGTCTCTTTATTTAATATCACATGCCGGTTTTAAAGGTCCATATTTTAGCAATTATCGATTTTTTTTTTATCTGCTGAAAAAACAATATCAGTGAATTCGTGGTTCAGGAAAGACGTGAAGTTTTTTTGGTCAAAAATAACTAGTGTTTATTGACTATACTTTTTTTTTTAATGAACTTCATTATTGTGATCAATTGGCCTTATTGGGCAATAAGTAATTGTGATAAATGTTCTTATTCATACCATATTTACGATTTTTATTCACTCGCTCATATACAAACAAAAACCACTCACACAAAATAAGTAACTAAGTGGTACCCCGCCGATATGGTTCATTCAGATTCCTCGGTATTTATTTAAAAAATAAAATTTAGTTCATTCGTCTAAAAACTGTATAGTGTGGAGCAATTTAACGTTTCTTTGGATATTTCTACAAAAAAAACCAAAAAAAAACCTGGCCATGATGACAAATTCTATGTACAGTTAGAGAAATTACTTTTGAATATGAATATGAATGAATATAAATACAAATAATTCAATGAGTTATAATTAACATTATCGAACCCGTATTGGGCCACTCAATTAACTTTATTTGGAATTTCTTTACTCTTATTATATTACTATTTATGATGTATCCTTAACCGTGTAGAAACATCAGAACTTTAAAACATAAATAGCTATTAATCTGTGATTTGAGACATCTTATAAAATAGTTCTTCTCGAAAAAACAACATATCCGCTAATTCTTTTTTTTTAATTTGCCGTAAAATATCATTCTACTGGCACATTTTATATAATATAACAGCCAAATTATACAAGTACGTTAGTCTTGAAGATAACTGCTATAAGCCCCCACCCTTTCGACTATTCTCCAGGTGTCACTTTTTTCAAGTATTTGGCAATTTTTCAGGTACGTCACTTTTTTCGGACTCTGGGCCTAATATATCGATATTAATACTCACAATCCTCCTGTGCTATGTAGATTACGGGTGGCAAAGAAGTGCTAAGGTCGATCCTCGCCGAGGAGTCGGAAGAAAGTGCAATCGGCGAGGCCCTGTGTTGCAAGGGCCGCGAGCGCGGGGTGAACGACACCAAAATAGGTTACATCTGCGAACGGCAGCGGAGCCTCGTCGCTCGCGACATCTGCTTCTTCGCGGTCCTAACTCCTCATCTCCTCTTTCTAAAGTCTACCTTCGTGCCCTTCCTACGAGGATCGACTCCAAAGGGGATCGTAACAACCTAAATCAAAGGCTGAAGGGTGCTTTAAACCTATTTAGCATCCTTTAGGCTATTGTAATGAATACTTCCAATTTTCAAGTTTCCTTAAAAAGTTGGTGGGTCTCGAAGGGAGATACTCTGCATTAATTTTTTAGGGGCAATCAGCCGGCTGTCGGAATATTCTACGTTAATGAGCGGTAAAATGAGTCAGTTGAAGACACATAAAAGGAGTAAGTTCAAAAATAAATTTGGATTCTCTCCACAAAATAAACTTTTGAGAGCATAGAAGAATAGAAATAGTGTATTTCATTGGTTCCAAGCCGATTTTATACTGGCCTTGCACATGGCCTATTTTTTTTATTGTCATTTGTGTTTTTAGAACATAAAAGTTGTTTATACCTTCTAAAATAAAAGCTATTATTATTATATATCTCTAATACCTAAAGAAAATATGAAATTCACTATTGTTTGTCAACTTGCTTCCATTGAAGGATTGTATGTGTTTTAAAACGTATTAATCATAAATGTAAGAATTATAATACTTTTATGTATACTATAAAAACCGATTTAGTTCATATATGCTCCCCTCTCACTATATTCTAGTAAATATGGTATCAAAATTAATTGATGCCTACTAAAAGGCAGATAGTAATTTTATCGCAATAAAGATTGTTGAAAAAAAAAAAAAAAATCGACTAGACTTTTGTAATAGTGCGTTTAGAGTCATATTTGATCGAAATCAATCTTCGTCATATGTTTATTAGCTGTATGATGTAATCTGTGGAATGGCTCACTCAAAGTTATGAAGTCTAATTGGCCAGCTTCTTTTCAATAACATAACATACCTGATAGTGTCTACTGTTTAGTAGCCTTTGTAGAGCATACCACACTTTAATACCATTTTCTGCTCTATGTATTAAATTGAGAAAATATTCAAAAAATAACAGAACGACAGTCACCCTGTTAACTAATTTTTATTAAGATAACTCCTTTATTGTCCTTAGCAATGCTAGGATAGAGCGTGCACATACCCACACTCTTCCTATCTAATATTCTTCAATGTTCCACCATTCGAGCATTTGTGTGAACAATTGATTTTCATAATGTATGTCTTATATATATTTATTATCATATTTATTGTTACATATATTGTTAAAATGTTAATTCAAATGTATGTTTATGAATTTGTGTAATATGAGATATAATTGGGCGTCATCACCTTTATGATATTAATAATGATTTTTATTTCTTCAATTAAAATTAACATCTTTTTCGCTTTAACTCAACCCGTGTATCGTTATAATGTGCTATATAGCCTGTGAGGTTGGTTTGAAGCATCGATGTCGCTGATAATGATGGCTACTCTATGAAAAATTATAAAGGGTAATTACTCACTCGCTGAGTATTTAAAAAATATATATTTTTGAAACAAACGAAGTCAGGTCTCAAGATAAAGATTTCAAAATCCTGATCAATAATTTGTTATGTATTCGCGCTAGGGGTGTTAAGAATCGAGAATTCCCCAAATGCCAGAAAATTACGCCGGTACAAAGTACCAAAAATAATATATAAACAACCATTCATTTATATAATTATTATATATAAAACCAAAAAATAATAATAACTCATAACAGCAATTTAACAGTTAATTTAACCAGGCCTGATTGTTAGTAACTATAAATAATGTATAATAAATAACGAAAAAAGTCCGGCGATGAGCACAAGGAGTGTTGTAGACAAGATAGGCTGAGAAGTCCACACTTGTAGTAAACAGCGACTTCTTGTTCGCAGGGGAACAGGCCCAAATTCTGCTTTCTTCAACACTGACTAAGCCAAGCTCAAGCCTAAAGCCTTGTCCTCTAATACGCAAATTTCTTTACTTCCTCGAGCTTTATAGTCCTTCAAACTATCTTCTCTGTTAATGTAACAAAAATAAAACTGCTGATAAAGAAAATAAAACAAACACACTTCATAACCTACACTTAACACTTCTTTTTTTTTGCTTAAACATATGTTCGTGTATACAACATTTACATACGCTTTTCATAATTTTCTCTAGTCGAAACAATCGGAAAATAAAGAAAAAAAAGAAATTTACAATTTTAAAACTTTCCACTCATCTCTTTACTATAAAAAAAAAAAAATATTGCTGAAATCCTCTCAAACAAAAATTAAGTTTAAACAAAACAATGAAGTCTCTTACTTTGATTTAGCCTTCTAATAAAAACTTATTTACTGTCTATGGAGCCCAAACAATATGTTTTGAAACTTTATAGGACAATGATTACATCAGGCCTTAAGATCGATTTGGAAGTCGTAAATAAAAATCACGAATCTCACTTCAATTAACTTTTGTTTGTACTTGTAATTATGGACTCCCCTCTAGAAAAGAAGTTTTCATAAGAACAGAATTTATTTTTTATTAATTTATTTATTCTGCAGTCTTGTCATCCCACTCAGACCCTGATATAGCATTCCAAAACCTTCAAAAACACCTTGATGAGATCGAGTATTGGTGCAACCAATGGCGAATCAAGGTCAATGAAGCAAAATGTTCCCACATAACCTTTACCCTCTGCCGCAAGTCCTGTCCGCTAGTCTTTTTAAATTCGAATCCTTTCCCTGTGTCTGAGACAGTACGGTATTTAGGCTTCCATCTCGACAAAAGACTGACATGGAACCCACACACGAGGCTAAAAATACAAGAACTAAACAGACGCTTTGGACAACTGTACAGACTACTTCGAAGGACATCCCATCTCTCAATAGAAAATAAACTACTTATTTACGAGGTTATACTTAAGCCAATCTGGACATACAGAATAGAGCTATGGGGGACATCAAAAAAGTCGAACATCAAGCGCATCCAATTCTTTCAATCAAATGGCCTGAGATAACAGTAGTAATGCCCCTTATTACGTCAGCAACAAAACCTTTCATAATGATCTTAATATACCCTACATTCTTGAACTCATCCCTTCCAAATTCATGAAATTCTATAGTAACCTATCCAACCACCCTAATTCCGTAGCACAGTCCACTCATCCCTATAATCTTCCTTTAAGACTGAAACGGCAGTGGCCTCGTAACCTGCTATAAATGTGTGACAGTGGGAGTCCTGGCAATGGCCAGTTTCTCCAATCATGTCCTGAGCGTATGTGGCTCTCGCGCTCTTCGTTGGCCTCGCTCGTATTCGGTGACGTGGCTGGCGGAGGAGCGTGGGGGACTTCCCAAGACTCCCCTTCCTCTTTCGCATGCGAGGAAGGCAACAACCATGTGGACTTTGGGGGCCCCTGGGCTGTTAGGAAATATTGTAGGAATGTGCGAGTGAATGATGAATTGTAAATATGGTATGAATGAAAACATTTATCTCAATTATTTATTGCCTGTTAAGTATTAAGGCAGATTGTAATTTTATCATAATAAAGTTGTTTTATATCTGAAAAAAAATATTATTTATTATTTATGCAGAATTTATGGAATTCACTTATATGCCAATATATGTTGAGCATAAGGAAGATTTTATAATGTCTGTTGTTGCAGGATGATGGATGACGTTTCGGATGAGGCCGACCAGCTCATCGTCAAAGAGATCCAGAGGGAGATGGCGGAGCTCCTGAGTCTGCAGGCCACCATCAGCACATCCTTCAGGGGACGCACACGATCAGAGGTTATTTATCTAATTCCTTTTGACGTTTATTGTTAATTTTGTAGCTAATACAACGTCATATACGTGATTTCCACGGTTTAAGGCCTTTGTCGTCGGTTCTAGACAAACTCCACGTCAAGAGACTAGAAATCAAACTTATTTTTCTTCAGGACCTAGGGTGTAG
This sequence comes from Acanthosoma haemorrhoidale, assembly GCA_930367205.1. Lineage (NCBI taxonomy): Eukaryota > Metazoa > Arthropoda > Insecta > Hemiptera > Acanthosomatidae > Acanthosoma > Acanthosoma haemorrhoidale. Next base: position 81,362,069 of record OV884015.1, on the reverse strand, counting down.
TAAAATTTATGTATTTCTTTAAAGGGTAAATGACAATACAAAAAGTTCCAACAATTCGCACAAAACTTTTATAAATACAATATAAGCAAACATACAAATTTCAATGATTATTTTGAGGAAATATTTGATTTTGACTTATTGGACAATTGGCGGACAAGCGTTACGGTATGAAAGTTTGTTTCTAGGTCAAACTGTATTGCGTGGTGTTAATAGGAAAAATACCTTTGTAAAATAGATTAAATCTTGTGGTGCTTAATGAATAGTAATATAAGTAGGCTTTTGAATTTTTGGAGGATAGCATCATGTTTTTTTTAATTTTTTTAATTAATTTGAAAGTTTTTACAATTGTAAACGAGACATGTTTTACCGACCTAATCCAATGATGTTTTTTTGACCGATACCGTTGAAAGCATCTTTTAAAAAATCATTGTTTTAATACAAATTTACGAATACAATTCTAACGACAGGTTTAATGCTTAATCCAGTTAAAAAGAATAAAAAAACTATACTATGAATCAGGACGATGAGATCATTAATTTGTTGCTCACTCAATATAATAGAAAAATATAAATTGTTTTATAACCAAGTAATTAATTAATTATTAAACCTTAATATATGTTTTGCGGAAAAATATGTATCATGTTATAAAATGTCTTGTTTGTAGGTCAAACGCCCCCTGTTTTATTGCACATGCCAACCATAAGTGCTTCTGATTTGAAATAAAAATCAATGCCCATCTCCATATACGTTGTAGCTAATATAATCAAAGATCAAGAATAAAGATAGTCTTAAGCTTGACGATCAGCACCATTGTGAACCATTTTCCTCCAAAACTATTATCTTATGATAATATAAATTATTATCTCAACGAAATGACGAGAAACCAAACTGTAGTTAATTGTCTGGACAAAACATTCTAACAGAAAAAGTTATAACTTCTGCAATACCCATTTTCGAGCTAGGATTTTTAACGATCTCTTCATAGATTATTATGTCCTTTTGAAGAAAATTTGATAGCTATAAAAACTTTCAGCCTTGGCTTCTAAGAATATGACAGGATAACGTCGAGCCTGTCACGTAGGCACAATCCAAAACTTTAAATATAGTAATGAATGAACGGGCCAAGGTAAAAGCAACTTGAGCGACCATTTTAAACTAATACTGATTCGCCTTATTAGAGGTTCTGAGGTTCGCGTGGAATGGAGTGGTTATAGCTCGGTTCATACTCCAGGAACCAGCTCTTCCTGATAGAGCTATTTCTCACAGATCTATACGTAAATGGAGCACCTCACTTTAAAGGGTATTGACTCCACCAAGTGGTTTAAGCAAAGTACAGAATTTCATTTCCAGGGAAGGAAGCATATAACGAGTATGTAATTACTGCGCCAGCTCATAATGGTGCATCTTCGAGGCTGCAGCGATATGATCTCTTCGCGTTTCAGATCCAATCATGCTAATGCGTTCACACGCAAAAACAGGCATCTGTTAGGGGTTTAATCTCCAGCCTAGACCAACAGTTAAATTAATTCACTTAACGGTAAATCTACATAGGAGTAGCGTTCCGAATGCGCTCGGTGACTCACTTGCAGAATGGCCTATAAAAGATAAACACGTCACTTCGGATTGGTTAATTCGCCCCGCTCATAATTCTTTCACTATCGTGTTTTCTGAGAGGAAGTGAGAGCTGCATAATATGGCCATTATCCCACAGTCCAACGCCTAAAAGTCCTTAAGTAAAACATGAGATCCTTATAATTGCTTAGCACAACGGGAGAATCTTTAGTACCAAATAAGTACCAGAATCTACTACTTGGGGCCAAGTATAACAGATTATTTTTCTTCAATATTTCTAATTGGATAATATATTTTTTACCATCATGATTCTAGTACTAGGAACGGGGAAAATCAGTTATTTATAACTCAGTTAATGATTCATCGCACAGGTGAGGGCTTCGTTGCCTAATGCAATTTTATGACACTTTTAATGACGTAATGGATTGTCTATATTCCCAACACATTTTACATATTATTAATCAGGATTGACCTCTTATGACCATTAACTCCCCGCTCTATTTTGTTTTGTAATAAAGTAATTAATAATTTAATGGCATTTAATTTCCATACACGATGTTTTATGGATCTGTATTTTCCATATATTGTCAATATCATTTAGGGCTTCCCTTTACCCTTTCATTTGCTTAGCTTGAACATGGGGTTAACTATAATATCTGTCCTGTCTCCGGTTACACGCGCTGATGAGGTTAAAACCTGCCTCAATTGATCTTACCTATGGCCTGAAGTCCGAATCCTCCTTGCGAGTCGTTATGAGGGTCCATCACAATGGCACTTTGTAGGCAGAAGAGTTTTCATTGACATATCCAGAAATTGGCAAGGGATGGTTAAAGGAAGGAAGTCGATACTCTGGAAAATTTCTAACCAGTAGTTTTAATTTGAAGACTTTATGCGACAAGATTTAACCACTCTTACACCAAAGAAAAAAACAGCAGTATTAATGATTCGTTATTGAAGAAACTTCCAACTGAGATGATGAGATATGAGTTTTTCTGCTCCGTGGTGGAAGTATATGGCATGATATACTACCTTGTAATATGGAGTAAGGGTAACCGATTGTTCATAGACCCGATTCTATCGAATTCTACAATCGATAAGTTGGTTACCTAAATTATTTTGAGGTAACAAGATGTTATTTCAAATTGCTCCTCCGCAATAATATAGAACATTGTATTGTCTATTATATTATTCATATTAATTTATGAATATACACAAAGATATAATTATATGATATATAGGTAAAGCTAATAAATAAACGGTGATTTAAAAAAAAAAAAGAAGGTATTTATTCTACATTCTAAACAGTTGGGAAATGAACATTAAAAATAAAATCGAACGGCGCTTTCTCGATAATGGTCCTTCATTTTTTCCCCCCCAAAAATATAATTTAGTCTATAATAGATGGGAATTTGAATTTCACAAAAAAAAAAAACTGTTGATCTAATGGGGACAACTGGCAAAGCAATTGATTAATACGTTCAATAAAATAAGAATTTCTTGTCGATTCACATTCCGAAAAAGTATTACAACAATGGTGAGCGGATGGCTATAGTTAGATAAGGCCAAGGTCCAAAGATATATTGGCAGGACCTGGGACTAAAAGGGAACAGCTGACGCACAGTGGGGCCCCAGACTGCATGGGGCCAGGTAGCCCCCACCCAAAGTAATTATAGGGATCAGCTGATCCGGCGGTAGTTTTCCACTTGCCCCCCCTACACCGGCCGGTGAATCACCGCTCCACAACCTGACCCTCCAGGTAGCCAGAGGGCTCAGTTATAAACTATCGACCCTTTGTTGGGGGAAGGTCCTTTGTGAGTCCTGTACCTGGGCGCAGTTCTGCTGGGACGTACAAGTTCACTATTCAAAGGAATGGAAAAACAATAATTATCTTTAAGGACTTAAACTATATAAAAAATGGTAACTACTTAATATCCTAGTGTAATTCTAATTACAAATAATCGATTAATAAGTTTACACTTCATGGTTTTTCATAAGACTGCGTCTGACTCTTCCTGAAATATAACCATTACCTGACATGCATGTTATATGGGGGAAACAAATCAATGCAACATATCAAAGCGTTGAAAAAATAATAAAATCGACGTGATGAATTAAAACCTTAAAAAACCACAGACACAGGACAACAAAAAAGTCAGACCACTTGCACAAAATCCATATTTGTCTTGAAGTTGCCAGCGTCGATCTCATTAATTGGAATAAAATAAAAAAAAATATTTACCGAGGTCTTTCATACACTTGGGCTCCTAATCTAAGTGAAAGATAATTAACTTGAAACTGGACCGTAATGAGATATGTACGTATGAATGTAAATAATTATTTTCTGTAACAGTTTTTGCTCGGGCATTTTGCATGAAAGTTACACTGAATGACACTAAATTGCCTGAACAAAATAACAACCTCATAAAAAATGATTGAGCACCATTCATTAATTTCAACACCTTGGAACGTGTAAATATCTGACGTTAGCATGCTCCACCATAATCTCGTGATGCAATGATTGATTTTTTTTACTAGACAGATAGCAGTTTCCCCTCAGATTCTCACCTTTCGTAGATAATGATTTCTAGTTTGTCGCAAACAGGAAAATAATTCTGAAAATGTCCACACATCCTAGTCCTAATGCAAGATTGCCGATTACCACAACACATGCCAACAAATCTCCTCGATAATGGCCTCGAAATCTCCTATAATTAATTTTTTATTGGAAGCCAGTTATTCTGCCCTCATGTACGGAGCGTCTGCGGCTCTCTGCTTTCTAGAAGTAATATGGGTACATATGCTGCCTGGGGGATCTCTTTGATCTTTCCTCCTCTTTTGCTTGGAGGTGACGTTCCTCCGAGGATTTTGGGATATGTACATACGTCTGTATTGGAAATACTTTATAAATGAGAGGTATGTGGTAAGAATGCCATTCATCGCAATTACCTTTGTAGGGGCATCCCCCCCACAAAAAAATTAGTTAATGCGAAGTCGAAAAGACTTAGTGCTAGGTAAGAATCGCAACTTTTACGTCGGTATTCTACACAAAGACTGCTATTTCCTTCATTGTAAATATAAACTAATTTCCCCACTTCATTGTTGAAATATGAATTGAATTCTTCTTCATCTTCGTTCGCGTATCGCAAAAAATGTACAAGGGAAGCCGCAATTTGAACACGTGTCAGAAGTGTTCATCACGCAATCGCAAGGCCACGGTTGAGTTGTAAATACACTTAGAGACTATCCGTTTTTCGGCTGCCTCTAACGAAATATTTTACCATATAGTACCATAACTCTGGTGTAAGTCCAGTTCTACATTTAAAAATATTACAAACATGAATAAATTGCCTCAGTTCTCATAACTGGTAGACCCACCCGCCTTTGCTTTCGTTTTAGTTGAACGATATCAAGTTATTTTTGAGATCAAACAAAGCATCGGAAATCAGCCAGAAGGAAACTCACTGCACCATTGTAAATAGATTAATTTATTCATGGAGCGATAATTTAATTTTATTTTAGGAGAGAGTACTGCGCCTGCGCTAATCTTTAACAAACCGTTTTAGTGTCACTCTGCAAACAAAGTGTTTAGGTCGTAGAACTGTCTACAGGTAAATGGATTGTAAAGCTGTGGACTGTATTTGCTCAGTGTATGTTGGTCATTTCATAGAAAAGGCGGCCATATTTAGAGGCTGGTAGTAGACCTTGTGCTAGTGATAACAGTAGGGTGGCCGGACAGAAACTTGCGTTTCTATCAACAACTGATGTCCAAAAAAAAAAAAAAAAAACGGTCAAGGTCCCTGGGACCAACACCTACTCCGTCGCCCATCAAACGTAAGCCACGGCGATCTAATAGAAATGTTGCGCCTGTAAATTCTTCAGCACCCAGCAGATCTATGGAAGAATTACCACCACCATAACCTAGCACATAAAACAAACAAATGTTGAGTCCTCATTTTTCACGCCCAACAGTTATGAGGTGTTAAAAAATATTGAAGTAAAGGACATGGACTCTACTCAAACTCCCACACTGCCTAAGCCACCTGCGAAAATCGTAGGTACGGGCAAATACACGTGCCTCAATCGGTCTCGACACAAAAAATTCTCCGGACACTGCCGATACATATCGAGCGATAGTTAAATACATGGAAGAAATCTTGGCTGGCTCCATAATTACCAGTACGTAGCCAGATCTACGAGTAGTGATCAGAAATATTCACCCGACCACACTAGCTGATGAAATTGAAGACGAACTCTCAGCTCTCGGTTTCAAAGTTCACAAAATAACAAACGTTTTACGTGAAGACAGGGAACAAGACGAAGCGACCAAGACACCACTGCCCTTGCTCTTTGTCAATCTACGAACTTTCCCACCTGTATCACACAACAGTACAGGTTGAAAAACCTTACCCGAAACGCGACATAGTCCAATGCCATAATTGCCAGGTATATGAGCACAGGAAATCGTACTGCCACCATCCTCCCAGGTGTGTTAAGTGCATTGGGCCGCACAAAAGTGAACTGTGCAAAAAGCCCCTGTAATCACCTGCTGTATGCGTGCTCTGCCAGCAAGGCCACACGGCCAACTACAAGGGTTGCGAGGCTTATAGAATTCTCAAGTCCAGGAGCAAACAACGCCGTCGGCCAGAAGAGGAGAAACAAGCAACTAGAAGCGGCCCAGCCAAAAATTTGAGGCCTTCTGTCACTTTGCCGTTCAAAACATAGCACCACCAGTTCATCTTCCTCAGCATTCCGTTCATCCCGTCAACCCGACAAACTCCATCCTATCCACAACCACACATCTCGCATATTCCTCCTCCTTCAAGTTCTTTGGATCTCACCAGCCTTTTAACCCCATTCCTTACATAGTTCAGAACCCTAATTACCCCTCTCATTTCCCTTCTTACAAATCTTGTCTCCTACCTTATCCCCGTTAAACAAAACCCATGAGTGGATCCTTCTGACTCCTTAGCCATTCTCCTTTGGAATGCGAATGGTGTTCGCACCCACACTAACGAACTGACGGCTGTACTCCATGACAAGAACATCGACGTAGCTCTTATTACTGAAACAAGACTCACGACTAAACGACCATTTACCGTTCGACAGTACCAGACTTATCGAACTGATCACCCAGACAGAAGAGCTCATGCAGGTACCACTGTCATTTCCCATAACTCCATTTCCCATCACATAGTTCCTTTGGAAGCACATGATTTCCTTCAGTCCACCGCAGTGTCAACCAGCACCTTCACCTTCCCCCTCACTCTAGCATCAGTGTACTGGCATCCCAATAAATCCATTTCTGATTCCCGATTCATTTCCTTTCTAGACTCCATCGGGCATCGTTTCCTTGTGGGTGGGGACTTTAATGCGAAGCACCAACATTGGGGGTCAAGATCCACGAATACACGGGGACGTGCTTTGCTGTCTGCACTCACACGGAAACAATTCTCCACTATCTCTCCTGCCATAGCCACTTACTGGCCATAAGATCCCAACCGAAATCCAGATCTCCTTGACTTTTTCTTCTACGATAGTTTAGTAGCAATAAACTATTCACTCACGCGTCTCGATGACCTCTCCTCCGATCATAGTCCTTTATTATTAACCATTTCCCTAAAACCAATTCACATTGGTAAAGTGGCAATTGCTATCCTTCTGTTCCTTCTACTCCTTCAATTCCCACCTCTACCAGGAATAACTCCCTGTGGAATGTAACTAGAAAAATCCTAAAGCATCATCCTGTTTCACACCCACTCCGTCGTGAATATGGGTCCTGGGCGGCGAAAGGGCTAAAGAATTCGCACTGGATCTTTCCTGTACTTTCACTCCCCACCTTACTCATCAAAACCATACTCACAGCACAACTGTTAAAGATTTCCTCACTTCACCTATACCTTTCTCACTTCCAACAAAATCCGTTAACCCCTGTGAGGTTAAAAACCTACTGAAAAACTTACCTTACCGAAAGACCCCTGGATATGATCTCCTTACTCCTCAAATTCTCAAACAACTTTCTCCTAAAGCCATAATCTTCCTAACCTACATATATAATTGCATAATCCGAACGACGCACTTTCCTCTCCTCTGGAAACATTCCATTATTGTCCTATTCGCCAAACCCAGTGAACCACCCAATGACGCTTATCTTTTGTCCAATTAGCCTACTCCCTATCATCTCAAAAATATTTGATAAACTCCTATTAAAACGTCTACTTCCAATTGTTGAATCCAAAAACCTTGTTCCTAAACACCAGTTTGGTTACCGTCAGCGACATTCCACTGCTCAACAAGGCCTTCGCGTTGTTTATTACATATTCTCAGCCCTTGAAACGAAACAATATTTTACTGCTGCCTTTCTGGACATAGCTCAAGCTTTTTACAGGATTTGACACGCAGGTTTGCTTTAGAAGCTCAAAACATATTTACCACAGACACTTTTCCTAATCTTACAGTTCTAACTACTATCCCATAAAAGCAGGAGGGCAGTGTCCTGGGTCCCATCCTCTATAACCTATACATCGCTGATGTCCCCTCTACCCCCAATACCTTCTCGGCCACGTTCGCAGATGACACTGCATTCTTGTCATCCCACCCAGACCCCGTTATAGCATCCCATAACCTTCAAAAACACCTTGATGAGATCAAGTATTGGTGCAACCAATGGTGGATCAAAGTTAATGAAGCAAAACGCTCCCACTTTACCTGCACCCTCAGTCGCAAGTCTTGTCCACTAGTATATTTTAATTCTATTCCTCTCCCTGTATCCGAGACAGTACGGTACTTAGGCTTCCACCTCGACGAACGACTACAAACTTATACTTAAGCAAAATGTTCCCACATAACCTTTACCCTCTGCCGCAAGTCCTGTCCGCTAGTCTTTTTTAATTCAATTCCTCTCCCCGTGTCTGAGACAGTAAGGTATTTAGGCTTCCATCCCGACAAAAGACTGACATGGAACCCACAGACGAGGCTAAAAAGACAAGAACTAAACAGACGCTTTGGACTACTGTACAGACTACTTCGAAGGACATCCCATTTCTCAATAGAAAATAAACAACTTATTTACAAATTTATACTTAAGCCAATCTGGACATACGGAATAGAGCTATGGGGGACAGCAAAAAAGTCGAACATCAAGCGCATCAAATCCTTTCAATCAAAAGTCCTGAGAACAATAGTAAATGTCCCTTATTATGTCAGCAACAAAACACTTCATATCGATCTTAATATACCCTACATTCTTGAACTCATCCCTTCCAAGTTTATGAAATTTCATAGTAGCCCATCCAACCACTCTAATCCCGTAGCACAGTCATTGCACATCACCACTCAACCCTATAATCCTACTCGGAGTCTGAAACGACAGTGGCCTCATGACCTGCTAATGCGTGACATGTAAATGCGTGACAGTGGGTGCCCTGGCAATGGGCAGTTTCTCCAATCATGTCCTGAGCGTCTGTGGCTCTCGCGCTCTTTGTCAGCCTCTACTGGCTTGTATCCGGTGACGCGGCTGATGGAGGAGCGTGGGGGACTTCCCAAGATTCCGCTTCCTCTTTCTTATGTGAGGGAGGCAACAACCATGTGGACTTGGGGGCCCCTGGGCTGTTTGTAAATACTGTATGAATGGCGAGTGAATGAAGAAGTGTAAATATGGTATTAATGAGAACATTTATCTCAATTACTTATTGCCTTATGAGGCAGACTGTAATTTTAGCACAATAAAGAATTATATATATATTTTATGAGACGTTTTTAGATTATGAACTCGTCATATTCACTGATGGCATATAGTGTGACGCTTATGCTATGCAATGTTAAAGACATTTATAACACTAGGAACTGCTGCTGGGCCATGCACTGCTTGCCACAGAAGAAAGTAGGACGAATTATACGGACCCAGGCAGCCTGGGAGGAAGGGGGCTTCTTGTCAGTATCAATTTAGCAGATATCTGAGTCTAGTTGATTTTAAGGTAACAAACAACAAATAGATAAACGAAAACGAACCAGAAAACGAAAAAAGCAGGATTATGTCTGCCAGCCAATGCTGCTGTGGATCGAGACATCTTTTGAGCATATTGTTTATCACCATAGCAAGATTCACCGATATGAAATATATGATTCGGCCAGTTCTAATGTATAGCTTGGAATACTGTACAACAACCAGAGCCGAGGAAATGGGCCTCCAATTATTAGAAGGGAAAGGTCTCCATCGCATATACATAGCAATTTGTTCTGCAGGCTAATGGAGACCAAGAAGCAACCAAAAGGTTTACTAGTTGTTTTTCGACCCTGCAATGAATGTTATGAAAGTAGAGATGTTGAGATGGGTGATGAAATGATCACAAAGAAGTTATTGACAGAAACCATAAATGTAATACGGAGACCGAGGTTGCGATGAACGAATTATGTGACCAATGGCACCAGGACTCGACATTGGATGGCAGTCGCACAAAATAGGGACTTCTTGCTAATTTAAAGAAGGTAAAATTCGTTAGCGGATTTTAGAGTCACACAAAAAAAGCTTACTTTGACCTTTTCTGGAGTTTGTGTAATACTTTTTACATGTAATAACAATTATTTAAACCAAACAATTATGTTTACATTCTAGCCATTATAATAGCATTTCAACTGTGGTCATTTCTTCCATACTTTGTGATGTAGTATTTAAACCAAAAAAGGAGTGATATGAAATATTTTAACATTTCACATCGATTGCATCATTTTCATAACTGATATCATCGAACATACAGATAGACAGACATACGAATGACGACCGCCTCCATGCACGAATGAAAGTAGAGCCTCACCCTTCCTACTCGGCAACTAAACCACGGAGATATGTTAGTAACGATTGATACAGAACGTGTCTCGCCGGCTGTCATATAGGACACAACTCAAGAGAAATAGGGACCAGTTTGTTTCATAACTTTTTTGAATAGCTCACCCCTCAGACCCTGCCGGCCGGCATTAACATGTTTATTGCAGTGGCTTTGAGGGCCAACGATGTGACTAATAGCCTAGCTGCTCAGATGTTCAATAGTGGGGCCCCATGTAGGGATTATCTACGCAGCGTCCTCTTCTTTAGGCCTATTCATCGGGTAATGAAAGACTCTTCCAGGTGCTCGAGCAATCGAAAATCATCGCTGTGACTGATGATTACCGAGCCCGAAGGGCTGAGGCTCTACTTCAACCAGATTGTACTTCGTCTGTCTGTATGTATGACATTCATAATCGTGGTAATTATATAATCGATCACAAATTTAAAAATTATATTTCACAAAAGCTCAAAATATCCAGATCAGTTTTTGGATAAAATAGAACGGAATGTAAGAAGGTAGAACTCAAACGTAAAAAAAGTTGAGCCCTTTTCATCCCAGCTAAAAACTATTTATGTTATAATTATTATATAATTATATTATTCTCGGTGATAAATAAATATTACAGACAGTAGCCGATTTAAATAGTTTTTGTATTTTAGTAATGTTTTAGTTATTTAAAATTGGTTGCAACCTGCTTGGTTTTCGTACTGATCGTCTGCAAGCTCTTTTTTCATAAATACCGGCCAGTTCATATTTCCCATGTTTCCAAAATGAGCTCAAACCCAGAGTCATATTTTTAAAACTTTAGTTTTACGTTTAACAATACATCTTAATGGAGATGTCACCATACAGAAATATTCCCATTTTCTCGAACCGTGAAATAAGAAATCTAATAACCGACTACAAATTTTTTTATTAGGGCTAAAAATTATTAAGTTGATCACCTAGCTGTCTCATTGTTGCCTCTAGGCCGCAACCTCACTTTCTCAACACGTATAAACCATTCATGCTCAACCTGAAAATCAGCTACATCTATCGTCTTCCAATTTATCAGTAGAAATTCTAAGCTTAACACCCAAACTAAATCGCTTATTATTTGTCACTAAAGCTCGTATTAAATTACGCACCTAGTTGGAGGTTAGTCAACCATACCACATCAGAAAACTTCAAATAAGCCTATTTTACCATTAATTTCTAAGTATAAGCTTCATCAAACCGAGGAACACTACAGTCGTTAAGTTGCACAACGTATCCGCAGCTAATTATATCCTGCTTATTTTAAAAATAATAACGAAAAAATTAATAGCTAAATAGGAATACAGTGATAGAATATCACAATGCATTCCTTGAAAATACTGTTAACTTTTACTAATTAATAACCCATACATAAGTGCTCAGGGATATATCATTTTTTATTTATTTTTTCGTTTTTATTTATATTTTTAATAAATTAATATTTATGTATACTTCAATGATGGTTTTATTCGCAACCATCCTTTCAGGTGCTAGTTTGAGACAAGATGTATTGTATATTAGCAAATTATTTTTTCTATGTAACTATATTGATAAATATGAAATATATTGATTTGAAACTCTTCTTCTTTGCATATATTTACCTACTGGTGGTTCAAGATTAGACCATATCTCTTATTTGCAGTGCAAACTCTGATTCCTTCAGGAGCTGTTCGAATCCAGCTGAGATGTATAAGTCATCTGCATATCGGAGCGGCTGGACTAGTCTGTTGAACTAAGTGGCATTGATTTGTGTATGTACCTGTCTTACTGCTTTCTCCAAAGCGAAATTAATAATGCGGCTGTAGGCCATCGCCTTCTACAGTCTGTGCTAAGAATCAGTGAGAGGTTTATAATCTAAAAAAAATATTTAGAATCTTTTTATTATTATCTTTCCTTTTGGAACGATCTTTTATTCCATTGCAATTCACTTAAAATGCATTTCAAGAGTCGGTGTTGAACGGTCAAATTTATGGGTGACTTCGGTGAACGGGAGCCCGAAATGAGGCAAAAGGTATTACTGGGAGTGGTTTGCAAAGCTTTTGCACATGCTTTTACAGTAAACTTGTCAAATTTTATTATTTTTTGAGTGAATGTACCAATAAAATCTGTAGATGAACAAAATATTTAGGACGGAGGGATGAATCTGCATCGTACTTCACTGAGTTTTTCTTCTAGGAATAATAAAAGCTTAGGAAAAAAAATCTTCATTGGGTTCCTGAAAATTGATTTTATCATTCTGCTATTCTGGCATATTATTGTTTGTGGCTCGTTTTACAAAAAAAAAAAAAAAAAATATGCTATAGAGATGTTCAATTTATTCCTATTTTGAATGGTCAAAACGAGTGTTAATAAACCCGTTTAAGAACAAAGCAGGACATATTTTTAAATGAATGTGAGGCGTGATTGTATAACTCAGCAATAACAGTAGACCTGAATAAACTTCATGTCTTTAATTTTGGGTCATATTTATTTCTAGGTGCCTGAAGTAAGTTGTTTACTGAATATTTCTAATCTGTTGATTTGGCCTCTCCACGCGTTGTTTGCCAGCCACTATGACTAATAATAGCACTCTTAATAATCCCCTTCAAGTACAAACATTAATTAAACAGTCACAAATTATATTAGAAGACAACGTCTAGTACTGTAGTACAGCCTACTTTGCATTGTTCCCAGGTTTGACTAGACTTAAGAAATATTTTCATTGTTTAGAGAAAAAAATTCCATTTCAATTAAGTAGGATGAATTAGACATTCAGAGTTTTTTTCTCTTCATTTTTAAAAAGTTTGTAGGCTAAAAGGTGTTTGAAAAACAACTTACATAATTTTTGAATGATGTTATTGTTCAGACACTTCATTTTCAGGGTCTAATCTCCCAGATAACATAATTTATTTGTTTGTAGTTCAGGAAAAATATATGTAAAGGACACACTTCCTTAACGACCACTACAAAATAATTGTTACCTTTTCAAATCAACAAGATATGGCTAGTAATAATATTGGCCTATTTATATTTATTAGTTACCTTCTTGATTAGGAATCAGAAAAAAAGTCCTACTGATTTGTTCAGGATGGACTTTTGAGTTGATAATACACAAGTGGTCGTCCACAAGTTACGTTTCAGTCCCAGTCCTGCTGTTTTTTTTTTTTGTTAACATTTACTTTGCATTGTGTAGGAGTTTCCCGTTCCCATCCCCGCATAACAAAACGCACACCTTTATGCCACCTCAAAAGTGCTTCTTTTAAATCTGATCCTGATCGACCTGCCACAAACAAACTTTTTTTTTTTCTTTCAACACCTCTTTATTGATAATATATATACAATGACAAAAATAAATAAATAAATTTGGAATTACAGTTGTCTCCTCGTGCTGCATTCGCAGATGCATATTAAGGGGTGCATAAAATATAATACTTTCAGATTGTTGTTAATAAGTCCAATACACATACACTCACTAGGTGATGAGGCTCACCTTCAGCAACAATCATTAGGGTCCTTTGATCACTTATGCTAGGTTCTACCCAAAAAGTAGTCCAATCGTGTCATCCTCTCAGAGCTGCCACCACCCATCACTGTCCGAGGCATACACTTTCCTTATAGCATATCCTTTCAGTCTGCCATTTCGTAGCCATAAACGACGAACATGTTAGAATCTGCACTTAACATTCAACGAAGCAATGTCTATCTATGTTTCAGCTAAGGGCATAGAAATATCCTAGAAGGTAGACGGCCTTTGCCCGGAGTCTGAGCGGTCGTTAGCCTCAGAGAGCAAAAGTACGATTGTATGTAAATGAAAACGGTGAGCCTTCGAGAGGCAGCAATATGCCGGGCTCTCTGGGCCCCGTCGATAGTAGGCCATTCCCTCTGGTACTGCCTATCAATGGAACAAACGTGTGATCAACTGAATGAACAAGAAAACATTACAAATCAAATGACCAAACCATTGAATGTACGCGCAAAATTTTACGTTTGCCTGATTTTCATTATCCTCGGCCTATCTTCCTTAAGAAGAAATATTAATTTTAGACAAAGGTCAATACTTTATTTGAAATTGCAATTACTCATTAATCTGTGATAAATAATTAAATAACCAAGCGAAAGGAAGGGGGGAGGGAGATCCAGGGAGGATATTGCGATTACGACGAAGGAATATCTGGAGCGTGTTGAGCGTAAATGGACGCCTGGGTTGGAGTTTAATATGGAGAAGTTGTATGAAGGTTGTTGGCTAAGGAACAGGAAGGTAACAAGGAACTATTTGCGACTCAAACATTGTGTGGAGTGAGCCAATTTAACTCAGAATAGAAGGGGGTCATTTTCGAATCTGTTGGGCAACCCAGTGCGACTTCCATACGTTAATTACTCATTTTAGCTTTTTTTCCTTTTACTTTCAAATTTTTCCAAAGTCCACCGCAGACAAAGAAACAATAGTCTAAGTGATGGAAGAAATAAGACCCATACAGAGAGAGGGATAAAGTTAAGTTGGATCAAGAAGACCAAGATTTTTCTTGAGATGTCTGTGGTGTGGTCTTTCCATTTTCAACATGGTCTTTCCACCTAAACAGAGCTTGTTTTAGAGCTGATCATCCAAATCCTCGACCTGCCACAAACAAACATTTGATCATTTGTGCTATCTTCTAGCCATACAGTGGCCCTATGTTTGACACGGCAAACCAATCGTATAATAAACCATGTATACAAGTCCTAGGCCTTTCACTGATGACAAATTCTATGTCTTTAACTTTTTTTTTTTTTTTTTTTTATTTATTTATTTTTTTTTTCAAAACCTCTATATTGATAATATATATACAATGACAAAAATAAATAAATAAATTTGGAATTACAGTTGTCTCCTCGTGCTGCATTCGCAGATGCATATTAAGGAGTGCATAAAATATAATACTTTCAGATTGTTGTTAATAAGTCCAATACACATACACTCACTAGGTGATGAGGCTCACCTTCAGCTTGCGACCGTGGAAAACACTAACACTAAAACCTAAACCTAGAACCTAAGACTAAAGCGTTCCAGCCGCGACAGCGTCCTGCCATCGATGGGGGAACGGAGCGGGGGTTATCGTGTTAAACACCGGGTTTGTCAAATATTGCAGGGAGTCGAAAAATTTGATATGTCTACGTTGGATGAACTCATCCACCGTAGGCAGATCAAAGATCTCGTGAAGCTCACTGTTGCTCCACTGCTCGAATGAATTACCTCTGACCACTTTCATCAGTATACCGTTTTGGAATTGTTGGAGTCGCCGAGCTGTTGTATACGTCAGATAGCGAAAAAGCGGTGCACCATACAGCAGAGTAGGCCTGAGTATACTCTTGTAGATCAGTAGCTTGAGACGCAGTGATAGATGGGGGGAGGTCAGTAAATGCGTAAGCCGGTAAGACTTCATGCGGGTTTGCTTTAACTTCCTCGCGAAATGGTTGCTAAAATGGAGGTGTCTGTCCATTTTAATTCCCAAATATACTAGGTTGTTGGCTGGTGAATTTTCCTCCGTTCCTACTATGTAACTAGTAGGTAGTGGACTTTTTCCCTTTTGGAAGGAGAAAATTACGCAGTCAGTCTTACCCGCGTTTACAGAGATATTGAGTCTCCCCAATCTCTCACTGATCTGGTTACAGGCTACTTCAGCCTGTCTTAGAGCTACCTTGGCACTCATGCTGCTACTGTACACCGCTATGTCATCTGCGAAAGCAGTAACTGTGGTATTTTTGTAACGGGCTCCGACAATCTCAGACGTGTATACGTTGAATAGTACAGGGGATAAGACGGCTCCTTGGGGTACTCCACAGGTCAGTGGCACAGCTTCGGAGAAGCTATTGCCCACCCGCACTTGCAACGATCTGTTTTTCAGGAAGCTAGCCAGAATTGAATATAGTTGTTCCGGGCATTCCCGGTCGTAGAGCATTTGACACAGTGTCCCGTGAGACACCGAGTCGAATGCTTGGGTGCAATCAATGGAAATCATAGCCGTGGCTATGTTTCTATTCATATTATGGCTAGCTTCTGACTGTACCTTCAGAAGGGGGTGCTCTGTGCTCATACTGGATTGGAATCCAGTCTGCTCTGGCGGAATGATGTCGTTTTCTGAACAGTAATCTTTGAGATAATTCAAAAGAATCTTCTCAAAAATGTTTCCCATCTGAGGTAACAAGCTGATCGGGTGGTAGTGGGCTGGGTGATCTCCGCTCTTGGCTGGCTTTAGTAATGGGAACAAGATGGCTTGTTTCCATGTATCAGGGAAGTACCGCAATCTTATGCAAGAGTTGTATAAGTTTGCTAGTTGTACTATCCCTCTCCTCGGCATTTGTTTGAGCAGCACTGTTTGTATCCCGCCGTGCCCTGGTGCTCGGTTTCCCTGACACCGGCGACTTTAACTGTTGAGAAGTCCTAGGTAACTTAAATTCAAATAGGCTGACTGACCTTTCCTTGATGAATGGCCTTGATTCATCTTTACAACTTCATAAGCATATCTATCAGACAACGGCTTCGTTTTTACAAATATAAAATTAACCGTTTTAGATATTGGGAGCCAATATATACGGATAGGATAAAATCGAAACATCCAAGGCGTTCGCTATGTCCGACCGTCATACATAAACAGGAATTTCACACATTCGTTCAGACATTTTTTGGAGAACATTGTACAGAAAACATTTGCAATAAGCATAACTCTTATAGTTCTGAATAATTGAGATGTACCCAACTAAAAAAATTACAATGGGAATCTTTGAATGGATACGAAGGAGGAAACATTGGGTGCCTTCAATCCGTTAACATTCACATGTTCGCTACTGTGGTTTAATGGTAAGTTAAAAGTAAAGCATTAATGAAGTCTATCTATAGTAAGCATCAAGGAAGAACCAATGTTCCGATTTGACAGTAATCACTAGCATACATAGAAAAATTCAATTCCAATTCTTATCCAATTTGATCATCTGATTTTTCATGGATGTATGCATCACAGTATAAATGGTTTCGCTGACCACGAAAACGATTTTTTTGTATAGCCTGCTAAATTCTCAATACAGAGCTAATGTTTTTATTCAAGCAGTTTATATCTTTAATTTGATGGCTTAGTCTAAATTTAATGCCAAGTGATTGAGTAATTTTTTTTAAGTTTGCTTCATGTTTTATGAATGTGGCTTTATTTTTTACGGGTCCCCAATATCAAATTGGGCCTCCATATCAAATTGTATGTTTTAGCTCAAACAGGGGTTTCGCAAGACCAGGACAGACACGCGGGCGAAATCGTAATGGTTTTGAGTTAAAAAAAAACCTATTGACTATAGATTGACTATTGACTATTGATTATCTATTGAATATAGAAAATTGTACTGAATCAGAGGTTTACTTATATGTATAGTGTTATATGTGACGTATGTATAGGTTTTCACCTGAGATCAATAAAAATTCTTCGTTTTTAAACCATGGCACACTACAGATATCATTATTAATAAATCTTATTTCTTTTAACAATCTAGGCTAAGCAGGAAGCAATAGATCCTCCGCAATTCGTTAATGATTTTATATAATTCGTGTAAAATTAGCTGGGGTAAGATGTATTGTACTGTCAAATTCAGTGACGAATTTATTTATTATTTTACTTTTTATAACTGAAAAAAAAATACTCATATCTCCCAAAATTTTTAATAATCTCAAAAACATAAAATAAACATCCACCACCAGGAATCAGAGACGTGGGGGTTATTATGCTGTAACCAACAGTAATTTATGCGTTTGGTGTGGTAAAGGCGGCTCCTGTTTATGTCACTCGTTCCCTGAATACATTTTAGGCCCAACCGTATCAAATTAGTCAATCGTTTGCCTTAATATCTGAGCATTTTAAAATGTCATTGAACTTGTTGATCTTCATTCATGTCTAGAACGATATTCTTTATCTCCCTCCGTCATCTCTATTAAACAGTTAACTAATATTATTTGTGAGCTTCTATAACCGCTGTATTTTCCGCAAATAAAACTGGATTGCAAATTGTACAAAACATTTTGCGGAGTTGTTTTGAAGGCAATTCTGTATGTTTTTTTCTTTTTTGAGGTATAGTTCCAATACATTTTGATAATTAATAGCCAAAGAAAAACAAAACAGGCAGGATCGGGATGAAATCGACATATTAAAGTGTATTTTATATTTTAATATCTTTATACGCATTTAATTTATTTTTTAATATGTATGATTTAATATATTAACAGTTTTTTAATGCTAACATTAACATAAGCATGTTAGCTGAGCTGGTAGAAACTCCAAATAGATATCGGGAAGGTCTCGCGTGCGACTCCGTAGTCTGGCAATATATTTTTTTCTTTGGTTGTTAATTATTAATAATTTTACGTAGATATTTACAAATTTAAAAAACTTTAGCGATAATCCACACTTTTTCCCTAAGCGAAACCAACTCGCAACTTCAACCAGTGCGTCTTCTACACGTCTTCTGACTGTGTATGTTAGCAGTTTTGGCCATGAATCGAATCCTAACGATCATGGGTTTTGGCTCTAGAGATTTATGATTATTATGATTAATAGCTAGAAAGCTTTCTTTTATGAAAATAAACCTATTTGACTTGCTCAGGTTTTAATATTGTATGTTTTATTCCGTCAGTCCACCATTAAATAAAATTTACGCGTCGATGTGTGATCATTTCTAACTAGTGTTAGCGCTCAAGAAAAATATTTTGAAAAGTTCCAAGTATCAAATGATGTTATAAAAACTTACCATCTAAGAGGTTAAACAAAATAATCCAATTGTTGAATAGTGGAAATAATCTGTAGCTAATATGCAATGCACATCATGAATGTCTTCATTGAAGAATACATAAATTTCAATTTATGAAAAATGTTAATAAAAATACTTAATGCAAAAAAAATAAATAAATAAGATATGTACTAATAGAAAAAGATTTTTTCATAATATACCATGCCCTAAGCTCTTATTTTGGGTAAGCTAATATTTTGAAGTAATAGATTTGTTAACATTTGACTATAAAATTTATGGTTAACGCTTTTGGATGTAATCAGCTTTGTATCATTTGTGCTTCTTAACCATTGAAGTGTACCTTGTTTTGTCAAATATTATATTTAGAAACTAACTTAATATTATTTGATGATTTCTGGTATTAGTATGATTGACTAAGCTACAATTATAATCTCATTACAATCCTCAATGAATGTAAACTGCTACGTTTGGAGAATCTACGATTTTTATTTAAGTTTAGACGGATACTGTGCATCAATACACTGTATATATCTGATATTTAGCTGTATGCTATTATTTATTATCCTGTATTTAGCCTGAAAATGGTCATTTAAATAAAATTTGTTAACTATATTTTATTACTATTGTTTTAAAAATATTTTACTGAAAGAATATGTTCTTTGATTGACTTTAAATGATAGGAAAATTACTGATATATTACTAGCTTAACTATAAAAATTATCTCTTACTAAAATACATCGAAGGCTTCAAGATCAAGATGTGAGTCCAAGTCGAAACATCAGTGTCTGAGAGGTTTGCCCATGAGCAGCCCGGCAGCTGTAGTGGAGACGCTGAGGAAGACCTCCCCCACACTGTCTCGTCCCGAAGTATCATATCCTCTCGTCTTGGACCGTATCTCTCTCTCTCTCTCTTCAACAGAAGGTTTTTATTTCTTGGCCCTTTGTCTTAGTGTATGCCTTTTCAGACATTCTTGCGAACGGTATTGAGTGGGTTATGCACACTATGCTCTATCCACCCTAGATTCAGAGTCCCATATCCCTTCTGGCACTTACTTCTATGACAGAAAAAAAAGAAGAGTTGTAAAGAGTTGAAGAGTCTACCAGCCTTTAAACGACACTCCGCAGCAGATGGGGCACCCTGGCCTTCCGACGGGGAAATCGGCCCACACCCAAAACACGGGTTTGGGAAGTCGGCCTTCATCTCACTTTTGCCATCTCTTACTTATAATTTTAACCGACATTTCCCATGTCGGGGATGAAAATATAACAAAAGATATTTTGGATTTGAAACGGATGTACGATCTGTTGATGAGAGTGGTCAATTTTTTAGCCTGGCAAGAAGCAAGAGGTTTTTTCAGCATTTTGTGTATTATCTTTTTTGTACATTTGCTAGTGATAATTTAGCCCAGCAGACTCCAAAAAAGTCCGAATCTTATAATCAGTTATTTTCTTAATTGCCGAATATGGTTAACCTGAGTCATTTATAGCGGATACATTAACTTATAAAGACTCTTTCAAATTTAAATGGAAATTACTTTCATTTACATAAGTTAAATTTCATACAACGGAGGGAACAGCTACAAATAAACCTTATCAAATAAAAACTTTACCTATCTCTGACTACTAAAAATAAAAAAATATGCAATACATTTATTTTTGATGAAAAAACACCTTGATGATCCTCGGATCTGCTTGTTTACACATCATAGGCATATCAAACGAGTAATGCTTCTTAACCCCTCCGTTTCCTCTGTTGCACAACCGGTTGCAACTGTCTTTTAGATCAGCTCTGTCTTGCTCTGTTTATTTATTGACTGTATACTTTTTATAACATGTTATTCTTAAATCATCTAGAGGGAGGCGGACCCCTCACCTCAAGTTTGTTCAGCCGTTGGGGGAGAGGGGTGAGGAGACCCTGTGGGGCTTCGTTCGGATGAAAGGAGCTACTTGATATAATTGTTTGTTGTTACAGGAGGAACAGGGTACAACGTTCTTTCCATCCCACGATTCAGTTTTATTTTCTATTGCTGTAATTTGAGTCGTGAGCTCGAGCAAAGACCGAACCTAATCTCTTTCAATGCATTGTAAAAGCAAATTAAGAAAAAATGAATGATGTATTCAATCTGTCCAAATGAAATTGCAATAAATATCTTTCTTTCTCCCGCCCTATGAGTGTTCTAAAATAAAATGATCAAACTGATTTACTAATTTTAAGATAAATTCTAGTTTAAAACAAATACGGGTTTTGTAAAATATTTAATAACTAAATATATTAATTATCTAAATATTAATAAAATCTAAAAAAAAATTAAAAGCGCAAAGTTACACACTACGTTATATTTCCAGAATGTACTGAGAACTTAAAAGAGGACAAAAAAAAAAGTAATTAAAAACAATAAATTATGTCAGTCAATGAAGTGGTTGCTTACAACTTTTTTTAATTGAAAAAAAGGCGATTTTTAAAGATTTTTTTCTGTGATAACGTAATCAGTTTTTACTCCTTGGGTATCTGTTGATGTTCATAGTAGGTCTAAAAATGATTCATTCAATGTTAAATTTTAATGGTATTCCATATTACGAAATATGCTGATTAGTTTTGGTCAAAATAAAATAAATTAAAATAAAACGTCAAAAATGACTACATTTTTATATTTTTCAAGATTAGGAGTTATTTAAGATATTTTAAGGCTATACTGGGGACGTTGACAAAAAAAAAGAATCATTTATCATTTTTTATGAAGATAACTATATTGTTTCTGATAACAAATTGAACCTCCATTTGAAATTTCTTTTCCCTAGTTTGAACATGAGTTACAGGGAGAACTTACAGAAAGACAGACATTCGAGTGAAATTATAAGGCTTAATGCTTTTGACTAAGGGGCCCCCTATTGAACACAGCTTATGCGAAGGACAAAAAAATTTTTTGATTAAAACGTGACGTTCAATCTCATCTGAAACGTGAGAGTTTCCTTAAGATAAAGTTAAAAGCTTCGCGATGCTAGATTGTACAAAAAAAAAATTATTTAAAAAATAAACATTCGTTAACCCGACCCAATGATTTATTCATGATATTGATGATGCATATTCAACTGTTCCATAGCGAGAAGAACATTGCTATTGGAAAATCAGCTAACAGATAGGAGTGTTATGCAACTGTAATAAGTTAAAGCTCACAGAATCTGCTAACCTTTATAATAACCTCTGTCATTGAAAAGATAAAGTTCCCATGTTTTATGTTTGTTGTTCACTTTTATCGTCACTGATAAAGTGCGCAGTAAAAAACGACTCTGGGATTGGAAATGTGCAAGACCATTCGGTAAACATCCCAGGGTTATTCGTAATAAAATACATCGACGTACCTTACCCGTGGCCCAATGGTTATTAGCATGCTGGCGTCTAACTGCATTGAACCATGTCCGGCTTTCCCGTGGATTTTTTTATCGGGAGATGGGTCTGGTCGGGGTCGAATCGCCTCGTGAGGATAAATGAGGAGCTACTTGAATAAATAATAGGCAAGTCCTGGTAAGAAAGCTGAATTCAAGGAATGAGAGGTAACTGCCTTGACGCTACATCGCCGCTACATGAGGATTTTTTAATTGTTCATATCAAAATAGTTAGTTCCTAGTGGCATCAAAATACAAAAAAAAAATACAAAATAAAAAAGATTCAGTAATGAAAATTCTACAGCTCAAAAATATCTATAATAGTACAGTTTTGATATTTTTGAAGAATGAAATTTTAATCAATGGTAATTTGATAAATTGTGCCAAACATTCCTTCTTGTTCAATTTTTTTTTCCACTGCGTTTCTAACCAATTTTGTTAATTCTCAAGAATTATAAGTTGTTTATCACAATAGATTAATTTTTTTTTCCACTGCGTTTCTAACCAATTTTGTTAATTCTCAAGAATTATAAGTTGTTTATCACAATAGATTAATTTTTTTTTCTTTTCCATTCAGTAAGCAATAGTGTAGATTACAGTACAGTGCTTATATAATGGCGTTTCAA
This sequence comes from Acanthosoma haemorrhoidale, assembly GCA_930367205.1. NCBI lineage: Eukaryota > Metazoa > Arthropoda > Insecta > Hemiptera > Acanthosomatidae > Acanthosoma > Acanthosoma haemorrhoidale. The sequence goes on along the minus strand of OV884015.1, from coordinate 81,338,912 downwards.
CTATTTTTTTTTTTATTTTCTTGTCCAAGGAACAGGAAAGAAAATGTTTTAATTTATTTATACATGATACACTACATATGCTACTTAAACAGTAACTACTTATATATCTTTTAGATCTAGCATCTCTAGATATCTTTATACTAGCAGAGTGCTGTTGACACAATGGGGTCAACATTTAAGACAATAAGTACAACTGCGTTTTGTCGAAGATTGACAAAAGGTATAAAACGATAAATATGTACTTAACAAATGGTTGTAACATATTATCATATAACACGATTTATCAACAATAGCGCTTTCAACACAAAATTTCAACAATAAATTTATAGATATTACCCAGTTTTTAATTTATTTATTTTATAGCCTATAAGAAGAAAAATGAAATTGTATATGCTCTATTGTGTTCATGTCAAGTATTTCTTTGACTTAGTTGCTCAATGTTTCGTAAGAACTTCCTAGAGTTCTGCAAATTGGGTACCTAAACAGTATATAATACTTTCAAAGTCTTTTTTATTGCACATTTTATATTCAAATTTCCTATCTGTGTTTCATTAAATTATCCATTTCACGTATACATATAATATAATACGTTTATGTGGATTTTACTATGTAGTAAATACTTATTTGTCAAACCTAATTAGCTTTGAAATTAATTAATTAATTATAATTAAATACACCTCAACATTTTAAAAATATGCTTAACGTCATCTCGTATTTATTTTGCTGAAAAACTTCTCGTAACTATTGGTAAACAAATAGTTTAAAAAATAACAAGCATGAGAACATATATCTTTTTAATGACTGCAAAAGAAATCTGTTATTGCAGATTAATGCGGAAAAAAAATATAAATCACGCCAAAAAAATAATAATGTATGTAAACAGTTGCAGAACTAGGCAATCTGCCCATCGAGGTTTCAGGAAAACAAGTAAACATCTAAAATATCTCAGATTCCTTTTACAATTCGGTCGTAGTAATCTAAAATTATATTGGATCAATAAATCGCGCATCTTGTTCTAGTTAAATAGGAATTTATTAAACAAAACTTGGACATATTACCATCACTTTCTCTGAACTAATTGGTGTATTTATTTTTGAAAAAGCGTATAGACAACTTTTATAAACGTACTATATCGATACCTTGTAAATTGTTTTACTCTAAAAAGCGTGGTGGAAAGAAAAACATGATGTAGTCGATTGGGATAATAAAAGAAATTTGATCGGCAACGTTCCTCCAACTCTTATAAGTGTTAAAAACCATCTTAAAATATTGATTTTTTCTTGCTCATACTGTAGCTTCAAGGGGAAAAAATCAAATTCTATGGTATCAATAATTGATTCATGCAAGCCAGCAATAAATGATAGGTACTTCAGTAACATAACAGTAACAACACGAGACGTTTAGTTTCAATGTCCGATCCATTTTCTAATATTTTACAGGCAAGACAAAAAACAAACCGGTTTTGATATGAGGATGCACTTTTGAAGTCGTTATGCAACGGGATGAAACTGGTTTTCATCAGAGTCGCTCAAGGAGGTCATAGAATAGGCCTAATAAATTAAAAAAAAAAATGAAAAAAGTTAGTTTAGAAAAATATCGGATCGAGCTGGTTTTAGCAGTAAACGCCTCTTGTATATTATTGACATTGAAGGCAATATCAACAGCTGGTACTATTCTGGCTGAAGTTTCAGCTCCCTAAAACTTGCTAAATGATTTTGAGAAAACTCCTCGATATTATTAAAACGAAATTGCTTCTTTTTATTGAAGATAAAAAAAAAGCCTCTATTTCACTAATTAAATAGACGCCGTAGGGGAAGTGGCGATATTTTTCTGAACTGCAAACCTTCTTACCTTATAAGGGCTGATTCGTCCTTCCTTTTCTTTGTTAGGTCAACCACCACTATTATGGTCAAGTTAAAAGGAAAGAGGAAATCAGTAAAAAAAGGGATTCAATCTTTCCGACTTTTATTGGTGCACACCTAAGACAATTTTATACAAATTCAATAAATGAAATTAACATGTTAATGGAGCACGCTTAACTTTTAAAAAAAATATTAACTAGCATCATTATCCAAATGGGGGGTGGAGCATTAATTATCAATTATTTTTGTCCACTAGAAAAAAAATTGTGTGTTTTTTACCAACAATAATGAGGTCTGGGTGCCGTGGTCGTCATAACTGAGATGGAATATTAAATGTCTGAACCCTGGGCCGCCTGGGTCGTGGCATCTATGTTGTAGATGAATTCAGAAGAACGTCGATATGTCTTTGACGATAGCACCCGGAAAAACCGCCGTTGGCAAACACTAGCCGTGGACTCACTAATTCGGAATCGATCTAAGCGATAAGGCAACAATGCGCTTGTACTCTTTATTCCTTCCACGTAAACAAACTCGTACTCCCACTATAATTTATTTAACTGGACGATGATAATAATAATTGTAATATTTTTAATTTTTTAAAAGATATCATTAGGGATTGAATATGTAACAAAGTTAAAAATATATAATCACAGAACAGAAAATCAAACCTTATAAATCTCTTCTAAAAAAAAATGATTGCAACTAACATTTACGCCATTTCAAGCTTCACAAATACTTTCATAAATCACTGAGTAACATTTACTAATGATTCCTTATGCAGTATTCAGAATGTTTCAGAGAGTATAAAGTGCAATACTGTTAAAGTAGATTATTTACTAATGCAATGTTTTATTGTAAATTGAGATGAATCTCAGGCTTATAGAATTATACAAATACAAAGCATTATTAATTATTTATAATATTATTGAATAAATTACAATCGAACCACTTAAACATACCATAATTTAAAAAAATAATAAATAACATAATCAAATCAAATTAAATCTTTTTTATTTTATTACTTAAAAAAATGTTTTTCTTGCTCCAACAGACATGTTCAATCTCCACCTAGGAAACAAAAAAAAATAGTTCTCTTTGTATTATATGCCGGAGTGAGTGGAACCTTAACAATTGATTAAATAAGTTTAGTTTGCCCATAGTTTTTTTATAATGATCCTAACGCATTCGATGGCTTAAACCATATGGACCTGAGTGTTTCTCCGGAATATTATAGCTATGATAAAAAACAATCTGTAGACAGACAAACCTTGTTTTAATCAATTTTAAAAATAATAATTGCTCGATGACTGCCTGATCATGATAGTACCCCGTCCGGTGTTAACGGGTGATTACGTTGGCTGTCTCCGGAATTGAGATATCTTGTGTTTTAATTTATGTTTAATAATGTTTTATTTTTGTTTTCATACTTTCAGGTGTTGTATTTTAACCAGCAACTAATCAGTGCACTTCGAAGAGTGGAATTTTTTGATTATATAATTTTTGACTTTGACTACTATAGAACCAACAGACAGAAAGGCGTGAGACGAATGTTTCTTGCTTTTTTTTCTTTCTAGAGGTTCTCCTTTTGTGCTGGGAAATAATTTATTTAAATAAATAAGGAAATACAAGTTTTAAAAAAAGAGGATAGCAGATTGCAGTTTTATGAAACATGCAATATCTTATCTGTAATAAATTCCCCAGCTCGAACGTAAACAGGGACATGGAAGATTTAATTATTAATAAATATTATTCAAAGATTTGTGGAGATTTTTTTCCCCATAGCCCCTTTAAATTTACAGATAATTCTATACAATTATGGATCCTCAGGCGAATCCATTTACAAATTATTTTTGTATTTCCTGTAGCGTCGCTACATTATAGTTTTGTTATTTTATAAAATTTATATAATGGAATAAACAAGTAAAATAATATACATTATACGTGACTGGACTAAACTGACTAATAAAGGTGATGGGGTTCACCTTTTTGATCAAACTTAAAACTAACTTACATACTCTTTCTTAACCTAATTTTTCCCGACAGTCTGTTGCCATCGATGCGGGAGGGGTGGGGTGGGGTCATAGTAAAGAATAAATTCTTTGCATAGCATAAAAATACAGAAAAGAGATTTAAATTGACGAGTGCGTGAAAAATATAGAAATGAAATCGTTCTCTAAGGTCAATTTTATTAAGAGATTGACGACTCTGAGTTTTAAATCAACTTTTGATGGAATTATAGAACTCGCATGGGCAGTGAGATTTAGTAAAAATAACAGCTATACATTTTTTTGTTATTTTTAAAGGATAAAACACGTTTCATAGAAGGAATAGGTGTATAATTCCATGACAATACGAATCAGGCAAAATTGCGTCTTGTTCATTAAGCTTGTTTCGGGCTGCTATTATTCAACTCGCATCTGACCTGCAATTTAACTCCACTTGCCTCCTATTCCACTCCACTGTATGGATGGGATAGATGATAGCAAGGTCTTTTTAATTGTACTCAGTATGCCAAGTAACAGCATAACATACAAAATAGAAGTAGAATGATACTATGGTGATGTGCGTAACCCTGAGATGTTTCTGATCATTGTTATATTATTGATCACAGATTAAATTGAATGAAAAACAAAAGCACTTTATATTGTCCACTAAGCAAAACGAAAAGGACAAATAAGTATGCCTAACCAACTAACAAAGAAAATAAATTACATCGATATGATTAAATTATAAATAATAAAGGAGCTATGAACATATTTGATGGCCACAATGAACCAACAGTATAACATCGAATAAAAAAACAACGTAAATCAGTAGAGGACTGATAATTGCCGGCAAAGGCAAAAAAGAAAATAATGAAAATGGAGGAATTATTACAAAAAGGAAAAGAGCGTGAAAGGATATATGAAGATAGGAAAGGAATAAAACTAAAAAATAAATAATGAATTGTTAGATTGAGAGCGTTGATGAATGACGAATATCGTTGGCAATAGACTTCCAAAGGTTTGTGGATAAGAAAAGAACAGTCAAAAGTAGCAGATTTATGAAATTCGTCTGCAGAGTCGAACCAAGGCAGTCCAGTTTAGTTATTACCTAATTAAGGTTATATTACCTTTATGTAATCCTTGTGAAAGGAAATACAATTATCTATAAGAGCCATAAAAAATACCTCAAATGTGAATTTTTGTAAGTCATAATATAACTGAATATGCATGTTGAAAAAAAGAAAACCCGATAGTAACTTGCATTACCCTACAAAATATTTAAAAAAAAGAAAACTGAAACCAAAATCAATACTCAGATAGAAAATCAGACATCCTACTACTACAAACATTTACTACCACGTAGATTTTGTTGCTACCTTCGCTTAAGAATAATAGAAATTATAGATGTAATCAGAGAGATCATACAAATATTCACATATTAGTGGAAAATATGTTATTTTTGTTGGACTGTTATCGCAGTCCTTGTATCAGGCTTCCGCCTCAGCAAGGACATCGGATATTTTTCTCTTTTTATAATCGATTTGCTTCACACACATACGTCTAATGAAACACGAGTATGATGTTATATTATATAATAATTTTATATTAAGATTTTTTTCATCCGGTGATCATTAGACAGTTTTATCCTGTGTTCAGAGGTTGCATCATTCACATATGATACTGAAATTTGCTAAAACGGATTGATAAAACGGAAAGTAGCAAAGATTAGAGGTTTTTTTTTTTTCTCCATAGCCCTTTAAATTTCCAGCCAATTATAGATCCTCAGGCGAATCTATTTACAGATTATTTTTGTATTTCCTGCAGCGTCTCTACGTTATATTCAGGTTTTGATATTTTATAAAAAATATATAATGGAATAAACAAGTATATTGATAAACATTTTACGTGACTGGAAAGAAAAAACAAACATACAATAAGAACAGAGTTCCAAGTTAAAAAATATATATATATACAAGCTTAGAATTTTTTTATGCAAACGTGAACACATTTAGATTCCATGGGTTCTGTATATTGCTAGAGAATGCATTCTGATGGTGGCGACTTCTCCGATATAAACGCTGTGTTCCGGATGATCTTGCCAGCTTAGAGTTGTATCTTACTGAAAGTTGTACAGGCGCTCGTGCAAGGTGGGGAATTCGTTTTTTATGTGAATTTACTTGTTTCCAACCACTGGTGATGGTTTGAAGATCTTCACGCAAAGATTTGTATAGTTGGTGTGGCAGTTTCTTAAAAGATTAGCCTGTAATTGTTGTCAAAACGCTTGTAAAATGGTCTGTGTCAGCTTAAGTGGACGAATAATGGTCTTAAATAACCTATGTTTACTTTTCAATCAACGAGAAATTTCCTGCACGATTCCATAATAATCTTTGTAAGTAGTGTTCTGGGTAACTTTTCTGCATCCATTTCAACCGGTGAAAGTTGGCTAGTAATTTTTCTAGAGTGTTTTCTTCCAGAATTTAATCGTAAAGTCAATTTTAAAAACCATAATGTTAGTTCGTAAAAGAAGCTTTTAATTTAAATTGAGTAATGGACGGCAGTGGATGCAACTCATCAAATTTTGTTGACAAAATATCACGCTCCGGAAAATCGTGAGTATAATTATGGAACAGGGTTTTGTTGAACTCAAACATTTGTTGAGTGGTTATTGACCAATCTGATCTTTGGTAACATGTCCTAATAGATTAACATGTTAATTAGACACCTATGTAAATAGATTCAGGAAGTCTTCCGAATTGCTCTAAAAAATATATACATAAGGTGGCCGTTTCTTAACAAGACATCTGCCCTTTCTTGCATTAAGGTTTGTAGCAGTTAACATATTTTTGTTTTTTTTTCATCTGGGACCAACGTTTCATTTACTTAACATAGTAATACTGATTAACAATCAAATCGCGTAAACAAAATGGTATCTATAACTATGGGCTTTCTCGTGTTAGGTACTAGATAATGAACTTATGATCTCAAAATTCTAGGGAGTAATTTATCTGATACTTAGTATATATAATAGAAGGGACATCTCCTAAATATTCATAAAATTCCAATTTAATTAGGATTTACTTTTAGATTCAAGTTTACGTATGCTCAATAAGAAAATCAGAAGGTCGTGGTCGGCAGTTAAAGTTCAAAAGCAGGGCGAAGAACGGTGCAATTGAAGGCAAAGAGCCAACTAGTCGGCCAACAAAGAACCATGTTTGTTTGCATGGTTACCTTATCTTAGTGGGGTTTTCTTCTTGTCACCGGCAAAGTTGACCTTATTGTGCAAGACAAAAGATAAAATACTTGTTTTCAGTTATGTGATCTGAAAAATACTGGTACGATATTAATAAAGAATATAACCTTTATCGAAAAACCAACAGTTAGGATATGGATCACGACAGTATGCGAGAGATACCTCAAATCGTTACTAGCTTAAGCTTGATGATCTGAGGATAGGTTTCCAAACGATTTTCCAATTTTAGATCAAATAATTTTTTTATATCGACCAAAAAATTTTAATATCAATTATGAACTAAACTGTACCTTTGGAAATACATATAAAGTTATAACCATTTTGTTTTTTCCTTCATAGCCCCTTTAAATGTACAATTAATTGTATACAACTATAGATCCTCAGGTGAATCTATTTACAATTTATTTTTGTATTTCCTGTAGCGTCGCTACATTATATACAGGTTTTTTTTTTTTCTCGGCTCTCAAATTTTTAAGATTATAGATAAGGGAAAAATAAAGGGAATTTATTTGGGGTGAGCGGATCCTTTTACTAGGAGTACCTGTTTGAAGGTGGAGTGAGGGAATTAAGGATTGTGGGAAGCCTTGGTAGAGGTGGAAATGTTGTGGTGCAGTGGTGAGAGTCCACTGAAGGCTGTTATTTTATGAAAATTATTTAATGTAATAAACAAGTATAATGATACACATTATACGTGACTGAACTGAACTGACTAATAAAGCAATGGAGGCTAACCTTTTTGATCAAACTTAAAAGTAACTTACATACTAATTCGTAACGTAATTTTTCCCCGACAGTCTGTTGTTGTCATCGATGTGGGAGGGGTGGTGGGGTCCTAGTTAAACACTGGGTTGGCTAGGTGCTGCAACGAGTCAAAAAACTTGATGTGTCTCCGGCGGATGAACTCACCCCGTCGGTACGGCACACCAAGCAACGGGTGCAGGTCAGCGTTCTTTAACCTCTCAAGAGAGGAATGTCGGACCACTTTTGGCATGATCCCATTCTGGAAATGTTGGGGACATTTTGCTGTATTGTCAGTCAAGTGGGTAAATAGCGGGGCACCGTACAGCAGAGCTGGCCGGAGGACACATTTATGCAGCAGCAGTTTGAGACAAAGCGACAGGTTGGGTGAAGTTAGCAAGTGCGAAAGTTGGTAAGACCGGTGTCTGATTTTTTCTATTTTATTACTAAAATGAGTAAAGAAATGGAGATGCCTATCCATTTTTATACCCAGACAGTACATTGAGAAAGCTGGTGAGATTTCTTGCCCTCCTATACTATATGATTTTGCAACTTATAAACTTTTTTTTTTTTTTTTTTTTTTTTTTTCTTAGCTCTCAAACTTATAAAATAGGATGTGGGAAAATTACTTTGGGCTAATGAGTGCCTTTCACTAAGGGGAGTCCCCCATTTGAAGGATGTATGAGAAGGATATAGGGTGGGGTATGCCTAAAGGAGGCGGGTGGAATCAGGAAGGTAGTGAGAGTCTACCGAGGGTGGAGCCTAGGGGTACCTAGGCAAGGGTTTGTAGTCTTATGTAGCAACTTATAAACATATGACAGATAAATATATATAGCTACACTTAGAAGCAACAATATCGAGAGGTGTCAAAGTCATTTATTGTGAAAAAAATTTGAAAAAGTGTTTTGTCAACGGTACTTCCAATCTCGGTCTTGACTAATCCAAGATAAACATTTTAGGTATGCTATATTTGATCGTTGTCTAAAAAACTGAATAATTATGGTCATTAGTGACAACGTAGCAATGATCATGATGTAGTTCTGAATGAATTAATGTCACCAATTTTGTTTAACGTGATCAAATCCAGAACTGCCCACTACTGAGGAGCTGTTCGTAAGTGGTAAGGGAGAGAATAGGTTCTACTTCCAAACAGATAAGAAGCGCTCGATCATCTTATACAACACAGATATGTACAACACCTACAATTATCTGACTATGAGTTGCCGTAGTCATAAAATGGTAAACTATAAACTGAAGATATATTTAACAACTATCATCATTACGGATATGTGTTTTTGTTAAGACAATTACTGGAACTATCTGAAGAAAATCGAGCATGGATATAATCAGATCATTATTCATAAGAGAGTCAGGCCCAAACCTCAATTTCATAATTTTCCAACAGCAGATCCATCTACGGACTAAGATTGGAATTTTACGGGCAAACGTGTAGACGGTTTGACTCTATAGATGGGAGCCCTGGAAACTAATAAGAAACATATGAGGTAGTTTCCAATTTTTTATAAACAGATCACTGCAAGGGATCCTGACGCCCTGAAAGTATGAGCTGTGTTAAATGACAGGGGAAAATACATAAATGTTCAACGGCCTAAAAGGGAATATGGCAACCTTGGATACACTAAGTGGAAGGGATGAGGCTAACCCTCGGGTAGAACCCACAAGACAAGAGTCATATTTGGAAGCCTAGGAAAAGGATTGTCGAGGGAGAGCTGAAGCGCCAGGGAAAGACACGGGGGAGGAATATGAGGGTGAGGGGCAGGATCAGGAGGGTGAAGGAATTCTTTGCAGCACCCTATGTTCCTCTGGGAATCAAAGTTCATATATGTATATATTTTAATATACAAACTCCAGGACAAATTTTGTGAATCACTTCATTCTTCATATCTTGTGATACCTCTCATATTTTTCAGTAAGAAAAAAAACAAGGAACATGTTGTGAACAGTTTTAATGTGAGGATGAATATCAAACACGGAATTAGTTAGTAAATATTACTTATGGAGTTAGTATCTGGTGGCACCTCCTCTTTCTTGTATAACAGCTTTCAGTAGGCTCGGCATTGACAGGATGACACGGGTAATGTTCTCTTGAGGCATGTTTTTCCAATAATGGGTTTTCAAGTTCAACAAGTGTCGTTGGTGCATGATTCCGAGCTCTGAAACGCCTCTTCAACATATCCCACGCGTGCTCCCCATCTTTATCCCACACCATTACAGAACCTCTTCCAAGCACTCTTCTTGGAAAAATGTGTAGGCAGAAAACTGCTCTTCAAGACGTCTTAGCGTCCTTTTCTGACCATCTGGAGAATGTAGGACAAACCTTGACTCGTCACTAAACAAAACCACTCTCCGATCAGCGATTTGATTTGCATATTGTCGTGAAAATTCAAGTCTGGTTACTTAGGCTGTCTGGTGAGATTTGGACCAGTGGCAGGGCGTCTGTGGGTCTGACTCGCTTCGCAGAGGCGTCGACTTATTGTCCGGTCTGAAATCAACACGTTTCTGGCCGAATAAAGTGCATTTCGAAGTTCAAAACTTGTTTGGAAACTCTGTCTTAAGACCAAGAGCGTTATGAAATGGTCTCTGGCTCAAGTAGATATTGTCCACCATTGAGATCCGATATTGATCCGGGTTTCGTACTGTTGCTGCCTGTCTTCCTGAATCGACCGAGTATCCGGGTAACCGACGATTGGTTTATAAGTGTTTAGCCACGTGACTTTGGGACAAGGCTTCACCCAAGAGTGTTAGCGCTCCAACTGGAATTTCTTCAGGTCTTTCCAGATGAACGCTCCAGAAAACTAGAACTTACAAAAAACAATGAAATATGAAAAAAATTATTCACTGTTTAACAGGAAGGAGTGCACTAAGACTCACTCGGAAGTACTAAATACTGAACCATTCATTTATACTCTCTACGGAACATTACGTTAGAAGATTATCTCTAATCCTAACTCCATTACTAACACCAGTGCTGGTAAGAGCAATTCCATTCAATTCTAACGAAGATGTAAATGTACAAATATAAAATACAATGTGATGCGCTAATTTAGTTAAATTAATTATGGTCCAGGAGTTTGGTTCATCAACCAATGATCTAATGAATTCAACGATCATTTAAGTAAGGAAAAATCTTTTAAATGATGAAAAACAATAATGTAGAGAGTATTGATCCGTGGATCAATTAGGGTAAATAGTCACCAGTGGAAATAGATTCACCTGCTGAGGCCCTCAATACGACCATCGCCTAGGTCCTTCACACCTGAGGTAGACAGGACTGCGACAAGGCAGATGTTTACTCATAATCGGCATGAGGCCCCACGACCTTGCTGTCTGTAAATAGATAAATCACCGACTCCCCACCAATATTTACCGCATACCGATTCCTCACCACACACATCTCGACAATAGCTATTTGTATCAAACTTGTTGCAACATTGCCACCTTCATCCTTGTCATAAGTGAGCAATTCAACACACTTTTCAACCGATCACAACTTTGTAGACGTTCATCAAAATAACATTTGTCTTAAAGTTGAATCTTTTAAGTAATACCATGTCATCTTTCGAGCAATTTTCAGACCTTGCAAGAGTAACGGCAATCGTCTACCTGATCCGTGAACATTGAATATATCCAATTAAAGGCCAACATGGAAATATATATAGAGTTATATATTAAATATAACTTCAACAGCGCTTCACCGTACAGTTAATGGGAACTGAAAAACAAATCCTTCCACATTTGCAAACGACGGATGTTCACTAAATCTTGAGCTGGAACTATTTTAGGAGTCAATAACATAAGTAAAGTATACTTAGTATAGCAGAGCTGTTATTTTATCATTAATTACATACTACGTATGAGTGCATCAGGTTCTGATCACATGAACCTACGGTGTAGGTATTAAACATACCTAACTATAAATAGTTAGTAACAAAGATTAGTTACAAAAGAAAGCAACACAAAATGAATTAGATATAAGTGCAGGTCGGTAACTAATGAAGTGCTATTAACATGTAACAGATAGGTTTGACTTATAAAAATATATATACAGTAGATAAAATCTTGGAAATTCCAAGCTATCAACTGTTACATATGAATATCAGTCCATTAGCTACCCATTATTTTAACCGGATGACATACATAGTGTATTGAAACGAGTGTTTATTAATAAATTTGATGAAAACCTAACAACTTAAACTGTTTCATCGATCTAGACCGTATGTGGGCAACAGCCGGCCCGCGGGCCGGATCCGGCCCGCTGTAAGATTTGATCCGGCCCGCGAGACATTTTGAAAAACCCAATTTAAAAAAAAAAAAATACACTACTTACTCATACTCATGGAATCAAGTGAGCGAGCAAGCCGAGTGGCGGTGATCATCAAAGAGTGAGGCGGCAAACATCAAAGTTCAAAGCCATTGATGTTTGCCGCCACACTGGCGGCGCAACAAAGGATTATTGCTTCGCAATTGTATTGTTCTACACTAGACGATTCTAGATCATTCCTTCATTTTGCCTATATAAGCGGGTGGATGGCCGGAACTTAGTTCAGTCCTATTCGAGCTACCGTGGTGATAAGTTTGCTTTGTGACTTTGTGTGCATCTTGAGTGCTTACTAATTATACCTATTTTCTTATTAAGTTTATCGAACGATAAGTAAATGAAAATGATGTCTGGTGGAAGGAAACGAAAAGTAGATGCAGAGGGTCGCCAGTTTCAAGAAAAATGGACTGAAGAATTCTTCTTTATCTTGCACAATGGTAAGCCTATTTGTTTGATGTGTAATGAATCCATTTCGGTGATGAAAGAATTCAATATAAAGAGGCATTACTCAACTAAGCATCCTACGCTGCTCTCACTGACAGGACAAATAAGAAAAGACAAAATCCAGAAACTTACCGCAAATTTGGAAAAACAGCAGCAAATATTTCATAGACAAAGAACACAACTTGATAATGTTGTGAAAGCTAGTTTTATAGTTAGTTCAAAATTGGCAAAGTCATTGAAACCATTTGCCGAAGGAGAATTTATCAAGGAGTGTATGTCAGAAGTTTGCAGTGTTTTGTGTCCTGAAAAGAAAAATGAATTTGAAAAAATTAGTTTGTCAAGACGAACCGTTGTACGACGTATAGAAATGATGGCTAATGATATAAAAACAACATTGACTGGCCGTATGACTGGTATTGAATCATTTTCCATAGCATTAGACGAGAGCACCGATTTGTCTGACATAGCTCAACTGGCTATATTTATTCGAGGTGTTGATAAAGAATTCACTATTACTGAGGAATTGCTTGCTTTACAGCCGCTAAAAGGAACCACTACAGGAGAGGACATTTTTAATGAAGTTCAAAAGGTATTCACAAGTTTTGGCTTGCCATGGTCGAAATTAGTTGGAGTATGCACAGATGGTGCACCTTCTATGGTCGGCTTACGTAAAGGTTTCATCGGAATTTTGAATGAAAAAGCAACTGAATTAAATGTGCAAAAAGATGGTTTGATAGTCCTTCATTGCATTATCCACCAACAGAACTTGTGTTCTAAGTCCATTCGACTCCAGAATGTTATGAATGTGGTAGTAAAAACCATCAATTTTATTCGATCCCGAGGGCTTAACCATCGTCAGTTCAAGGCGTTTTTGGATGAAATATCAGCCGAGTATGACGACGTAACATATTATTGTGAAGTCAGATGGCTAAGCAAAGGGAAAATGCTGAAACGGTTTTACGAGCTTAGAAATGAGATAGCAGAATTTATGCAAATAAAAGATAAACCACTATCTGAATTGAGTGACGCAAAATGGATATGTGACTTAGCATTTCTTGTCGACCTTACAGGCCATTTGAATGATTTAAATTTGAAACTTCAAAAACAAGGACAGTTAGTAAATGATTTGTACAGCCATTTGAAAGCGTTTCAGAACAAAATCCGCTTGTGGGAGGCACATATGCTGTCTGGTAACAGTTACCATTTCACCACGCTCTCTGCGTATGAAAATATTGCTTACGCTCAATATGCTGAAGAACTCAAGTTACTGTCGGAGCAATTTTCGATCAGATTTAGCGATTTCAAACACATGGAAGACTGTTTCAATTTATTTGCTACTCCAACAAAAAGTAATGTACAAAATGCTCCAATACACTTGCAAATGGAGTTGATCGAGATTCAAGAAAACTCACTCCTAAAATCTAAATTTGAAGACGTGGAGTTGTGCGATTTCTACAAAAAATACCTCGAAGAAGACCATTTTCCGCAGCTTAGAAAATTTGCAAGAAGATTGATTTGTGCGTTTGGCAGTACTTATAAATGCGAACAGTTCTTTTCATTGATGAAAGTTAATAAATCAAAACATCGTACAAGGCTGACTGACGATAATTTGGAAAATTCTTTACGTCTTTGTACCAGTGGAATTAATCCAAACATCGATGAATTAGTTTCCCAAATTCAAGCTCAAGTGTCTCATTGATTTCGGTGTCGCTATTTAACTTTCGTAGTTTGTAACAATTCTAAATTTAACGATTTAATTTAATGCTGTAGGTACCTATTTTTTCATTTCATTTTGTTATTTTAATAAATTGTGTTGTAATAACATTGTCGTATTATTTCATGGCTGACTGATATCTATCGCTAAAAATTATGAACACTACTTTAAAATGCACTACTTTTAAACGCGGCCCGCGAACGTATTTGCACACTAAAGTTTGGCCCATAACATGTCAAAGGTTGCCCATACCTGATCTAGACCAATATTTTTTCAAAAAATTCTTTTAATCATTTATAATCTCACGGCTAAAAATTAACTCACAATATACAATGAACTCACATTATAGTAAGTATCTGCCATTTAAACACATTTTTGACTCCTAAAAATAGTTCAGGATCACAAATAACCGTGCACAAGAAACATTGGCAAAATCATCCGTCGTTTGCAAATATGGAAGCAAATTTGTTCTTAAGCCCTAAAAATACTCAAAATATACGAAAAAAACTTCAAGGTCAGATTAGAGATTACAGTGCATACGTTTATGGTAATGCGGCTAAATGAGCTTTAAAATTCTAGACGTTGACCACAATAACACGCAAAGGATTTACACAGGTGCATATCGAACTTCACATGTTGAAAGTATTTATTCACAGGGAATCCTTGCCTTCAACACTGATTTCCCTCGTTATAATACTTAGGCAAATTATAGTCACAGCCTATAATACATCCAATGTACACAGTCCTAGCCGAAGGAGAAAGGGAGGAGCGTGGCACAACGAACTCTATTCACAACAGATTCTCGTTTAAAATACCGCAACTTGACACAGCACTTGTTAGCAAGTGAAATAAAAATGCCACAATTGCACCACATTCGGTTAGCCAGGATATTCAAGGGAATTGCCAACTCATGATGAGCGAGCTCCGATTAGAAATCTTGAGATTCCGTTGAACCATCATCACTGACTAAATTTTCAACAAGTATCCCTCAATTTATCTAGCTTTACTTACCAGACAACAGCTGTCACGGACGCAATCCACTCTTTTCAACAAATAACATATTTTGTAATCGTAGCCTCACCCAAGTGAGGCCTTTACACGTTTTTGAAAAAAGTACACGATAAAAGACGAGATAGTTTCCGAAATAAAGAACCTTCTTTTGGAATCCTGTCAAAGTGGCAAGAAGTATTTTTTCATCCGTATCCTAAGCCACTGCAGCATCAAAAGTAATGTCAAGAATCAAAGAGAGCAACTATTAAAACAACAGATGGATGGAGAAGACAGCTGAGTTCCCGTAAGCAGAATCATTTGGAGGAGCAGATCGTTTAATTTCTAAGCAGATGCTTTCCTTGGCAAACGTCAAGTAGGCATCAGAAAAGAAACATGTATTTATGCCATCTAATACAGTGTTATTGTCTTTCTCGTGGATTACGAGGCCTGGGACCACCCACTTATACCGTCCAGCTACTTGAGTACTCTGAGCTCAAGATTACCTTGGATGGAAGGCAACAGAACTCATCCATCAAGTTGACGAGGAAACCATTCGGACACTCTTCCCTTTCTTAAAGATGGCACAGTTCTGCAATATGATATGAAAATATTTGTCTCCAATGATCGTATGGGCCCCACCGCCATACAAAAAAAAAAAAAATAATCACACTTCTTCAACTCACCCCTTTCTTACTATACGTGTTATAAATCGCAGCATTCAGACAGCCAAACACAGGGATGAAAACATAACAGTTTCTGGTGTGGAAAAAATAAAGAACACTAAACATCGTTGACTTTTCGGATCATGGGACTTTTGGGAAGAAGTAACTTTTATTAAAAAAGTCTACAAATGCCCAGGAGCTCTCAACCTCTTGTACCAAGCTAATTGTGAAAGGTCTTAATCTTGTCCTTCTAATTTGAACTTAAATATCTTAAATAAAGGTGAATCTGTTTGGAACAGCTTTCAAACCTGTTTTTGGGCTTCAACTTGTCATATATTCAATAGATGTTATAATTAGATTATATTTTTGGCGTTTGGTCATATGATCATAATGACACAATTTAAACTTCCTGAAATAAACTTTTTAAAAAAATGTATGTTTTGTATTTTATTGGGGACACGGTATACAAATATTGATTGGAAGATGTGACGTTTGGTTCCAATACAATCCTATACGATAAAAGGTCTCATTGCTCATAGTTCCCAAATTATCAATTAACCTACCAAAAATGGTCTCAAAGAAAATTAAATGTATTTTCAGGTGTATGAATCCTTAACTGTAGTCTAATCCTTAAATGTTTTTAAAACTCGTACTAATGGCCTAACAAAGTAAAATATCTAAAACGGGGTAAGTCAACAAAGCAAGTTAATAGGTTATATTTTCCTCAGCGTTTGCATAATATATTTTTGTTTATGCGTCTTTTAGCCTTCAACATGAATAAATATTATTCAAGCGCCGGTAAACAGTCATTTATTTGAGATCAAATCGGGATTTTATCTCGTTACCCTGATGTATTGGCACTCTTACGCACACATTGCTTTAATCAATGACATGGCGAATCCATAATTAATTACTTTATTATATAGTTCTGTATATTAGAGGCTTAAATAGATTGACAAAAATTGATAAGCGTTTGGGAACAATATGAAAGGCGTTAGCTTATGTCTGTCCTTGCGCTGCCCTAATTGTTATTTATAGATATTTGGGACCGGCAATAAAGATAAAAATTGATCTGTTTTTATCGGATCGAAATATTAGCTATTTCAATTTTGAATTGATCCATGAGTCAACAAGAGATATCATAGTTCTGAGTGTTAGCCAAAACTTGCGGATACCTAATTCAGTAGAATATTCTAAGGGAGTCCGAGATAGGAGGAAGCGAAAGGGCTGAAGGTAACTAGAATAGAACCACTCCAAGGCTTCATAACAGAACGTGTTTATAAAAATAATGTGTTGTTTATAATCTCGCCAAAATCTATTACTGGTACTAGCTGCACCACATGAGGGGGCGATCCGAACAGGGACATCAATGCGAATCTTTGACAAACTTCTATTTCCGTTCGTGATCTCATCACGAATCAATGCTTTATCGTTCCGATCCACCATACAAATCGATATAATTGATAAACAAAAACTAACAAAAGTAAACATAGATCAATATCAATTATAATTTTACAGAACTAGACAGAAAACATATATACTGGTTGACCTGAGGCTCAGTTGCCTTGGCATTTTTTGAATCAAAGATTTTTCTTAAAGAACAATGTTTTAATTGTATAAAATAAAGAGAGAGAGAGAGAGAGAGAGAGAGAGAGAGAGAGAGAGAGAGAGAGAGAGAGATAATGGATTTATTTAATTTTATGTTATATGGGCTCATTACATATTCAGTTGCCAGACGCCAGAGCGAATCTAAACAAAAAAATAAAATAATATTAATACTATAACTAAAATATCCACTGATTTATATAAAGAAACCCCCATACAAAAAAAGCTACCACTAGCTATTGTATTGATGATATCCCTCCCCTCCCAAAATAAGCTCCATATTCACTGGAGAACGATTGACAGTAAACCGTGCAGCCACTGTAGTTTTCGTAAATAAATAAACAATATTATTTTCTCAGTTTCGGCCTTAACTGTAAAATGTGAAATTTATTCACCGTAAATCCATTAGTCAATGAGACCCTCTTACACATTAACAACACTGACAAATATGGATGTAGGTTTCTCTACTTATGGTTTCTAGTACACTTTGACATCGACGGTAACGGCTGATGATGATGGGCAAGAACCACAAAACCTAGCTTACTGGCAAATAAGCTTAGGTTAGGAGCAAGAGGTGGCTAGGCCATCTAACATTGTTGAATAATCTAAGAACCTCACCTGAAGATGAAAGAATTACAACCAGTCCAGAAGAGAGGAAGTAATTTAGACTGACCTGAGTAGAGAGACGCCACAAGTTATATGAATGAAAAATAATTGATCGAAGGATGTTACTATATCTCATATTAATATTTAATTTATATAAAGGACTGCATGTATAAACACTGCTAATTTACAAGGCTGGAAGAGGACGAAATATTCAATTCTTCAAGTCTCGTGACACAATTCTGCATTAGCAATGTTTCAAAACCTTCTTCTTTCTTTGATCCCAACTGTAGTACCTGTCAACACGGGGCGGTTTTAGCCTCGTCTCCGCCCTAGCCCCTCTCCCTTGTACACACCCCCTTACCTCTGAAGATAACCTGGCACATTCAATTTATTTTTATATCCCTAAAAACCAGGCGAAAAATAGCTTGCTCCTCTTTGTTCCTCCTATTTTTTCCATTAGTAAACCATTTTCTAGTTAACAAAAATCGGTCTTTTGAACAAAGAAAACTAAATAGGTAATGCGTTATAAAACAAAGTTGGCTATTAAGATTAATTTTTGAATACCGTAATCTTAACTATACTGTTTTTGAAGTGTTTGAGAATTTAAAATTTTAAGTATGTTATCCGTACGCAATCTTAAAAATTAGCAATATGAACCAGATGCGTTAGGATATTTTTAGATTTTTCAAAACCAAAATTTTTCATGTTTTCACCATTATATCTGCAGGTATTAGATCTGTAGAACTAACTGTAGTGACTCTGTTCTATAGAGCTAGAAATATAAAAATTTCATGACCTTCTTCTTTCATAGATGAAAAATGTCTATTTATGTCGATAATGAATGAAGAATAATATATAGCCAACTTCATAAAATGGATTGTATCGTTTATTAACAAATTACATAGCATCAAAAATGTAAATTTTTTTTGTACTTTTGTTTTGGGTCTATTTTGCTAGGTTCCATGTAATGAATCACCCGTCGGTACTAAAACTAATAACAACTTCCTGAAAAAAAGCGATGAAGTCATCGATGAATTACTTAGAAATCAAAAATAGTTATAGTTTATAGTTAATAATAATAGCTTCTATTATACAAGTATTGTATCAAATTAATGACCTTGACCTCATGATTATCATTTGTTGGAACATTAATTTACTATATCTATCAGATGCTTATGATTGCCTCTCGTCATAAAATTAAATTAGGACTATAACACAAATGAAAAACGAAGTGGCTCACACTTGGACAACAATACCCATTCATGGACAGACGAAGCCACTTGATAAGACTTGTGGGCGTCTCTGAGTCGATTATAACTCCACAACTGGCCAGGGCTAGAACCTACGGCAATGAATGCATGAATTAAATTAAAGAGCGAGCAAAAGAAGGTGATGGCGATAGTGCCGAAAATCGAAAGAAATGGTGGCTTTTCGAAGATTTCGTGAAGATTTGTACTACTGAATTCCGTACGTTTGCGAAGAGATCTTGCTCAACAAGTGACCTGAAAGTCTCAAAACAACCTTTCTTATTTTTAGCTACATTTTCTATTTATTTCTGCATTCTTATTTAAGGTCTGTAAAAGACATTAAGTGCTGAGCAAAGTTTTATAAACCTGTTTTATTACCCTCAACTATCCAGTTGTAATATAAGGCCAAATGATCTTAACCTGATGAATGTGAGGCCTTTCTAGTTGACTATAATTATATAAAGTCATTAAAATTGTTTTCGCAGCTGTAAATTTTGTGATCTCACTCAACTTTTTTACATTTAATTTTATTTTTGCATCTTTTCCAATATTATCGAATAGTCAAAAACTAACCAGAGTAGTTCGAGATAACATAGGCATTCTTCTGAATTCCAGATTGCCAGTGTCGTTTTTACGATCACACATAGACGTATGTATTACCCCTTGTGCCCCCCTTGTCAATAAATGGGTCCCATGTGTAAGAAGAGAATACTAAATATTGAAAGAAGATTATCACGCAAAAATAATCTGCAGAATGAAGGAGCACGAGGCCAGATATCATTGTCATTTGGCCAAACACGCATGTTTGCCATGTCCCAATTATCGTATTTACCCTTGCGAAGCACCTGCAATCTGGATTTGATTAAATGATCGCAAGGCCTATGTTTAGACCAGTAGACCCAAGGAACGTTATACTCGCCATTTGCAGCTAGAAAACGTTTTATGGATTATTACAGGAACATTGGGAGAGTAACGGCCATCAAAAAATAGGTCATACGGAGAGTCCGACACATACACAATTCTACATTAGCGGGTGTCAGTTGTTGGTGGGCGTTCAGTAGCAGCGTTTTGTACATTTAATTAAATTTGTCGTCGTATCATAATGGTTGTAAAAGAAAAGAGCTGGGAGATTTAATAAATGTAACAACAATTGTTTTACTTTCCCTACTTTACAATATTTCTCAAATAACACACCATATACATTTTTTTAAAAAATAAAACACTCAAGGCATTTCATTTCATTCGCGGTAATAGGGTTAAAACGTCTAATATTTTTTTACGATTTATTTAAATTGTTTATGTTCACGACACATATGTATATAAACAGTTCTCAATGTGCCCTTAAACAATTATCATACAAACACACAACGTTAATATCACTTTGTTGTGAGAATAATATTTATAGAAAAATGACTGCCGGATCGGTATAATTATAAAACAGCTTTATTGTCTTTCCACCACTGATAACCTTTTCTTTAATGTAATAGCTCTTTTGACAGCTCTAAGCTTTTACAATAAACAGCTCTCTTTGGTTATTTTTACAATAAAATAAAAAATTAAATGAAAACTTTTACCTGCGCATATGGAGAGAAACTAATTACTATTATTATCCGTAACAATGGTCACAGTCATTAATTTAAATATAAATTATATTCCACTGAAAGTGCTGAAATGTACTCATTTTGAAATTGTCCTTTTACTCTACTACCATTGAAAATTCATAAATTTAAGAAATACAACACCTATTCAGTAAATAATTCAATTCAAAATATTAAATGCTATGAAATAACCATTAAAACCATCTAAAATTACTAAAAAAATTATCAACAAGTTGCCATATAAGCAGGTAGGGGTTTTTATTATTTGACTTTTTTTTTATTGTAGAAACAGCTGAAGATGACAGCTTAGAGCTCTCGAAAGCGCTATTACATTCACGAAAAGGTTATCAGTCGTAGAAAGACAATAAACCTGTTTTATAAGTATAATATTTGTTTGTTACTATTATAAAGTTTAAATATTGTATTTTTATAACCTTTGTAACTTGGAGCCAAGACAACCATCAAACCTCAAGGAAACGTACGCTTGTCACTTCACCTAATGCCTTAATCTTTTTCTTAAACATAGTAGTAAATTATTGCCGGCAACAATTAATAAATCATAGTTTATTAAGGAAGCAGTGGAGCATATTTTGGCTAGCCCTTCAGCTGCCTGAATAATTCGCATATTTGAGTATCGGTTCACCCAATTAGATTTAGACATCGCTATAGATAGCGCATTGCGTACTGTTATTTTTGAACAGTTATATTCGCAGCCTTCCCTCTCGCATGTGAATAGTAGTGACTAATGGACGCAGGGATCAGTAGCCTGCAATTTTTTTTCAGTTGTGTCGCTACTTTCAGCTTTAATTATTCAATTAGGATAAATGAAAAACAAATAAATGATTTCATTTTAATTACAATTGATTAATAATCTCGGGGTTTAAAGACATACATTATAGAAAATGCATACAATTAATTAGAAATTATAAGCAATATCTCATAAACTGAATACTTACAAGATATATTAATTAAAACAGTATTCCTTTGCAATTCTTTAAGTGCCTCTTTATGGTTTTTATTTTTATGGTACCTTATGTATTTTAGGAGGGAGGGGGCACTCTTTTTCCAGTGTCCGTTTTCGTTGGACAAGAACTACTAGTACCAATAGTACTCCACTAAGACCAGGAAAATGTCATCTGATCCTAAATGCATTTATTTTATTCAATTTTCGGATTCTTCACGTCTTGAAACCTAAAGTCTCAAATTTTGAAGGGGGTCACCATTTTCTCGGTCGATTAAAAAGGTTCATTATTCAAAATAATTCAACAATATTGTAAAGTAGGCAGTCATTGCCAAACGTCAGTGAAATAAATAGTTTACAAAAATATACTCTTCTGAGTTTTTCGTAACTTTAAAAATTTTTTTTTTTCTTTTGTGGTTCTATTATTATATAGATTGATTTAATTATTCAAAGCATTGGTTATAAAAGGGGGTTATATCACCCTGAGGCGGCGATTTTTTCAAGGTGCGATAATATGGGAGTGGCCATCGAATACATCAAGTAAAAAATAAAGCAAACTAATAAATTGCGTAGGCGTAATATCAATAACAATAGTTAAGAAACGTAGAACAAATTTTAGGTGGGTCCTAGCCAGGAATAGACCTAATCACATCTGAAAATCCAAATATCCCCGATTTTACAAAAAAGGTCGGGAACCACTGATTTAAACGACTGATATATTAGAAAAAATGATTTGGCAGTTGATATATGATCCCTCTGTACGTATTCAAAATTAAAGCCTTTATCGTCAGGTTCGGCAATAAAAACAGCATAAAATTAAATTAAACGTAGACAGCCGATCTCTTAACAGTAAATTAATCCCCTTAGTAGGGGATTTTTATTTTGCTAAGGTTGTCTCTTTCCAGTATTCTCTCGACTTCGGACTAAACCTACGTCTGCTTAAGCAGCAATTTCCTACCTTTTGTTAAATCCAACAGACAGACGTTGAATCAGCAGGAAAAGCCTCTACCAATAAATTCCTTCTTGACCTTTGTCGAACGGAAAAAATCATATACATCAACAACTCAGGCTGCCCACAAATCAGTGCAGTTATTTATGCACACAACAGCTTTCAGCGTTCTTCTTCTTTCCCGATCTCCATCGTGCTGCTCATGCCTCG
The DNA here is from genome assembly GCA_930367205.1 of Acanthosoma haemorrhoidale. Lineage (NCBI taxonomy): Eukaryota > Metazoa > Arthropoda > Insecta > Hemiptera > Acanthosomatidae > Acanthosoma > Acanthosoma haemorrhoidale. The sequence continues at coordinate 81,315,752 of OV884015.1, read as the reverse complement.
GACCATCTTCTCACCTCACCATTTCTGCAAAGCTCACTTCATGCATCCATTAAATGTTAGTCACGGACAGTTTACTGGCCTTTCTTAGAGCAACCACCTTGCCTTCCTCAAAGCCATTCAGCTAACATGCCCAAACGTCTAGAGCTGGCGCCTCCTCCTATACTCTCTCCTACCTTGCACATTATACTACATTATAGTATTATCATAACAATTGAAAGTTTCCACAACTTCCAAAACAGACAATGAGAAGTGGATTATATTCCCAAGCTATAGTGTGAATGTTTGCGCTAGGGCTCTTAAAAATTAAGAAGTCCCCAAACGCCAGAAAATTGTGCCGGTTACGTCTTGAGAAGCTAGAGGTTTGATTGTGTCGGCTAGCTCATCAACTTGCCAACAATAAGGTATATACAATAAACAAAGTCAAAAATATTAAAAAAATAACAATTCATTTTATTAAAAAACAAAACAAAAAAAAATTACTGATCAGGCCTGAATATTAGTATAAATAATTGTTAGTATAATTAACTTATAAAAATTACGAAAAAGTTTATAGTCACGATACGCTAGATGCTCGGATAGCAGCCGCAGGACGGTGATCTTCGGATAGTCAACCGCAGGGCGGCGATGTGCATGGAGAGATAAACATAGGAGAGATAGGCCGAGAAGTTCAGTTGTAGAAGCCGCGACTTCGTGTTCGCAGGGGAACAGTCCGGTATGGAGTTATCTTCATCACTAAAAAGCAGGCTCAGGCCTAAAGCCTTGTCCTCTAATACGCAAAGACGTGTTTATTTACTTCCTCGAGCTGTATAATCCTTCAAACTATTTCCTCTGTTGATGTATAAAATATTATATTAAATGATTCAATTATTTATTAAATTATTCAGTCTGTTGATGTATACAATATTTACATACTAATTGTCTTCAGCCGAAACAATCAGAAAAGGAAAGAAAATAAATTTATAATTTAAAAATAATTAAGATCATAAAAAGAAAATCCTCTCAAACAAAAAAATTAAGTTTAATAAAAACTTATTTGCTGCCTAAGGGCCGGACAGTTAACTTGCTTTTGGTTGGGTTGATTTATGAGTTCTTATCTTTTTAGTTCTTCATTTCTTTCTTCCACAGAGTTTGGAAGCTGCTCAGGGAAATTTAATACGAGATTCCATCTGCGTACAATAAACATTGAGCCAGTATCGGCAATAAATTCCAGTCCACACAGAACCACAAGGTATTATCTTTTTGTGCCTCCTCCATCACTACAGAAGAGAAAAAAGCTCAAACTGTATTTCTGTTTCACAGCTTTGAAGAATTGAGGCGTATCATTAATTTTGGGTCTTGGTAGACCGACTTGACAGCGCTTATTAAAGAGTAGTTTTGTTTTTTTCCTGAGGGGTTGTCCATGACTCCTGTGGGGTCTTTGTCGAACGATGATCTATGGACGAAGGTGCTAGAAATACATGTGGCACAACATTTTTGTGAATTTCTTTATTGTGGTAACATTACAATCTGCCTTATTGGGCAATAAGTATTTGTGATAAATAACACATTTTTAAGAAAATAAAGTTTTCCACTGTTTTATGACCTAGCCAGTTCTTTCTTTCAAATCCACCTTCACTGAGTTGTGAACCTAGTAGCTTTAACATTCTTAGTAAAAGGATGGAGCAGGAGTAAGGATACCTTTATCCTAGGGAACATGATCACCAATTAAAAATGGCAATGTGAGCTGTTGAAAGCGCAATTGAATTTGAATAAATCAGTATTTGTGAGCAGATAGGGTTGTCAATAAATATAACTTTAACCCCCAGCCACAACCACACATCCTGGAAAGAAATTTAGCCGTTCATTAGCGGATAGTTGGCCAATCAATTATGTAAGCGTGAAGCAGTTATCCCTAAACATGTACATGTTTTTATATTTATCGCTTTTAGTTAAACTTCTTATAATTAAAACCCCTTTTATAAAGTCAGCATAATGTACTGAATAGTATTCATGTTGTAACATTAATAACACTAGCTACGGATGAGTTGCCAATTTTATATGTATTTTTTTAATTATCTAAGTTACTGATTATAATTGGTTATCCCCAAGTAGGGTAGAATTCTAAAATTAAAAATAAAATAAAATTCTTGTTTAATTAGTTTTTCTTAATGATTATTAGTTGTGTCGAGTAATCTAAATGTTTTATTATTAAAGAAATATTGGTAATATGGTAGCATGACTTTTAACTACGGAGAGTCCCGAGAGAGTTCACTTAGGGATTTGTTGTTATAGGAAATGATCTGAGTTTGGTCAGCCTCGTGAGGGTTAATGAGTTCCTACTTGAATATAGAAGAGGTGAATCCGGTTAAGAAACCCAAAATTAAGGTGACAATTTCGATGAGCCCTTTCTCTTCGTAAAACGTTTGGTCACAGATTTCAATATTTTGATTTTTGATATAGACGTTAATTAAGGACGCAGAACGTGAATAAACAACCTTTTTTTTGAATTTTAACCCTCCTTGGTATCTGAAATCTGTTCTTAAGAAAAAAAAATGTAAAGAAAAAATATATACACAAATAACATATTGAATTCGGCCCAAGCCGATATCATATCCTATACATGTAAATGCAACTGTATAAATATCAAATTCTTAACGCGGCCTCGATTTGCATAATATGTTAGTCACGATTGTGCCAACAGACTGAATGCATATATGAATATCCATCACATAATCAAGAAATAAGCAAACAAAAATCACAATCCATGATTTATTCATGTCAGATACATACATATCATATCACTGGTAATTACTTATTATACTTTCATACAGCTTGGATAGGGACTTAGAAAAAAAGAACTCTGTATTGACGATAAGAATAAACCGTTCACGTTGCGGTACAATGGGCAATACATAATTTCTTTTTTCTTAAATAATTAATTGCAGTTTTTAAAAAACCTGATGTACTACGTCCAGAGCAGAAATGATTACGTTCGGAGCAACTATTCTAATTCGAAAATAAGGTAGCTATAACCATAATGAACTTAAAATACATTTGGTACATATGAGTACGTTTTGGTGTTTCCGAGGGCCAGCAGTAAATTTGTATTTGATTACTAAGAAACAGACAGTTTATTTTTTATTAGTGTATTGTTTTTATTTAAGAAATTTATTTCTTTTGTTTTAGGGCAACGTTTTTCAAAACCATAAACCTTCATTTATTTATCCCTGGGCCTGTCTGTTCTATTTTTTGTGAATACCATGTACTATGCTAAATTCTCTCTCTCTCTCTCTTGAAGAGATGAACATCCTTCTCCATAAAATATTATTGTGTCATTAATTAGTTGATATTTAAAGAAATATATATATTTCTATAATTTTGAGTTTAGTATCGTGCTATAGCTGTCTACGTGTTGACGAACACTGTAAGTAACACTGTGTCACAATATAAAATATATATTTAAAATTCAAATAGCGTTACAAGTGAGTTGTATTGTGGTTGTTGCCGTTAAAAATTTGAATTTTTAATATATATATTATAATGCGACATTTACTAACACCGGATAATGATCCTGTAGCACAATCGATAACACTTTCGCCACAATTAAAAAATCTTCCCCTACAGAAAATTATTGATTTATCAAATTATATTGTAATGAAGATTCTATTAATAAACTTGAATGGTCTTACTTGGATCATGAGCGGATGTGGTTTGAGAAAGGAGATAATCTTATAATGCTGATTAATTTATATACATATTTGTATTTTTGGCCTTTCAATCAAGCCAACTTCTTATCATCATCTTTACTGTTTCCTTTAATAAATTTCTTTGGATGAAAGATAAACTACACTCCCGCAATAAAGTTCTTTGTTACTCCACTGATAGTATGAACAAAAAAAATAAAACGATGTACTAATTGATCCAACCGAGTTGATAGGAAAAAAAAAATAGAGGCATAATAACTATGTTCAAATAATTAGTTTCCAATAAGCCTGGCGTACTGCTTGCATGTTTCTTGTAATTGGCACTGAACGAAGCGTAAATACGCTGCTGTAAAAGTAGTAGACCACATGTACAAGTGGAACCTCATCATTTTCATTCGGCATCTGGATATATATTGCTAACGTATTCCCGCTTAATGACATATTTAGTGTATACTCGTATATATCATTGTTCATATTAGACTCTGCTGTACGGTTCCCCGCTATATACTCACTTAACTGACAATTCAGCTAAAAGTCTCCAACAATTCCAGAATGGAATCGTGAGAAAAGTGGTCCGACATACCTCGAGAGAGAGGTTAAAGAACGCTGACCTGCACCCGTTGCTTGGTCACCGTCGGTGGATGAACTCATCCACACAGACACATCAAGTTTTTTGACTCGTTGCAGCACCTCACAAACCCAGTGTTTAACACTATGACCCCACCGCCCTTCCCGCATCGATGGTAACAGACTGTCGGGGAAAATTTAAAGTTTTTATTGTTAGTTGTAAGTTAGTTTTAAGTCTATGACAATTGAGGTGAGCCCCATCTCTTTTAATAAATTCAGTCCATATAGATTATATATATCTTATGATCTCATTGTATATTCGAGAGAGTTTAATAAAATTTCGATCAGCCTTAAATGTATATATCTTATAAATATATTTGATTACCCTTGAGATTATTGATTGTAGGCAGTTATATGGTATCTATTTAATTAATAATTGATATTAAAAACTATGTTCCAATGAAAATTATATTTATAGATAATTATTTTATTTCAGGTATGTTGCTGTCACTTCTAATTGTTGAATAAATCCAATGATCTTCGACCAGTTACTAGACATCTCAGCTGTGAGTTAATGATATTTCGAATGTTTAAAAGCTTCTTTTTAGTTTAAGCTGTGTTCTTACCTTTTATTTTGTTAATATTTAATTTGAACTGCTGTTCATTCAAGTAACAATCAGATTCCAAATATAACTCCCTTTATTGAAAATGTTGGGTTATTCATTTGAAACTATAATACTTCTAAACATAATTGTTTCTTACTATCAAGCGTGAATATTAAGGTTTTACTTTCAAACAGGTACGGGATCAATGTCTTCTTCTGGCTGCCTATATGTGTGTTTTACAATAAGGGGACGTGAACGTGATTCAATCTATTTGAAATTTTAAAGACATATTCAACTAAACTCCGGAATCGGTGATCAGAAGCTATTTTAGATTCAAGGCCATTATTTCACGTGCTTAAAGGTATATTAAAAGCGATAAAACAAAATAAAACCAATTTCGAGATTTTTAAATTGCTTTCTATTTCTTTATAAGATCATTTCCAGTGACTATTTATGATTTAATAAATATAATAAACTATTTTTTTACCGAATACTTTTTTCACAATCAAGTTGAGTTTTCGGAAAACTCAAGTGAAGTCCATTTAGTATCACTCGATGTTGTTTGTACTATTTATTTGTCTTTATTTGGTTTTAATATTTAATAAAATTACAACTTAGATTAGGTCATAATAATTTTTTTCTTAGTAATTGAGCCCAACCTGCTTTTAGACCTTTTTAGAGCTTAAGCGATTGTAAATCGTTTAAAGCTAACATCACGTCTATAACTATTATAACTGCAGGGACCTTAGTAGATAAGTAGAAAACAATTACATGACTAAAACAACGGAAATGGTCATAATATTTTCAAGTAAAAATATATTAAAGGCTGAAACTAATTAACGTTTATGATACTTAAAATGTTTTAACAACGATAAAGTCATTACTTAACCAGGTCTATGGGTCCTTATAATATATTTATATCCTTATAATATAAACTGTCATCCTATGATGTATATATTACAAAATTGCTATGATGAGTCCATAGGATCTACTTTCAAACAGGTATAGTACTGACGTATTCGTCTCTCTATATGTTTGTATGCTCTACAAAATTCATAAAGATGATTCAATCTATCTCAAATTGTATTTATCTACTCCGAAATACCTCCATTAGGTAATGTTTAATATGCCATTATGAGAAGAATAGAAGAAAAAAAAATCGCAAAAAAGGTCGTCTCATCTTAGAAAATAGATTCCCCTTGATAAAGCCTCATTAAATACGGTAGTGCGAAAATTATTTCAAGGATATTCCATCCGTATTTATACGGTTTTGACTATTATATTTCTATTGTAGTCAATAAAACCTCGCTAATCCTTTTGAATTAACCAATTAAAATTAAATTGAATTAAACAAAATAATATATTACTTGAACTACATGGTCTTGAGCGCCAGTGGAGTCAGCTAAACATTTTAAAGGGTTGGCCAAAAAGTCCGTTCGGTTTTTTAAGTGAAAATAAGACACAACTTTTAAACACAAAGCGATTTATTCAATAAATGATATAATTGCCGTTTTGTTCCAGTATCTTCTGCCATCTCATGGGCAGATTCATAATTCCATGCTCAAAGAATTTCCTGTCTTTTTTTTCAAAGTGAATTTTTACATCTTCTTCAGAGCTGAAGGTCTGTCCATTCAATAAATTTTGAAGAGACCGAAACAGGTGGAAATCTGAAGGTGCAAGGTCGGGCGAATATGGAGGGTGCGGCAAAACATCCCAGCCAAGCTCCAGTAACTTCTGCCGCGTCTGCAAGGAAGTGTGCAGTCTGGCATTGTCGTGATGGAAGACAATCCCCTTACGGTTGGCTAGTTCTGGACGCTTCTGGTGGATTGCTGTATTTAATTTGTCCAGCTGGTCACAATACACATCCGAATTGATGGTCCTGTTCGTGGGAAGAAGTTTGTAAACGACAACACCCCTCAAATCCCACCAAATCAAGAGCATAACCTTTTTTGGGTGAAGTCCTGCTTTGGGGGTTGTTTGTAGTAATTCGCCGCGCTTCCCCCATGAGCGTTTGCGCTCCACATTGTTATAGACGATCCACTTTTCGTCCCCTGTCATCATTCTCTTAAAAAAAGTATCGTTTTCTTCACGTTTCCGCAACGAATCGCAGATGGAAATCCTTTGGGCGAGTTTAGCCTCACTAAGTTGATGGGGAACCCAAAAATCGAGCCTGCTCACTTAGCCAAGTTGATGCAGATGGTTTTCAACACTCGATTTCGATATTTTGAGGATAACTGCGATCTCCTTAGTTGTATAACGGGGATTGGTGTCGACTAATTCCTTCACTTTGTCACTGTTAATCGCTGCTCAGTTGGCCAGCCAGAGCGAGGTGCGTCTTGAACCGAAAAATTTCCCGATTGAAATCTTGAAAACCACTTCTGCCACACACGTTCTGAAACAGCATCCTCTCCGTATACAGCGCATATCTTCCTGCAAGTTTCCACTGCTTTCTTGACTTTTTTAAAATAAATGTTCGTTTTGGTTTTCCATTTTCACGATGATTCCAAACACACAAAATACAATCAGCCTCGTCGGAATTTTGCGTCAAACTACGTTGAAGTGTCTAGTATCTGACGAGAGTGCACCCGCAAGGGACGGACTGAAGTTAGCTACATATTAGACTGCTTGAAGTTTCGTGACGACAAAAACCGAACGGACTTTTTGGCCAACTGATATTTTGCCCCACCAGCATTACTAAATACAAAACAATGGTTAGGCACTCTTATAACGATTCATAGCCTGAATATTTTACTTTTTTAGATGAGAATGTTTTATTGGGGAGCAGTTTATAATAATTCAGCTTGGTTGCGTCGATGTAATTTACTTGCTCCGGAAGCAAGATAGCTTCTGTAAATCAAAGTTGTTTGAATTTTTTATGAAACCTTTTGTTCCAGTAAACCAAAATCGACGATTTTTCCATCGCTGGATTTCTCCTTCAGGGCAGTCTTGGCCCTGATAATGGTGTACCTTTTTTTCCGTTCTGGGTTAAACTTAAGCCATTGGCGCTATTTAATATTTCTAGTTGCAATGTTTTCATCGTCTTTTGTGCTGATTGATCATCATAAACTATTGTTGAAAAATTTTCTAATTCCTCATCTTACGCCACCAGTTTTTGGTTTTAGTCACTCCGACTCCTATTTCTTAGGACTCATTTTTCGGGGGGGGGGGGAAATATCCAAAAAACAATATATTTGTAGCATCTATCTACCTCATAATTGCCGTTTCAATTGAATTAACATTTTCAAGAAACTCTCACCGTGAAATCGTCGGTTCGGTCGCAGCTCCAAAGAAGATGAGTTCCTTCTTTTATTCTACCTAAACCGATACTCCAACGGATTCATCCACACTAAAGAAGTTTAGCAATGACCGCTCCAGGACTATGTCCTACTTCCGGAAAAAATTGCAACGGCGATAGGAGGTTTTTATTATAGGACGCTGTTATGTGTCTTTGGCACATACGATCATTCATACGCGTAAAGATGACAGCTGGAGCGGTCGGTCAAGGATCGAAGTAGATTGATGGGCGATTGGATACTCTAGTCCCAGACCTGCATAAGTAATTACTCCGTCTGGAGGGAGAACATTTATCGCCGGTGTCGTAATCCACCTGGAGGACATTGCCCACCCTTCGTCAACCTTTCATGGCGATAGCTAGCTCGGTTGGTATATAACTATAACAAATGTGTATTTTATGTACCATTATATATTATAAACCTTGAGCTGCAAAATACCTAGTAGAGAGGAAACACTGTTTCTTGTCAGGTGATTGGTTATACCTTGGAAGTCAAGTAAACAATCCTCCGAATGGCTAATTGTGATAAAAGACCTCATTCATACTATACACACAATATTGTTTTAACCATTTCATCCATACAAGTGAATAATATTCAAAGCCCAGGAATCTCCCACAGTTTGATTGTCACGTTCCCGCTAAAGCTGAAGGAAGCAAGAGCCAAAGATACTGAGGGCTTGACAATACTGAACACTGCCAGGACTTTTAATAACTCTAAACAGGCTGAGAAAACTAATGTGTCAATGAAGTTAGCAAGAAGAGAGAAATAGCAGTTTCTACAGTATATGGGGTGTAAAGGGAGAGAGTGCCGAGGATACTACCTTGAGGTGTGACATTCTGTAATAAACGCCTCTCTCTTGTCAACTCGCAAATTATTTTTTACTGATACAAGCGCTTTTGGTTGCCATGCCACCATTTTCAAGGATCTTTCAATTAAATTGATAGAATAAGCAATGCTAGTTTAAATAATAGCAATTAAAAGGAAAAGTTTAAGTAATGTCTCCTATTTTTACGCAGTCAGATATGTTACTCAAGAGAATGCATAAATTTAATTATCAGATACTTAAAAATGATGATATAGTCGCCGAAAGTGCTTTTATCAGTATAAAATAACCATCCATTGTTGTTTGTATATTGTAGCACTTGATAATGATTGTGCAGCACAGTCGAATGAACTCGAATTCAATTTTTTTTTTAAGTCGTTAATTCAATAAAAAACTTGATGAACAGCCATAATAAAGTAATTACATATATTCATTATCATTCAATAATAACTTCCTGACCGGCAGAAAGAGAACAAATATCTTAACAGCCCTGTTTTAATTGGGGTATAACGACCTTTTTTTTCTCTCGCTTGTGAGTTCGTCCGTCCGGTGCTGCGCTCTTTGGAGAAAATCTGGGGCCATTTACTTCAACACAAGAGTTGATCACATAACCACTCTGTGTGGTTACTTCTGATGAATTTGGATTTGGTTTTAAATAGGATTAACTTTTTTTTAACTTAATTTTTTTGGTTGGCAATGAAGTATCCAAGTGTGACTTGTTTTATATTTTTTCGGACTCAGCAGTATGCGTCTTAAGATTCCTTATGAGTATTGGTAAATCTTATTCCTGCAAGATTAATTATTTTTAGTTGGTGTTAAGTTAACGAGCTGTTAGATCGCTGCAAACAAAAATATCTGTTTGTTCACACAAGAAGTAAATATACTTATTCAGTTTTGGGTCTTTTGGATTTTCGTTAATTACCTCTGGACCAAAACCTTATTAGGCTTGTCACAGTTCAGCAATATAACAAAACTATTTATTTATGAGATAGTTATTTTTACATATTGATACATGTATTTAGGCCAGCCAGCTTGAGTTTACACGAGTATTTAAACATAGAACGGGAGGTGACAAATAAAACAGTGTATTATATACTTATTAATAGTGTTTGTTGTCCAGGAAAAGTTTAACTGAGAGAATGCCTGTTGTGTGTGTGTTGAAGGAGCTATCTGCAAAATACTGCTGATGGAGACCAGTAAATTGCTCTATTCAATTAGAGGCCAGACCACATTTCACGTTTGGATCATAAACATGTTTACGAAGATGTTTACCAAGAGAACAGTATGTTATGTGTTTGTGGGGTCAGATAAATACGACACGACATGACGTGCTGATAGGCGGGCTAACTGTGTCCTCAGCTCAACAAAGTAACATACTGACCTCATCATTCAGCCTGTACGACTGGCGCTACTCAACATTCTGCTTATGCAATGACATTCTATTCAACTGAGAGAAAGCATTGATATACCGATATTATTGGAAGCCAAATATTTATAAATATCAAAAATGTATGTTACTAATTACAATTAAGGTATTAGGCTAGATATACATTTATTCGTTGGCCTCCTTCCATTAGATACCTAAGAATTTATTTAGACAGGAAACTGACATTCACCAAGCATGTTAAGTACCTGGTTGACAGTCTTTGTGAGATATCTTTTTTTACTCTTATGCCAGTTATATTACTTGAACACTAAGAGACGTACAAATAACTGTATCATAAATGAATAGAGGTGTAAGGTACAATCAAGACAGGACTGTTAAGAAATTCGCTCTTGATAAAAATAAATATACTTACTCCATGGATCATTTTTTTACTGAATTAAAAACTTGCGTCAACCCACACAACATTTTTAATTTTTAACTCGAGTGCTTTCGACTGTTGCTGCGCGCACAATCATTATCAAGTGCTATAAGGAACAAACAACAACAGACTCTTGTACACCTCTTTCTGGTCTACCCACAATTTTTTTATATTTAACTTAATGCTTAAAGTAAGCACTTTCAGCTGCTATACCACCATTCTCAATTATCTTATTCGTTGGCCTCCTTCCATTAGACACCTGGGAATTTATTTAGACAGGAAACTGACATTCACCAAGCATGCTAAGTACATAAATTGATGATTTCACTTGAGTGACAGATCTGACTGATTAATAATAATAAGAGGCGTTATTTAAAATTTTCCATTTAATTATTGTTTGAATCTAGAGCGAACACCTGGATTAGAAAACATTTACGAGCATACCCACTTGTATTACACAAGAGTACAGGTCAAAAAACCTTACCCCAAACGTGACATAGTCCAATGCCATAATTGCCAGGCATATGGGCACACCAAGTCATACTGTCACCACCAACATTACCGTCTTGCATGTCCCAACAAACATTTTAATTTTAATTTTTTCCTTTCATAGCCCCTTTAAATTTACAGGTAATTATTAATCCTCAGGCGAATCTATTTACAAATTATTTTTGTATTTCCTGTTACCCCTCTCATTTCCCCTCTTAAAAATCTTGTCACCTATCTCACCCCCATTAAACAAAACCCATAAGTGGATCCTTCCGACTCCTTATCCATTTTCCTTTGGAATGCGAATGGTGTTCGAACCCACACTAACGAACTGACAGCACTACTTCATAACAAGAACATCGACGTAGCTCTCATTACTGTAACAAGATTTACGAGTAAGGGACCTTTTACAGTTCAACAGTACCAGACTTATCGACCTGATCACCCAGATGGAAGAGCACATGCAGGCACCGCTGTCATTGTCCATAACTCCATATCCCATCACATAGTTCCTTTGGTATCACAATATTTCCTTCAGTCCACTGCAGTGTCAATCACCACCTTCACTTTTCCCCTTACTCTAGCATCAGTGTACTGCCCTCCCAATAAATCTATTTCTGATACCCAATTCATTTCCTTTCTAGACTCCTTTGGGCAACGTTTCCTTGTGGGTGGGGACTTGTGGGCACTTGCACGGAAACATTGCTCCACTATCTCTCCTGATACAGCCATTTACTGGCCATATGATCCAAACCGAAATCCTCATCTCCTTAACATCTTTTTCTACAATAGTTTAGGAACACTAAACTATTCACTTATATCTGATATATCTGAGGACCTCTCCTCCGATCATAGCCCTTTGATCCTTAGCATTTCCCTAAGACCTATCCACAAACTGCCTCCCTCTTCCTTTATCAGGGGCCCAGTTGATGGAACCACTTACAGACTCTGTAGACCTCAAAGTACCTCTGAAAACATCCCAAGACCTAGATATTGCTTTCACTCCTCACCTTACTCCTCAAAAGAATACTCATTGCAGAACTGTTAAAGATTTCCTCACTTCACCTATCCCTCTCCCACTTCCACCAAAAGCCATTAACCCCTCTGAGGTCAAATATCTTTTGAAATATTTACCTTACCGAAAATCTCAAGGATATGATCTCCTTACTCCTCAAATTTTCAAACATCTTCCTCCCAAAGCCATAATCTTCCTAACTTACATATATAATTGCATTATCCGAACAACGCACTTTCCTCTCCTCTGGAAACATTCCATTACAGTCCTATACGCCAAACCCGGTAAACCACCCAATGACACCTCATCTTACCGTCCAATTAGCCTACTCCATATCCTCTCAAAATATTTGAAAAACTGCTATTAAAACTTCTGCTTCCAATTGTTGAATGCAAAAACCTTTATCCTACACACCAGTTTGGTTTCCATCAACGACATTCCACTGCTCAATAATGCCTTCGCGTTGTTAATCACATATATTGGCCTCAGCCCTTGAAACCAAACAATACTGCACTGCTGCCTTTCTGGACATAGCTCAACTTTTGACAAGGGTTGGCACGCAGGTTTACTTTACAAGCTCAAAAGATATTTACCGCAGACCCTATTCCTAATTCTACAGTCCTACCTTTATAACCGTTTCCTCTAAGTCCATTTTAGAACATTCTAACTCTAAGGAGTTTCACAGGGCAGTGTCCTGGGTCCCATCCTCTATAACCTATACACTGCTGATGTCCCCTCTACGTCCAATACCTTCTTGGCCACATTTGGCAATTGACACTGCAGTCTTGTCATCCCACCCAGACCTCGTTATAGCATTCCATAACTTCCACAAACATCTTGATGAGATCCAGTATTGGTGCAACCCATGGTGGATCAAAGTTAATGAAGCAAAATGTTCCCACATAACCTTTACCCTCTGCCGCAAGTTTTTTTCAAATTCGATTCCTCTCCTCGTGTCCAAGACAGTACGGTATTTAGGCTTCCATCTCGACAAAAGACTGACATGGAACCCACACACGAGGCTAAAAAGACAAGAACTAAACAGACGCTTTGGACAACTGTACAGACTACTTCGAAGGACATCCCATCTCTCAATAGAAAATAAACTACTTATTTACAAAGCTATACTTATGCCAATCTGGACATACGGAAACCCTTCATGATGATCTTAATATACCCTACATTCTTGAACTCATCTATTCCAATTTCATTCAAAATTCCATAATAAATAAAATAAAATTTAGTAGCTCCACATCTCTACATTTACAAAAATTTTATTTCTTTTGTTCTGTTTTAATATGTACATATAGCTGAGCAACATATTTAATATGTTTTGACAAGTTAATTGCTACTTAGCCGGAGATTTGTTAATTGTGATTGGGTTTAGTGGAGCTACTGAAATTTAATTAAATCATAAAATGCTTTTTAATTATCGGATGTGTGGTTCATTTTGTATGATTTCACTGAAGGTTAGAGTTTACAATCAATTGGTAATCAAATTAAAGTATAATCGAAATTAGAATTACATATATGTGAGTTTAACATTGTTATTATAAACTTCCTCATGTTATATTATGTTTTTAAGAAATATTTATTATTATATATCTACCAACTATAAATAAATATCGAAATGTATGTTGAATGGGTTGTTGTGGGATTTTCATATTAATTAATACGCACCTTTCTCTGGTCTACCCACAATTTATTTTTTACTGATACAAGCGCATTCACCGGCTATGCCAACATTTTAAAGTATCTTTCAATCAATTTGATACAAAAAGATACAAAAGTTAAACAATAATAATTAAAAGGAAAATTTTAAATAACCCCTCTTATTATTAATACTCAGTCAGATCTGTTACTCAAGTGAGATAGGGTTGTACAAACGGTGGTTTGTCTTTAATCATTGTCAAATTGTTTTCATTAATATTACTTTCACTGAAAAATCTAACTTTATTTTGATGCCAATTAATTATTCCCACAGTTAAACCTTTAAAAACCCAAATACTTCGATGACGTGTTAACTCGCCTGAAAACTAATACTATTTGCAAAATTTTTAAACAGTATTAATTTAAACAAAAATATTACTACTGAGTTGGAAGAAATAAATCAATTAATTCTCTAGACATTACTGTCCACAGGAGTGGGACTTAAAATGAGCTTGGACTATTGAATAAACCATCCATAACAAATACAAGGTTTTCATATCACTGTAGCTACAAAAGGACTATGTTCCACTCGTTGTGAAGACAGACTTACTTGCATTCCATTGGACTCCATTTCCATAAACATTCCATTTCAAAAGGAATTAAAACATACTTTTTTTTTTCTCAGAACATCTTTATTGTGATAACAATACAATCTGCCTTATTGGGCAAAAACTAATTGTGTTCATTGTTCTCATTTGTACCATATTTACAATTCTTCATTGACTGGCTCATTCATACAGTATGTTCAAACAGCCAAGAGACCTTCCAAATCCACATTTTTGTCACTTCCCTCGAATGCGAAATAGGAAATCTTGGGAAGTCCCCCACGCTTCTCCATCAAAACATACTTAACAACAAAATATTAAACTTCTATTAAGGGACATTTGATTCCTTAGTATCAGATACTCTATTCAAATCATTTAAAAAAATATATACTTTTTTTTAATGTCAATCAATTTATTAGTTAATGAAATGTATTCATTATATCAGCTATGTGGAGATGGCTACTTATCATGAGGCCTTTGGAGTTAAAAATGACAATAAAACGATAACAAATGATATTGAAACACTTTTCAAAATAATAAATATCGCAATCGGCAATGTTTGCAAGTAATTGACGAGACTATTAAGAGAATAGTTACTCAGGCTGTCGAAGGACCTCAGGAAATAGCATAATTTGTATGGGCGTTTGAATGGGAATTGGGAGGGGTTTGTTCCCTGTGGTACAACAACAATTGTTTTTGTTTATCTAAAAATGATCTCCAACAAAAAAAATCTATGGCGTAATACCGTGTAATGTTGCCATGGTAGCGAAGGTAGGCATCATTGAGGCCCTCCTGTGATCAGTGATATCAATTACCTCCCAACATAAAATTCAATTTTCTTAATCTGATTCGCTACTTTCTTGTTGTGACGTGAATGCTAAGTGTCACATCAATCACGAGGCTGAGACAACCTCGACTAGATCCACCGGAATCGAAAATTCTAGGGTGACAGGGGGGGGGGATCAAATCTGGGCCTTCACAATTAATAGACTAGTATGCTAATCACTTGGCTCCTGGGACAGCTCAGTAATTATTGAAACTCTTAAAACAGCTTCGTATTTGGATAATAACGTAATTATGGTTTTTCGTATTATAGAAACAGAATTAGAAACTCATTTGAAATAAGCGGATATAGATCTGATGTAAAGAGTCAGTGCAAAAATCCCTGGCGGCATTGGCGAAGAATAGGCAGAGGACAACAAAAGAGGTGCGGAAGAGCCTTGCGAACCAACTGGCAAGCAGTCAATCCACTGACATGAGTCCCTTTTCGCTGCTACCAGATGCAAGGTGACCCATTCTGTAGCCATGTTTGCCTCCAGCCAACAGACAAAGGGGGGACTTGAAGATGTTCTGAAGAGCCCAAGTCTGCTTTGTGCAATAGCAGCCTTTTCAGGGGTTGGCCAAGCTTGTTACAATCGAAATGGATTAGATATTCAGCCTTAGCCTCTACAAAGGACAACCATCCAATAAATCAGTGGGCTACGCTACTCTGATGAGTTGCCATTCAAAGAATGGTAATATATCGTGGAAATGGTGAGCAAAAACGTTCTTAATTATAACAGCATTTGAAAAAATACTAGTAAATTAATTGACAATGTAGATAACTGGGCTGCCCTGCGATGATTATCTCATCAATATGCACTCAGTGCTGGGCAATTGTTACCTTAAATAACAAATAAAAAGTAATTATTTCTTATTTGAAATCTATGATGTAATAGTAGTGGCTGTTATATTTTAAAAAAACTGAAGTGAAACAACTTAAGTAAAATTCATTTGTTAATTGCGTTTTTATATTCATTCATGGATTATTGGTTTTTGTTAACTAACCGTGGCCTATGACTAAAATAAAGCGAAATCCGTAAATATTTAAATTGTTAATAGCAAACGAAATAATCATCTATTCTATTTTTTTTTTCTCCATATTACTTGAAGCTCGAATAAAAATTACAAACAGACGAATGAAAGTTAAAAATGTATTTTGACAAATAGCAAATAACTTCACGCTCCAAATAATCAAATAACTAATACATTTTTATCTGAACTTTTATTCGAAAAATATTTTATTTGAATATAAGCCAACTTTGGCTAGACTTGGTAAGTTCTATAGAGTTAGTAGTGTGAGTTGGGTGTAATGTTATGTAATATGTAATGACTATGGCATTGGGTGAAAGGTCATAAATAAATGATTTATGGTGTCCTTTTAGTTTTCTGTGAAATTCCGTCCATTCATATAACCTCAAGAATATATACGTAAGTGTGTAGAGTATGTGTAGAGAAAGAAAAAAATTGTGTGTTAACTATATGTCAAAGTATGACTGCATAGTTTGTTTTGGAAACTGTCGTTGAAACTTATATGCCATAGTTCCAAATTGGTTTTATGATAGTTCTATAAATAATTTTGTTTTTGAAGGACAAGATAGGGGGGATCTTATGAGGGATTTCAATCGGCCGAATCTTTCTTTAGACTCAAGTTTGTTTTCCTTGTAAGTTGTTTGTCAAGGTACATCCCAAAGGTAGCTTGTGCTACCAGAGGAAGGTATGTTGTATTGATTTACTGCGCATTCTTAAAGTATAAAAATCATACTTAAGTATTTGCCGTATTTGATTGAAGTATTTGATCCTCCCCTGCTTAATTAACTTCATGTGCAAGCATTTGGTCTTAACGGACCATATACCATTTGTTCTGGCAACTCAGGCTAATTCTAATAAAATTTTGCAGACTCCGAATGTAATATGACCATTGCTTTATTATATAGTATACACTGAAAGTGACAATTGAACTACTAAAACTAATGACATAAAGAAAAGAAATAGAGAAAAGAAAATTACCTTGTGTTAACACCTTGAGTCTATAAGTATAACATCTATTAAAATTAAAATGAAACAATATCTTTACAGAGGTCTATTGAAATTAAACTTAAACTGTCTTTACAGAGGCTACCAAATCCTCTAAATGAAATACAATTAATTTGAACACATAACAACATAATGAAACGTTAACTGGAATTGTAAAATTTGTCCGTGTCCAGATACAGGACAGTCTCACTGGATGGCTCGTCAGTCCGATGAATCAGATGGCTCTGGAGAGCGAGAGCGAGAGAGAGAGAGAGATAGATAGAGAGAGAGAGAGAGAGAGAGAGAGAGAGAGAGAGAGAGAGAGAGAGAGAGAGAGAGAGAGAGAGAGAGAGAGAGAGAGAGAGAGAGAGAGAGAGAGAGAGAGAGAGAGAGAGAGAGAGAGAGAGAGAGAGAGAGAGAGAGCGACCGTATCGCCACGGCAATGTCTCGCTGACGTGTGTCGGGATTGCCCCGGTAACATCGCTAATCCTATAGCTAGTATTCGGCTGGCAACAATACCTACCGAATACCAACACGTATTACATTTGTTGGCCGCAACACCATTACATAAATGAAAACTGGCTAGCTGGAAAAATAAAATATATAGTATTGGCTAAAAATCTGTCCATATTAATACACTTTTAAGTGTGGGACTCCACCGAATCTCGATGTGAATTAACAGGGGACTTGAAAGTCAAACACACGCTGAGATAAAGACTTTGTGTTTTGGTGCTTGTTTCTCCAATTAGATTGAAGTGAGAAAGAAATCCAGTTACTGCCAGAGAGGATAGTACCAGGTGGATCTGACGTCCTTAACTGAGATTAAGGGATTGTGTGGCTAGTGACGCAATGGCTCCTATCATTATCTGGAGGGTAGCAGCACTCAAAAGAGATAACGGCCGTTCGTTTCTGGTTGAGGCTGAGTATCACCTGATTTTTAGATAACAATGGGTAATAATCGTACCCTATTGATAGCACAGTATGTCACAGACACAGACTGAGACCGTAGATCAGGTACCTTCCATTTCCAAAATACCAGGTTAATTAAAACATCCAATCAACTGATTGGTTCATAATAATTAACTGTAGAATTTAGAACATATAAAAGTAACAGAAAAACTAAACCATTGATCACTAATTTATTTTTTTATTTAGTTTTTATTTAACTTTAAATTTGTATACTTACTACAGTTTTAATAAATTATTAACTATATTTTAGTTTAATAAATACATAAAAAACAAAATATAGAGTGAGACTTTGATCAAACTGTACATAGAAATACTCAGTGAACGTACTGAATGAAAATAGTTATGCACGATCATTTCGGTCAGTAAAAGACGGTTTTTTAAAAAAACTAAATTGCTAAAACATTAGTATATGTACTAAATTATATAGTACGACATTAAATACGAAATTTCTATTGATGACATCACAGCACCTTTTTTTTACATTACCGTCTTGCATGTCCCAACAAACATTTTTATTTTTTCCTTTTATTAAATTACAGATAATTATTAATCCTCAGGCAAATCTATTTACAAATTATTTTTGTATTTCCTGTTATCCCTCGCATTTTCCTTCTTAGAAATCTGGATCCTTCCGACTCTTTATCCATTTTCCTTTGGAATGCGAATGGTGTTCGAACCCACACTAACGAACTGACAGCACTACTTCATAACAAGAACATCCACGTAGCTCTCATTACTGCAACAAGATTTACGAGTAAGGGACCTTTTACATTTCGATAGTACCAGACTTATCGAACTGATCACCCAGATGGAAGAGCACATGCAGGCACCGCTGTCATTGTCCATAACTCCATATCCCATCACATAGTTCCTTTGGTATCACAATATTTTCTTCAGTCCACTGCAGTGTCAATCACCACATTCACTTCGTTCAGCATCAGTGTACTGCCCTCCCAATAAATCCATTTCTCATTCCCAATTCATCTCCTTTCTAGACTCCATCGGGCATCGTTTCCTTGTGGGTGGGGACTATAACGCAAAGTATCAACATTGGGGCTCTAGACCAAAAAATACACGAGGACGTGCTTTTCTGTCTCCACTCACACGGAAACATTGCTCCACTATCTCTCCTGACTCAGCCACCTATTGGCCATCAGATCCCAAACGAAATCCTCATCTCCTTGACATCTTTTTCTACAATAGTTTAGGAACACTAAACTATTCACTCACGCGCCTCGACGACCTCTCCTCCGATCCTTACCTGTAATAGCCCTGGGATCCTTACCATTTCCCTAAGACCTATTCACAAACTGCCTCCTCCTTCATGTATTATTGGGACCACTTCCGCCTGATTCTTGCAGACTCTGTAGACCTCAAAGTACCTCTGAAAACATCCCAAGACCTAGATGATGCAGTGCATTCCTTCACTACTCTGATCCAGAGGTCGGCCTGGGAGACATCATCACCCCACCGTCCTCTAAAAAATCACAATCAAAATCCTTTACCTCAGTATCTCAAAGACCTAATCCAATCCAAACGCCACTCGAGAAAAGTGTGGCAAAGACCCCGACATCCTGCTGATCGTCGCTCATAAAATCAGCACTGCAGGCTGGTAAAGCGGCAATTGGCATCCTTCCGTGCCGATTCTTTTAATTCCTATCTCTCCTCTCTGTCTACCAGGGATAACTCCTTGTGGAATCTAACTAAGAAAACCCTAAAATATCATCCTGTTTCACAGCCACTCCGTCGTGATGATGGGTCCTGGGCTGCTTCGGGTGGCGAGGGGGCGGAAGGATTCGCACTTCATCTTTCCCGTACTTTCACTCCTCACCTTACTCCTCAAAAAAATACTTATTGCTCAACTGTTGAAGATTTCCTCACTTCACCTATCCCTCTCTCACTTCCACCTGACTAATAAAGGTGATGGGGCTTTGATCAAACTTAAAAGTAACTTACATACTAATTCGTAACCTAATTTTTCCCCGACAGTCTGTTGCCATCGATGCGGGAGGGGTGGTGGGGTCATAGTGTTAAGCACTGGGTTGGTTAGGTGCTGCAACGAGTCAAAAACTTGATGTGTCTCCGGTGGATGAACTCTCCCACCAACGGCTCACCAAACAACGGGTGCTGGTCAGCGTTCTTCAACCTCTCGGGAGAGCTACGTCAGACCACTTTTCGCATGATCCCATTCTGGAAATGTTGGAGACATTTGGCTGTATTGTCAGTCAAGTGGGTAAATAGTGGGGCACCGTACAGCAGAGCTGGCCGGAGGACACATTTATATATCATCAATTTAAGATGAAGCGACAGGTTAGGTGAAGTTAGCAAGTGTGATAGCCGGTAAGACCTTTGTCGTACTTTTTCTATTTTATTGCTAAAATGAGCAGAGAAATGGAGATGCCTATCCAACAAACATTGTGAAAAATCCAGGGTCTTGCAGAGTATGAAAGTTTAAGAGTCGGCGAGAAGAGATTCAGTTTATACATACAAAGCCGAATTAGCTTACGTTTAATTATCTATTACATACTTTCCATCAATATTCATAACCAAAACAAGCACAACGTAGCCCAGAGAGTTCATCAAGAGATCATTTCTACGATCGCTAACAAAGAGCACACAGTCAGCCAGATTTACACAACGACGATCTTGCCCTACATGTTTGACATCATAGCCTTTCATTTTGGAAACTACCATGATAATGAAGAATAGGAATGAAGAATATTAACACAAAATATATTAGTCAACCCGTAAACTTTATTTATATACATTCGATGGCAACAACATTCTTATCCAAGTACCATATGATTAGTTTAAAATAGATAATTTACAGAGGAACGAATAGGCATGTAGTATTCTGACTGCGAAAAGATAGACGAAGTGTTGTTTTAATTATTTTTAATACCCCTTCTATTATAACCTTAAGATGCTTGGGAAGTGGGACTACTTAAATCGGGACAAAGTAAAGAATTTTGTTTTATTTAGAGTTAGAGAAAGAATTTCTTTCCTCCATTTTATTTACGTAGGCTCATCATTTACATATAGGTACCATACACAAGAGCGTCTCTGAACTAAACGTAAAATATAAACAATGCGTAAAACTAAATATGCTCTCTCTTGTAAATCAGACTTACGAATTCACATAAAAATGTCGACAACCGTTTGTACATAACGTGAAAATGGCAGGTACTACATGTCCGTAGGTACAACGCACTACTATTTTCACTAAAACGGCTAGTGGTAACATACCAAACAGGATTTCGTCGGGAATAAATCACTGAACTCGCCGGCACACAGCTATGAATGTTGTGGGTCCTTTTAAAATACGCCCAAACAGAAAGAAAAACCACAGTTTGGGTCCCAATTCAGTTACTTGGCCCCCTAAAATGAAAAAATAATGACGGCTTTGGTCATTGAAATCACGTGTACCACTGATGTGCTCACAACTGCGTCTTCCATGCCCCCCTCCCTATTTTTCACGAATAAATTCAATTTTTAACGACATAGCCTCCTCCCCTATCTCGTATTTGGGAGATGGCTGTACGCCTAGGCTAAATTTTTGTATTATTCTTGGGAATTAATTCTGTATTCAATGCAGTTTAAGGAAATTACTAGTACAGGCCATACTCCAGGACGGTGATGGGCAGGATTTAGCATTTTATGAATTATTGTTTTATTTTTGATCGGCAGTTGGTGAAAACTTGTGGTTAGACAAGTTCAGACGAACAGCAATTCTACATAAGAATTATTTATAGAGAGCCGCTTTGTCATGGACCTTCCCGATGACTATACAACATACCGTAGACGTGGTAGCTAGCCAATCCAATATAGGGTATTTTTTTAATTCATTGCTGGCTGGAAAGCTTTTACTTTGCAAATAGACAAAGTGTTTGTTGATTGTGTGGTATCGGTTGATTGTGTTTGTATACATTTCAAATGTACTCATTTCCCACACCATTATCTGTTTTATCAATGCGCTTTTAGGAGAGATAGAATAGTGTCTATTGATAAAAAAAATAGGTATATTACTTGTGACCTGACTTCACTCAATAGCTTTATTGATAGATACCTCATTTTTCTCCAAGGTTTGTCTCAGGCCATACAGTTCATTTTGATCGTTGAGACATATCGGTTTGATTTACAGCCCTTGAAAACGATCGGGTAGAAATCAATAAAGCTGTGAAGAGACACAATAAGGTGTTGTATTTCTTAAGACGTTTGTTACGATAATCATAGAAATCCATTAGCAATAGAGAAAATTAAATGGCTTATATGCCAAAGATAGGATCGACTGGTGATATCATCCAGTTAAAAGTATGTCGGCATCCAATTAAAGTTTAGTTTCGATTGTTACTTCCCCTCTCTGCTGTAATATCCGTGAGCATATTCATCCAGACCGCAGACAGTGGGCAACCAGGCAACCCTCACAGATTAGGCAACTGACAATCAAGGGGAAAATGAAAGTAGGGGCAAACGACCGTGGAAGGAGTTTTCGCCAAAAGATTATCTCCTCAATCCTCAATATTATTCTGACGTCTGTCTAAACCAAAACTGCTGTTATGTGTAGATTTTATTAGTAATTCATGAACAGGCTCGAATCACGAAAGAAGTAAATACTATAGTTTGTCCATGCACCCAGGTTATTAATAATTCGATAAAATATTGTCCTGACAATCTCTTGGTCTACCTTTAGATGGAGACAAATGTCATCAAGGGTACACACTAGAGAGGAAAACAACATTTAGTTGCTTAAACAGTAATGAAAAATATCTGTAATAAAATGCATGTACATAACAGGGCTAAAAAACTTGATATTCCACCACAAAAAGACATTTTAATCAATGCAAATAATTGCTACCAATCACAGAGTACAAAAGAGAGTCTCTTATAACTGTTACAGATAATATTCTGTAATTATGATCACTGTTATCAGTAAACACATATTTAGACTGTTTCTTATATTTACGTTTTATTTCTTTTCTTTTATTTCTTAAGTTTATGGGATATCACATCGACGCCATCCTTGTGGTTCTTGTACATTCTTATTTATTATTATGACAAAATTTTATTCCACGATTTTTGAACTGGGTTCATCTAATCCAGGAAATAAATTCAACCTTAAAGACCCTAAATGAGAAGAATTACTTCAATCCTTACTTTCATGCTTTAAAGTTTTTAAGCAAATCTGGGCTCAGTGCAATCGTAGCTTTACCAACCTACAGTAGAAGCATTTTTTAGTTTCTTGGGTAAGATATCTTGTGAAATTCATCTTTTAATTGCGCATTTCTGCTTTTACCAAAAGCATTTCTTCTTTTAATTCAGAAATGTACCAAAACATTTCTGAATTAAAAAGATCTTTTTCCAACGACAAATTATTTTGAACTAAAAAGAATGTATTTACTTATTTACATTGACTTGTCCCGCTAGATTGATTTGACAGCCCACTCTGCACCTTACCCTAAATTGTTTTTGGCTCGACCGTTGCAAATCCCTTTATTATTTGATATGTCGTGATAAGGTTCTTTCGTTTGTGGATATGACAGGTTCCTCTTCTCTGTGGGTTTTTTCATTCCAATTTTCCTACAATGTGAGGATACCCAAGACAATAAACTTTGTCTTTCTTAATATTTTTTGAACAAATCATCCTTTGCATCCTTTGTGGTTGTCCTATTGCAAATGGAAACAATTTCTGACAAGCTCAGATTTTTATTACCCTTGCCCCTCACTAGAGTATGTCTATCATTAATAGGTGATGATCGCTATTTCGTGGCCTTTCTTGATACTAACATCTCAAAGAGTTTTCTGTTGACCTATAAGTTCTACTAGCACGTTTCTTTTGTAATAATCTAGAAACCTTTCTCCACTATTGTTAAAATATCCTTCTTCATATTTTTCATAAATTCCACCTCGAAGTGGCCATTGCCTGCTCTTCCAAACAACCCATTATAATTGAAATCTGGTCACTGTAGTTATTAATTTTTGGAGCCTTTCAAGGTTTTTTGGGTCATATTGTGCTGCGCATTGGGGTTAAGCGGAACGGTAAATATAAAATATTTCATAATAATGCCACTGATATAAAACAAAGATGTATGCCAAGTTGATACAACGAGAAGAGTGCTCAAATGGAGACTGGAAGGGCTTCGCCGCACGTTAGGAAGCAACGGAGCGTAAGTGCGGCTCCGGGATCGGGGTGATAAGCCCCTATGTCATCTTCTGTATAAGCGGTTCATATAACAGGTTCTTCATAGCGGTTATTTAATTCACTAGATCTCCTCTAGGCCGGCTCAGGCCTCTTCATTAACTCCAATCACCTCAAGTGGGGATTAGAAACGCCTTTAGCGATAAACTTGCCGAGATGATAACTAGTGGTTCACCCATACAACTTTTCAAGCACAGTTTTTTTTCTTATTCTTCCCGTTATTATATATTAAACAAAGGATTCAGCCTTTACTGGTGATATCCCGTGTGTCCGTGATCAAGCACATCTGTAGCTCCGGGGATCAACGGAGTAAGTGGACTAGCCTCAAAAAAAAGATAAGTGAACGTACATGTGTACATGTATAGACAATGAATGTATAATGTGCGCTATACCTTTGTAACAATCTCAAATCACAGTGTAAACTTGTATAAAATGTAGCCAAGCTGCAGGACATGTAATATTGCCCTATTTTAAATAAATTCATTTATATAGAATTTATATTGAATTCCATAATTTTTATTAACGAAGGGATATAAAGGGAAAACATACATGTGAACGAACGTTAAATATAAGTCCCTTAGATTGAGCATGTATCACATATGTATAAAGGGTATGCTGCTAATCGTAGCGCTGAGGATGACTGTTTGACAGGCAAAAGCTCTTTGTGACAAAATAAAACTTTGTAGACAGATAGTTCATTTTATTTCTTAAATTTAAAACACTGCAGTCTTGTCATCCCACTCAGACCCTGATATAGCATCCCAAAACCTTCAAAAACACCTCGATGAGATCTAGTACTGGTGGTACCAATGGCGAATCAAGGTCAATGAAGCAAAATGTTCCCACATAACCGTGTCTGAGACATTAAGGTATTTTGGCTTCCATCTCGACAAAAGACTGACATGGAACCCACACACGAGGCTAAAAAGACAAGAACTAAACAGACGCTTTGGAAAACTGTACAGACTACTTCGAAGGACATCCCATCTCTCAATAGAAAATAAACTACTTATTTACAAAGTTATACATAAGCCAATCTGGACATACGGAATATAGCTATGGGGGACAGCAAAAAAGTCGAACATCAAGCGCATCCAATCCTTTCAATCAAAAGTCCTGAGAACAATAGTAAATGCCCATTATTATGTCAGCAATAAAACCCTTCATAACGATCTTAATATACCCTACATTCTTGAACTCATCCCTTCCAAAGTCATGAAATTCCATAGTAACCTATCCAACCACCCTAATCCCGTAGTCATTGGACTGCTCCACTCATCCCTATAATCCTCCTCGGATTCTGAAACGGCAGTGGCCTCGTGGCCTGCTATAAATTCGTGACAGTGGGAGTCCTGGAAATGGGTAGTTTCTCCAATCATGTCCTGAGCGTCTGTGGCTCTCGCGCTCTTAGTCAGCCTATACTAACTACTTGCTC
This sequence comes from Acanthosoma haemorrhoidale, assembly GCA_930367205.1. Lineage (NCBI taxonomy): Eukaryota > Metazoa > Arthropoda > Insecta > Hemiptera > Acanthosomatidae > Acanthosoma > Acanthosoma haemorrhoidale. Next base: position 81,289,782 of record OV884015.1, on the reverse strand, counting down.
GTATCCGGTAACGCGGCTGACGGACGAGCGTGGGGGACTTCCCAAGACCCCGCTTCCTCTTTCGCATGCGAGGGAGGTAACAAACATATGGATTTGGGAGTCCTCTGGGCTTTTTGTAAATATTCTATGAATGAGCGAGTGAATGATGAATTGTAAATATGGTATGAATGAGAACATTTATCTTAATTACTTATTGCCTACTAATTAAGGCAGATTGTAATTTCATCTTAATAAAGTTGATATATATAAAAAAAAAAATTTAAAACAACCTACAATAGCACATAATACGTAGACAAAGTTTGCTAAGGTTTTTTCGCCTCTCGAAGAAATGGGTATAATTGATTTTGGGTACATTTGGTCCTTATTGTCCAAAAAAGGTTAACTTTTATCGAAAACGTAATTTTCAGAAATAGTTCAAAGTTGACAAAAGTATATGTTTTTAAATACTTATCTCCAGAAAATCAGATATATACTTCTTGAATTTCAGTACGATTTCTTTTATTCGAAAACTGTTATGATATTTTGATATACTAATGGGTGAAACCACAGCACTGCATAATTCATAGTGATTAGTATGCAATCTTGAAGTGGTTATGAATGTGACCTTTGTTCGATTGTTCAAGAAGGAAATAGTTTCGATTTCCATACATTTTCTGAGTAGGAACGTACGCGTGTTAGTAAGTGGTTCAACTCACCAATAAATAATTCCATAGTAATTAATGATTTTATAATGACAGTAACATAATAATGATAATTTTATTAATGACTTGTTTTCCCCTTTCCTATATGTTGAATCCAATGAACGAATAATACATGAAAACGCGACCAGTAATTATTTCGGTTTGTACTTCTTTATTGGCGTACAAAATCATTTTTTTATACAGGGCCAACTTGATCATTGTACGCGTCAAGAGCCTTTCCTCTCAGAAACAAAATCCTCAGTTAAGCTAAGAATCGAAGACATTATTATATATCACCTTCAGCCATTCTATATATTTTATGTAACGAATTATCAATACTTCTCTTCTTCCATTAATATTTTCGTTAATTATAAAAGAATAATTTGCCCTCAAAGGTAATTAGGTTTGACGACCCTACAGCATTTATCGTCCAAAGCCGTGAATAATGAAGCAACTGGTATTTTGGAAACAAAATAGCTTACAATGTTATGTAGAACAAAGTATTCTCCACCTTATATATAGGTGACTTAAAAAATTCGCTTTAAAAAACCCACAACTAGATTGAAATAAATATTGTACCGCTAATATATAAATGTTCTCATTCATGCCATATTTACAATTCATCATTCACTCGCTCATTCATAGAATATTTACAAAAAGCCCAGAGGACTCCCAAATCCATATGTTTGTTACCTCCCTCGCATGCGAAAGAGGAAGCGGGGTCTTGGGAAGTCCCCCACGCTCATCCGTCAGCCGCGTTACCGGATACGAGCCAGTGTAGGCTGAAGAAAAGCGCGAGAGCCACAGACGCTCAGGATATGATTGGAGAAACTGCCCATTACCAGGGCTCCCATTGTCACGCATTTATCACAGGTCACGAAGCCACTGGAGTTTCAGTCTCCGAGGAGGAATATAGGAATGAGTCGCGTAGTGCAATGCTACAGGATTAGGGTGGTTGGAGAGGCTACTATGGAATTTTTTAAACTTGGGATGAGTTCAAGAATGTATGGTATGTTAAGATCGTTATGAAGGGTTTTGTTGCTGACATAATAAGAGGCATTTACTATTGTTCTCACTTTTTATTGAAAGGATTAGATACGCTTGATGTTCGACTTTTTCGCTGTTCCCCATAGCTCTATTCCGTATATACAGATTGGCTTCAATATAACTTCGTAGATTAGTAGTTTATTTTCTATTGAGAGATAGGATATCCTTCGAAGTAAGCACCGTACTGTCTTGGATTCAGGGAGAGGAGTAGAATTAAAATAAACTAGTGGACAAGACTTGCGACAAAGGGTGAAGGTTATGTGGGAACATTTTGCTTCATTAACTTTGATCCGCCAGTGGTTGCACCAATACTCGATCTCAACAAGATGTTTTTTGAGGTTATGGGATGCTATGTCGGGGTCTGGGTGGGACGACAAGTGTCATCTGCAAATGTGGCCAAGAAGGTATTTGGAGTAGAGGGGACATCAGCGGTGTATAGGTTATAGAGGATGGGGCCCAGAATACTGCCCTATGGAACTCCTGCTTTTTTGGGATAGTAGTTAGAATATTCTGAACCACAGCGAACTTGGAAGAAGCGGCTTGAAAGGCAGGACTGTAATATTAGGAAAAGGGTCTGTGGTAAATATCTTATGAGCTTGTAGAGCAAACCTGCGTGCCAAACCCTGTCAAAACCTTGAACTATATCAAGAAAGGCAGTAGTGCAATACTATTTGTTTTCAAGGGCTGAGGAGATGTGATCAACAACGCGAAGGCCTTGTTGAGCAGTGAAATGTCGCTGACGGAAACCAAACTAATGTGTAGGAAATAGGTTGTTGGATTCAATAATTGGAAGTAGGCGTTTTAATAGGAGTTTTTCAAATATTTGTGAGAGGATAGGGAGTAGGCTAATTGGACAATAAGATGAGGCGTCATTGGGTGGTTTACTGAGTTTGGCAAATAGGACAATAATGGAATGTTTCCAGAGGAGAGGAAAGTGCGTCGTTCAGATAATGCAATTATGTATGTAGGTTAGGAAGATTATAGCATTAGGAGGAAGTTGTATGAGAATTTGAGGAGTAAGGAGATCATATCCAGGAAATTTTCGGTAAGTTAAGTTTTAAGAAGGTATTTATTTAACCTCAGAGGGGTTACTGGCTTTTTGTGGAAGTGAGGAAATCTTTAACAGTTGTGCTGTGATTATGGTTTTGATGAGAAAGGTGAGGTGTGAAAGTATGGGTAAGATGCAGAGCAAATTTTTCCAACCTATCCTCATCTGAAACAACCCAGGACCAATCATCACGGCGGAGTGGGTGAGAAACAGGATGATGCTTTAGGATTTTTTTAGTTACATTCCACAGGGAATTTCCCTGGTAGACAGTGAGGAGAGGAGGAAATTGAAGGAATCGGAACGGAGAATGCCAATTGCCGCTTTATCAATCTGCAGTACTGATTGTAAAAGCGGCGATCAGCAGGACGCCTGGATCTTTGTAACACTGTTCTGAAGTGGCGTTTGGATTTGGATTAGATCTTGAGATGCTGAGGTAAACGATTAAGATTTTGAATTTTTGGATGTCAATGGGGCGACGATGCCTCCCAAGTCGACCTCTGGGTCAGAGTAGTGAAAGAATACACTTCATCGTCTAGGTCTTGGGATGTTTTCAGGGACACTTGGTGATACTGTCCGGTGACAGTATGACTTGGTGTGCCCATATGCCTGGCATTGGACTATGTCACGTTTGGGGCAAGGTTTTTCAACCAGTACTCTTGGGTAGTATGCACATAGCATTGATTTTTATTATGATAAATCATATTCGTTCTATGGATGATCAATAAAGGAATGTACATTCTTAAGACACAGTCCGTTAGGAATATAAAGCACACACAATGATTGCGCGTTTTCGATTCGAAATTTACACAATATGACAGTATAATTACTCGGATCGGTTCTAGTAGGCAAGGGATCAAGGACACAAATGTATAAATACTGTTATAGTGCATAACATTAGCATTGCTTATAGATTTTATGTGCATTATTCTTCATATCTTTAACATTCTCTCTTCAAGGTAAAAAAAAAGGAGTTGCCAGGTATCTTAAACTATCTAATTACTCTAATACTATGTAATACTACTAATACTCTCTAATAAAGTAGAGTGTGACACAAATTTCGATACGGTTCCAAAAATAATTTTAATGACTTACATTACGTTGCTGTTCTATTAAAGTTGCAAGGATAAAACATATCATTAACCATGATTACAAGATCTTTAATTTTTACCCTATCCAGGAGCATAACGAGAATTTTTTTATTACAATTTTAATTACAATTACAATTTTTAATTACAATGTAATTTATTAATGATGCGTCATTATTTTTCATGGGGTTGCATTTATTTCTAAAACTAACTAGGAATAACATTAATCTTCCATTAAAATAGTATGCCTCTAAAAACAAAGACTGGTTAAGTTTAATTATCGAACCCAACAATCCATGTTTTATTCAAATATCTCTTTCCCCCATTACCAGATGGGACCGCCTTGTTTTTACTTAGAGCAATGCACGGGGCTGCAAAAAATCCACCATAGCCCTCAAAATCAATAATAACAAGCTGACTAAATAACATTCATTTAGTAATAATTGCACTGTTCCAAGAAATCATGCAAGGTCCTCATCAAAGGACAGTATCATTGGATATACGCAAGTTTTTCGGAAAATTGATAGATAGATTGATAAAAACGCAAAATTAATGGATTTGAATGCATAGAAATCAGATACTCTTTTCTCGTAATTGATGGTGGTTTTTGTTTAAATAAACTTTGATCATAATTGGCAACCCACCAAACTCTTATGACAGGAAAGGCTCATGTAACCTTTTGTTCTAATGAGCATGTTGCATGCATGATTATTTTATGGTTTTGTTTTTCATTACACGATAACAAGAATAAAACATTTGTAAATTAATGGTTAACAATTAATACAGAATAAACAAAGACTGTGGTCATTTTACTGTCTACCGGAATTTTCCAGGGTTACAATTACGATAAAATCACAAAAAAATAAAATCATTATTTCATCAACAAATTCAGAAACATTTAGGATTTCAAAGTCACTATTATAATTTTTCAATATAACCAAAATACTTAATACAAAAAGCACACCTCCCCAGCAGCAATGGTACAGAAAATATACAAACACATAGTATAGATCTGTACATAGGCATACTCATATATGTACATGATTTAAAAAAAACAAAAACAGCATGAATTAAAAGGAAAAATTTTGAAAAATACTCTGGCCCCTTCCGGAATAATGAATCGATACACAGACAGATAAATGCAGGGATGAAATTCTTTCGTCATGTTCCCACTTTGATCACGTAAATTTAAATAGATACACAAATCTTACCATTTAGGTATTCATAAAATACAACATACCCTACCTTTTTAACGCCAATGTGAATTATTACAGGTGGAAGATCGAACTCTAATGAATTAATATTTATCCACAAACTCGTCGTTGTTATACATAGAATCAAATCAATTTATTTCCCATAATTACGTAATAAAAAAATAATCTTGTGATAATATGCAATACATCCAGTATAAAAAGAACATACTACAAGTACTCCTAAACATCATTGCTCTACATTATGAATATAGTCTTCATTGAATAACATATAAATTTTAATTTAAAAAAATGATAAAAAAGGAAACCTAGTGGCAAAACATAAATTAAATAATAACTGGATTCTTATAGAAAAATATTTCTTCATAATATATTGTACCTTAAGGCCACATGTGTGGGTAATTTATCGATATTAGCAATAAAAAAAATGTTTTTTATAAATTTTGTGTTTAACGTTTTTAAATGTATAATAATATTCCCATATGGGAATATAAATATCTACAACTTAATTATTGTACCTTTGTTTGTCAAATATTATTTTTACAGACTTATTTTGGATTACTTGATGTCTGTGGATATAGGTATGAGTGACTAAGCTCCGACTAGGTTAGTAGGGGTATTATTAACAACTTTTAAATGAGTAGTTTACTCTGGGTACTAAACTTAGGATTTCATCGGCAAATGAGAAAAGTATAGATCTAGCATATTTTCATGATGTGCGTATAGCGGCTTGCTTGGATGTGGTGTCAAAGAGAGTATGTGGTCTAGATGAAACTCAAGGTACTTCACAACAGGCTACCTACCTCTCTAATTCAGTATTAATGCCCAATTAATAATTCAGTATTAATACCCAATTAATAATTCAGTATTAATACCCAATTAATAATTCAGTATTAATATTATAGTACCCTTTGCCCATCCCGGTTTACAGCATAATTCAAGTTCAGCGTTTCGGATCCCACTTTGATGATTACTCTCATTAGATTTCAATTTTCCTATTCCTGACAGTACTGTATTTAGGCTTGCATCTCGGCAAAAGACATGGAATCCACTCACGAAACTAAAAAGACAAGAACCGTCTGTATCCTCTTTGGAGAACTGTACAAACAACTTCCAAGGACATCCCATCTCTCAATAGCGAATCAATAACCAATCTACAAACTTACACTTAAGCCAATCTGGACATACGAAATAGAACTATGGGGGACAGTAAAAAATCCGAACGTCAAGCGTATCCAATCCTTTCATTCAAAAGTCTTAAGAAAAATAGTTAATGCCCCTTATTACGTCAGCAACAAAACGCTTCACAACGATCTCAATATACCCTACTTTCTTGAAATCATCCCTTCCAAGTTCATGAAATTCTATAGTAACCCTAATCCCCAAGCATTACTCCGCGCCACTCATCCCTATAATCCTCCTCGGAGACTAAAGCAGCAGTGGCCTCGTGACCTGCTATAAATACGTGACAGTGGGAGTCCTGGGAATGGTCAGTTTCTGCAATCATATCCTGAGCGTCTGTGGTTCTCGCGCTCTTAGTCAGCCTCCATTGGCTCGTATTCGATAACGGGTGATGGAGGAGCGTGGTGGACTTCCCAAGACTCAGCTTCCTCTTTTGCATGCGAGGGAGGTCTCTGGGGTGTAAACACAGTAGGAATGAGTGAATGAATGAAAATTGTAAATATGGTATTAATGAGAATATTTATCACAATTGGCAGTAAGTACCCAATAAGGCAGATCGTAATATTATCACAATAACGTTTTGAAGGGGAAAAAAAATTCAGTTGAATTTGTATTCCAAACAGTGCTTCCTGCCTATGTATAACTACAAATATTTATGAGTTAAACGAAATCTTATGACCACTCCAGCATGATTTCTCCAATTGTCGGAAGATTGAATCAGGTACTTGCTGGAAGCTGGAATGGTGCCTCCATCTTGGCTAGAACATAACTAGCCACTTATTACCGCCAAGGTCTTCCTTCAATTCGTCCGCTTTTTATGTCCCCGGCACGTTCGGCCGAATTAGAGCCAATTGCGGCCGTCACATGACCTACAGTCACTACGGCTCACAGTGCAATTAGACACTCTCGGTCAGAGCACCACGGCCCCTGCTTCGATTCGCTCAAGCTTTTAAGCTGGAGAGCTAAGCTACTTGGAGCTAAGTGCTTCGGGGCATCGGTCAAGGGGTAACCAGTTTCAATGAAACTTTTTTCGGTGATACAAGGTTGACAAATATTTGACACGTCTCCTAGCGTTCTTATTAATACACCATAATAGCCAAGAAAAATAAATAAAATTTCCATTTTTTTACTATCGTTTCAGTACTTTTTCTGTGAGTAATATAAGATTATTTTTCATCATTCATGTAGTTGCCTCCCCCCCTTCTTAGGAAATGAATAAAATATGGCAAATTGTATTAAGTGTGGATACGTTATTGAAAAGATGCAAAATCCACAAGTTACAAAAGGGTTTCTAAAAATCTGCTAGCCATAACAATTTCTCCACCTCACCTAGAGCTGAGTGGTTTGAGGGTTTGTACGGAAACGGCCTGTTATGACAGTTTTATCTTATCTATATATATGAGCTGGCCTACAAAGCCGCTCAATCTGAAGGCCTGGGTAAAAAAAATCCACTTTAAGTGCACCAAGACTCCACAAGACCATTTAAAATACTCATTAAAAAGCAGACAGTCCAAAAAATTGAGAAAAAAAGCGGACATATGTTTAGAACATTTTATCATAGGAGTTATTAGGCAAGCAATACGTTGCAAACGGAATATGAACAAACGGACTCGTACACAAAGCAGCCACTATTAGGAAATGCCTCACTAAAAGCCTATTTGTAAATACTCAAACAGACACGCCATTGTGAAGGTCACAATGCAAGGCTGAAACTGGCAAAAAAAATTGTGTCGTTGCCAAAACAACAAAAACCCTAAAAAGGAAAATAAATCGGTGCAGACCTCAGTTTTGAGAACTATTCTACGTCGATACGATAAAATGAATGAAAGGGCATCATTTTATTGCTATTGTTAGATGTTAGTTTCTCGATGATAGATAAGGTGAACCCCAACACCTCAAGATATTTTCAAAAAAATTTTTTCGCAATGTGTAATAACCAGAAATTGTATAAAATGCAGCCAAGCTACAGGAAATATATTGACCTATTGTAATAAATTCATATATAGAATCTTTTTATTGAATGCTCCAAGTATTTTGTAACAAGGGGATATGGGAAAAACAATATTGACATAGTTATTATTATTAATTTTATTTTATCTATTTATTTGACGTTTAAACAAAATATTGTTTTAAAATCCGAGGAAAATCTGATAAAAGATTATTCAGATGTGATTTTCTACCCACTTGCAAGAACGGGTTCCATCGCTTCGTTTGCACTAATTTCGTGATTAAAAAAATTAAGTGCTGAAGAACGATTATTCACCGTGCGTAGGCCAGCCAGCTTGCATAAAAATACTTATGATTACTGACTAGAAGAGCAAAACGCAATTATAACAGTAAGCTTTAAAATACTTTTAGATTATAATCTCTGAACCTCCGTGAATCACTGCGAATGGGAGCATAGTTTTTAATTTTATAGGTTTTAGTCGCCTCCTTAACCATTATCCAAATAACCTTGGTAACCAATTTCCATTGACCACAGTCACGAAAAATGTTTTTCTATCGGAAGATAAATACCAGCTGGCATTCACGCCCACGCTCAGAAACACGGGACATTCGTACACGTGCTCAGTAATGAATTATTCAGCTGTTTGGTCACCCAGACCTCAATTTTTCCTAATTGCGGTTTGAATAATAAGATAAACTAGTTGATCTAAGGATCAGAACCAGCCCTTAATCATTTTACTATATATTTTTAGAAGTAACGACGATTTAATTTACAGTAATTTCTTTATTCTTTAGTAGTCACTAAATGTACATCCTTATTAATAAAAATAAATACAGCTTTTAAGAGAAGTATGAAAAAGTAAAAATAAATGATCATTTTTTTGTGTAAATAGGGCAGGAACCGCGGTCATATCCGAATACCCAAGCGTTGCAGTAAAAAAACACAAAGTTTAATAAATAAAAGATTTAAGCTCTGGATAAAATATGAAGAAACGTAGATATAGACGTTTTTCCAAAATTTTCAATAGAGAACGATTAACTGAAAATTCTTAAAATCCACAAAAAATCCTTTTGTAGCAGCAAAATATACCAGAAATTCATACATTTGGAGAAACTCTACTAGATCGCCTTATATTAGTACTTGCTTAATGAAAGGCAATTATTTTGTGTAATGGTACATCGGTAACGTGGGGAACCTTCACATCTCTTACAATTACCGGATTCACAGGATATAAGAGCAAATATTTAAAAGTTTGCGTACGAGAATAGTGTTTGTCTCAAATATGATTCATAGAGAGGATCCAAGTTACTCACATCAAGAAGAAAAAATATCCTTTTCACAAACCCATACCGCTTATCAACAAAACAATTCCCTCATCTAAAATTCAACAAAGACGCAAAGGATAGGGTATGTCATTCATGGTTATGCTCATAAAATTACAATTTAACCCTTTTTTATGGTATAGTAAAAATACTAAAATAGCTAAAAACAGTGAATGTTAACATGTTACGGTAGGTTGAAAAGTGCAGTTTTGCTCGGTAATATGATTCTTTCAACAATATTCTCAAAGGGTTAACTGTTTAACTACTTCAGGGTATGATGGTCGCTCTCACATTGGTGCTGAGCGTTCAAATCAATCCATAGGCAGTGAGTGGTCCAATTTTTCTACCCCCCATTATCGTAAAGGGCCAAAACCCCTTTGCCACCCTTTCGAAGTCAGTCAAACTCAAGAGAAGTTATTAACAATTACTGAACATAAATAAATTATTTTGTTTAAACAGATTGTACAAATAATGTTAAAATGAAAGCTTGTTTAAATATTTGTTTGAAAAGTCTTGAATGATATTGTCGAAATTGATACCTAATGGTTGTTTTTCTATGGAAAGAATCGCTAGACCTCGATTTTACCACCAGACGTGGTATTTTATTTATGTGGCCATCACAAATTTACGGTGCACGCGTTTTTATTTCATCTGGTTGTAAAAATGTCGACGTCGAGTCGGGCCACAGGAGTCCGCAGGTATTTTTGTTGAAGTGTATACTTATTATAATCTTTGATTCTATTTATTACAACAATATTGAATTTTTTTTTTAATCTATACAAAATTACAAAAAAAAATACATTACCAAAATAGGTAATACGTTGTAAAGCTTAGTAAAATTTAAAAAAATAATACTTGACAATGGTAAGGGAATTGAAAATACAGTGTTACTGGTTTCGGACCAATAGCTGAAAATGAAGCCTTGAGAAAGCAGGCTGCGAAAACGTTATTTGTGTCAAAACGGCAATAAAACTCGACTGCCAGCTGGAGTCTTTTGACCTTTAGACAGATAGCAAGCAAGCAGTAACTTGCACCCAGGTTCAAGATAGTAAACACCGTCACTTCAACTCCCTTAAAAGGGTAAAATATTCATTCATAAGACCTTGGAGAAATAAAGTGTAGGTAATAAAAGCCCACTTGAACCCACTTTGACTGTTAAGTTCTTTTCCCCTTTTGCTGATAATTCGTAACTACATACATACCAGTGTTCCAGCTTGAGTACATTTTAAAATTCACCAAATTGGGCCCCTTGGTACATTTCCGACTTGAGCGAGACATAAAAACACATTATTGTCAAGAGAAACCATTAAGATATTTAAATAGTGGGTACTTGTTTTGAGAGCGATGTTTACTCCGTGCGCCTTTCTTGAGGTTAGCGAGTAACCTATGTGGACGCAAGCCGCCTATGTGAAACTGATGTTTATCGCTTTTTTATTTTAATTTTTTCTCAGTCAACAACAGCTCGTTGTCAGATTGAACAATAGATACTGCAGTTCGTTATGTACTAATCAATGCATTATTGTACTATCTGCTAACTGTTACGTCATATGGTTTCAGTAATATTTGATATTTCGGAGTATTCTTCAAAAAGTTTATTATTTAATAGCTTGTTGTGACGTGGACATATATCAGTTCCTACATCAATACCAACCAAAAATAACTAATAGATTGACATCAAGTTACAATGTCGCTTATAACAAATTATTGTTTAAACAATATTTCATTCAATGTCAAACATATGCATGTTGGACCATTCAAATAAGTAGATGAAAAAAATCAGTTATGAAAAGAGTATCTTTTTTAAGTTGAAATAAATTGTGTTATCTATGTCTCTACTTCTATGGGTACGAGTTATAGTCATATTAATGTCTGTAAATCCCCTAGCACAGTCATTACACTGCGCCCCACATCCTTATAAACCTCATAGAAGACACCTGGGAGTACTGGTAAAGGGCGGTTTCTCTAATCCTGTTCTGAACGTCTGTGGCTCTCAAGCTCTTGGTCCAGACTCCACTGGCTCGTATCCTGTGACGTGGCTGATGGAGGAGCGCGGAGGCTTCCCAAGACTCCACTTCCTCTTTCGCATGGGAGGGAGGTGACAACCATGTAGATTTGGAAGGTCTCTGAGCTGTTTGTAAATACTGAATGAATAAGCGAGTGAATGAATAATTGTAAATATGTTATGAATATATCACAATTAATTATTGTCCAGTATGGGAGATTGTAATTTTATCACAATAATGATTTTTGGTAAGTAAAAAAGTAAATCAATATCAAATAACAGCATTTCTCTTGGATCCGATATTTCATTTAATTATTTAAACATGAACAAGACTTTGAAAAGGTAACTCGGTAGACTCTCACTACCTTCCTGATTCCACCCGCCTCCTTTAGGCACTCCACACCCTATATCCTTCTCATGCATCCTTCAAATGGGGGACTCCCCTTAGTGAAAGGCACTCATTAGCCCAAAATAATTTTCCTTTATTTTTCCCACATCCTATTTTAGAAGTTTGAGAGCTAAGAAAGAAAAAAAAAAAAAAAATGAAAAGGTAAAAATTTCGTTCTGCTCACACTGATGGTGAAATATCAGATTTTTTGTTGTGACGGCCCACTTTATGCCAAGACACAGACATAACCTGATATTAGACTAAGGACTCAATCAATAATTCTACATTAGTTTCCTTTCACGTGACAGCCTGTATCCTGCCAATAAATAAACGCTGTAAATTCATTTTTAAATCAGCTGTGCAGGTATCTGACCTACCTGGAACATTTTTTCCGAGGTTTATTTGTTTGGGTTCTCGTGAGCGGTCCAACCAGTTAGCTGACAGTCTTACATTGTGCTCTTAATTTTGAGTCATCTAATAATTATACAGTGTTTAGTCTGGTTTATAACTTCACTGCTTTGAGAATATAAATTTTTCTGCATTCCGAGCAAAAAGAAAACTTGTCTTTCGACGCACTCAAGTTCAAATTCTATGGAACTCAATCACTCAGGAAATTTTGAGTTTCGTTTTGCCCATTGAAACATTACTTTATGTTTGGCTTGGTTGTTATTGTGAGGAGGCACCCTAGTCCCACATTACTGGCAATGGTTATATATGGTGCTTTGATGAGTTTAAATCGGAGGGTATAGATAAAATCATATAAACCACAATATAATGGCATACTAAAATGTAACACATTTTTATGATAGTTTGAAAATTTAAATGTTAGTATTTATTTTACTTAGTGGACAATGCTCCAGGATATGTTACTTTTAATGTTAAATAGAAGAATCTTTCTATTGAATAAAAATAAGAGCAACAACTTCTGAGATACCTTAAAAAATACTTTATTTAGACATATAGTTTTGCTGAATCATGAACACCTTAACAAGCAACAAACAGACCCACAGGCTCAGTATCTCATCATTTGTTTATACTAATCAGGACGTAAACAAATATTTTGTTTTTGCCGCTTAGCAACGCACTGAAAAATAATGACCTCAAAAAGTAAAAAAAAAATCTGTTTCCTTTCCCCTATTTTTCAATCATGTATTATTCTAAACATGCACTGAAAGACACAAGTTTTTTGCAGGTCGCCCTTTCTTGCCGACTTCGGTCGTAGGAACGAATTTTACATAACACTGATATTTCTGAGATTATATGACTTCACATATAATAATAATTATAATAATTAAATGATATTGATAGTTCGTGCACGAATAGAGTCTGCTTATGACTGAACTTCAACACGATGACTGGGATTTCAAGCTTTTTCGAAAGGATGAAAAGTTAAATTTCGTGTTTCTTCCCTTACTAAGACTCTTGTGTTTTATTTACTTAAGTGACCTCAAACCCAAAACAGAAAAAGTTAGCTCTGGGTAATGAATTAACAGACAACTTTTAAGAAAATATAGACCTTTAATATACAGAGGGGTCCAAAAAAATGTATCCACTGTTTAAAAGTCCATAACTTGCAAACTAATTTACGGAGTTGTCTCATTTTTGGTAGTGTAATAGTTTGTAGTTCCAGCAATCGCCATACAAGCGTTGTATTGCGTTGTTTTGTTTTGTCAGATGACAGTCGCCTGATAGTTAGTGTTTTATTGTTTGTTGTACCTTGTTACTCGAGTAAACATGGCTGGCGTAAGGCTTACATTTGATGAAAGGAAGTCTGTTTTAAAGTGGTATTTTAAGTACGAAAACATTAATGAGGTTCAACGGCAATGGCAAAATGTGTGTCAAACAGAGTATCCACCACGTTCCCCAGACTTAACTCCTCTGGACTTTTACCTGTAGGGAACACTAAAGGACGTCGTTTATCGACAAAAGCCCCGCACATTGGATGAACTTCGAGAATCCATCGTACATTCACGTGCAAATATCCAAATGAACACGTTGCAGTCAGTAGTTCGTGCTGCAGTTCGGCGGCATCGTTTGTGTGTGGATGTTAATGGTGACCATTTCGAACTCCTACAGTGATATCTTTAGGTTGGACTTTAAGCTACACTTTCACCAAAAATGAGACAACTCCGTCAATTAGTTTGCAAGTTATCGACTGTTAACCAGTGGATACATTTTTTTGGACCCCTCTGTATGTTACAGAAAAACTACTCTCATATTTGTTAAAATTTGTTTGTACCAAAACCACATATCTCAAATTCCCCGCCGAACTTTAAGCTCACGTTACTAGTTTTTTATAATTGTTCCCTAATGGCTTCAAACCCTAATTATCTTTCCTCAGACTTTTCAGTATTCAAAGAAGGCCGTTATATCAGACTGGAAACCTTGGAAAACTAGAGCTGGTTAGTTTTCGTATCGCTTGCATCAAAAGTTTACTGTCTAATTAGAGCTCAACAAGTTTATAAGCAGAAAAATTCGGAAAAAAAAAAAGCCAATATCTTTTTGCGTCTTCTAACTGAATTATTTCAGTTTAAAAAAAAAAAACGAAAAACCTTAGTAATAACTGCTCTCGTCAAAGGAGAGTAAGTTATGCAGGATAGCGATTAAATTTTGTAGCCAGTAATTGATGTTCATGATTATCAGTTTCTCAATAGAGGTTTAAATGTAAACTCTCGGAGACCTTTTTGTTTTTCAAAACCTCAAGAGAGGGGTCGATCTATAACATAAGTAATTTTTCCACAATCTGTATTGTTGAGTAACACGAACTCCTTCAAATGCATCTGTGCATAGCAGGATAAGGAGAAATTTGTAAAGTTTCTTTTAATATTTTCATTGTATAACTTCATGGGGTTTAAAAAAAAAAAAAAAAAAAAAAAAAAAAAAAACATAAGTAAAATCCAGTATGAGCGCAGAGCACCCCCTTCTGAAGGTGCAGTCAGAAGTTAGCCATAACAAGAATAGAAACATAGCCACGGCTATGATTTCCATTGATTGCACCCAAGCATTCGACTCGGTGTCTCACGGGACACTGTGTCAAATGCTCTGCGACCGGGAATGCCCGGAACAACTGTATTCAATTCTGGCTAGCTTCCTGAAAAACAGATCGTTGCGGGTGCGGGTGGGTGATAGCTTCTCCGAAGCTGTGCCACTGACCTGTGGAGTACCCCAAGGCGCCGTCTTATCCCCTGTACTATTCCATGTATTGTTGGAGCCCGGTACAAAAATACCACAGTTACTGCTTTCGCAGATGACATAGTGGTGTACAGTAGCAGCATGAGTGCCAAGGTAGCTCTAAGACAAGCTGAAGCAGCCTGTAACCAGATCAGTGAGAGATTGGGGAGACTCAATATCTCTGTAAACGCGGGTAAGACTGACTGTGTAATTTTCTCTTTTCAAAAGGGAAAAAGCCCGCTCCCTACTAATTACATAGTAGGAACGGAGGAAAATTCACCATCCAACAACCTAGTATATCTGGGAATTAAAATGGACAGACACCTCCATTTTAGTAACCATTTTGCGAAGAAGTTGAAGCATACACGCATGAAGTCTAACCGGCTTACGCACTTATTGACTTCCCCCAATCTATCACTACGTCTCAAGCTACTGATTTACAAGAGCATACTCAGGCCTACTCTGCTGTATGGTGCACCGCTTTTTCGTTATCTGACGTATATGACAGCTAAGAAACTCCAACAATTCCAAAACGGTATACTGATGAAAGTGGTCAGAGGTACTTCATTCGAGCAGCGACGGAACAGTGAGCTGCATGAGATATTTGAGCTGCCTACGGTGGATGAATTCATCTAGCGTACACATATCAAATTTTTCGACTCCTTACAATATTTGACAAACCCGGTGTTTAACACTATAACCCCCGCTCCGTTCCCCCGTCGATGGCAGGACGCTGTCGCGGCTGGAACACTCTAGTCCTAGGTTCTAGGTAGAGATTTAGTTTGTTTTGTTTAGTTTGTTTTTTTTGTTTTGTTTTTTTTGTTCCTAGTGTTTAGTGTTTGGTGTCGGTGACAAAAAGAAGGTGAGCCTCATCACCTAGTGTGAATATAAGACTGAGTACTATTAACATCAAAAAATTTATTGTATTATGCACTCCTCCAAATGCATTTAAATGCAGGAAGAGGAGAAATTTGTAAGTCGATTATTATTTTGTTATTTTTCTTTTGTACATAGTATTTGAGGTTTTGAAATAAAAAAAAAACAAAAAAAAAAAAAAAAAAAGAAACAAGTAATCTAAAGGTGAGCCCCATAACCTAGTCCTGTACACATTGCATTGTAATTTTAATTTAAATAGAATATTGTTATTGTAATTCTACCCTCCTTTGAATGCATCTGCGTATGCAGCAAGGGGAAAAATTTGTAATTATTATTTCACTGAATTTTGTTCACATATTGTAAAAAATGATAAATAAAAGGGGTTATGAAAAAAAAAAACATAAGTTGATCCGATCGGTTTTATAAACAATTGTTATTTTTTATGACAGATCTATAATCGGCATAAAAAATATCAATCGTTCCAAGTTTTGCAATAGGTAATAATGATGAACGGTCTCAAAATTTGTTTACATCGATTATGAACAAAATTGGAAATATAAATATAAAACAAAAATTAAGGAAGTATAAATTGGAGAAACAGTATGCATAAATATACCGGGTTCAGGCCGGGGACTACAATTCATTTTATTAAAGAAATACTAACAGATTATAAAATGACAACTAGGCCAAAAATAATTTATTTAATTTTTTAGAACTTCAAGGTCACTGAAATTCGCGATTTTAACGATTGCCTATTTAACAGTGCCCGATATGCTAATGATCTATACTCCCATCTCATCTGCGGTAGCCTATGGCTTAGGCGGAGGTGGCCTAGTGACCCCCTTAGAACCAACTAACATTTTGTTTGAGCTCTATGATGATTACAGTAACAAGTAAATTTATTGCGTTTCATTTGAATAAAGAAATGCATAAAGGAAAACAGTATATTAGTGAAAGTAGATCCTCGTCTTTCAGATTCGTCAATGAATGTACTAAGGTATTTATACATCTAATTTATGTCATCTAAATACAAGCATCTAGCACTTAAGTATTAAAAATGGAAGAAACTGAATTTTGGATTTAAATTTAGGACTGTGGAGTTATCTACATCTTTCTTGGCCCTTAACATATTTGTAGAGATAACTGCTTTAATTTCTGAATATCTCCGCATAAAAATATTTAACGTGATCTTTCAGTTGGCCTTCCTTTATTTTGTGCGAGCTATTGGTTCCGTCATCATACATTCGTATTTAGATGTCCTTCGTTACTCCTTCGTTATCCCAACGAGGAAGCAACTCTGGACTCAGGTGAACATTCTACCCCATACGTCTCGCTTTTACCTCAGCCATATTACCTGGCCGGATAACAATGGTGGGAGGAAGGTAAGGGGGAATTGGATACCTCAACCAGAAAACTTTAGGCCAACCAAAATATTAAGTCTTGAAGTTCCGTTCAGAACTATAAATGTATACCCACAAAATTCTTGTATTTACTTATTTTCAATAGCTCAATTGTTAGAAGTAGACATTTTCACAAATGGTGTATTGGTAAAGTAACTGACAATTTATATTAACGTATTAGGTTGGAATACCTATATGGAGAGTGATTTTGGTTTGGAAATATATACATCTAAACGACATTAAGGGGGGATCCAGTACAGTCTCAAAATCTTGTAAAACTATTGTGAAAATACCACTCCGTATTACCAAAAATTCTTCATTCCTTTTGCTGCGCTCATATCGACCTTGGAAAATTGTCCAGCTAATATATTGACAAAAAAAAACAACAGGTTTGTACCGTACCAAATACGCGATTTTGGTTCTCGAAAAAAAGTTTTGTTTTTTTTGGTATCTTTTGAAATTATTCTTGCGTTACAGTATGTAATGTGTCCACAATCATAGGAAGATAATCAGAACTTGAAATCACCCATCCGTTTCAAACATCATTGGATCTTTTGTGAATATTTAATATTCTGAATGGTTGTAAATATAGTTTGAATGTATGACAATTTGTATTATTTATTGCCCTTCTAGGGGATATTGTAATTTTTAAGATTTATTGAGAGAACTTTAAATAGTTAATAATTTCTGTGGTAAAACTTGAAAATTTTCAAAAAATAGCGAAAACCCCGATTTTTTTCTTTATACGTGTGCCTGTACTTTCCATTATTATATTTTCACTGACGCATAATCTACATATATCGGTTATGTTGTGGTATACACGTTTAAAATTTCAGATCGAACGAATCATTAATTTCACCGCTATCGTAACCGTCACTATCCTGGATTGATGTGGAACCTCTCCCTTCTGTCTCGTCGAAAAGGAGACAAATCTTCCACATTTTAAGGGGCAGAAAATTTTAAAAAATAATCCAATGCGAGGTAATTGAAGGTTGGCAGCAGAGTTTGAAACATTTCTTCTAGGTAGAAGAGTGGATTCACATACACAAGTTCAAAATAGGTTGTTGGCCCGAAGCCTGAAAGTGTGAGCGGAGAAAATATTAGTTGCTTAAGTGTGACTAAATGGTACAATAATGGTCAAAGCCCTCTCCCAGAGCCAAGGCTTCGGATGTGGGCTAACACTCCAAGATAGAATGAGTCGTTGACCTCACGTTAAATCCATCGGTACACTTTCACGTCAGATCAGCCGGTTAGACTTAGATATTAGACCCACTGACGTGGCCAATTATTTCGATCTAAACGGACGGCGAAGGGAAAATAAACTGGTCGATGCTATTATCAGTCCTCTCACCATTTATGTTTTCTTTGTATAAATTATTATTTTTAGTCAGGAAATTTTATCAAATTAGTAATGGAATTTGTGTAAATTTATGCAAATATAAATGATTTTTTTTAAATACAAGTAACAATGATGAAGACGGTCTAAGATCAGGTTAGCGAGATGCTTCAATACAACTTAAACTACCTATTTTATTTTGTAACAACGCTCACTTAATTTTCTAACAAGTTTTAAATAATTGAAAAAATGTCCAAGAAATGATAAATTGATATAAATACGTTATCCCTATTTTGATGTCTCAACTTTATTATATCTTGGGATCTTTTAAGCGCCTTTGACGTGAAACATGTCAATCTTTGATGTGTCCTCATGCTCAGTGAAAAAAACAAATATTTCAAATCTTATTGCCAAGCCCGAAGATAAGGCAATCATACTCCTTCCACATACTTAGTGTATTTTGTATGCTTATGTGGGGAACTATACCCTGACCTTTATATCTTTTGGAATATATAATGACGAGAAGCTTATGAAAAAATCTACTGTCTGACTTTTAAGCTTCAGACCTCTACTTAGAAGCTATTAAATATCCAATGCCCTGATTTTTCTGAATGGATGAGTAAGCATCAAATACTGTGAGACAAAAAAAAGTACGTTGGGCTGTGTAGGTTTGGCCTGGATGTAAGTTCATGAGGTTTATAAAGGACTTTATGTTGAGGCTTCGGTGAAATTTTATAAGCTGTTCCAGAAGGGAAGTTGTAGTAGATATGAAGGGTCTCGTTTGACAAGTACCATGAAAGGTCCGTGTACTACTCATAGTCGAACGTTTAAATATTCCACAGTTCCACCGCCGCAGAACCAGATAAGATTTAGTGAAACGTCGTAAAGGTAATTTTTAGTGAAAGGTGGCTTAGCAAATGAAATGATCTAAATCCCGTTATTGTATTTTAATCAGCACATCATAACCATGATCCGGGCTGTTGAAGAAAACCTTTTAAGTTTGGAATCCATAGATTTGAGTGGATTTACCTGTTGTGACTCTGGCCTATAGTTTGATTAAAGAAGGATGTCAGATTTTCCACAATTACCCAATAATTGCTAAACATTGCACATCTTCATTCCATCTTGCAACCTCTCTCCCTCTCATACCTGATCCACACACGTATGAGATGAACATCTTACACCTTTCTTTCATTAACCTAAACGGGTAGTAACAAGGGAAAATAGGGCATAGAATAAGAGGCTAATATTAGAATTAATCCCCTCCCTTAAAGATTTTCGTATAGATTAAATAATTTTTATGACTGCTTTGATGGCTCGTGCGATTTCCCGATACCTAGAAAGTAGTGACTTAACAAATGGTGTACACCAGAGAGATGAAATACAGCTGTGAAGGAACCTCCGAGGAGACTTGGCAGTGTGTTGCCAAGGGCCCGAAGCGATCAGCTGATGCAATAACCTCTCGGGTCGACAGCGGACCAATGGGGAGCGAGAACGGGCCCCCCCACCACCGGCTACCGGCTTCCATCGACCGGCGAGCACTTCGTGACCGGCACAGCTCCTGTTCAGTGCTAGTCCGGACTCTGAGATCTGTAGTCGCCTCTCCGTTGAAGGGAGACAGGATTTGTCCCATTGTTAGGTCGTCGGATATTCCGAGTATCCATAACAACTAGACGATCAAAACACACTTACCTAGCGAGTAATGCTGTATGTTTTTCCGTGTACCGCAATACTGAGCTAGCAAATTTGGATTTCACCGCCTTTGCAAACCTCGAGTGGCGTGTTTCTTCCCGTATAAGTGTCACAGAACGGCTACACCATTCCGATTGCCAGCAAAATTGACGAGGGCGGCAAGGAGGCGGCCGTGCCCGAGGAAATGGGACATCACGTAGACAACAATGTAAGTATACATTTGGTCGTACCCGTTAATTACTTAACACTATTATTATTTCAATCACGGTAGGTATAATTGCAACGCATCCATCACTATATCTATAAAGTGTTAAATATTCATTGAATGATGGATTCACTTGAGGATCTATAATTGTATATAATATAATAATCTGTAAGTTTAAAGGGGCTATGAAGGAAAAAAAAATATATATATATTCATACATACATAATAAAACTCATTTACGAGCACAATTAGACATGTATACTAATTAAACTGTAAAACTCAATAGTTAACGTTCAAAACTTCATATCAAACAGCGATTTCAACAAAGCATGATAGTTTTTAATCATTATTTACACGGTTAAACTGTTTTTCCCTTTTTTGAATTATTACCTTCCCCCTGTTTATCTCAGTGAACGGCTCTGGTTTTCCACCATACAGCCAATTTATTAAAACCTGTATTCCGTCACCAGGTTATAATCGGTAAACAATTCTTTACCGTCTCGTTGGAAATTTCCTATCACAGCCGGGCATGATCCTACAAAAAAGGAAGGTGTTTTATTAGAGGATAAGAGAGTCATAATAGGATTGCGACTTTGTGATAACGGCGTTCATTAAGTATAGTTCAGAGGCCGGTATTGAATAATTAATCGAGAAGTACTTTTTAAATAACGTTCTTGGCTAATAGTTATTATTGTTGTTAATCATTTAGAATAAATTATGAAACGCTATAACCTCCCCCTTTAATAGCTACTATTTAAAATCTTATAATTACAGTGAATACACCGCTCACAGTAAATATGTTCAAGCTAATTTTAAAAATGATAAAGGAATCGTCCCGACTGTAATGTGCATTGTCTTGTTGAATAAATTTGTGTATTATTTGTACGTGGAGAAAAACTTATCAGGATAACCGTAAATGAAATAAGCCGGGTTTTGTTAATTTTGTGGTTACTAGGACAATATGCTTCAACTCACGTAGATATTATTAATTAGTTAAGCTTTGGGAGAGCTAGAATAACCCCAAAATTGGAACTATCTTATTTTAACGTGTAATTGTGATCTTTCATTTCTTTAATGACCTTAGTAATGTTTGCAAGATTAATTTCTCAATTCTGTTTGTCTGAAAGTCGATGATAGCTGTATGAAAATGGAATTTATCGAGATTATAGAAATTAACTATTTCTCAGTAACAACTATCTCACTATATTTTTACTGTATTAAAGTGAATAATATTCTATTAATTATAACAATGTTTTTAGATATGTATGAAAAGCTAAAAAGATTTCCATCTTAGTAAAACCTCAATACATCATGGGTTTTAAGTGCACGTACAGACATGTTAAATATATTTGTTAACACACTGCTAAAAAAACTCCACGCTTCGATCAGAATTGTATTTTTTCTAAAAGCAGTTGTATTTGTTTAATTGTGGTCTTAATTTCATAATAGCCATAAGACAGTCTTGGGTATCTTGGTGGATTAACGATAAAAGGTTTGGTTGCTGTTTATTTTTATTTTTGTTTTTGAGACATTGTTTATTTATTAATGTGGATTTAATGAGCCCCCCTCCACCCATTTACATACATTATCTGATGTATCATTTTTATTATTAGTTAATAATAGGAACGATAAAAATTACAAAGTAAGCATATAAAAATAATGATATGAATGTACCATACAGTGAATTGAGTAAATTTCTCTTTGTTGGCCACCAATTTGGAGGATTACTTTTGATATACGGAAAATATTTGTAACTAACTGGAAACAGTATCCGCAAAGAAATTAGGACGCATCCTCTCCCTCATTTTATTCAGAAGTTAAAGGGAGTCCAATAAAAAACAAAAAAAGGAAAATAATATCAATAATATTATCAAGTATGATAATAATAATAATATGGAGGATGCTCAATGAATGAATTAATTAATAATACTCAAGATTTTTACGAAAAACATACTGCTGACTGATTTTGAATTGTGTGGTCCTAAAACTCAGACGTTGTCGACATGATGATGTTGTCAGAAAAGGAACATTTGCCGGTGTTCAAAGATGAAATAGTTTTAGAAATTATTTTTTATACTTTGCCTATATGGATGTCCTAATTTGTTATTTAAGCTATTATCTATTTGTAACTATGTTTTTTTTTTATTTCAAAACCTCAAACAAACAATAATACAAGTGATAATATATACAAGAAACAATCGATCTTACAAATTTCTCATCTTCCTGCATTTAAATGCATTTGGAGGAGTGCATAATACAATAAAAAAATTTTATGTTGTGAAAAGTACTCTCAGTCTTGTATTCACACTAGGTGATGAGGCTCACCTTCGATTTGTCACCGACATGTAACTATGTTAAAATTGTATGTTCTTGCTTAAATATCCCTCGTACAACAAAAAAGTTAGGAGTTAACATCTTCAAAGACTATTAAGAATGATTTTCCCAATTTTCATTCATTGGATTGGGTCATTTGGTTGGATTATATTAGTTGTTGGATTATATTATATGAACTTAACCAATAATGTTTATGAAACAATACTCCTGCACTGATCAACGTTTTATGGTAGAACCTTTTAGTTTAGATACCTGGGGATAATTCCCTCACGGTTACAGGCTCATTAAAGACCCCGATGAAAAAACAGTTTCAAAGATATCCCAATCAAAAATAAGTTTTATCCCTCAACAATAGATATAGCATATTTAATTAGGTCCGAGGTAGATTAATTAGATTTTCATTTCAATATACAAGGTATTTTTCTTTTTCTTATTTGTTTAAAAGACTGTGCCTAAAATACCGACTGCCTAATGACGTAAAGTCCCACATATATCTGTTGATGTTTATTTATTTCCAGGTCCCTAATTGCGAATTTATTTTTTTTAATATAATTAGTTCATAAATAAAGTAAAAATAAAATTAAAAATCTTATAAACGGTAAAACAGAAATGAAGAGGCCTGGCCTAATTAAATACGCCATATCTATTTTTCGCGCACAAAACTTTTTTTTTTGGCATGTCTTTGAAACTGTTTTTGCGTCGGGGTTTTTAATGTGCCTGATTATTGCACTAACTAGTCTATGATTTAGAAAGATGAACTTCACTCCAAAATGAACGGAACGGGGACTTCTAAATCCATCCCAATCTTAAAAAAAGTCTTACAGGATTTGGGATTGGAACCTAGGTCAAGTTTCCTCTTCAGATACTAGTCCCCGGATACCTGGACTACACGGTTAGGCCTTCTACATACGGAACTATTAAAAAGAAACTAAACGGGTTTGTCATTGAAATTACTAATCGAGTACCTAACGCATTGGAGCCTCCGATTCACTCCGGACGCCTACGCCTACTCTAAAGTGATCCAAAGCAGTAGTTCTTAAAATACCCAGAGAAGCGGCCGATGAGATTGCATATCTTTTAAGCGACTGAAGATGATGGATCAAGCCATCGAAAGCGCTTTGATTATTATAAATGTAACAAAAAAATATGGCCGGCAAATTTTGTTTGAACCAATTACAACAATATCGAAATTAATAATAATAAAACAGTTGATTACCTGAGAGCTTAGTAGAGGGCTATCTATGCACAAGTTTCCTTGACGACTTCCAGCGACACTCGGCTGGCCTTGAAGCACTGGCAGGAAGCTTGTCTCCGCCGGGCAACCTATCGCCAAAGATACACCTACCCGCCACATCGCAGTTCTCAAGGCTGGCAGATAACAGCGATCCCTCCGGCGCTCCGACCTTGGTCACCTATTTGGATAATACTCACCACGTGTGGACGTAACGAGCCCTTGATCCACCGTTGACCGATTTCCACGCTGGCCCTTAGGGTCTCTCGTACACTGGAAACAAATTCAGGTGACTTTGATTCAAGCAACATCCGCTGGTGCCCTCCTCTCCATTTTCGTAACTGGACCAATTGCTGGATGAACATTTTTAATATTGATAGTTTTACGTAATTATTTGAAATTGTCAGATTGAATATTGACAATTTTTTTGTTGGTTTGGCATGACTCGACCGTTTTGAATGTGGAGCAGGAGCCCTAAATTAGGTGCTATTTTAGAAGAGAGTAGCCCTTGAAAAGTGTTCCCTACGAACTCAGTGAAACGTACGCTGCTCTCATTGCGTAATTAACTTCATAGCAATACTCACTCGCTCTTTAAAGCTATACACTTTTCGTTCACTAATTTTCTCGTAGTAAAGGTCACAATAACTGAACAACCCAAGGAAGAATAAAATATGCAAGCTCTGCTTTTCTTCTGATTTTCTCATGTTGACCATTAACCCAGGCTTGGTGAACATTTTATCCTTTATGGTGAGAAGGCCTCTACTATTTTCCAGTATGTACTACCTGAATTCACCTTGCAGGCCTGAAATGGAACAAATCTAATTATCGGTCGGATTCTTCAAATCTTAAAATAAAAAGTCTTTGGTTCGCTTACTACGTTTTTATTATTCCAGTTATATATTTAGTTGATTCCATGAAAAATTTTGCTAAATAATTATTGTTTATCAGTAGAACTATTGATTTTGGTTATTCATGCACTAATCCTTTGACAAACAGTAGGTCGCAACAACCTCAAATGCAAATAAATGATAGTTGATGTTTTGTATTTAAGATATTGCAACATATTATTGGCATATCTGCTCATTGAAATGAATTTTATGAAGTCATTTTATGTATCAAGAGTTGCAATATGATTACTCCAGCTTTTGAATTTTTATCGGAAAATTAAACTCCGAATCCATTAATATGTCTCTGAAACGATATTTATGATATGATTTATCGTCATGATTGTTATGATGCAAGCGATTAGGTAAGGGACAGCCAATGATGAAAGCCAGATGGCAAATAGTTGAGCTCATCTCTTAAGTATATAAATTGTTTTTTTCAATCATCGTAAGGGATTGTTTGTTCAAAATTTATAATAAAATGATCTAATGGTTGAGTGAGTTATTGAATGACGCGTGGGTTCAAATCGGGCAAAATATTTTTCTTCATCTAGAAGATTTTATCATTGGTGGGATTTTTTGTACTTACTCTCCGACCCAAAAATAATAATAGTATGAATAATATTAATAGTAAAATTATAATAAAAAAAGTACTAAAAACAGCTACAGCCTGATGTAACCGAGTTAAATGTGCACCCTTGATCCTATTTGGATAACCCACGCCTCTAACTGACAATATTCCTGCTTTACATGGTTTCCTGAAACATGGAAAGAAACCAAACAGTTGCTTTAATCATGCGTATTACCTGCTGTATTGACAGAAGTAATTCCAAGTTTAACACTAAATAATCCACATTAATCAATGATTCATTATAATTATGAGATGTTTCATTAGAAAATAAATGATGGCTAGCTAATGATTTTTAATATTGCATTAATGTTACATCATGCTTTCTGTTTGTCTGTTGTTTTCCTTGCCAGACCGTACAGCTGATAACGTTTGTTACGCAACTGGTCCGTCTAGTGGATTATAAAAGGTGATGTTTCTAATTAATTAAATTCTATATTCTTTATACTAAATACCATTGCAGTGTATATTATTTATAAATAATGAAGTAAATTTCATAAATAAAGCCCAGGTTTTTCTGTTTTAATATAGGTCCGAAGAAAAATATAAATTGTAGTTTTACATATCAACTTAAATCAATAGTAATTTAAGTGTTTTACGATATTTTTAGAAGTTGAAAGAATGAGGTATGTTGATCAAAATGGATAGAACAAATTTGCTGCGATTTTATTTAATTATAAAGAATTTTCACGAATGAACTTAGAAATGAAACAACTTGAAATGAGTTTGTTGGGTGATTGGCTCAGGCTGATAAAATAGAGTTAGGTTTTGATTAAATTTATTAATGGACAGAGTTTCGAAGGACATCAGGCCTTGATAAAAAGAATAGAACGTAGGTGTTGAACGTGATTGGTAATTTTTAACAAAATTTAGTTTCAAAATAATAGAAAGTAAAATAAGTGGAGTATGGGCAGTTAATGAATTATGTAACAGTTTATAGGTTTGAATTACAAAAGTATCAAACCATAGGTCATTCATTCACAGCGTTTCGACGTGCTATGTTTGCCTTCATCAGAGCCTGATTACAAGAATAAAATGTAGGTGTTAAACATAATTGGTAATTCTTCGTAACAAAATGTAGGTAAAAAGAATAGAAAACAAAATAAGTGTAGTAAGGGCAGCTAATAATGACTGATGAAACAGTTGATTACAGGTTTGAATCACAAAAACTTTCTAACCATCGGTCATTCAAGTGTCGTTCATTTTTAATGCTGTTTTTTTTTACCACCATGCTCTCATAAGTTCATACTAATAATAGTATGAATAAGGCCTTTCTTGCCAAGATTTACGCGTTGATGTTCTCCAGAAGTCAATGTCTTTAGATGTAACCAATCGTCATTTAAGCTAATATTTGATACAATGAAAATAACATTTCGAGGCCACTGAAAATGAGTTCGCCACGCTCCGTGATACAACATAATTTTCTTATTTTATATTATATTGCCCGGCGAGATAAGACACATGCCGGAGAACAGAAGCCACCCTAGGCCAGGGATAAGGTACACGCCACCTGCGCTCCCCTTATCTTCGCCTGTGCTGCTTTGATAGCCTTTATCGGGTCCTTGAAACTGTTTGTGAGCAATGTACACTCGGGTATTTGATGGATAAGGGCGGACCACAATCATTAATTACATAATGCCATAATTTAATGTGACGGCCGGTCTTATCGCAGAGGAGAGGTGGGGGCCTCCAAGATAGGTGCGCGTATTTCTGCTGGTGCTTGCCATCCAGATCGGGGGACGTGCAATGATCGAACGCACAGTCTTGACTCACCGATTATGAGTCGTTCAGGAAACGGTACATCCCAGTTGGAGTATAGGTGTTTCAAACAGTTAGTTTTCTCTGGCCATAATTTTAAGATCAATTGAAGTTTGCAATATCAGAATAGAAATAAAAACCTGTGAGTCTTGTGGGATTCCCAAATACCCGCTGCTGCAACCGCTCAGCACCTCTGGTGAGTGAATTAAAAATGTTTTCTCTTGTAAACATCTCAAAATTGTGGTTGCATTCTGAATAGAAATCAGGCTATCGCCCCATAACCACAGTTTGATACTTTTGAAATTCCTGTAATTTTTATATAGAGTAATTTTTTTTTCAAATTGAAATGGACATAATGTATTATTTCGTTAAAAAAACAACAACAGAAGTTATATCTTAAATAACTTAGTGTTACAAATTAGTGAATTGTTCCCGACATTTGTAAGGTTCTTGCTCATTGATTTAACAACTAACCAGGAGACTTTGTAGGTGTTATAGAATATTGAATAACTTTTACGATTGCTATTGTACAAAATCTATGGACGATGGACGTATGAGAGGTGGGCTTCTCTCTTCAGCTGAGCAACTAATCAATAAAAGTAATCATAGTTATCAAGATAGCAATTGTCAATGAAGTTCGGTATCGCAGCGTAGCCGTTTTTAATTTTTTAGTTCCGTGTCCCAAAGTTGACTAGAGAATTTATTCTATATTAGATTAGAAGTGGGTGAGTCGGTTGAAATCACGCCCTTCTTTACCCGCGTCAGCAAAGGTCCCATGCAAGGTTATCGGATCTTTACCAGATACCAGTCGTTCCTTTATTGTGGATCGTTCCGCTCTAATGAATATTATGCTTTGCCGATTTTTAATTAGTCTTTAGTCCAAAAATAGATTTTTTTAATAGATATCTGATCTCGATTAGAGTTACCCCCTCTACCTCCTTAGCATTTGTACTTCTGTATTATATAGTTCAGAGTTGTTGTTTTTTGGAATCGCTTATTGTTTACTTTAACGTACATGTTTCACTACTGTTGTCTCATAGGTCGTTCTCGATGTTATGGTTAAATAAAAACTGTGCACCGAGTTCGCTGTTTCCAAATTTAATATTATTAAATATTCAATGATTTCTTGTCTATGGTGTTCTAAATAAGCAAACTTTCCTACTTTTGAAAGCATCACTATTAGCACCAGCAAAACCTTGAAACCTTTTCAGACTAATGGGCTTCATTCAAAATATATGTTTAATAGTCAGCTAAAATTTTTAATAAAAATCAACCGTAATTAATAACAATTAATGAAACATTATCACCACTTAAATAATTATTTTCTTTTGTTAATGCAACAATTTATTAATTTAATTGGTGCAACAATTAGGGCATCCACATTATCTATAAAAAAAATAGTCTAAACGGTTATCAGAATTTCCAGATTTGAATCCCGGGCATGTCACTTTTTTTATATATTCAACCATTAATTATTACAATTTGAACGAAAACTAATGATTACTAACAATGATTACAACTTGACTTTTGGATTTGTTTTTAGCAATTTGCAATCGTCTTTTATGGGGTGCCAAAATGTGATTGACGCTCCTGTGAATAAAAGCTTTTGTTGACGGTGATCCCCTTTAACTTTTTTCCAGATAAATACTTTTACAACTTTGAACATATTTTGGAAAGAGTAAGATGGGTTACTTTTGATTTTTATTTCTAACAATTGGCACTAATGTATGTAACGAGAACCCAAATACATGATTACGTTCTAGTCGAAGTTTTCTTAAGAATCTAAGGGAATACTTTCGGTCGTATTTTTGGCTTTTGCCGCTTATTTCTTGTTCTGTTTGTCCCCAGTGCTGTTCTCTCAATTTTCTTTTATTGTTTGAGCATTTGTTGTTAGAGCAGAAAGCAGTTCCTGGTCGTTTAAACCATTAGTTCTCAAGGGGCTGCTAAATTGAGAGGGGAGATGCAGAAGTTGATTTCAAACTGTTCCCATTTCACAGTTACTTTCTAGCATTTAATGAGTATGATTATGTTATGTTTAATAACGAACTTCACTCTATTTTTGAATTTGTTTAATATTTTTCACAACCTACATTTTTTTTTTTTTTTTTTGATCATATCACTGCCGAAATCCAAACCGTATCGGTTGATGTTATTCCAAATGAGGTTTATTGTATTATATATAAATGAGATGAAGGGGGGTAATAGCTGCACCGAATACCTGAAAGGGGCAATAGCTGGGCTGAGTACCTTGAGCAGGGGGGGATAGCTTGACGTAGTACCTGAAAGTGGGGGCTGAGCCCAAAAAGGTTGAGAACCCTTGTGCTAGACTATCCCAACGTTTGTTATTTAAACTTTAAAAGGCCAGAACGCTATTTAAGAAAGGATTTCCCCGAGATAGGTAACGGACTCCTAATAAGCAGGCTGAAACAACAAGTTGAATAAACTAGATATAAGATATTTTCCCGCAGTTTTCCCCCTTTGGTCTCCCGCAGTCTTAAGCTTTCTGGCAGGATTTCTGTCGACCGTCATCAGTCACTTGCCCCTTCCTCGCCACCTCTGGTCATTTTCACCCCTGCTCTCTTCAGCCGACTTGACATCGCCCCGAAGAAGAAAAAAAAAGCTTTTGTCCTCAATAGATACAGTTTCTGAGGCAAAAAAAAGGTAGTGATAACCTCTAGTAAAGTGGCCTATTTTTGCACAAATTTATTTCGCTATTAATTTAGTAGTCGTGCAAGTGAACTTGGAAGATTTCTTCAATCTGTGTGAATATTTCAGTTCAGACTTAACACATTATTAATAAAAACAACTCGAAATAAAATAATATTTCTAGATAATTCTTTTGCAGAGTTAAAATAAGTCTGTTTGATCCTTCCTGAAGTACAGAGCGGAGACTTCAATGTCTTGTTTTGTTCGGTCATTTGACTCCGGTTAGGTAAATACCTGAGCAAATGCTCGGGTCGGCAGCCAGCTATGGTTAACTCGTGTGGGAGAAGAGTTGCAATTGAGGAGCTTATGGTCGACTGTTTCCTTCTTTGCTTCATGCTGAACTGATTGTTAATGAGATAAACCGGTTGGACTGATAACTCCAAGATAGGAGTCGAAAAAAAGGATTAAATATATCTGAAATTTTAAAGATAAATCCCACATCTGCTTGATGCCGAAACACGCTAGTTAGTTTGAGTTCAAATACAGTCACGGGAAATAATTAACAATTAAACGTGATAAAAATCGGCTCATATGCGGTAGCTTTAATATTTTCAGGTTATACAAGTTCTGAGTTTTCTCCATGACTTTTTTTATATTACTGTTTTATTTATTTATGATTATTTTTATTTGGTGAAAAGCCAATTTTATTAGTCGATATTTGTTATTGTTTTTTTCATATGTAATTCCAAAAATTCAATTTAGTGGGTAATATTGGTCTAATAGGGGAATCGTTAGTCAACAGATAATTGGGTTTATTAGTCATGATTACATTTCAATCAATTATCAATTGTTAAAGTTGTCATCATATGCTACTCGTACTTCCCTGCGGTAACTGTAGTAAACACAGTTTTTATTCATAAATCCTCCATTTTAATTATTGACAGTTAAGATCAGATATATTTTGGGGTCTACTTAATGGCCTGGAGAAAGGAAATTACAGCAAAACCCTTCAAAAAATAATTAAGCGTCATTAGTTAAAAGATTGCTTGGTAATTATAAACAGTTCTTCGATCATAATGAGTAGGTAACCGTATCAAAGGCCTTGGCTATGTCATTAAGGATACGTAATGTTTGTTGTGGCTTTACACTACACCAACCACCATTTCTTCTGTTCTGGTAACCACTATACCTTATGCCCATTTCTTCACCTTGATTTGATGTAGTGTTTTCCTATTATAGAATTTTGTATTCTTCGGCCAGTTGTATTTTTTACCCATATAAAAAAAATGGAAGAATATACATTATTTATTTCAAAGAGAGAATAATATATGGCAAGGTCCAAGGCGGATGGGTACTATTGTGCCTGGATTGTGGGCCTTGAATAGCACGATCGTAAAGTGCGGAATGGGGACTGGCCGCACTGTCCCTGTTTGACGTCCCGGAAAAAAATCCCGACTTTATTAAGGCGATTAGGCGTCCCTGGAGCGGTTATTTTCGACATTTCTAAAGCCCGCCGTATCTCAAGTCTATGGCTAAGTTGCTCAAATAGGCGGCTGAAATCTGATTTATTACCTTTTATAAGTACATCCAGCAGTACAGGGAGGTCCCCAAGAGAAAGATGTTTTGAGCTATTGATGACTGACATTGTAATTTTCTACTAGGATAGGATCGTGTTCGATATCGATAGCTCCTTGAATAGAGCTCTAGAAAGGTAGTTCAGCTCTCGAATTTGAGTGGAATTTTGATAATTAATAAAATATTGGGATTAAATGGCAAAACTAATGATTGTTAATATTGAGAGCAGCTCGTGTCATCTTCGCGACAATAATGGCTCTGCCGATGTCAACTGTTTGGAAGCACCTGACTGACAATGTACTGCTGAGAGCAAATAGATTGCTGAAAGTGTTCCCATTGAATATAAGACTAAAAAAAGGCTTGAACGAGTTTTGAATTTTTTGTATTTTGAGTTTGAAAATTAAAAGCCTATCAACTAACAATTCCATTGTTTAATGTATTCACGAAGGCATTTTAAGTTCGTACGTATGTACTTCAAGCTATCTACTTACTTGCAACACCATTTAGTTAGCAAGATGGATTTCTTACAAGGAAAAATCTTTTCAGCCCAAAAACCTGTGCGAAGTTTGAATTTTTTTTTTTTTTAGAATGCAGAATCCTTGAGCTATGGATTGGAAACGTTTCTGGGATGAATATACTGCAGTAGGGTGTGGAAATGTTGGATTGTAGTTTAAGAAGCGTCAAATCGGGCTGAGGCCATGATGTTTACTTCAAGGAAGACAAAGGCCCTTTTGTCAAACCATCAACGAAGCAAGGCTCGTACTAATCGTCGCCAGTATGATTCCAAACTCACGTACGTGAGATAGCGCACCCAGTAGTGCCCTCATATAACAAGTATTTCGAACTCAAACCGTCTCGGAACATTTCCTATTGCTTCCAAACCGTGTATCTCAATAATAAATATTCAAAACGATCCATATGATTTTTTTTCCGAATTAAATTGAATTAATTCCCTTCTATTTTGTAGTTACAAAGATAAAATCGAATAATAGAGCGAAGGAATAAACATTATGATTATCAATATGCTTACCTTCAGTTCGATATCCTCATTGTCATATATATTGACGCATTTTCTAGCCTGGGTTGCGACACGAATAGTTTTTTATTAAATATTATTAGCTAAAGAAAAAACATACAAGAGTTGAATCCCCAATATCCACAGGGGGCTCTGCAATTGTTATCAAATATCATTGACCAAACTCGTTATGTCTTATATTTTCATAAAATGACCCCTAATTTTAATTACTTATTTTATGCTAAGGCGTTATTAAACATATAAGATATACAGAGTTTGGTCAAATAGAGAATCATACTATGAAAGTCTTTCGTACAGGATAGCTCCTTGGTTGGTTCGTGTCGACCCCGTCTGTATGTTTTTTCATTGGCTTATAATAAATCCATCCCATAAGGAATTTCGGCCACATAAAGTTTTTTGTTACTTTTACTGTACAGCGAGGGTTGTGCCCAGGTCAGGTTTCCCCCCGTCAGGTACAAACTTTATGGTGACTTGCCGAGCCCCTGGAGGAACTTATGTCTGAGTTGACAAATGGCCTGACAGGAAACATTTCTTCTTCCAGCTCTAAAATTTGCTTTATATGCTGTGCATCTATAATTATATTGTACCTGAGTAGTATATATGCCCTATGTCTTCTACAAACAGTGCGCTTGTTGGATAGAGAATTTGATTTACTTACAGTGATCAATAATCCTCTCGTGTTCACTCTTCAAACCCTCGCTTAGGAGCAGTTGGCAGTACACTCAACAGTCCATGTTTGAATGCTATGCGGATACCATACGTATTGATTTAGCACATTCCTTCCTCACGTCGTTTTTCAACTGTGAATCCTCTGAGAAATCAATATTTCTGTTGTCTCCGGCTTCTTGTTCAGTGCTGCTAGAAACCTACATTTTTTTTCCTATCCTTTTGCCTTTTCTATTCTCACCGTTTTCTGTTCCGTGTGCAGCTCGTTGTCATAAACTCGCTTACGAACAGTCGCTTCGGTACTAACCAATTTAGTTACGGGTACGGTTGATGAAGTATTTTCGGTACCTGCCTTCGGATGTTACAAGTGGGAGGGTATCCTCGTTTGGAGATGGCTGATGTTTTCAACAAGACTAGTAATCTCGCCCACACTGAACTCTTCAACGCTGTCGAAACTGAATTTAAGATTGATCTGTAACGTCTAGTGTAAATCACACTAGACTCTGCACCACCATCAACGGTGACAACCACTTCATGAAGTCATATTTTTATTCAACATTTGTCCATTCGAAAACTTTGTCTGTTGTATGCGGATTGAATAAATACAAATGAATAAAATAAATTAACTTGGATGCGGATGTTTTTGGCGAATAATAACGACCATTGAGACTGATGAATAATTGAATTTGTTAAATAGGGGAGCGCCTTCATTGTTGTGTCCCGCACTTTACCGGCCATTCGTATGCTGGTTCCTGTGGTATCGATGCAGCAACAGCCACAAGGTCTTTTTTTTATCTTTATATGCTGCTTCATTTGAATTTTATAATGGACAATAGACATTTGCCCAAGGGTAGTCTCTCTACGGGCCGGGCCGTACATACGTCCTATGGCATGTGTTCATTCACCGGTCCATGCTAATTCCGCAGACGTCCATTGACAACAGGCAAGTATGTTTTGTAAACAATGTCTCACTTTGTATTCATGCATTACCTTGTTGCATCGCGTTTACATACGTTAGTCTTCGTGTAAATATCCGCCAAGGCCAGTTACTTACCTGCTCCAACAGTAGATAAATAAATAAATATATTTACGTATTTAGACACCATTTTTGGCGTGACGAAGGTCTTCAAATAGTATTCTGTAAAACCATTTTATTCTATGAGGTCAATCACGAAACACTTAATTCCTATGATTGATTTTGAAGTTTTAATTTGTACAAAAAGAGGTTTTCCCAATGTCCACAATTAAACATATTATATACCACCTTAGTCCGTCAACTAGACTAGCCTATGTAAAATAAAAATAAAATACATGAGACAACTCTTAAAGCCCCTTTTTGCTTCGTTTTCGGAACCATTTCAAACCCACCCACCCCCCCCCAAAAAAAACAGAGGGGTAAGATGTGTGCGAAGACCCAAGACGGTCACGCCTCAGTCTAGCTTGGGTCGAGTTTGACATCCTGCTCAGTGTGATAGATAAATATCATTTTTTAAAAATGAATGACGCATTTATTTACGTTTTATGGAGATGTGGAGAGTAGTTTTTATATTGTCGTCGCAACATCTACGAACAATGCCACGTCTCTAATTCCGAACAAGGGACTCCTCACTTGACCAAAACAGGCAGACTGGGGCCTTGTCTTCAACCACTTCCTGTTTTCAACATGTAAATATTAGTATGCGTCTTCTATTCAAGTGCAGCCGATTAAGAATTACAGAATCGTCATATCCATTGAAATGATTGGACGAGCTATTATACTTTTAAATCACCTAGTGCATTAGGAAGCAAGTGTAGGTTGGCAGTTATAAGCTAAGTGAGGAAAGAAACAAAACGAAGAATAAAAAACTTGAAATACAATTTGTTCTTGCACAGATGTTGCACAACGGGTTATTGCATATGTCAAGGAGGAGTCCAAGCACTTATCCCTCATTTGAAAATTATATCCTATTGTTTTGAGCGCTTAATGACTCTTTGTTGCATTGGAAGAAAATAAAATTTACTGGGTATTGTCACATTAAGTGACAACAAATTTTGTAATGATAGTTACCCTCACGACTATTGTTGTCGGGTTTATCGCCCTTTGTGATTTCCTTGTACAAATTAAAATTTCTTTTCCTTACGTATTAATTTGACAATTGGTCCGCCGTTTGTGTTTTTGTGGCTAAACAAATTCTATTCCGATTAAAAGATGTGCATAATATCCTTCCCTATTTTTATTAATCAATAAACCGTTACAGCGTGTTGGACTGGTATCAATTATAAGCCTCAGGTAGGAACTACACAACTACCAAAAAAAACAAAAAAACTAATAGAATAACATCAGGTTACAATTTTGCCAATAAAAAGTGTTATTTCACTTGATGTAAAACTCATGCTTATTACTTGCGTTTTGTGTAATTGAAATAAAACAAGTAAATAAATTAAATCAGTAATCAAAACAATATTTATGAAAATATTTCCTGTCCGAGAAATCGCCATGTTAGTTAAAAATAATTGTGCTATCTAGTCTGAACTCCTCATTCCCATAAGTTATAGTCGGAGGCCATTAAGAGATGTCATTAGAATGTGCTGCTTAATAGTCATAGTCAGATCCGTTTAGGTGTTGCAAAATTTAAAAACTAATTGAATTAAATTTAAAAACTCAGCCTGTAGATATTACCTTCGGGTGGACATGTACCTGTGGCTGTGTCTGAAATATTTTAACGAACTATTTATTAGAAATTGGGAAGGATATTATGGAAATACTTTAATCAGAATCAACTTATGTATCTTTCAAAATATTATATAATTCTATTCCATCTCAGAGTTACATTAGGGACTAGCATAGGGTGGTGATGGGTACAGTATCCAAAACCTGCTACGTCATCAGAAAGCTTCCCTCCCTGAGGGAAATCCTGACCCTGTACAATCCCTCTACCGTTCCCCTGACGGCCAGCTCAGCGAAACCTGACGCTCTAATAAACATCACGGATCTTCTTGCTCCATCCTACATCTCATCTGCTCATAACTTACGGCCCCTTTACCATTTCTCGGGTTGCATAAATCAACAATTATCTATCCGACATGCGTTAGTGGCCCTGTAACAGTTTTAAACCGAACAAACTTTGATCTTTGGTCGCGTTCAAAGGGCTTTGCCAGTTCCTGCACTGGGGCAGTTTGAAAATTGTACTGCACTACAAATTGTAAGTGCACGCAATCTGAAGAAATTGGAAAGAAGTGGAACGATATTGTGATTGTGAGTTTTCGATCTAAAATACTTCATGTTACAATTCAAACCACATGAAAATCGCCTTTTAAACAAAAAAAATTGTGAATTGCTAACAAATGTTCATAAAATGGAAGCGGGCCCAATTTTTACTCACGTTTCCCGTTATTATTTTTTTTTTATTTAAACTTTGAAAGCACGCTTCAAGCTGTGGAATATCCATACAAAATTTTGGTTTTACTTTTTTATTGTTTATTTTTTTGTACAAGGCTGTAGGAGGACATACAGATCGTCCATAATCTGAATAAAAGGAGAGTTTTTTTTTCGTGCTCGGCTGCAACTCCAAAGAATGTACGACCTAAAGAGGGTTGTGGGAGCTGACGTAAGACGCCAAAAGAGTACTATTATGAAATTCCTGAAAGGAAATAAGCTGTTGTGCTCACCTCATCACAGTAACGCTAGAAGGACAATGAACTTAACAGCAACTATAGGGGCATACCTCGCAGAGGATTTTCACCCTGAAAAAAAAATCTTTAAACATGAGAATGTTTTAAATCTTTTTCAAATTTGAATTTAATCTCCATGTATCCTGAAGGAGACAGTTTCAGGTGATTGATAACATGTCCTAGTAAGGTCAACACCCTCCGTTTCTCTGTTCGGTCTAAAGAAAATTAAAAAAAAAAAATAACCCAGTAAAATTATACGAATAGGAAATTTAAGAAACTTGCAAATACTTAGTAAGAAACATAAGCACCTTGTCCACTACCTTTCAAATCCACTGGTATAGTTGATAAAGATGTTTGAAGCCCACTATCTGCCAATTTTCAAAACAGCCATAGTTCAAGAATGACTACATCTTCAATAATTTAAAATTTAAAAAAAAAAATAACTGTATCTCTGAAATCCTCGGAACAGTAGAATTCCAATTATCTGTGGTTGGATTATTTTCTGTGCCGACTACCTGCTGGTCCCAATAAATAATATTAAAAATACACTAATACGTCGATTTATTAGTTTGCTACAATCTCAAACTGCATATGATCATATAACTTATAGCAAAAGTATTAAAAATATTTGTTAATATTAAATACGATTCTTTTAAAAAATTGAAATAATTCATCCTTCATTCCAGTTACCACGGATAATCTGTCGGTTACAAACCTAAATTCCATAAAACCGTGAATTCCGATTTGGTTAGATGTATTTCGTGAGGTATCGTATTATTAATGGAAGATATTTCT
The DNA here is from genome assembly GCA_930367205.1 of Acanthosoma haemorrhoidale. Classification (NCBI taxonomy): domain Eukaryota; kingdom Metazoa; phylum Arthropoda; class Insecta; order Hemiptera; family Acanthosomatidae; genus Acanthosoma; species Acanthosoma haemorrhoidale. The sequence goes on along the minus strand of OV884015.1, from coordinate 81,251,985 downwards.
AACATACCATCAATGCCTTTAAGAGGTCAGTGCCTGAAGATGTGTTAAACTTCTTACTTCCCTTCCTTACCCACTCGTTCTCATTACAAGGAAGGCCCTGACGCAGATTACGAAGTTTATTTAGAAACGTCTACAATATACCTAGGAGACCTAAGGAATTCATTGATTAAAACATACTCAAGCTCACATACTAGGTTTGGGAAACTAGTTACATGCAGTTATAACCAAAAATTTGGTCGAGTTTAATGTCCTTTAAAAAGGCGTGTTCTTGAAGCCGGTTTGGGTTTCCATGAGATAGTTGTGGGTTAGCATTGCGGTTGATCCACAACCAGGTTGTTGTTACTTATTATTTTTGTCATACCGTCCGGTGTCAATAGCAATCCAATCCATTAGTATCCAATTCTATTTAGAAGAACTCTTAATTAGAAAGAAAAGCAAGAAACCAATTGTTGACCCCGGGGCCTAGCTGCCCGAGTCCTGGTTTGGTGATTCACCGAGTCGCTGTTTCGCTGAGCTGTCGACTCCGGTGACTGAGTCAGCGAGAACCCAGTGCATCTGAGCCCTATATCACAATGAGGTAATGCTTATTACCTCTTATTCAACCGACGTTATTGCGACACACTGTCCAATAAGACAGTCACTCATTGTTCATTTCTCCAGCCTATTGTTTTATTGCTCATTTTTATCTTATCGTCATTCGATAGGGCGGACTATCTTTCCTGGAAAAAAATAACAACAAAAAAAAAACACAGAAAGTAACTGGAGTCGATAAATTAAAACCAGTAATCGCGTTTTTTTTGTGAAATATTTCCGCTAATCATCAGTGTTTTAAAAGCCACGTTTATAAGGACCTGAAAGTTCACAGTAAGTAGTTAGCGTAATTAATTTTAAACTGTGAAGTGATTATTAAAGTACGCTGTATTTAATTTTTTCTTAAGACAGCTGATATTTTTACGGTGGGCATCAAATACAGCCATGTCAAGTATCAAACCTCAGCAAAAAGTAAATTTGCGAGCATAAATCTGTGTTCATAAAGCAATTAATTAACTAAGGTGAAGACCGAATGTGCCACTTCTTCTCATTTCCAGAGGGACTCCCATGTAACATTTTATCTGGTTTGAACAGGAAACTCCCGAAGACACGGGTAAAGGCATGATGGTTTCTCATTTTGAAAAACGAACTAAACCCTTACTGCACCGTCAGCTGACTTTGTCGTCATATTCGATACCCTCAAGCCGCTTCACCACAAAGCCTACCTCTAGTTGCGCCTGTGCCATCTAAATAGAAGAACGAACAAGATTGGTGACAGCATCTAACCTTATCTGACCTCCCATCATTTTTCGAATCACAACATTCTCAAAATAAACCGTTTATCTAAAAATATTTGAACGTTATATTAAGAGTATCTAATTCGTGAATATTTTAAACACACTGCCTGAATATTAATAGATCTGCCGTGAAAGAATTAGAGTTGAATTAATTTGTCCAAATTTTCTAACTGAAAAAAAAATTTAAGAAATGAACGACCAATACGTCCGTTATATGCATATGCAAAGGTTTTCGTCTGTTTGAACGTCAATCTATTAATAAATCGGCTAGTTCTAAATTTAGACTGATTTCACATGTAGTTCTAAAATATGACCCTGACTAAAATCTCTCGATATATATGTTTCGCTTCTTCTGTACTTCATTTCATGGTGTGATACAAAAAGTTTTATTCAGTCTATAATTGTCTGGCTCCGTGAACTAAGTGGGTAAGTCGGATTGACTTTAATACGAGATTAGTGTACGTACATGGTCAGGTAAGTTTCAAATTGTGACGGAAGGTATTTTTTATTTTGAGTTGGCCCTTAGTAGTTCAAAAAAAAGATAAAAGAAAGATTTGGAATAAATTTGATCTTAAATCTTTCTTTTTCTAAAGTCAATATCCCAACATACAATCCGCTAATAGCCTAGTCCCATATTGTTATTTCGACATCTCTAAACGCTCGACAACACCACAACGGTGTACCTAGTATTGGTCGGAAATGGTACCAAGCCTAACGGACGAGGAAGGCAAAAGAATATGATACAAGAGTGAAGTGAAGCGAAGACAAAGAGGAACGGTGGATGTGTTGCTGGGCGGTTGAGTTAGGTGACCTCGACTACAGCTGATCCACAGCTGGGACCTCTCTGTAGCTGAAGCCTCCTCAACTCTCGCAGCCCGTCATTTAGATTTATATTCCAGCGACATATCGCTCTTAGTTTCGCCATTTTGAACAGACGGTGAATAATCTCTTAAAGCCTTGGATATTATCAGGTAAAAAAGTTAATGCTGCGACATGTGTACTTTGAAAGAGATAAAATGTTACTCTAGATATCAGATACGTCTAAATATAGTAGTGGATCTACATGCCAAATAAAAATGGCTAAATTTGGTTAATTCAAGACACCAAGGGCACAGGCCATGGATAGCAATAATTGTAAAAACTGTTTTGTGAGTTCGATATAGTATTTACAACTACTAACAGTGATTTTCCATATGTTTTAAACCAAAAAAAAATCCTAAAAGCGGAGTTGTCTTATCGGGCTAGTCAAGAGCCACCACTCTCAGAATTTAAGGTGTGTATGAAGAAAATGTTTTTATTTTATTTTATAAGGACATTATTTGTGCCCCTGGTAATCGGATTTATTTGTGGTTAGCATTGAATTTCACACAATATTCTAGTTTACTTATATCACTGTACAGCATTTATAGAGCAAACAAACCTGCCCTTTCCTAAATCCGAATTCAAGAAGCCTTCAATTCTGTCTCAACCTCAAACCATTGTGGCTCAGCTAAAACGTTGAGATTTCGTGGTCTGTTTTTTTTTTTATTTTTTATCTTTTTACTTTTGAGAGGCGAAACGACTGGATTATTACACTGACACAGTAAATATATATTGAACTTCTTTATTGTGATAAAATTACAATCTGACTTATTGGGAAATAAGGAAAACAGCCCAGAGACTTAAATCCACATGGTTGTCACCTCCCTCGCATGCGAAAGAGGAAGCGGAGTCTTCGGAAGTTCCCCACGCTCCTCCCCCAGCCGCGACACCGGATATGAGCCAATGGAGGCTGACCAAGAGCGAGAGAGCCACAGACGCTCAAGAAATGATTGGAGGAACTAGCCATTGCCAGGACTCCGACTGTAGTTTTTATATCAGCGTATTTATAGCAGGTCTCGAGGCCACTGCTGCTTTAGTCTCTGAAGAGGATTATAAGTTAATAAATTGAGTAATCACAACGAATATACCCCGAGTTGAGTAGAAACTGTGGAGAAATAATTACTAGCAGATTTGAACCCAGATATTACGTACCCTTCAAAGTATGTATATCCACCACAAGTATGCCCACATTAATTCAATGCTAATCGAGGTTATTAACTCGAAACGAATAGAAAATTATCAAGGTTGTGTAAGCCTAAGTAAGATAAAATACGATATAAATAAAATCCATTATAGCTATTAAAAAAAGGCTCTAATTACTTTTTTTTTTTTAAGATAAAAAAAGTTGGCTCAAAAAATTATTTTTTTCTTCAGATTTTTTGGTCAGTGGAAACCCTCCCCTCCCTTCCCACGGTGCCTGAAAATAGATACTAATATCTCTCCTGGCCCTTAAAGTATACTTACTAATGTAATGCTTCAAGTACAATTTTTAAAAATCATATCTTGAGAATTTTATCTGGACGAGGTTCGACCGAAAACCTTCTATTCCTGCACAATGCGTTGTATTCTGTATTTAGATTTCAACGTTGAACCGTGGTAGAGGTTGTACATGGATTGCTAGAAACAGCTGGTAGTTGGTTGGTTGTACGTGTATAAATTATCCTGATAACTGTGTGGGATTTTCAGTGAATTAACTGCAATGAAAAGATCAAGCTCTGGTGTAATAGGAAGACAACTGGTTGAGTAACTCTAAACGCAATGCTATTTGCATAAATCCTTTTAATTAGCCAGCGAACTATTGCGGGCACCTTTCACATCACGCAATCAGCATATTTGAAACCATGGGTGATGAAAAATGATAGAAGTAGGCAAGTCTTTTTCTCGGTTTCTTTGTCCTTTTGACGCTGAAGAGATAAGGTCTACCGTGGTTGTTTGAATGCTAGACTAACAAACTTTCTAGTAAGTACTCTCGTAAAATTGCATAAAAGCCGGGGCTCCGGTTATAAGTTATTAAGAGTTCAGTAATTTTCGGTTTATTACAGTGAATAAGTAATTGGGTTTGTTGAATGTTGAATCAGGTATATAATTACCGTCGGATATTTTTTCCCTCCTTTCACCTTAATTGGTGGAGATTTTTTTATTTTTTTATTCTTGTTTCTCTTTCTATTCGTTTATTATTCATTACTTGTGGTTAATTTCAAGATTTCCTTAATTTTTTAAATAATATTTAAACAATCCACTAGGGATATCGAAGCTCTTCAAAAAGATATAATATCTTAAGTAGAGGTTTTCCTTTCATTAGATCAAATATTTATGTTAATAGCGACCAAAATTGTTTCAGATCAATTATAAACTAAATTGTATATTTCGAAAACATATAATTTCAAACTTAAGGATGTAGAAGTGAAGGTGAAATATGTCCGTGTTAAGAAAATTCCTCCGGATTTTTTGCCTAAAATTCTTCGATTTACGTGTTTCGGTCGGCCAAAAGCGTCTTCTCAGGAAATAACATATAGTCAATAACTAAAATAAATATAGTTGGCATAAAAAATACGCGTTTGGAACTTGTTCAATATCGTTTGCTCTAAAAACTTTAGTTTTTGTAATGACATAGAAGAATATCATGGCTTTGTTGTCCCTAACCATGCGGACGAAATCATTTATATTATTCTTACATAGCTTCTAAGCTGATTTTTTCATAACCAATAAGTATAGTACAAGAAAGTATTTATCGGTTTTTATTAAGTAATTGATTAATAACCGCTCTTCATAATTAGTCATGGTTATCTTTTTAGTTTTATGCCTCAGAAAAAACAACAACATTGTCTGAGATAAAGTTGTGAACACATTTCTTGGACTTAATCAAAGGTTTCGACTACTCCATCTAAAATTTTGCTAAGCAGGCACGACTTTATTCACATTTGATTTTTTAGTTTATACTTTAAGTTATTGGATTTTAACGAAAACTTTATTAGAATATTCAAAGAGTTAAATACACATTTGAAATTTCAGATGGATTGAATCATTTCTACGACTACTGCTGTAGAAGAATGAGCGTACACATTGACGAATGGCCCCTATATTTGAATAACGATAAAAGTAGAACCATTTCCTTCGTGGTCGCCAATTAAAGAGCAGTGCTCATGAGCTAATGTATTCTTTCGGTCCAATCTGTAACAATAGCTTTAATGGCCCAGAACCTGCAATTTACTTTTCCCGAGCCATATTTAACGTCAGGCCGCACAATAGGTTTCCAACGGTAGCCGCAGTTAAATAACCAGGAAATGACCCAGTAGCCCTAGCAGATGCCTCTAGGATATTCGCAGATAGCGAATATGTAAATTAATTGCCGGCGAGATAAAGTGGTCCACGAATTGAGTGAAACGTCTGCTGGGTGTTGTTGATGACTTCCGATTGACCCACCATCAACTCTGTCGTATCTTGACGTACAGTTCATTCACCCAATCCGACTCTATTTTTCTTCTGAAACAATTTGCAGATTCGTTTAACCCCCCCCCCCTAACCATTCCACCTATAACTAATGCCCGTCATCGAGGGGGGGGTGTTCGATCAAATAATTTAAGCAGAGTTTTAAAATAGTGAGATAAATAGCTGGAATTAGCTTTGATTAAACATGTTGAAATATTGTTTCTGCTCAATTGGCAAGTGCTCACTCTTAGGGCATTAAATTGCTTTGATATTTTTCTGAAAAAATTCTTTTACGTTTTGTATATTATTAAGGGGATTTGACGTAACAATTTTTCGATTCTTTAAAGTTTAATTGTTTTCATTTTGTTCTTATTCAAGTCTACGTGCTTTTTCCCCCATAGACCTCCGTTGTGCAAACGTAACCTCAAGTATTTAAACATTTTCTCTCCTCAATTATCAATTAACTTTTTAATTTCATCATTTTTTGCGAGACAATAAACTTTTATTCTCCCCCCCCCCCTCTAATTAACATACAAGGAAACACACGCTACAGACGTTATGTCCAATTTATGATTTTTCGTCAATACTTTATCCTACCAGCCAGTTTATCTTCCGGTAAGTCCGAGCTATTTCGGTTAGCTAGATGGAAATTTAGAGTTGGCAGAGCGACTGTAATTAAAAATAGGGTAAATATGGGACTAGAAATTGGAAAAAGAACTGTTTTTCTGTCTTGAGCTAGAGATTTAGAAAAAGTATTCTATCTAACATATTATTTCTTGGCATTGCGGAAGGGTTCGTGTAGATCTTACGGGGTCAAAGCCACATTCAAAGGCAGATATTTTTCTCGATCTGTAATTGATGTTTTTGAAATAATAGCGCAAACAATTATTAATATGATTGGGATTATAATTGCTATTGAAAAAGTAATGATTAATTTAATAAATATATTTTCTTAATTTACAAGATCTGTTGATTGGAAGTCTGTTTGTTATCAATTTGTGGATGTGGCAGCTGTTATTACTTAACTTTGATCACCCGTTGAGAGATCGATTAGCACTCTATTTAATAAAAGTGTAGGATATAAGAGCTCAATAAATCTAATGTCTGTGGTCTTCTAAAAAGCATTCGACAGCTTTGACAGAAATATTTGCTAATTATATATGTATCACAGTTGTCGTTCTATGATTTTTCTACGGTCCGCGGATCTCTTCACCAGTTTATAGTTGAGTCCTCTTGCCGGTTATTATTCATCGTAAGTCGCCTGGAAGTTTCCCCCTGGAGGAAGAGAAAGTAGAGTGACAAGAGAATAAGGCTTGGGTGAAATTGGAAGACGAGGTGGCCGGGGAGGCGGGTGACCCCATTGAGGGCCCAGGGCAGACTTATTATCTTGCCAAGCGTTGCTCATTTTAAATTACTTCCCTAATGACTCAGATTAGTACGAGGGCTATTAAACTGTCCGAGAATATATTAGATTATTTACCGAGACATATATTAATGAGGGTCCCTCAGTCGGGGGGACTAGTTTCTACTAAATGGGAGTGTTTTGTTTTGAATTAGAAATCAGTCAAACTAAGTTGTATTATCAGTTAAATCTGGGCTCTCCAGGATGTCAACATGTTGATGATCCGCCAATATAAAGTTGTCAGACCAGAACTAAACAAATGTTTCCATATGGTTATATTTCATTTTCATTTTTTATGTAGAAGGAAAATATGTTCAGAACAAAATGTTTTTTGCCGAACTGTTTTAGCATACATTGAATGAAAATTCAATTTAATTGTAATGTATCACACGGTTAAAGGCCAATGACTTTTTCTAACTACCGTCAATTTAAGTTCTAACAGAAGGTACATATTATTAATCAGGCATTTAACTTGATAAAATACTTATGATAAGACAAATTTGTTTTTTAAAGTAATTGTTTAATGACCCTTCATAATTTTTCATGGATTCGCTTTTAGATTTTGCAACAACAATGCATGAAATAGAACTACTATGCAAAGTATCACAAGCTAGTATCACGTCTCTGGGGGAGAAAAAAAATAAATAAAAAAATAACTGCCTGAGATGAAGTTGCGAATTCGATCTTCACATGGACACTCACATGAGGGGGGGGGATAAGGGTTTCTGCTTTTTAATATGCTAACGAAAACCTAAAAATTGACTAGTCCAGGATCTAAGGGTAAAAAAATCTATTCAGAATTTTATATGTGCTATTTGAAATTTCAAATGTATGTTCCACAACTCCTTGAAATACTCTAATTAGGTGTGGGTTAAAATTCAATAACGGAAATTGTGAGAGAAAAAAATCAAATGTGAATAAAGTTTGATAGATTTGTTTCATAGATTTCTATTTTTCATCGATTTTCATAAAGCATTCGACCTAAAATCCAAGTTGCCGAACTTCACATTTTATTTTGGTTTTTGTTGTAATTTCCGTGATTGAATTTTAATCCAAACCTAATCAGAATATTTCAAGGAGTTCTGGAATACACATTTGAAATTTCAGATAGCACTTATAACATTCTGAATAGATTTTTTAACCCTTAGAAATTCTGCAAAAATATACGAGTTTTAATAATGACGAGTTTCTAAGTCTTGAGCTAAGAAACTGAAAATTTGTCTTTGATTTAATCAAGTTCTGGTTTTGGTGTCCATGGTTATAAACTTCTAAATTTTCACAAACCTATACCTGTTTAGAAAATGTCGGAATAGACAAGTGTTCTAGCTCTATATAGGTTTATATTGACTGCGGCGGCTTCTCCTGTTAACACTGACGATAATATTACGCAAGCCGTTTAACTAAAAAACAAATTTCTCATATATCGCTCTCATCACTAACTTCCCTTCAAATTTTCCTCTGGTATTTCTCATACATAATACAATACAATTACTTAATCTATGCTTTTTTCTTTGTTCACAGGTAAGTACCGGAAGGAAATAAGGGACAGGTATCTTACTGTTTAGCTATTGTAAGTTTCTAAAGTAGTGTTTGCTTATGTAATAGTAGATTTTATAAAACGCTCGAATTAATTTTTTTTAAATATATATTTGTAATGTTATCGAGCAAATTAACAGAAATCTTAGACTATAATGATAAAAAACAGAGTCTTGGGAAGTCCCCCACGCTCCTCCGTCAGCCGCGTCACCGGATACGAGCCAGCAGAGGCTGACCAAGAGCGCGTTCCCACATAAGCTCAGGACTTGATTGGAGAAACTGGCTATTGCCAGGACTCCCACTGTTACGCATTTATAGCAGGTCACGAGGCTTGTCTGTTGTCCCCTTGGTTGATCTGCTGCTGAGTCCGAACTATTACAACTACCCTCGTTCATCCAGAGTTACCATAACCACCAGTGTGTCCATACCTTTGATCCTTCTAAGCTGTTACTTTTCTAAATGCATGAAGTTTGTGACACCTCTGTCTAAGACTTTTTTTCCCCAGATCCCCTTGTTATCAAAATATTAAAGAATTCAATATAGATTCTACATAAATGAATCTATTTACAGCAGGTCATTATATTACCTGTAGTTTGGCTACATTTTATACAATTTCTAATTATTTTACTTTGTGATTTGCGCTCTTAACAAGAGTATAATTATGTACATTATACATTAATTTTCTAAATATGTTTAAAAAAAGTGATGGGGCTCGTCTTATGTATCTAAGACATATTGTTGGATCATATCGTATCGTTAGGAGCTCTTCATCACTTTGAGTAGTATTACTAAATTTTGCATATTTCATCGTTAAACTGCGCCTTTATCACTAAATAGTTTTATAAAACCTAACCATCACTGTGTGGCTACAACTAACCATGAACTTTGAGTTCATGCACCATGCACCAATATGCCAATACGCACAAGTAGCGAAACTTGAATTGTACAAACTTACAAAGAATTATGATATTTAAAAAAAATCCACTCCTTATTTATACCTACACCAATCATAAATATTCTACCGACTGTAAAGGTAGATCAATAAATACAGAAACACCCACTCCCATCGCCAATACAAACAGTATAATTGTTATATATTCTTGGCTTTAATGCTTTTGTACGAATCGATAAACGATAGAGGTAATTAAATTGTAAGGATTGATTTGATGATGAAAGTAACCATTGCTGATAAGACGTCAAATGAATTATTGAATGCATAACGTCTAGACGACTCTTCTTATCAATTTTGGAGGATAATCCTCTCAAGAAAAGGTCCTTCATTTTTATCATCTACCAATCCAAAAAAAAATTAACCATGCTCAAACTGGTATAGTACAGAAAAAAACAAAACCGTTTAGACCACCTGTAGTTTCATTTGTTTAATGAAATTTTATATTAATTTCACTAACAGCTCAGCGAATTTTATTCATTTTTCTTTCAGTAATAAGTAGAAGAAACATAATGGATTAATAATAATTATAGTGAACAACCTTCCTCGCCTCTTCATTCTCAAACTGAAATGGAAGGGAAAAAAAAAAAAAAAAAAAAAAATGGTTGGCCGAAATGGTTCTAAATGGGCCTTGAACTAAACTGAGCATTCAAAATAATCTATTTTTAAAAGTTCGAACCACTCACCTTCCCCCTGAGGCCCTGAGGTGAGCTTGACCTTACTTCTCTTTTAGAAAATATTATTTTGGAAACATTTTACAGATCAAGCGGCTGTAATAACGCTTTGGCCAAGTTAATTTAAAACACTACTGTATAGTTTAATATTATAAAGGTTTTATTATGGAGGAATAAAAAAGAAAGGCGTAACATTTTAGCTGATATTTTTGCCGTTGAGTAGATTTTGTTTTAGGACTGAAAAAATTTCATTTTAAGATTTGTATACCTTATATTACTACTTATTACGTTTTCATCAATGATTCCTTTAATAAAAGATCATATTGACTTGGTAAATTCTGTACATTAAAGTAAACAAAAAAAAAACATCTTGAAGCTTCATACTACAAGGATTCATTTTTTACCACTAGCCTCACCATTTTTTTTTTAAATTATTAAAATACATTTAAAATGTTTACGGACTAAAATTTGATTTCATCTTCAATGATTCAATTGTATTTCGAAATATATATTTCCATGTAAAAAGGACGTAACAAAAGAGATACTCACACTCAGCGCGATTCTATTCAAAACTTATTAAACGATTGTGTGTTTTTGAAATAGGAAATTCTTATCTTAAACGGTAAGTTAAAATCTTAAACAGCTTCTAAGCTGGGACTTGAAAGGCATGCGAGGAAGGTAACAACCATGTGGATTTGGAAGGTCTCTGTGCTGTTTGTAAATACTGTATGAATGACCGAGTAAATGAAAATTGTAAATATGGTTTAAATGAGAACCTTTATCACAATTACTTATTGCCCTTTAAGGCAGATTGTCATTTTATCACAATAAGAAGTAATAAAAAAAAGTTTGCGAAAAGGGCAGTGACTTTTTTCGAGATTATTTTCAGTAAGTTTCGTTATTTTTTATTTTGTCCAAAAAGTCGTCAGCACACTTTAAAGTTTCAGACAGGTCTTTTTTTTTCTTTTATGACCGCTACCATAGAAAGTAATCACATATAAACAGTCGGAGGACCATATCTGATTGAAAGTAGAGCCTCTCCCTTCGGATTTGGCAGTAAATAAGTCTCTTTTAAGTTCTGTGCCAATTTACGAGGAATGCACTTGCAAAATACGTGAGATTAGAGATTCAGGAAGATCCTTGGTCTTTAGTACGATATTTCTGTCGCTGGCTATAAATTGTAGCTGCGACTAATTTGAGTGTCGGGATGTATTTCCTCGCTGAAATAAATTTGTTTACTCGGAGCGATTACAGCCTTGAATGGCCTGTGTTGTTCTCGTCGGCCGAGGCTCAAGGCGAAGTGAACCCGCCCGACGAGTACATCATGGCTGGCCGGCGGCCCGCTTGTGCACATGGGTCATTTGGCTTAGGAACAGGGCTCTTCTCGTGTTTCATGTATTATGGCTAACATCGGCTGATGCAATAAGCCATTTTATAAAAAAAATTAGGTTCTTGTTTTTTTTATGGACGGGTTTATCTTTTACCGCCTAAATTCCTGCAAACGCCACCACAGAGACCTACTGTAAACGCGTTACCATACGAAAATATAACCATTTAGCAGGCTTCAAAAATTTGAACATTGTGTACATTCAATGCTGCTATGTTGATTAAATGTTAGAAAAAGTGGATATTTATAAGCATTTTATAAACTTCTAGCTTCACACTGTTTACGCTTGTGACTCAGATACGATAATGACAACCATTGATAGACATGCATATGATAGCTGAAAACATTATGAATAATACGGAGAGTGGTGAATGCAATACGCTCTAACAAACATAATATGTGCCTGCATTTAATAGGTGTGTTGTGTACAAACATTTCGTGAAGTGAGAGTGAGGTAATAATAAACATACACTCATCAACCCGCACTTGATACACATCAACCTATACACTTAATACGAATGATTTTGGCGACTATACCACCTCTTTCAAATCTCTCAAATATAAATCATGGATTAAAACTTTAAGTTTATATTATCCCTGTCTAAAGTTTAAAAATAAAAATTTAAAGTAAAAAGTAAAATGTCTCCTATTCTAACCCAATGAGATCTGTTACCCTTGAGATCTTTTTTCGGTAGTCCAGAGGTAGTATATATTTATTAGTACGTATAGTCCACAACCAGCCTTCCAATATAGGTAAGGCACTGTCGTTTAAAATAAATTCAGAGCAAAAAATATTTCCATCCTCCGAGCCAAGACAGAAGGTATGAAATACACAGCGATAAAATAAAGATAAAGGTATGAGGACTTCAAGGCTCACAACTCCGCACTATGAAGATAGAAGAATGTTCTGGATTCAAAACAATACGCAGTTGGGTCTGTGCGAGTAATGGTGTACGTTAATGATGGTTATAAATATGTCTGCTTAGAATGATTGAAATTCGTTGCGTTCTTTATCTCGAGACGATTAACATTTTTAATATTGTTAGTTTAAAAAAAAATTTTTTTATATAAGTGACTGTTATGATGGTTCACTCCGTTTGGAGTATATCTTCCCGCCCCTTACGATACGATGGGTCGATAACCCAAACAGGGCTGGAGTATAAAAAGTTAAAGTATAACTATGTATAAGGAGTATAAAAGGATTTAGTACTCCTTGGCCTATCAACAATATAATAATGTTTTAACAATAATGATTTTTTTAGATCTGAGCTTTCTTTCTCAATTCCAATTAATGGTCTAGATTTTAAAACATGCAATTTATCTCACAAACAGAATGTTACTGTTCAAAAGGGTTGTTGTAAGGAACTGACTTCACCCTACCTGGAAGTGGAAGTGGAATTCAGTATTTTCAGTACCTATCCTTTTTAACATAAATGCACGTGTTTTAAAATTTAGAACATTAATTAGCAACTGGGGATGACAGTTTAGAGCTATTGAAAACGTTATTGTTTAATAAACTTTATTGTGCATAGACCGAGGACTATTTTACAAAAATCTCGTTTTTTATTTTAGTTATCGCTGATGACTCTGGGCGCTAATCAAAATAAGTAATAAATAATAATAATCACCGACATAGAGAACTCTTTGGAGGTTTTATAGCATACGTTATGAGCTATTTCAATCCCAAATTAGTATACTTGTCTTGGTGCCGATTTTCGTGTTGATGAACGGAGTTAGGTTAGGTTAAAATTCCCTGTTTGCCGTATTAAGGTGTACGTAAAATGTGGTCGATATTAAAGGTTCTATTACAGGTAAATTAACTAGATTTTCCTAAGACCTTACATCCCAATGTTTTTGCCATGATCTAACCTGAATATGCTGTCGCCACTCGTGACATATCGTGTCTGGCATCGATCTATCGCTGTCAGCTTCAAGATTGATAGTCTCAAGATAAACACACTGTGTCTCATATACGTATAGCTCACGATGACAATGTATTGATGCACGTACATAAAACGAAATGGCCTAAGGTAGGTACCGATGATCTTCGATAGCGGTAGTCAATAGTAAATTGATCTGAAATATTAAAGGTATATTCCACAACGCTTTCAAATTTTGCCGATTAGGTTATTAGGTTTTAGGTTAAAATAGAATTACTGAATGGTGGGTGTCATCATGGTTAAACATTCTACATTAGATTGGGCAACTCTCACAAAATTTTGAAGATATTTAAAAAAAAATAAACTTTTGAGGGCCAACAATAGAAATGGCGTATTAAAAAAATTTCAAACTGGTTTTAATTAGTTTTTCAAGGCAACATTTTAGGTATTTGCATTTTCAACAAAGGTCATTTTCAGTTACCGGAAAAGTTTTACGGATCAACTAATAAGTATCCACGCTCACTGAACACTTAGTTTCGAAGACAAAACTGGTTCTTGTCGATAATAAATTCGGTGGTGGAATCATTTGTTAAATACGTCAGAGCTGAAAATCCTACCCTTTCATATTTTAAGGTACATACTTAATAGATCTGATGGATACAAACCAACTTATATCTCTTCACCTTACCTGAATTGTACGGACCCAGCGTCTTGTGGAGACAAACCAGGGGTCCAGGGGTCGAGCAAGCTCAAGGCTGCACTGACCCTTTAGCTTCCTGCTCTTTCACATATCGGCTGCTCTTTCACAAATTCGCTGGCTTCATACTCGCTAGCTTACTCCACCCTTTCATCAGCAGTTAACTGAAACATTTGCAATTAAAATTGTAATGATTCGAGGAATGTTGTTTTGCATCAATGTACAAAGTGGTAACAGGATCACTTTATGGGAATACCCGGTGTTTGAGTGTCATAGTGGCTTCCTCCCTTAATATCTGTGGAGCCAGTGAGATCTTAGCATATATGTTATTGAGTGAAAAAAATCTTATTTTTAGCAACTGGAATTACTAATAAATTTTGTACTAAATTAATTAATTAAACATCAATATGAGAAAACTTGAACTTAAAAGTATTACTTACCCGATTTCTATTGTTAGCTCTCAAATATTCAGAATATCTTTAAAATTCTTCTTTGTGTTAGAATATTTTTTTTTTAATTTCTGGCTAATGCATTTTGAACTAAACCTTGACACGGTTTCAGAGTACAACATTAAAATGTTAACTCAATTGAACAATTTATGCTGAACTATTGTAGAACTTACATACAGACAATTGTCAATCTGAAAAAAAAGCGACTCCATTTGGGCTCAGAATTAATAATATAATGAAAATCAGTAGCCATTTTATTCCTTCCAAAAGACTATTCAACTAGAGATAATTTCACATATTGTTTAGGAAATATAATACTTTTTTTTCTATAAATTGGGTTTATTTGTCTACTTTTCTCATCCAATTAATGGAGTAAAGTCATTGTGTTACTTTTGTATGTATAAACATCCAAACAGAATTTTGGAATAGTGTCAGCCCGGTATTACTCTACAATCCCACATCACAGTCTTTTGAGATTCATTTTTGGCCAAAAAAATATATGTTAAACTCTATATTTCAATATTGTTAGCTGATTCTACTATTGAACTGGATTCTACTGAAAAATGGGTTGCTGAAAGATTGGTCGTCCCGGGAGCCTAGTGGTTCACATGATTTCGCGCGTATCCGAGCGAGTAGCTTATCCGGCATGTAAAACTTAAACTAAGGTCGAGAGGTGGTCATTAGGTTTTTTTTGATAATCTAATATCGCCACAACAACTTATTTAGCGTGAAATTCTTTTGGTGACCTGAAAAAGGGGAAAAACATTTAATATCAGGCTCAAAGTTTAAACAAATAAGACATTACCGATAAATAGTTAGATCACAAAGCCCTTGAACTTGCACTGTCGTTCTCGTCAGGTCAGATAAAACTTATAACATGAAGGTCACCACCGGTCACTGAAGAAATAAGATATTTAATAACAACATTAGTTATTTTAGAACTAATGCATGTTGTCGTTATAAATACTTTTTTCTATCGCCTCACGGAAAAACAGTTGTCTTGCGCAACAACTAAACTATCTCTTCACATAAGATTGCGTAATCTCCATCACTTAATAACTAAATTTTAAATTTAGTTTTAGTACTGATTAATTAGTGTAAAACAACAGGCTCGGGTTTTTGTCTGTCAAATTATATATTTGAAAAATAGAACCAAAGATTAGTGGCTTCGCCATCGAGTCCCTGAGTGTTAATTCCAATTTATAAAACAAGATGGCCTTCAACCTGAACGAACCACCCCTCTCCAAATTCTCATATTGGTCGCGTTGTTGTTCTCATGTTGTTGTCTTTGACTCCAAACCTCCAGACTTCTTACTATCCAGTATTACATGTTATCCTAATCAATCATTATATATTTATTTGACCAATATCTATATGTATATGATGGAACTTAATAAAATGAAACTACATTATAATAATAAATTAAATTGTTTTTTTTTTTACAAAACTGAAGAATATTGGTCAATTAATGGTTTAAATCTCCTTAAAGTAAAACCTTTATGTATTACGGCAAGAAATGTAGGTTAACAGCCTAACGTTCAGTCCTACCGTAATTACGTTTAACGGGCTTAGTAGTTACTATTCCTGGAAAATAATGATGGAAGTGAAGGGCAACCTCCATAATCTGACAGATATAGGGGCACAATACTGGCGGACTGTCGAATCCGCTTTGGTTGGCATATCCAGATTCCCTATTTTCGTTTCTCTACACGTCGTGGACTAAGTGAGCGTTAGTTAAAACGAAATCCATATTAGAATTGGAAAAGAAAACGATCGTTTAATGTGGAGAAATGTAAATGAACTCTCACTTTAGTGTAATTGATGAGATGTAATTAGTGAAATAGTGGCTTATTTCTGCGTTGTTTGCTTTTAACATACAAATTTCATGGGATTGATTCCTGTTATTGTCTGGATGAACACAAATGTCGTCTAGATGTATGAGACTGTACAATATTGGAGCTGGTATGTTTGAACATAGAAGCATGTCCTGCTACCCGTATCCGTGGCTCAAAGTCTGATCAAGAGAACTGAGCCGATAAAAAGAAGATACAACTATTATACTAAGAAAGTACCACATCATAAGGAAAAACGCTTCCAATAACATAATAGAATCCGCTGCTAGATGTTGTTTCTTCAAATCTAAAAGCAATTAATGCAAATTTATTCCACTGTATCCATTATTTTGTGACAATATAAGCAGATATTACGTTACCCTAATACTTTCAGGTTGTGAACCTCGTGCAGATCGACATGAAGGAACCTAATAATAGCCTCTCTCGATGATGGTACGGGAGGAGAGATGACCGAGCCAATATGACTGACTGGTTTGATATTCCAAGTCGGTGCCAAGTCTTTTTCAACCTCAATGAGGCCAGAATTAAAATACTGCTCACCTCCCTCCCCCCAAGTGAGGACTTGCAGTCTGCCACTCGCCACTTTAAAAAAAGACCCTAGGTATCGTTCCAAGATCTGGCGGGGTATCACAGATCTATGATTCACAGGGCACAGCCTCTCCTTGCCCCTCCTCTCAGTCTTGAACTTCTTCGGTGGTTGGCAGCAACTTACATCGACTTGCACGCTTCAAGAACAATTCAATTTCCTGCACAGCCTCTCGCTGCTCTGGCCACGATGTGCGATGAGGGAGCTCCGGGTCCGTCTCTAGTGGTAAATACTCATGACTATAATTATTATCTTATTGCTCTCATGATAAATAACAGTGACATAACTGTCACTTCGGATTTTAGTGGTTAATCGATTTTGAGTATGACCGCCGTCTTATGTTGACTCATAGCCATGTCTGTTGTAAGTACGCAACTTACCGAGAAGGACCTGTATTAGTAAACTTTGTGATGGAGTTGTTCTCATCTTTCTGAGGGGGGGTGTGAGCACAACAAAGAATATTCATTTATGAACCCAATAATTTTAATGCTTGTTGTCCATTATTATAGTAGATATTAGTTAATGTGACATTATGACTCTTAACTTTTTTTTTTTTTCCTTTCGTAGCCCCTTTAAATTTACAGATAATTATAGATTCTCAGGCTTAACTTATACTTATGAAAAAAGTTTGTAGCTCTACCCAAGAAACTGGTACTGTTGGGAGTGAAAAATATTTTTCTAAAAACAAGCATACTAATGAACGCTAAACTCCCAAATTGGCTGACAAATAAGATACCATAGCCCCTGTTTTTTACCCGTTTTTACCTGTCAAATTTCATAGTAATAGCCAAGTCGATATTATAAATTGGCCATGAATCGGTTGTCTTCTCCACTGCACAACTGGAATTAATTTTCGCTCGAATAATCCCGTATTAATGGACCGTAATAAAACATTCCACTTTCTCCCTTCTAGCCTCTGAAAGAAACGAACCACCCTCCAATACATTTAGGGCCCTGTGCCTTTTCAGTCGGTTTGTCCTGCCTTGAGTAATCTCATTAGGCTAAGTTCTAACTTACCAGATTGCCTAGGTTTTCTGGTGGGTTTCTTCTTGTAGCCCCAAGGAGAATTTTCATAATTGGTTTGGTGTCTCATCGGTTCATTATTGGCTGATCTAAATTTAACTTTTAATAACTGAATCTATAATTCGTATCATGTATGTGTGTATTAGCATAAATTTATAGCGGCACACGGAGTAATAATTTGGTAGAAAATACAATTATTAAAAATTGTTTTTAATTTATTATCATCACTTCTACTCCACTTATCAAAAATCTTATTAGGTTCAAAACCCCATTATTATCTGTTATGTTGTTTTTTTTTTAATTATCACCATTACGTACTTTTGTCTTTTGGGTATTCCAACTGCTGCGCTTTTTTGTAAACCGCATAATTTAAGCTGATGCATTAACTAGTGGCTAGCTATATGTTCGTTGCCATATTTTTCTAACACTAACTTTACGTGTTAGTAATTGATTACTTAGAGGGAATGTTAGCAGTAATGCGACGAATGTGAGCCTCCAGGTCCAACTATTCTTGTCCTCTAGATTTCGGTTCCAGGGACACCCTATCCTGATGAGGCCATCGCTCCAGTTAACTTTCACAAGGGATTCTCACGGTCTTCAAACTTTAATTATTAGTTGGGTTTCGTTATTTAAACATGTTATTTTTAGAAAAATGAATAAATGAAGCATCTTTTTGAGTCTACATTTTTTCTGTCCGCAGTATTTTTATTACAGCACCAGTAATTTTAATGGTGTATACCGTCATCTTCAGATACTCAACCGATCAGTGATGGTGATATCTAATGAAAGAAATAATAATATTAGATGTCTTGAAATAGGGTTAACTCGACTGTCCTAAGGCCCCAGTCGAGTTACGAACCCTATTTCAAGAAAGCATTAAAGTGAAATATTGCCTCGTGGTTTGAGTTATATCTGCTATTAATTTCGATAAACTATTTTCTGCAGACTCGTAAATAGGTGGAATGCTATGCTATATTGCTTGTCTGGTTATTTAAAACTGCTCAGAGAAAATTGAATTATTTCAGTGAGTGTAGAGTTGTCACTGAAATCAACAGAAGAGAAATATGATGCTTTTTTTTTCTAATTTTTTTTTTTTTTAATAAAGAAGACGGCATTAATCATTGCACAGCGATAACAAATAATATTTCCTTATGAAATTTTTACCGCTATCTCTCATAACACAGATAAGATGTTTATGTAACGTGAATGAGCAAATAATCGCTCCGAGATATTTGTTCTCCTTCAAGAGATACATATTAATAACATGTCTTGTTCCCTCCATCCCCATAAAAAAATTATTTAAGAATTTTTTTCTTCGAAGGGAAATATAATATTGGGATTATCTGTTGGCGATTTGTTTTCGTTGCTGCTATACCTAGCGGAGCATTTTATAAGAAAAAGAAATTATTCATTTTCAAACGATCCTGAATAATAAAATAAAAAAAATATGCAAACATTTTTTTACGCAGGTGATTTGGCACTGTATAAAAAACCTTGCTGAAAGGAGTCCATAATGTGAGATATTTCTTCAAAGCATATAAGAAGGAATCTTCTCTTGTCTGTAAGTGTGTGTAAATCTATAGATGTATTAAATAGGGGTCGTAACAAAATTCAATCTATTTCCAACCTGAAATTTTAAAGTAAACTAGTGTAAAATTAGGATAAAATATTAAATCCACAGTGCAAAACCTTATAAAAAGATAAGATCGGCCAAGGTTGTCTTGTGTTATCATAAATGGATCCATAGCTTTTTCAGTGAGCTATTCGTTTACCCTCATAATGCCGAAAAAACCTCCACCGGGTCCACTCAGTTAAAAGTCGGGATGCTAACCACGAGACTATTAGCGGACGGTCGTTGTAATTAGGCGCGACTATTTTATATTTTATTGCTCATGTTATCGAGAGAGTGTGGTTTTGAAGTGGAAAAAAAAAAAAAAAATGAACAATGAGTACTGACATTATAATTTCCCTGAAGAATGATAGTTCAAGCAAGGGTACTTTCTCTCGCCCCACAAAAGGATGGAGGGGAGCTACTAGCATTAAACTGTTGCTTCACATCAATCTACTGCATTATACGAGGGATACCGAAAAATACTAAATCTGTACGTTTTCAAAAGTTTGTTAACATCATCAGGCCATCTTTGCTATCTGACTTTCATTAATGCCTGATAGTTCTCGGGTTTCTAATGTATTTGTTTGCGTAAACATGATTGTTCAAATAGGTTTTTTAAACAGGTGAGTTTCGAAACTAAGGCGATTCTTTGTCATTAATGGACAAAAAAGGTTAATTAGCTTACTTTTACACGAAAATGAGAAGTTTTGGAGATACAAAACTGGACAGTACCCCACAATTGGAGCACTCGTTTTCTTGATCTAATAGAGTTGTGGGAAGCTGTGGTGGCAGTTAAAATGAAGGTCGTGGACGACATATGGCTCACAGGTGAGAGAGGTGGTGGTGTAACGTGCATCTTAATTAATTTTATGTATGATTTAATCAGCCTCATAATTAGACAGAACCACGCAGCAGGCTAAAGCCGGGAAGGTCCTTTAATAGAAAGGTCAGGGAAGTGGTTTGATATCCCAATGAAATTACTAGTAATGAGTTGATATGAGATATACTAGAATGATTTTTCTTGGACCTTTATTATTTTTATGGATTCGGCATTATGTTGTTTTTTTTCTCTTTAGTCCTTTTTTTCTTTTTTTGCCTCTGCTATAAAGTATATCCTCAATGTTAATAATGTAACCATCATCCTTTAGTGAAAATACCTTGTACTTACTACACTGCTAGGTGTGTTGGTATACACTGTTCATTAAGTTTAATGTGTAAGATGTAAATAATAATTGTAAGCCCTATTTTGAGAATGAATTTGCCATCACGAACAATTAAGCGTTGTAAAAGACTTACCTGGTGTAGTAATGGGCTTTGAAGGATGATCAGAAACAGCTGAAATCTGAACCCATTGCCACACTCATGTAACCTGCACTGAATATGCCTGCAATGTGGCCAGGTTAGCATTAACTCTCAGAGTGCCAAGGTGTTGACAATAATCAAACAAAGCCTAGCAGGACACTAAACTTGCTCCTTTAAAACCAGCAACAAAATAAATATAAGAAAAACATTATTTAGTGGTAAAACAGTAATTAAAAAAGAAGTTCAAATAAGATTTCATTGTTTCTATCGCTCTGAATAATTAACGAAACAATGCATTGCCTCTAATCCATATGTGTATTGTATAATAGCATCAATATCTCTTACTCTAGCCTAGGAACGGATATTAACTTGTAGATTGTACTCTTCCTCCACCCCAAGCACGCACCACCAAACACCATGACTCCTAAGGCTGTATAAGTCCTTATTTCTTATCAAGGGGAAGAAAGAGAAACAGCGATTCGTGTTTTCTTTGCTAACGAGGGTGCTCGGTCGGTTTATGTACACTTCTTTGATCCCCAACCAAGGACGGGTCTAGATGGGTCCATTTGAAGTTTCCCGAGATCCGTTAAGGAACTCCTTAAGAGAAAGCTTTAATGACTTGATAAGGGATCCTAGCTGTATCTATTAACACTGTACAATAGCAGAGCATTTAATGACTAAAATTAGCCGTTTTCTTTCTCTGCTGTAAACGGTAAATCGGCATATTTAAAACTCTTGAATGCTGTTAAAATATGAAGATAGGCCAGTGGAATATTTCTCATCAACATATGTGAAATGCATTCTCGAACAGTCACTTATACATATCATTATATATATAAATAGTTAAATTATAACCAACGTATTTGTATGTATTGCTTACGTAATAGGCAATTCAGGCCATTTTCAAAATTGTGGTGTAAGTAAGTGTTGGAGAATACTTTTCACATGTGATGATGAGAAATATTCCACTGGCCTACCTTCATATGTTAACAGCTTTCAAGAGTTTTAAGTATGCCAATTTTCCGTTTACATCAGAGAAAGTAAACGGCTGATTTTAGTCATAAACTGTTCTATATATAAGATTAAGTAGAACTTCGTTTTGAAAAATGAAAGTCAAAAGCTTTTTCAATAGCCGAAATAAGTTAAAGAAGAAGGAATGTATTAAAATAGATTTTCTCCGACGGTCAGAAAAGGAATTTGAATCGAACGGAAATATCTCGCTGTTCTGCTACTTTTTAGTCCTCAAATCTAAATCTGATGTGAGGTAATGATAAACCCATCATCAAGTGAATTATATTCACTGTTGAATTGAATAAAACCGAAACATTACTAAGGGCGATGCTTTAAATGTCACTCATAGATAGAAGCTATTTTCTAAATTTCAAAACTAAAAGCAGCCGAGAAATAAAAATGTAGAGTCGAGTAAACAAAGGATTCAGTATCCGAAATGACATCACAAGTGTGCAGAAGATCTTCACTCCGTTAAATCAGAATTCAACCGTCCTCTCCTACCGTCGTGTATCGGTCACGTGTAACTTTGAATTCCTTTTAGTAAAGACTATGGAATTGATCCAGTTCAAAACTAACAGAACTAAGCTACGATTAATATTGTACAGCAGTCATCGTGTAGGGTGACGGTACAATACTTTGTTGAAGTTTCCTACTCTTCTACATTTTCAAGTTCATTCTTTATCCATTACTGTATATTTCTCTTGGGCCTTTGCCAAGGACATATAACGTTTACAGAAAACTTGTGTTATCATTATTGTTCATTGAATAAACATTCATTTAATAACAAATCAGAGCGTATGGGAATACACTTTCTTACAATGATAAATGTTTTAGCAGCAACAGATTCAACTTACTTAATTTAAGATTTACTTCAAGTAAATCAAAAAAAAAAAATAAAAATAAAGTATACTGAAAAAAACAACAATATCCCTATAAAATGTGTTCAGTACACCAGCTCTCCCAATTACCCCATCCCCCCCCAAATATCTCACATGAGGGCATGAAGACTATACGGGTTTGTCATAAGGTTGTCCTCAAATAGGTACGATGAAAATCTAGCTTTGTTTTTTATTCCTATTTAACAATCTCTTACATCAAACGAAACAAGTTAAAATAAAACTACACAAGTTTTTCTATTAAACTGCCAAAGAACATAAACTACGGTGTTTTCATCTCAAAAGCTGAAGTCACATTTTTAATATTTTGCCATCTTGCGTTCGTAATGTGCACGAGTTATATGACTTTATAACTTAACTAGTAGCTTTTCATTGCAAATTTTAGTTTAGAAATTACTTCTGTAAATCACAATAATAGTCCATTTATTAATTTGATAAAAATCTTTTCAATCCAAAGCCTTGAACTCTTGGTGATTTGAGCTACGGATTTCTATGTATGTTGTGAAAAATCTAATTGTACCAATTACTTATGTAAAGAAAATTTTTTTTTTTCTATAATGTGGGAAGTAGTATGAAGTAAAACATTTATTGTAAATTACAACAGGCTTGGCTTCTAACAAGAGTTGCCTATAATGAGTCGCTCAGTTTGTCGTTTCGAATTGAACGTGTGACACGCAGAGTCTATTAAATGTGTTAATTTTTATATTTGCTCTTCACTCACATGAGACCTCTTTAACAGAAAAATATGCCACGACTCGCAAACCTGAGCGGGGAATGGGAAAATATTTATTTTGTACACGTTAATTTTGTTTAAGCTCTGATCTAAATATTTTCTTCAACTTGTTTCAACTGTTCCTGAAGAAATTGCTCTAACCATCTCGCTCTAGATAAATAAATCGCTATTCTTGGATGTGAATGGTAATAAGCCATTTTAAGGTCGGGTCTCAATTTTTATGTAATATTGTTCGTGACTGTCGATTACGATCCGCCGTAATCTCAATCATGTGAGCTCTTAATTCAAGACGAAATTAAATTGGCATTTAAAGTGCTCTGTTTGAAAAGAACGCCCGAGGCCCGAATACATGAATGGGTTCGGCATAAGAGGCAGATGCAGTTGGAGGTTCGGTTTAATAGCAGTGTTCGTTATAGCCAGGAGGTTGGGCCCCGACAAATTGCGGCTCCTATCAGCTGACTCTCAGCTGTTTCCTAGACAGCTGTTTCCCTTCCGGGATCCGTAGTTCGGAATAGGGCAAGAAGGGCATTGTCCGAAACAACTCTCTTCCTAACTGACTGACGGCGGCTGGAATAAAAACTCCGTCCTAGAACCTCGGTGTCAACTTACACCTGAAACACTTACATTCATGTTATTCCAAGTTTATTTCAACTGCAATAACATGTTTGCCTAACCTATACAACAGGCAAAACATAGCTGGTTTATGCCCGTTTCCCTTAAAACCCATATTAGGTGACTTTTTTGTAATAATTGTATCAGCATAGAATTATATTAAATTGATAAAACTGGGCTGATCGGTCCGAAGACAAATATCGTAGTTTGGGAGAAAAACGGTTTTTGGGAGGTGTCACTGTAGGTACGTGTAGCCGACCAGCTGATCGTTAGGCCCAAGATAAGCAGTCCAGTTTGAAGGGGCTGTTCGGTTCAGCTGTCGGAGTAACCGCCCCTTGAAGATATCTGAGGAGGCTAAAATCCAAATTTCAATCTGAATCCCCGAAAATGGTAGTGAGTTTTAGCAAAATGAAAAAAAAAAAGAAATTTCTCTTAGAAATATTTAAACTTTTGCAGATCTATTGGCATGAAGCTACGGCGCAAATAAACCGTTGTTTCGATTCCCGCCTTTATACTTATATGGACATAACAGAATTTTTTATATAGCCATTTACATAAGATCCTAGACCTTTAGACCTATACGTCTGGATCAGTTGTGTCTGCAGTCTTGTTTTTAACATAACACGTCTCAGAAGTTTTTTTCCCCAGACATTAATGGATATTACGTAAGGTGTTTGTATCTCAATTGTGCCACGGCATGCTTTCTCTATAGTTATTTTCTTATTGGAAAACTCTCTTTTGAAGCTGGTCTAGAAATTAATAACCGTTATTGAAAAAATATCTTATTTTTCTCTCTATCACTAGCCCAATAGTTGTTCATTATATTTGGAATATATTTTATTTCGGTGCTTCAAGGGAAATAGCAGTTATTGCAAGTATTCTACTCAGACAGAAAAGACTTAACAATTAAAATACTATTTCGCCTATAGTGGGAATGCAAAATTTATTAATTTATCAAAATTTTATTAATGAAAGAGGTCTCAGTGAAACAAAATCTTATTCTTCTGGTGAGAACGAAACTCAACTTGTACCTTAATTTACATATGTCTAGCCTGATGCTTTTTTTACTAAATTTGATCTATTATTTAGAAACTGACAAAGACATTTTCGTTAACATTTACTGATATTCTGCCCTACCTGCAAATCATTTTTCCATCCCCACCTGTTTCTGTTCATTCCAGTGTCTTGTGATAATTGTTCGTATTTTGAAATAGATATGCCTAGCGCTTGTAATTAATTATTAATTAATCCGGCCCGTACTTGGACTTGTTGCGTAGAACGAATTAGCGACCAGAAATAGCCGTTAAAAAAAAAAAATGTACAGTTTACAAGAAGACATGAACTTGCTAACTCTGAGAAGAAATAGCTCATCCACGCTGTAAAGAGTTAGAACATTTTTTAAACACTTCGTCCCCGATGACGGTGTTTACCCCCGAGTTGGAAATGTTTTGCCCTCCTCTAGCCATCCGCCCGGATACTAGGCTGTTTACTTGGCCCAGTGCCTGGCTAGCTCCCAAATCTCCCAGGGAGCCTAACTTCCAGCTTCGGGGAGTCTATTGATAGAAACCCACTAAGCGAGTATTCCGGAAGATTGCCGACTACCCTCCCCCCCCCCGTTCCAGCGTTACCGTTTTCGTTACTGGTCTACCAAGAAGCGAAAAAAAATAAATACCTTCCTGTAACTCCAGCTTTAATTTGAAGTTGAATATTGTGACTAAGCACTTTGATGTGCTATTCCTAAATCATACTGAATAATATTTGCAGGACACTGTCCTCGGAACACCTTTGATGTTTGATTTCGATTGGGCATATGACTGTTATCGCAAGAATTGCCACACTTATGACTTTATTTTTCAATTGTCTTTACAAGTTTTAAGATCTTTGAAATGGACGAAATAAAGCCTAAACTATGCAATACGGGCATTAAGGGGATAACCTTCATTAAATCCCATAATGCTCAATGTCGACGAGTCAGCTTTGTATAAAAAGTGTCTGCATAAAAAAAAATCTATGAGAGTAAACAAAGTTAGATTTCATATCTTTCCTTTGCATGTATGTTCTGGTTGAGTCCACCCCCTGTTCAAGGGAGAAATGTGAACCTTGAAACGGTGGCCCTATTTGATATTAAAAAGAGCCTGTACGAATATTAGCCGTCTTCATAAAAATGTGAATTTTCTCCTTTAGCAATCCTGTTGGTGCCTCATGTTGCCGAGTTCGAAGCCTGCAGAAACCCCCTGTACCCTGTACCAAGTACTCCCCTCCCCGTATATACCCTGTACCAGAATATCCCCTCTCACCTGTTCTCTCTGTGCCCGTCAATTCAGCTCTGATACGCTCATTTATTTTTCTCCGGACGCTCCTTCCAAGTGATTCTTTGGTACCCTTTCATTCGCTTCCCTTCAGACCTAGCTTTAATTCTTCGGCAGCTTGTTTTTGTGGAAGTGACCGCGCCATTTAAGTGCTCAGGCTTGTTATCTCCTGGAAAGGTTCCTGATTTACCTCCTCCTGCACTCTAGTGCTTCTCATTCAGTCCAATCTCGTCTTCAGAAAAACTGCTAGGCTGCATGAATCCATTATTTCTACTTTTTTATTCCAGGCCGATTCTCCTCTTTAGTTTAAAACTGGTAGTTGGATTTGCTTTTAGATGGCTAGTTTTGTCTTTGTTTCAACCTCCCTTTTCCCGAATTTCGCATTTCGGTGGTTTAATACATCGTGGTTAATACGCTTGGTTAGCTTTATTAATTCTTTTGTTCATTTCAGGGTTTATTCTGCCAAATTTAATAATCCTAATCCCCAGGTACTTTGACCTTTTTAGAACTTATCCATTAACTGTAAATAGGTCGTAGCTCCTAAGATCCCAGTTTGCCAAAGGCCAAACCTTTGTTTGAGCCAAGTTCAGGGCCATATTTTTTCTAGCAACTGTAGGTCACGTATGTTAATAGCGTCTTGATGTTTCTCGGTTGTCTGATGAGCTATTAGTATTTTATCTGTATATTTAAACGCCTATCCCGGTTATGTGTTATTAACTAATCACTAAGTCATAACACACATTTATTTTTATATAGTTTTGAGTAGGTTATCAAATTAAAGACCTCGACATCCTGATTGGGGGACAATGACTGCAAAAAGTCGTAAATTGGTTTTCGCAGCAAGTGTTTTTAATGTTCTACATCATCATCAGGATCGAGATTGGACTGGTTATTATTCTATCCGTCGTCAAAACAAATCAGGTTTCGGTAGTCTCATCGTTGCCTTTAAGACCTTCTTTCAGGCAGTAATGACTACAAAACTAGTGAAAACCTCACGCGCTGCTTTCACTAGAGGTGAGTGAAAGGTATGACTAAGGTTTTCCAGGTCTAACCCGTTAGTCCTTAAATTGCACATTTAATTGAATAATTATCAGATGGAGTATGTTGTGTAGCGCTTATGCGAGTCTTGGCGGTGAGATATGGGGCAGCACTAAATGTCCGGCATTAGCGAATTTCACAAGTCACGCGAGAGAGGCGGAGTCAAAACTCAAGTGGGGGCGTCGACCTCATGTTTTATTCAACCCTTATTTTAAATATTTCTTTTCTCTGGGCACATATAATTCTTTTTAAGTGCCATACTGATGTTAGCTCGTCCGTAACATTTATAAAATATCTATTTTATACTTTCTGAAAATAGCGTCCAATGGCTGGGTAAAGTATTTTGCAATGTCCGAGCTCTGAAATTAATGTGCTCCTTCCTTGTTTGTTGTCCTCTAAAATGTTTCCGTTCCCGAAATAACACAGCGGGCATTGTTGTGAATTTGGCGAGATTTATGTACGTCGTGGAGTTCATACACATACAAATATACGTTGAAAAAGTTCAAACAACATTTTGATGAATAACTGAATAATTTATACGGGTATCTTTCGTTCAAAATGGCTATAGTTGATACTTTCGCCGTAAACCAAAAATTCATATCTCCTGCATAACTTTAGATCAGGTATGGGCAACCTTTGACATGTTATGGGCCAAACTTTAGTGTGCAAATACGTTCGCGGGCCGCGTTTAAAAGTAGTGCATTTTAAAGTAGTGTTCATAATTTTTAGCGATAGATATCAGTCAGCCATGAAATAATACGACAATGTTATTACAACACAATTTATTAAAATAACAAAATGAAATGAAAAAATAGGTACCTACAGCATTAAATTAAATCGTTAAATTTAGAATTGTTACAAACTACGAAAGTTAAATAGCGACACCGAAATCAATGAGACACTTGAGCTTGAATTTGGGAAACTAATTCATCGATGTTTGGATTAATTCCACTGGTACAAAGACGTAAAGAATTTTCCAAATTATCGTCAGTCAGCCTTGTACGATGTTTTGATTTATTAACTTTCATCAATGAAAAGAACTGTTCGCATTTATAAGTACTGCCAAACGCACAAATCAATCTTCTTGCAAATTTTCTAAGCTGCGGAAAATGGTCTTCTTCGAGGTATTTTTTGTAGAAATCGCACAACTCCACGTCTTCAAATTTAGATTTTAGGAGTGAGTTTTCTTGAATCTCGATCAACTCCATTTGCAAGTGTATTGGAGCATTTTGTACATTACTTTTTGTTGGAGTAGCAAATAAATTGAAACAGTCTTCCATGTGTTTGAAATCGCTAAATCTGATCGAAAATTGCTCCGACAGTAACTTGAGTTCTTCAGCATATTGAGCGTAAGCAATATTTTCATACGCAGAGAGCGTGGTGAAATGGTAACTGTTACCAGACAGCATATGTGCCTCCCACAAGCGGATTTTGTTCTGAAACGCTTTCAAATGGCTGTACAAATCATTTACTAACTGTCCTTGTTTTTGAAGTTTCAAATTTAAATCATTCAAATGGCCTGTAAGGTCGACAAGAAATGCTAAGTCACATATCCATTTTGCGTCACTCAATTCAGATAGTGGTTTATCTTTTATTTGCATAAATTCTGCTATCTCATTTCTAAGCTCGTAAAACCGTTTCAGCATTTTCCCTTTGCTTAGCCATCTGACTTCACAATAATATGTTACGTCGTCATACTCGGCTGATATTTCATCCAAAAACGCCTTGAACTGACGATGGTTAAGCCCTCGGGATCGAATAAAATTGATGGTTTTTACTACCACATTCATAACATTCTGGAGTCGAATGGACTTAGAACACAAGTTCTGTTGGTGGATAATGCAATGAAGGACTATCAAACCATCTTTTTGCACATTTAATTCAGTTGCTTTTTCATTCAAAATTCCGATGAAACCTTTACGTAAGCCGACCATAGAAGGTGCACCATCTGTGCATACTCCAACTAATTTCGACCATGGCAAGCCAAAACTTGTGAATACCTTTTGAACTTCATTAAAAATGTCCTCTCCTGTAGTGGTTCCTTTTAGCGGCTGTAAAGCAAGCAATTCCTCAGTAATAGTGAATTCTTTATCAACACCTCGAATAAATATAGCCAGTTGAGCTATGTCAGACAAATCGGTGCTCTCGTCTAATGCTATGGAAAATGATTCAATACCAGTCATACGGCCAGTCAATGTTGTTTTTATATCATTAGCCATCATTTCTATACGTCGTACAACGGTTCGTCTTGACAAACTAATTTTTTCAAATTCATTTTTCTTTTCAGGACACAAAACACTGCAAACTTCTGACATACACTCCTTGATAAATTCTCCTTCGGCAAATGGTTTCAATGACTTTGCCAATTTTGAACTAACTATAAAACTAGCTTTCACAACATTATCAAGTTGTGTTCTTTGTCTATGAAATATTTGCTGCTGTTTTTCCAAATTTGCGGTAAGTTTCTGGATTTTGTCTTTTCTTATTTGTCCTGTCAGTGAGAGCAGCGTAGGATGCTTAGTTGAGTAATGCCTCTTTATATTGAATTCTTTCATCACCGAAATGGATTCATTACACATCAAACAAATAGGCTTACCATTGTGCAAGATAAAGAAGAATTCTTCAGTCCATTTTTCTTGAAACTGGCGACCCTCTGCATCTACTTTTCGTTTCCTTCCACCAGACATCATTTTCATTTACTTATCGTTCGATAAACTTAATAAGAAAATAGGTATAATTAGTAAGCACTCAAGATGCACACAAAGTCACAAAGCAAACTTATCACCACGGTAGCTCGAATAGGACTGAACTAAGTTCCGGCCATCCACCCGCTTATATAGGCAAAATGAAGGAATGATCTAGAATCGTCTAGTGTAGAACAATACAATTGCGAAGCAATAATCCTTTGTTGCGCCGCCAGTGTGGCGGCAAACATCAATGGCTTTGAACTTTGATGTTTGCCGCCTCACTCTTTGATGATCACCGCCACTCGGCTTGCTCGCTCACTTGATTCCATGAGTATGAGTAAGTAGTGTATTTTTTTTTTTTAAATTGGGTTTTTCAAAATGTCTCGCGGGCCGGATCAAATCTTACAGCGGGCCGGATCCGGCCCGCGGGCCGGCTGTTGCCCACATACGCTTTAGATTATGAAGGTGATTTTTTTTCATCTATAAATAATAAATACTTATTGATCAAATTGGTCTATATCAGTAATACAGTTGTGTTTTGTAAATATTTATAAATAAATTAAGGACATGAATCCTTCATTTAATTTATCAAACCATCGCGATCTGTGAAAATATTCTTTTCAAATAGAATAACAAATAGAAAAAATTTAGATAAAAAATATCAATTAAAACGTCTTTGATTTGTCTTGACGTCTTTGAAAATACTTTTGCGTTACAATCTTCTATTCGTCCTTAACAATAAGAAAAACATCAGGTCTTGTGACGTCAAGACATCAGGACCTTCTGAGCTTGAGCACTAGAAATAATAAAAATAAGCGAATTGAGCTCGACTTTTCATTAATTGTATGGAATATTGTATTTAAACCAAAAACTAATCACATATTTCGAAATGTCGTGAGAATAATTTTAAAATTTCTGATCGATTTAATAATTTTTTACAACCACTATCGTAGAAGATTCAGACAGGCAGACTTTTGGTTACATACAATATTGAGAGTGTCGAAACCTCCTGAGTATTTTTTAACCAATAATGTTGATTTCACGTGTCATAACTGTTGTAAAGAAATTGAGATATAAATGATGTGATGAGTTTGTTGGGAGATCTGCTTAGATTGATTAATCAGATTTGTTAAGTTTTCATCAAATTTATTAATGGACAACGTTTCGGCATACTGTCTATGTTTCCATCAGTTCCCGATCACAAGAATAGAATGCAGGCGTTAAACGCGATGATTAGTAATACTTAGTAACAAAAGTTAAGTACCAAAGAATACAAAATGATAAGTGAAGTGTGGATAGCCGTGAATTGATATTAATATGTGACAGTTGTTAGGTTTTTTCTTTTTTTTTTTTTTCTTAACCCCTTTGAATTTTACGATGTGAAAATATGAACAATCAATGAACAAGAACTAACAAATTTTTCTCCTCATTCTGCTATGCGCAGATGCATTTGAAGGAGGTTGGGTTACTACATATATAAGATTGAAGTTAAAAGGAAAAGACATAAATACATTACAAGGTGATGGGGCTCACTTTTAGTTTAAAAAAGTGGGAGAAAACTCAGTTGTTAGGTTTGATGAAACCAGGTATATGTAATAAAAAAAACATGGATTCAACAAAATATAACATACGATGACAGCCTGAAAGATTGTTATGGAATATGAGAATACATAATGAAGTAGTTGAATCGTCAATGCATTGGCTACTCGCACTGTACTTATATCTACATAATTTTTTTCTGTATTATTCTGTGTATCTAACTATTGCCGCTAATTTTCACCAATCGTGTATAACACCCACGTTATTTTCATATTATCAGGACCTGGTTGCAGAGGTACCTAGTATGTCGAACCGTTTTCCATTAATAAATCCATCAACCTATGCACTTCTCCCAAGTAATTCGTCGACGCATTATATATTCTCACGTCTCAAAATGAAATCATACTCTACATAGCAATTGAGATTTAGTTGTTTAGCGAAACGCTGTTTAAAATTTCACAAACTAAGCTAGAACTAATATCGGACAGGAGTCATCTTGTAGGGTAACTGTACAATATTCCTTGAAGTTTCCTACTCTTCTACATATTTTTGTTCATTCTTCATCCATTACTGTATATTCCTCTTGGGTCTTTGCCAAGGACATATAACGTTTTCAGAAAACTGAAGATTGTTGCTTCAATAACATTCATTTAATAACAAATCAGAGCGTACTGTTCACGTTTAATTCGAAACGACAAACTGAGAAACTCATTATAGGCAAATCTTGTTAGAAGCCAAGCCTGTTGTAATTTGCAATATATGTTTAGAGGGAACACTTTAGAGTGTGATACGCGCTTAGTATGAACACGTCTTCGTTTTGAGGTATACGAGGTTTGTTCAAAAAGTAACGAGAATTTTATAATTTCGCTTATTTCGATTTCGATGGCGAAGTGCATCATGAGTCCCTGCCAAAAGGTCGTACGGCCAATAAAGTATATCACTTGGAAGTGATGCATGTGAAGCGTACTGACGTAAACGATAGGAATTGTGGCAAAACATTTCGTGGAAATTGCATCACGATAACGATCTCGCTCACACCTCACTGATTCTTTGTAATTTTTTAGCGAAAACAACACTGTTGTGTTACCTCACCCACCGTATTCGCCGGACTCCCTGCGACTTTTTTTTGCTCTCTAAGTTAAAAAAAAAACTTGAAAGGAAAAAGTTTTTACACCATTGATGAGATAAAAGAAGAATCGCTGAAGGCGTTAAGTGCTATATCGAAAAGTAAGTTTGATAAGTGCTCCGAAGATTGGATAAAGCGCTGACACAAAAGTGTATTATATCTGAGGGGGATTACTTTGAAGGGGAAAAAATTGCTATCGATGAATAAATAGCAAATGTTTAAGATAAACAAAAATTCTCGTTACTTTTTTATCAAAGCTCGTACCGTGAGGATTCTTAGTATGCCTGGAAAGGGGTGATAACTTGTTGATAATACGCCTGATTTGACTTGAGTTGAAGAAT
The DNA here is from genome assembly GCA_930367205.1 of Acanthosoma haemorrhoidale. NCBI lineage: Eukaryota > Metazoa > Arthropoda > Insecta > Hemiptera > Acanthosomatidae > Acanthosoma > Acanthosoma haemorrhoidale. The sequence continues at coordinate 81,218,725 of OV884015.1, read as the reverse complement.
ACAAGGGTGTAGATACTAAAACCTTCACAGGAATATTTTGTAATATACACCGGCCGGTATTGGCGATGCTCGGTCGGACAGTATCCGACCGTGGACACTGACAGGTTATCCTTGTAGAAAACGCCATGATATCGGTCAGTCGGATTATAATTATGCGGGATTAGTTCGCTCCGAGTCGACAACCAGTTCCATTATTGTGAAAATATATATCACGCGGCGGACAAGTGGTTAAAGAAGTTTTATTTTAAATAAATATACTTTCAGCCTTCAGTTGTTTACTTACCGTCTGACCGGTCTCGGTTTCATAACTGGGGCATAAGCTTCCGAACAGGTCGGAAATGTCAATGTTATATCGGTTTGTTTGTCGGCCGTCTGGGCCAATGAACTTGTCACACAGGCTTCGTATTTCTTTTTTAGAGTTTCCCTTGGCCCTAGTTTCTTTTCGAAATCAGAAATTCTTTGGTTTTCACCCGTGTGGCTGTCTGTCTGCATGTTACGGTCGTTATGAATCCTCTGTCCGACCTATAAACATGAAATTATAAAGTACATCTAGATTCCATTTGACATTAAAATCGTCCCGGAGTGGATCCTTTTATACTTAATTAGCACAAATTGGTTTAATATATCTTTTCTCATCGCCGTCTTAATGAGCACTCAATTTGGGAGAGCCAAAACTTAACTCAAAATAGGACCTAACAAAGCCTTAAGAACGCCGTTGCTTGGAGTGCCGTCAGTGGGTACATCCACCGGAGAGACATCAAGTTTTTTTTACTTGTGCTGCAACTAACAAACCCAGTGTTTAACACCACGGGCCCCACCACCATTCCCCGCATCGATGGCAACAGACTTTCAGTGAAAATTAGGATAAGATTTTGTTTAAGTTTTATTGTTAGATGTAAGTTAGTTTTTAGCCTGTGATAAATAAGTTGAGCCCCATCACTTTTAAAGACGTTCAATAAATTAATGTGTTATGCACATCATTATAGTTTTATACAATCGCAGGTCACAATGTGTAGAAATCAGAAATTTTATAAAATGTAGCCAAGCTACTGGAAATATAAATTGAATAAATTGTAAATAGATTCATTGTAGAATCTATATTTAATTATGTAATGATTTTGTAACAAGGAGATATGGAATAAAAAAAGACAAAAAAACAAAGCATTAAACTTGGTGGAACAGGAGTGGATAATTGTGTTGTTGTTGAATTTAGGTTTGAAATTAAAAAAACGATTGTATCTTTTTTACGAATGCAATCGTTAAAGAAACAGACACGTCATCAGATACATGTCCCAGAAATATCGCTGTAAAATAATTTCAACTGCATAAAACATAATTATTGGTCATTAATTAATTACTTGGTAATATAATCATATCCAGTAAAGTATCAAATTAAATATATCATCGCCTTGATTGATAGTACGAATTTTTATGAACCATAGCTAGAAAAAAAAAGTACATTTAAACTGTCATCAAAATCATGTTCGTGCTTTTGATTTGTTTCTTCTACCATTATAAAGAAGGTAGAGTAATTAATTTGCCAAAAATAAAAGGTGAAACCTTTTTCATTGCAAAAAGATTCGACCCCTTCAGGCCGGTCCCATATAAATCTTTTCTATCTCCTAAGCACAAGGTCAGGCCCACTACACATGCTACGGCCCCAAGGCCACGCCTTTATCCTCCCAATCTACTCAACCCTAAGTCAAGAAATTTGTTAGCTTTTACTTGGCTCCAGCATCGAATGTCCGAATGAAGCTAATATGTACCCGAGCTTTCTAGCTGATTTCACTTAAATAAGCTGTGTATATTCACATAGGTGGTGTTTTCTGCTTGGCCGTTGCTAACTTGAACCGCAAATATAAGTTAGCTAATGCAAATATAGGAGTAAGTAAATAAGTAAGCCGTGTGTGAATAACTTAAAAGAGAAAATACAACCAATTTAACATAATATGGTGGTGGACGCTGGGCGATACCTCTCAATGTTTAGTTTGGTTTGGATTCGCTACTTCTGTATTCAGTTAGCTACTCATTTTTCCTTACGAGGCTTTGTAAACCCCCACCTACACTGCCCCATGAACTAACGGTATAAATCAAACGTCAATTCATACGACTTTTTCTTTATAATTAAACTCGGAACTGAGGGTGTATTATCTACAGGCTGATATTACCATGCATACATACTACAGGTATGCATACACGTATACGTATATATGTATATTGGCATATTCACACTACCCTTATTAGGAACGCAGCGTCAATTGCGCCTGTTCTCGCTCACGCCTCACCGGTCCTTGTGAACTGCTGACCTTTAACGTGTGATAATTTATGATAGGTTAGACCTTAGAAGTATCCCACTTATGCGTTACAATATTATATCGGTGACATGTGTAAAACAAAATAGCCTACGTTGGTACACCTGCCCAACAACTCACCAAACCGGTTTCCGGTGTGCACTACACCTTAGACCGAAGTTAATGTCTATTGACGTGTTAGAAATTACACGTATAGAAAGCTCATGTCTTAGAGTCTGTCATTAGAAAGTTTTAAGATATTAGAAAAAGTAAAGGAATTGAAACAGTTTTTTTTTTTTCTGTACGAGAGAGAGAGGGTCTCACATTTGGGGCGAGCCAATAAAAAACCTGTTTTTATTACCGTTCTTGTTTCTTTTACTCAATTTCCCTTTCAACCCCCCTATCTTCTCTCTCCCCGCCTTCGATCGATAATATTTCATACCTGTTCTGTAGCGTCAACTATTAGAAGCACGAGGGCATGAGTGTGTATGTTTTAAATGTACAACTCACTGCTGGTTAGTATCCTTTTTTGCCGGAGAAAGAATTAGGTCTCTCGGATGATAATCGAACTGATTTTCTTGTCTAGGGTAACTAACTTTAAAACAATGCCTTCTCAATTTAAGTTTGATTGAGCGATTTATAGTGTCCTTGATTCACATTCTTTACTACTTCATCACATCGGCAACGTTTATTTGAAATCAATGAAAATATCACATTATTAATTATGCATTGTGGCATTTCCCTTGCACTCCGGCAGACGGTGGGGGGGGGGGGAGCTACCCTGTAGTACTGTGTTTTAAGTTGCCCCTAAAGCTTGTCTGCCTACTAACTGCATTTTGTTTTGAATATTAATTAAATATTTACCGGACTTCTCTCTCATAATTAATAGTTATGGTCCGACTAATTGTATTGGGAAAAGAAGAAAGATACCGTTAGTACAAGAATAACTCGAAGAAAGCTCATCCGACTGAAAATTATTTGGTAACGTGTTAGAGCCAAAATAACAACCCGTCTAGGGATTCAAACTCGGACCGATCACGTCAAGAAGCAGTTATGCCAACCACTTCATTTAAAAAAGGATAATAGTTAAATAATAAACATAAGACTAAATGAACAATTTACCATCAATGTAAATATGTTCACTGATTTTTACTCCGAGTATAAAAATAGGTTTGCCATAAGAGAATCTAAAAATAAAAACAAACAAACATTAGTATAATAAATTATTATCAAGCTGTCTGGACGGGGGACCATGGAACCGGCTTTGGGTGCTGCGCAGATAAAGGCTGTCTCATTTATATGCGGATAAACAAGGCCTCTGAGGAGGAATTTAAAAATAGAAAGGATATACAAGGACCCTTGTTGGAGGCACCTAATGTGGGTCAGGGGTTAGGCCTCTTCTAGCTCGAAATTCGGGCATGTTAAAGCGTGAACTGACTGCTAACAAATAGGTCCGAATTTTCGGATGAGAAGTTATGAACCTCGGGGAAACTTTCCCCCTCAACTAGTGATCGGGACACAAAAACCGGTCCTATTTTTCTCCCGAATCTTGGTATCAGTTAGTAGTATTATAGGAGGCAGAGCATAATTCCCGCCTAAATCGTGAAAGTTAAAAGTGTATCATTACACTAAATTATTGAGGTACTAATTACATTAATTATTACATTGAGTTGATGAGAAATATTAGACATTTTCTTGTATTGTTGAAATTCAAATTTGGGATCGGCCCAAGATTCCAACGTATTCTCCTGGTTGGGATTGCCACCATCGCAGTTAAGGAGAAGGGAGCAGGGATGGGGAAGATTCCTCACGCTGCTCCGGCAGCCACTTCACTGATTGATAGTGGAGACAGGAAGAGAGTGCTAGAGCCGCAGACGCTCCGGACGCGATGTAAGAATAATGATCTGCTTATATCATTATGTTTCAACTATAATACAACGACTCCACAACTATTAATTAATAATAATTTGTAAATTATTCGGTATAATTCATGACTTCAGCAGAGTACTATTGTAAATGAAGTAAAAGCAATGTTCATCATATATTTTTTATTTTTGAGAAGAAAACGTTTATTCATCAGAAGCCCTTATTCGGGGGTGATTCGTTGATAAGTTGTCAGCCCCTCACTATTATGCAGATAGGGATAATGCTGTGATATCGCCCGACGAAAACATTTCAGGCTCTATTACCCCTTCCCTCACCGTCCCCTAATCCCTAATCACCAAAGCTAGTCACCAATTCACCTACAACAACCAAAAGGACTCTTTGTATCTGCGGTTCCGAAGAACATGTAAATGAAAATCATACTTACATTGTTTTAAATATAAATTTAGTAGTACTAAAAGAAAGAATACATTATATTTTTTTCAGAAAATAACAAGCGATTCATTGAATTTATTTGAAGTTTGATTATTTTTTTTTTCTTGGGTGACCATTACATAAAAAAGAGAAGCATTATTGTATAAACTATATCACATCCCATCGTTAAAAAAAAACAAGTCGAGTGTGATAGATTACACAATTAAAGGTTTCTTTACAGTTGCGAAAACTATTTTAATGACTTTTTGTAATATCATTCCACTAAAGCCTTGGAATATAATACATATTATTAATCATTATGTCGATACCTTTAATTAATTTCCTAGTTGAGATGATTAGTAAATATTTATTTTTTAATAATAATATCGGCTTGATAATAGATCAATAATTAATTAAACCATTATCACTTTTCATAAGGTTCTTTTATTTTTAGTATGCTTAGGACTTAAAGTAAAACTTTCTTGTAAAATATGATCCCTCTGTATGAAACTGGTGTTGTAAAAAAAATTACGAATACACTTTTGATGACAGTTTTTTATAAAAGTTATACTTTACGTAATTAGTTACATTAAGCACCAACATATATTTCAAATTAATGATCAGAATATCGAGTTCTTTAAATAGATACACTGCTTAATATGATCGAGAAGTGTTTATTTTTGTACTATTAATTAATTTATTACTTACCCTTCATTACTTTACATCGGAGTGGTTTTATTTTTAGCACCATTGGGTCATCGAACGGCGCTACTATGAAAAATACCAGCCTAAAAAAAACAACAACAACGCTGGTTGGGTAATGAATAACACGATGTTAATGACAGGAAAAAAAGTTTCACTGTTAATCAATACGATGATACATTTAATTTTATATCTTACTCAATATTATTGAAAATTATTTTTCTTGTTAATAGAAACTAATTAATTTCGAAGATGGGTTTCCTGTCTGGGCAATATCAAAGGGGAACCCACAAATATCAGGAACCTACCGATCAAAACAAGGGTTTCCGGTTTTGAAAAAAACAACGAAACCATCAAAAGGAATGAATAAATAAATTACATGTTATTAAAAATTAAAGGTAGCCATTAATGTAGGTTTTTGAATTATTTATGGGTTGGTGACATCAAGTAAACCAATTTTAAAGTTAGAATGTTCCTCATAAACCGGTCAATGAAGCAAAATGAATTATTTTCCAAAAATTATTATGTCATCCTTTTTTAATGTATTAAATTCAATTTAAATTTGTTGAATTGTTGTCTGCTTTGTATTTTTTTTTTTTTATCATGGCGTTTCATGCTTTTTTATTACAGCTAAATAATGATTTACCCCCACCGATTAGAATTACGTTATTTTTCCTTTTCCCAGTTAGGGGTCAAAATTACCTTTGAAAATCCCCACACTTCTACTTTTTTCCAAAATACCCATTAAAACCGACTTGTGGCTTATAAAATATGCCACTTCTATCGCTGGCTCTCAAAACATGTATCTTTTGTAATATTTTCGAAATTCTTTTTTGCTTTACTGTTCTGAGCTGGTCTTGACAAATATTAAAAGTCAGCATTTTAACAAAAAAACTAATCAGCTTGTTCAAGATGATGTGGGATATTTAAAGTAGAGCCTCTCCCACCGCGCTTGGCTAATATTATTATATATTTAGAATCCTTCCGTCAGACGGCCGTCACAGTGTTGACAGACCCTATGGATAACGTAAAAGTTAGTGACGAAGCGATGGGATGGTTGAAGACAGGTAACACGCCTATCTGCCACAATGGATCCAGCCCGTGAAGAAACAATAGGAAGGAACTGGTGCCGGCAATGCGGGCTCCTCATGCTGTAAAAAGAACCGCTTAAGCGAGAGAATTCATCAGCCGTGGTAGAGTTTCAAGGCTTTCCCGTGGAGAGGTGTAGCGTTTATTACTTCTATAACGCAAAAAAAAAAAACATCTGTAACAGCCTTATTTCCTGGAAAACTCGCCGTACCATTACATGGTGTTTCCCGAGAGCAAACGAAACCGGTCCAAAATGATGAAACTGGTCAATGTAAGAATCAGTAGGCTCTCTTTTTTTTTATTGTAGCACTTGATGGAAAAACTGAAGACTTCCTCTTTCCTAGAAACTAACTCCTTCTAGGGTACCATTATTAATACATGGAGCTGACATTTGTTTATTCATAAACAAGGCTAACTCAAAGACAATACTGATGTTTCAATCAAAACTCTAAGATCTACAATAAATGCATCACTTTGCAAACATACCCACTTCTCTCAACGTATACCCTTCACACTGACCTCAAAGTTCCAATAGGACTTTGTACAGAAACTTTAAAGACAAACTGCACGAACTCCCACACCCACTTATACAAAGAATGTCTACTCCTGGACCTGGTAACACTACAAGACAAACTAGGTGTCATTGAATTAAAGATATTTTAACTTAATAACTATGAGAAATTGTCAAATGCAGGATAAATTATACAGGGGAGAGATCACTGTATGGTCTCTACCTTTATGACAATCTTGTCATATTGTTATATTTCATGGCGATTCTATTCTTAAGCCAACATGAAACACATTAAATTAAAAAAAAAATAGAAAAAATGTATTGTTTTGAATTAAATGCACAAAAAATATTCAGGTAAGGTGTAATTTAATTTATCCAAAGGATAAGACTCAATAAAAAGTTCATTTATTATTTTAATGCTATTCTGCATTTAATATTTTAATTAACTTAACCATAACTGATTTCAAAATAATTAAAAACAAGATTATATTATCTGCTTAGAGCTTTTGATCATTTTTGAATGTCCGCAAATTGACCTGTTGTTCTTTTTTCAAAAATAATTTAACCATTTAAAATCTGTAATATGTTTGTGATTCTAACAGCCATGTCACATAATTACAGTGTACACCATGGCTTTTTATGGTCAATTTTGTAACACATCTGCAAGTGGTTTGACTACGTTAGTAATAGATGTTACTGCTGCAAAGTAATATTATCTCCAAGTTTTGTTAGAATTTGTAAAGGGTAACAGCCTTTAGCAGGTAAATGAATAGGACCTTTGGCCTAGTGTTTACATGTAATGTTTGCATACAGGCTTATGCAAGACTTCTCACCTCGTTACATTAATAAAGTTTCTAAAATAATCAATATCCTTTCCTAAACTCTATATTTGTAATGTGAGTGATTTTTTTCATTGGGAGTTGGCTAGGATTTTTAAAAGATGTTAAATTTTCATGTAAAGTGACAAATCGGCATACACAGGTGGTCTGAAAAGTTTCCGACCTCAACATGAAGATGATAATAAAATAAATAAAAGCTTTGTTAGGTTGGAAACTTTTCAGACCACCCTCGTTAAGTCTATATCATCTATCTTCTCATAATTATCTATCATCATTCTATGATGTTCCTGTTGTATTTACAATCAAGCCTTTTGTCCTTCTCTTTATGGTCTTGAAGCAAACATATATGTTACATGCCGAAACCGCCCACAAATAAATTTGATTAAAATTAAATTTTTGTCAACATTTCAAGCCAGTTCCAAATGATTCAATTCCTTCATTTCATTCATTAAATGTAATGGGTTGCAATGAACTCTCATTATGTATTTGTTGGTTTTGACTTTATATTAATCAAATTCTATGCAATATTGGGACACTTTATGATTAGCATTACTATAATTCATATAAAAGTTAACTAGTTTTTATTCTATAAAAATATCTATTAAAAAATCTTTTTTTTTCTCTCTTTTTCAGACCCACATGTTTTTCATTGATGCTTTTCTTCAAAACAATCGCCTAGATCAGATAACTCAAGAGATGGGGTATCACCCAACCTATTTGGACATCTTCCTGAGGACACAACATTTTATCCTAAGGGGAGATGGGCCCCTTCCTTTTGATTATAGGCATTTTATTGCAATTATGGTAAGTGATTATAATTATTTTTGAAATTTTAATTAGAGTTGTTTTTAATTGATTTTTTGTGTGGTAAGCCATGTAAATATTCAAAAGTATAAAATTTACAATCTAACAAATGTACTTAATTTACTTATTTTGAAAATGTTTTAATGTAATGAAATTTGCACCATTGATTGAACAAACTAATTTAAGATTACTAGGAAGAATCACGAATTGCTATGTTTTCCTCTATTTGAAAAAAAAACTGATTTAAAATTGGAAAGACATGCCTTCATGCGGAGACAGGTCATTTTCTAATGCTTACTGAGCGATGCTCAATACAATTTGAACATCATATAAGAATACACTCTCCAAAAACCTTCATTTAGCCACCTTTATTTACATTTGACGTTCTTTCCTTAGACTCTTATTTTTTATAAAATAGTTTATTCTAATTTTAAACGTTATTTATTATGGCAAAGCTTTGAATTTCTTTTTTCTGTTAATTTTAGGCTGCAGGTCGCCATCAGTGTAGTTACCTAATTAATCAACAAAAACAGGAATTTATCCTCCAGGGTGGAGACCAAAACTGGTTGAGGGGACTTGACCACATTCCACAAAAACTTAGAGACCTATATGAAATTAATAAAATTTTAGCTCACAGGCCTTGGCTTTTGAATAAAAATCACATTAAGGTAAGCTAAATAAGTCTCTTATATATCAATGTGTTATTTCTTAATAAACATATTTCTTGATCTTGAAAAAAAATATATTATTCACTTAAGTTAAAATAATATATATAATAAAGTTAAAATTTTATCTAACAAACATAAAATTCAAGCATAATAAAAAAGTTTTAATTATTGGCACAACTTTGTTTGAAGTAGATGTTTACTCTTTATTAAATCACCCATATTTATGTTATGATTTATGTAAGTAGGAACAGTGCAGCAGTATCGTGTGTGATATTCGAATAATTTTATTTCTTATCTCTTTGACCTATTTAACGTTATCTCTGGAACTGTATTCCAACAACCATCACATTGAAAATATATAAGTGTCACAACCAGAATCATCACCATCTGGCCATAAATTAATAATTTATTTATTTTGTACTGTTATATATAGTATAATTGCATTATAGTTATATTTGCGTTTTATTTAGAAAAAAGTCTACCAACTTTAACATTTCTAAAACAATGTGTTATTTAATCCACTTTCATATTAAAAGGATATTTTACTACATCAGTAAATGTTTCAAAATAGGGACCATAAAAACTAAAATTACTTTGAATTTTTCAGTTAAAAGTTAAATAAATTCATGTTTACAATAATTGTGCTTTGTCAACTGTAATGTTTTGATTTTGTGAAAGAATAGAAAGAAAGAAGAAACACATAAGAATAGAAATAATTCACCATTCTTCTTCAATAAAAAAAATCTAAATTTGAGTTACAACTTTCTAATTTATGAAGAGAATATAAATCAAAGATAAGCATTTTACTCCCACTTAATTTCAAACAAAATTCTTGGCTTGATACCAGAAATAAATTTTTAATAGCCATTTATGAACCTTCTGTATACTCAAGAATATGGAGATTTTTTTTCTATAATAAATAATAGGCCGAACAAGCATTTTATCACTTAATAATACTTTTTAACAATATGAAATATTGACGGACTCTATTGATTACAGAAATTAACAAAAGGCTCAGATAGTTGGTCGCTGGCAGAAGTGGTCCATGCAATAGTTCTGCTGACGCACTTTCATTCTTTATCGAGTTTTGTTTTTGGCTGTGGAGTTAATGAAGAAATTGAAGAACAAAGTGAACCCAAGAATGAAACATCATCTAAACAGAACACTGGGAATAGCAAGCCTGGTAAGAGTTATGTTGAATATTTATTATTTATATATATTTTAATTATATATTTTTTCATATAATTTATAACTTTATATTTAACTTTTATGTTATCTCAAGGTTCTGTTAATAAAATATAGGAAACTTCTGGCAAAAGGAATAATGGTTTATTTACACACATTGATTTAAAAATTTATATAAAATTAACTATGTACGTAATAAAAGAATACTATTAAATCTAACATTAAAATGGTACCTTATAATTATTCGTAACGTGATACTAATACTGGCCAGTGTTTCTTTGTGTTGCTTTCTTCAATGGTCGTCTTCTATTGCGTGATTTGGATTAGCGTCTTCTTCTTGATCGTCAGTGAAAGAGTGCGTGGATCTTTTTTGAGGCCGGATGCAAGTCTGGGCCGGTATTCCCTAATGCACTACGAGGCAGTCGTCGGGTCTTAGTGTGAGGCTGCTACCTGGGCTGGAGTCCCTCCTCGTGCTGCCTCGTCCTCTGCCGGTTCCGGATGAATAGAGCCAGGTCTCATACGTCTCGTGGTCCTATATCTTGCATCTCTCCGCTGCCTTATTGATCTTTCAACTGGTTATTCAATGCCAGTTGTTTCGGATATTTATACTTTGCTTAATTTACGTAGTTTATAAAATAAATGTTTATATTAATTATTGATATTATTTTTATTATAAATATTAATAGTTAATATAACAGCAATAACAACGTTCATACTTTCATAGGCATGAACCACGGATTGTTATAAGGTTCTTCAACTCTCGCTAATTCCGAGTTTATTTCAAAAATAATATCAAAAATCGCAACATTAAAATATCACAACAATATATTATCTGAAATTAGCAATTATGAGAAATGCAATGTGTTTTTTTGTTTTTCATTTAAGATAATAACTGATTTCGAATAAATGTTTTACTAGGCAAAGCTGGTTGCCTAGGTTAGTAAAGCAGTCAGTAGCGTGGTGGAGGGTGTAGTGTAGGGAATTCGGCTAGGGAGGTGTAAGTTTTCTGGACAGCGAAAACCTTGGCAATGTTTTGAAATAGACCTCTGGGAAAAAAAAATGGTAAACACTGAGTTAAAGCGGGTTGGATACTATTTCCCAGGTTGAAAACCTTGGCATTTACTATGTTTGGACGTGGAATAGAAAATGGTGTAAGTGACTTAATTTGAGAAAATACTGCACTATAGATCATTTTGAAAAATCATTGGTATAAACCTAAACAATTAAAACAAAGTCCCTATTCAGTATCTTAGTACTTACTTTTTTTAATGTGTCATATATGTTAAAAGAAGTTTGGGTGCATTTTATAATGTTATAGAGAATCAGACATAAAAATTTTTCAAAATTCAATTCTGCCACTTTCATCTTGGATAGTATGTAGTACATTTATAAATTAAAACCGTTTATTTAAATCAAAATGTTTTTGTTTCTAGCATGAACTGCTCTATACTTCCAGGTTTTTTTTGGAAATTTTCTTTATACTAATAACTTATTTTACTTAATTAGGTACCAATGGTTGGTCTGAAGTTGGGGTGGATACACTTATGGAGCGAATGAAATCCCTTTCAGAAAGAAGTGAAGAATTCAGCGAAAGTGAAAGAGCAAAAAGGTGAAAAACATTTTTCTTCAATTTACTATTTTATTTGATTTCATTTCATCAGAGCTCTCATTTAAAGTAGTGGTAAAGAGGATAACTCATGTTATACAGGTTTTGGTTTCAAATTACCAGAAAGTCAGGATTTTATTTCACTTTAAGAGCTACATACAAGATAGCCTGTATATCATAAGACATGATAGGAGTGTATAATGAACTGAAACCCTAAATAAATAACCTTTAATTTCATAATTAGTTACAAGAATAATAAAATTATGCTAACTAATGACATTATTTATTAAAACATATGTCTGCATGCCTATTTAATGGTCTTTGCCTTTATTTCCTTCCAGGTTTGAAAGGGTAGAAGTTCAGGCAGTTGAAATTTCATCCACACCTAAAACTACACCTATAAAACCAAGTATAGGCCAGTTTGTAGAAGATCCCACATTTGTGTACGAGGACTTTGCTAGGCGGGATGAAACATCAGAAATACCTACATTTAGAGTACAGGTGATTTTTTCTTTCACTTTCATAGAATCTTTCCTTTCAAAACTGAATTAATAATCATATAAAAATAGGTACTGATATAACAACTGCATTTTTACTGAGTTTCATCATTTTGGCATACAAAAATGCACATTTAGTCACATATATACGAGGGTGGTCTGAAAAGTTTCTGACCTAACAAAGATACAAGACGTTTTTTCAGAAATTTTTTTTTATTTTTCAACATAGTCTCCTTGTAACTCTACACACTTCTCCCAGCGATGCTCCCATCTCTGTAACCCGTCCAAATAGTACTCGGCGTTTTTCTCTGCAAAATAATCGTTCACGAAGGTGATTACCTCTTCATTTGACGAAAATCTCTGTCTTCCGAGCGCAATTTTGAGATGAGGGAACAAAAAGAAGTCGCTTGGGGCTAGATCTGGTGAGTAAGACGGATGGTCAAGCAGTTCAAACCGTAATTCATGGATTTTCGCCATGGCAACCACTGAGGTGTGAGACGGTGCGTTGTCTTGGTGAAACAGGATTTTCTTTTTCTGCAAATGTGGCCGTTTTTCCGCAAGTTCTGCCTTCAGCTTGTCAAGTAATGATGCGTAGTATGCTCCTGTAATGGTTTTTCCTTTTTGAAGATAATCGATTAAAATAACTCCATGACTATCTCAAAAAACAGTCGCCATCACTTTCCCAGCCAAAAAAATAGTTTTTGCTTTTTTTGGAGCCAGTTCCCCCTTTGCAGTCCACTGTTTGGACTGTATTTTTGTTTCGGGCGTATAATGGTGTATCCAAGTTTCATCCACAGTAATTAATCGGCGCCAAAACTCGGATTTATTGTGCTTAAACTGCGCCAACAGAGCGTTGGAAATGTTCATTGAAACACGTTTTTTGTCTAACGTGAGCAAACGCGGCACCCAACGCGTGGACAGCTTTCTCATCTCTAAATGTTGATTTAATATGTGACAAACACGTTCTTTTGACATGTTCATAACCTCTGCTATCTCTCTCACTTTAATTCGGCGGTCAACTAGCACCATTTGGTGAACTTTGGCGATGTTTTCATCGGTAGTTGCAGTTTTTGGACGTCCCGAACGTTCATCGTCTCCCAAGCTCTTAAGACCACGTTTGAATTCAGCTGCCCAAAATTTCACTGTGGTAAATGATGGTGCAGAGTCCCCATACACAGAATCCAACTCATCTTTGATTTGCGTGGGCGTATTGCCTTTCAAAAACCAATATTTAATGACAGCTCGATACTCGATTTTGTCCATTTTCATAAAAACACTCACATCGACTCACTCAAACGACTGTTACACAACAACTGCACATCCAAAATGGCTGAAACTTTGGTGAGTAACTGTCAACAGATGAACAACGAAATTCACTAGCTTTTATTTACGACTGCCGCTATCTTCATGCTGAGGTCGGAAACTTTTCAGAGCACCCTTGTATTTGCGTTTTACTACTAGACCAGAATCTCAAATAGAAATGCAAAAAAGTAAATTTCATGGTGGCATCAAGTAGATGTAAACCTATTTAAATTGGCATAAACCCGGAACAGTTGGTCCTCGGGTAGGCATATGAGTTTCTTAAATAATTCTTGGAAAAAAGTTCTTGGTATTTTGATAAAAATGCTTCATTTTATTTCCTGAACCATTCCAGTTACTGAAAATCAGTGGATAAATAAAAATAATTGCAAGTATCTAATATATTGACATTTGCCTGATGTGTTATTCCATAAATAACCCTATCCTATTTACTTTATAATTCAATAAAAAAATAAAAACAAAAATACTAACAACTGTGTTTTCTATTTAAATCAAATCTTGCGTTAATTCTGGGACACCCTTTACAAGGCTATCACATAATAGTGTCAACCAAATTCTAGGCTACCCCTGTATATCTTTAGGTAATGAAAAATAACCTATAGTATACCGAAGAAATTCAGCACTCTAGTTTCAACATTTGCAATAGGATAAACTCATAAGCAATTTATTTATGTGAATAATTTGCCAAACTACTTTAATTGCTACCTACTACTTAATAGCTATTTTTTACTACATATTTTTTTCCTAAAGATTAATGATTTCTTTTACTTTAAGGATTATTCTTGGGATGATCATGGATATTCACTAGTCAATCGCCTTTATAACGATGTAGGAAACCTGCTCGATGAAAAGTTCAAAACTGCCTACAATTTAACATATTATACAATGGGCGGAAGGAAAGATGTAGATACTTCTAGATTCAGAGGAGCCATTTGGAATTATATTCAATGCATGTTTGGAATAAGGTAAATATCTTTAACATTTATACTTGTTTGATTGGTACATATATAGTGCAATCTCAGTAATCATAATGATGTGGGAGCTCGGGTTTATTATTAATTATCTAACTTGATTAAGCTAAAGGAAAGATTCATTTTCAGGTGCAATTAAGACAAGATACTTTATTGTTCACATAAAATCTGTTTTTAAAAGTTGTAAAATGTGCCTTTGTTCCAAATAAACTTGCTATTATTAATTTTTAAATTTCAAACAATCATGCATTCTAAAAATAGAAGGGAACAAAAATTAAGGGTAAATATTCATCAAAAATTTTTCATGAGGAGTAGATATTCTAACTTTTTAATCTTGAAATGAAAGCAATTGAATCATATTTTAGGTTAAGAAAATAGTAATAAAAATATGAAAATTGTGTTACCTGTATCTTATTTGTATACTTATTGTACCATTTTATTTCTAGGCATGATGATTACGATTATGGTGAAGTGAATCAACTTCTTGAGCGCTCTTTGAAAGCATTTGTTAAGTCTGTTTGCTGCTTTCCAGAAAGAATAACAAAAGTGGACTGTGACAAAGTTCTAAGAGAGTTCAAACATAGTGAGAAGGTATGTTATATAATTTGTCTCATAACTGATTAATCTTTTAGTGGATAAAATAATTAACATAATAAATTGTATTAATTAAACTAAATATTTTGCAAGGGGGAGGGGCTGATCACTTTTTTTATTTATATTTTCATGTAAAAATTAATTTATTTATAAAGCAAAAATGTATTTTTTATAAGTAAGGGAAAGAAAAAATATTAAAAACAATTTTTTAAAAACCTAATTTTTTATATGTATGTTAAGTAAATCTAAAATTTAGCAATTCATTGTTACAGGTGCATGTGAATGTAGTGGTTCTTGAAGCACGGATGCAAGCAGAACTATTATACGCTCTCAAAGCTGTGATGCGTTATATGACATAACATTTTTATTTAGTAAGTCATCAACCCGTATATCAGAAGAAATTAAAACAAAAAGAAAATTGTAAAATAAAAATTATATGTTAACCGAATATTATTTAGATATTTGTTTTAAATTAGGAATTATATATCTATATTTTAAAAGAAAGAATGATGATTAAATAATTAGATATATTAACAAATTTATTGTTTATAATTTTTATCAATTTATTCGCTAAAACGTCTATTGTGATTTTAGGATATTATTATATACCTACATACCAAATGCACATATACATCAGAATATATATGTATATATATATATATATATATACTTATATATGTAATTTGAATGTACGTATCTAATAATAATTTTTTTCAATTAATTATATTCAGAATTCAATTATAATCAGTGTTGTAAATGTTTAATTAAGTGTTATATACTGCCCTTGTTCAGTTTGCAGTTATTCATTAGTCATCATCTGTGATAGATATGACTACTTGTTTTTTATTCCCCAGTCATCTCTTCTTTTTTTTTTAGCCTTGGACTGAAATGACTGAATTGGTTTATATTTTATAGGTTTTATATTTTTTTCTCTACTTTTTTCCTCATGTCTCGCTTTGTAAAAATATTGTTAATGGTTAGCGACTGTATATTTTTATATCGTGAATTTCACATTCACTTAATAAGCCAAAAATATATTTTTATACAACTTAGTCACCAATCAAATCATCTAATTTGTTTATCGCTAACCATTTATTTTAACAAAGCTTGGAGTCAAAGTAGGCCATGATCTCAGTATTATATTATCGCAACCTGATTCCATGAGAAATATTTTGAAGTTTTTATTATGTCAAAGTTATTCAATTTAAAAGGTTTATATAGATTCGAAATTGTCATTGAACTGTTTAGTTTGGAAACATAATTACAAATATGTGCGTCTAACTGTCTGTTTATGAAACTATTTTTATCTGTTGTTAATACTAATGTGTTCTGTGATGTTTTTCTGAATCAGGATAGCACGTAGTTTTTAAATTTATATGCAAGATGTTTATGAATTTTGAAATATCAATTTCATTTAAACTCATTGCTTGTGATAAATTTCTTTGTTAATGAATCATGTTTTTTTTTTTAATTTAAATAAGCTATAAAATAAATTTCCCACCTTTAGCATTAGGTTTATAAGTCAAATCATAACTTTTTTATAGCCACTTCTAAAAGATGGAAAATCCATTGACAAAGAAGCTCATCACATTTTTTAGTCATATAAGTGGTGTGACCAATACATGTTGTTCAATTTGAATACACTTGAATAAAATTACAATCTTTTATTATTACAACCCTATTTAATTTCAATAGTAATGTTTTAAATGACTCTGATGATGATTCTGATATGCAATCACATTGGTCTCATATTCATCTGCAGAATTTATCTGTATAAGAAGCACTCCTTTTTTGCAAAAAAAAAGAAGAATAAATTAAAAAATAAACCTTAAGAGCTTATTCAATTCTATCTTATTAAATTGCCTAACATATTTTAATTATTGGGAAAATAAGGAAAGACTCGCCTCTATTTTTAAATTAGTTCTTTTTAGAAAAAATGTTTGTCTTATACACTGAAAAATATTGTTGCTTGGTAAAAATAATAAAACAGTGCCTTTTCCAAAAAAATATTTAAAAATAAGACCAGTGGGGTTATATGTATATGCCATCTCTCTGGCCGAGTAGTTTGCGGTCCTGACTCAAATTTAAGGACTGAGGTTCAATTACTGGCTTCCCCATAATGGTTTATTGCTTTAAGGAGAGTAGGGCTGCGCAAGGTTTGCTAGTCTCAAGGGAAAAGTAAACTCGATTAATAAATCTCAGAATAACAAATGAATGATTGACAGGCACCAAAACAGCCTAGCCCCAACCATCCATCCACCTTAGCCCATTCATCAACTACAGTGTTAACCTTGATACTTATCTACAAGGTGTTACAATTTTTTACCTGCGTGATTATATATAAAATTAAAATAATAATTAATTATACAAATATGTTAAAAATCAATTAAGCTTTAGGGAAAATTTTAAATCAACCACAGTGTAGTAAGCTCTGAACAACACTAATTGAAGTATTTGTACCATTTTTTGTGTTAAGTGATTATGTACTTGAAATAGACACATACTCAACTCGAAATAATGAATAAAATAAAATTACAAAAAAAATTGGTTATGGAGATATGTTCAGCTCACAAAAACAAATCCAGTCCACAAGTAATTATTGTATAATAATAATATGTAAGTCCAAATTAGGAGGAAAAAACATATACACCTTGGCTGTCTATGCAGTTTCATCATGTTGGCCAATCTGCTAATAATTTCTCATTTTCAAGACTCCCATCATGGAAGAATTCTTAGGGTCCATTTATGCTGTTTAGAATGCTGTCCAGATTGTCTAAGGAGCTGTTGAAGAGACATAAATTTTATCATGTCAGGCTATGACTGGGACCTTTTTGAACCACCAGAGTTGATATGATGTACAGTGAAATATACAACCATTTGCTAAATTCAGTAACTCTACACATCGAAAACATAAAATACTTCTATGAGAGTAGCGATTGCACTTCATGTGAGAATGAGTGGGACATTTAGGTTCTTGACAAACAGAAGAAGCTATAAGGATTACACTTTAACATCTGTCATTCCTAAACAAACCCTAAATTAAATTATTCCAGAGACTAGTAAAGCTAACAATAATTATGCAATTTCACTTATATCTTGTCTTATTTTCACATTTTCATTGTATATTTATACTTTCTAGCTTTGTGCTGACAATGAATCCTTAAGAAGGCTATCAAAATACCATCTGGTTCCCCTGAGGATATCTTTACCAGTTCCTTATACAATATAGATTCATTTATTTTGATTAACTCCTTTTTTTAATACATGTGTTTTTTTTGTAAGATACAAATATTTTTATTTTATATTTAAAAGTAATATTTCTTTTGTAGTGACCACTATATATATATATATATATACGCTGTATATATATTGTAAACAAATGCAAATAACATTACCCAAATATAAATCATTGTAAATATGTTAAACAATAAAACATGCTGCCAGGGCCAATTAGTTATATGAGCTGGGACACCAGCTGTCAGTCAGGTATAAGGCCCAAACCACCGGCAGACCCTTCCAGGCTCTGTCAGGGAACAAAGGAAAGCCACATCATTGGCCACTACAATGGCAATGCTTATTGGCTGCAGGCAAGGCCACCTGGGTATTTAAGCCGGCGATTTGGGTCCTGTATATCATTCTCCTGACTACACTGGCTCGTGGCTCCTGCTTGAAACTCTGAAACTGCTGCTTATTTATGAAAAACCTCTGCCTCTCTTTCTCTCCTCGCCTCGCTACGTTTTAGTCCGGCGTTGTAAGACCCCACACTTTCCTAGTGGAAATCTTGCCTTTGTCTCGCTAAATCTAGCACCTCCTTGGGAGAGACCCTAGTGGACAATGGTTGTCGTGACCCTGCAAACTTACCAAGCAGTGTCTCCTGCAACAATTCAGTCTGCCTCTCTCCGGTCCACACTCGCCTTTAGGATCCGGACGGATTTCGCCTACCCTCAGATACCGAGTGTGAATTCGTGGTCATTACAAGACCACACAAACTACCTACCTACCTACCCTATACCTCTTCTCCTGAACATAGTGCATTGTCAGGGCACATACCTATCAAAATATGGAGTCGGATAGTAAAGCCGGCATGAAACGATTGTCCAGGTTATAAACTCAAACAACCCTCACTTGTCACCAGGGCTAGGGTAACCAGGCACCCCCCTCGTGACGACCCGACATCTTGGGTTATAAGAAAGTTTTGATCAAATTTTGTAAGGAACCTGCAAGTGTTAGAAGTTTAAACAAGTATCTGTGGGGTGCATTAAAAATTATTCTTTGCATTACAATACTTTATTTAGTAACTGTACATCAAAATTAATCCCTATATACTACAACTAAGGCCAGTTTTTATATATAATAAAAAAATATCAAAATATGTCATATAATATGCCATACAAATTACAATAGTATGCATTTTGCAGCCAAATAGTGAAACAATGTAATAATGGGGAAATATTGAACCATAAATTGGTTTTTAAAAAGAACAAACAATTTTTATCACTCCACACAATGAATGTTTAAGTTACAATAATTTATATTTTCCATTAATAAAATATGCTAAAAATAATTACAAAATTTTGAGCATGAAACACTAAGACTCCTAATCAGGGATACTTATTGAAAATTTACCAGTTTTGATTTGTTGAACCAGCTGGAATTTTCTTTCACAGGGGACCCTTTTGTTACATGCATAACTCAAAACAACTTCCTGTCCATTGAACAACAAGAAGACTTGCTTTCTGCCATGATGCTATATTGCTTCTGTAAACCAGTTAAACTAAATGGAAAAATGATTCATTTGCCGCAAAGCACTTCCAGTCTAAACAAAAAGAATTCTTAGAACCTACATCAAATCCAATATCCTTTAATGTGCAATCTAATATTACTTTTACTTTATTTAAATTCAAAAATAATTTTTAATTTAATATTTGTTAATTTAAAATGAGCATCTAAATTTAAAAAAAAATTGTTATGTCTTTTGAACAAAACTTAAATCAAATAATAATATATGCAATGTATCCCCAAATGTGCGCAAAAGACAAATATAAAAATCTACTAAAAGATTTAGAATGATTTGGTTCATGAAGATATATATATATCATAGTTTATATTCATAGGAACAGGATATTTTTATATGATTTTGCATTTAAAAATCTAAAGAAGATATTTCTGTTCTGAAATTTAAAGTTTCCAGTTTTCTCTCTAAAACAAGGAAATGAATAATAGCAAATTCAGCTTATATGCAATTTGCAGTCGAGATTGGAGGAGAAATAATGATCATTAAACACCTGCTATCAGGTAATTTAAACTCAAACTTCACTTCATCAATTATATAAGTGTAAATTAAATTTAGACTGGTGAACTGGGATTTATGTGAGGAGGGATTCCTGCATTGCAGAGAAAATCTAGCTTAATCATTACACGGAACCACTACATACATGAGGTGCTGAGTGAGGCTTGAGGTTGCTCCCAGCAGCGTATAATCCTCATTTAGTTTTTTGTCAAGTTATAAGCTGAGTCATTATTTTTTCATTATCTGTATTTATATTGATGATTAATTGAGTTTATAAAAACATAGCCGTTCATTGAGCTTTTGCCAGTTATTATTAACAATTGCTGAACATAAATAAATAAATGTATTTCTTTTATTTAGACAGAGTTTACACACAATGATAATTCTACTTTCAAAAACCAATAATTCTCTTGATTTTTTTTTCCATGAACAACTGTTCATTTATTTATTAAAACTAAAATATGTACAATAGTAAATAATGGGCTCCTTGTACTGCATAAGAGGGTTAAAAGCTAAACTAAATTCTCATTATAGTTAAAAATTAAATACTGTGTAAAGGGACCAAGTGACAGGGCTCACCTTGCAGTTTTACAAACTGAAGGATTAACTTACAAACTTAAACCTACAGCGTCTCCTACCATTGAAGAGGGCCGGGTGGGGATATACAGAATTTGTCTGGAGTTCTCTTAAAACAAATGGCCTTTAATAAGTACTTTCTTTAGCAGTTATAATTTTTACCACCAGGTAGTTCTTTATCTGACCATCGATTCTAAATTTACAGTTTTGTTTTTTCACTTATTAAGCATAAAAATTGCGATATAGAATCTGCTGTGGTGTGCTAGGGTCAGCACACATTTTTGTTAAATTGCATACTTATTATAATCATTTATTCTACAGATAACATTATTATCCTGTCACTGTTGGCCAATAAATTCTGTCTTCCCTCCATCAGCTTGACCTGATGGCTCTAATTTAAACTTAGAATTTTATTCACTTTGGAAACAATTTCAGGCATAAACTGAGAATACAAATTTGCAACTGTGATCTAAAACTGACTTCTAATTTAGAAATGATTTTTTCAAAGTAGTGACCAATAATATTGAACTATTTGAAAATATTTATAATAATACTCAGGTAACAAAAATTAAAATTGTGATTAGTATGAATGATGTTTACACATAAATATATAATATTCATAAAATAAAAATAGTATATGAAAATAAAAAAACATGATGTCTCTGCTTAAGATCTGACATAAGTCCTCTGAAGTTCAAGTGTTTTATGTTAATTATTAAAATTTAAACCATGTTATTAGTTTATTTTTCTTGAAATGAAGTTATTTAAAAAAAATTAACTACCTAATTTTCAAAAATAACTGCTTTATATTTTACTTTATGGACATGACTTTTCACAAAAGTTGCATTGAAAAAGCAAATAAGTTTTTTCATTGCAAATGAGACATTTCCTACAAGAGGTGTTGATTAGTTTCCTAAAAATACATATCCTATTCTGAAATGACTACCTAAATAAAAATTGTTAATTATTGTTTGTCAAACTAACTCCATAATATGTAAATAAAAATTAATTACAATAATTATAAAATAAAAGTATCACAATTTCCTACTACAGCTACTGTTCTGTGTCCTAAAACAAGTGTAGTCAAAACTCAATAAGTGAAAATTGATCACAGTGACTTTCTAGTTGAAGTTAACTATTTTCAAGTTATCGGGAATTTAGAAGGGTTTGTCTTCTCAAGTGTTTTTTCTCAGTGATAAGTAATGAGGTAAATAATAAATGGTAGGTCAATCAAGTTTGTCTACTTACAAATACTGTTCGGTATTTTTATTGTTCTGATTTTATTTTGTCCACATATTTATGGCTTCTGAAAATGGACTCTGTCATTGTCAAGAGGATTGGTAGTATGAGGATGTTTTGGGCAGTTCCTGTTTTGATCCGATGAGTTTCTTGTTATGATCTAAAGTTTCCCAAGGAAGGTATTGTGGCACTACCACTCAGAAGATTCATTTATATTTTTTCCATTATGAATCAGGTTGATTCACTGGCATCCGAAGCTGTTCTTAAAATAAATAAAAAATATGAAACCTCATCTGCTCGGCTAAATGAAAATTTTCTCTTATTTCAAATGGGGGGGGGGGGTTTCATCATTTTATTGTTACTTTTACAGCAGTAAGAAAACAAAAATAAAAAGGTTAATCTCATAGCAAAGTGGGCCAGCAACATAGGACAGAAAGGAGCAGCTCTGATGTCACTATCACAAAGTTTGGTTTCAAATGAAGGTTTGACCATCAAGACATGATATGCCACTTACAAGTAGCACCACCTAATATTGAACCTACCAAAGGATGTCATTTGATGTCAAAAACAGTTAAGCTGGACATTTAAGCCTTTAAATATGGTCTTAAACTCTGACAAACAGTATAGATGTTGCTACTGGTCAGACAAGAATTATCATTCAACGATTCAGTGCCCCAATTGATAATATATGATATCTGGTAGGGTATATGGAAGGTTTGACCATCCAAGACATGATATGCCACTTACATGTGGCGCCACCTAATATTGAACCTATCAACGGATATCATTTGATGTCAATTAAGCTGGACATTTAAGCCTTTAAATATGGTAATAAACTCTGCCAAACAGTATAGATGTTGCTACTGATCACTATTAAAAACCATAAACAAATAATAAAGCATGGGAAATGTTTGTTAACTTTTTAGATATCACATTGGAAGCAGGGATTTCTGAGAATAAATAAATGAAAGAATTCCTAATAACTCACAAATCACAACTAAAAAAATAATTGAAGAAAACACTAGAATTATGTTTATTGCACAAAGCAAAAAAAAAAAAAACCTGTTCACAAAATTTCCAAAAATAGGTTATTTTGAGACAATGAATGCAAGTTTACAATTGTTAGCAACCTGTACAGTTATAAAATTGGGCTAAGATTGTGAGGGTATCAAATTCAAGAATTCAGAGCCCCAATCGATAATATGTGATATCTACCAGGGTATAATTATCTAAAGTCCTTGAAACTATCATCAAAAGGGTATTCACAAGTTTTTTTACACGCCCAGTTTCATATAGACGGATGATGTTTTGCATGAAAGTTTTTCTTAATATCTGAGATGACAAAAATAAAAGCTACCTCATAAAAAATAATGAAGAGCCAATTATTAATCAATTACTAGCAATTAAAATTTAAACATTTCCTTATCATGTCAAGTAGGCCACCAAATCAAAAACCTCATCACCCCAATTCATAAAATGTAATATTTTACTACTTTATTAGACTGTTATTACAAAACAGCCATTAAAATCATTTTTGCAACTGTGACAAAAGTCTTAATTGTGTGATCTAGCATTTAACTATTTAAAAATTCTTTTCATTGTCCTGAAAAGTATCTACTAAAGGACCTCCTTTATCAGGACTAACTGGGACCAAAGGTAATCAGACAATAGATAATCTGGGTAATATGGGCATAAGCAAAACTAAATCCTTAAATAAGCAGACTTACCATTTATTTTAATAAAAAAACTATATTTGTAACAAAATTACATATTACATACTTATTGTTTACAAGATTAAAAAATATAAAAATAACTATTCACAACTATTTCTTAGCAAAGAATTGGTCCACTGTCTTCTGTTTCAAACACAAGTGACATTTGAATGAAGCACAGTCACGCAACTGCTTTGTCACTATTAGTTCAGCTGGAGTGGACAACAAATCAATCACATATTTTTCCCCTTCCTCTTCGATTATTTTACTAAGCAGCACTTTTCGGTAAACTCTTTTGATATTTTCAAGGACTCCCTAGGCCATAGGTTGCAGCAGTGGGGTTACATTCAATGGAAGAAATTTCACTTTAATTCATCCACTCACAAGTTATTTTTCTCCTGGACGAGATGGAGCATTGACGATTGGTGAAAGTGCATTTTCTGGTAAACTTTTTTCTTTTAAGAATTTTATAACTTGGATAAAAAATTTATTAAAAAAATCAGTTCTTAAACCAAAACTTTCCTTCGCACATTTTTGGGGGGTCGGTAAACCACTGGCAACAAATTGAGGTTCACATTTTTTAGCGCTCAGGAATTCTTGGATTTCCCTACGATGACTAGAGGAAACTTATGTTTACCTGATTCATTGCTACAAGCCATATCAGTTATTACTTTAGTCATTATTGATTTTCTTGTAGCCCTTAGACAAATCTTCAAGCTTCGGTAACCTTTTGCTCGGTAGTATCTGGTAAAAAAGCCCAGTTTTGTCAGCATTATAAATTTGATCGGGTGCCAATTCTTCTGATAATACAAATTGTTCAAAGTCCTTTTTAAATTTTTCAGCACCACCTCACTAGAAAATCTCTCTCCATTAAGTCAGTAAGTCAATAATAAGGCATTTAGGATATAAGGCATTTGAAAAAAAAGTCATATTTTTTTAGAATCTTATAATATAATTTATGTTAGAATAATTTACAAATGAAAATAAATTACAGGTACTGCAATAAAATAACTGACGAACCTCATTTGTTTTTACTCATATACATATGAAACAAAAAAATTAAATCTTTATATATGAGTTATTTTACAATCTAACTAACATTTACAGCATAAAATATTGGTTATGTAACAGATTTTTTCCCCTTTCAGTTGGCCTTGGTACTCATAAGTTTTATTTTCCCAGTAAAATTTTGCGTGATGCTCCGAAATTTTGCCCTGCTTGGGTTGCTCCCTTATTCTGACCGGCTTGAAGGCCAATGACACATTCCCCTGCCCTAAGCTGCTCTTCAGTCCATTCCCGCTTGTTTTCTTCTGAAGGCCTGGGTCCCAACCATGGACCACGCCATTCAGGATGTTTGTAACACTGAAAAATACGGAATAATTATTAAAATTCAGTTAGCTTGCCAATATTAAATGTTCACAATATTACTTTGGCAATAATGCAAGAACCCTCTTGCAAAAACATTGGAAATAGATAATAATCAGGTAGTAAAAAACTGTATATTTTGTTCTTAGCATTGATATTATAGATTTGACTTACAGTTCTCCCGATTGCGAAAATAGTCATTGTGACTGTAGCAATATTCTTTGATTCAAAAAGATCTACTGTCTGGAAGAGGTCAACATCAGCCAATCCATATTTAATGCAAGCTTTCTGAAATCTGAAAGAATTGGAGAATTTTAAGAAATTCAGGTTCATGATGTAAGTATATTTCATAAATGATTTACATCTCTTCAAAGGATGAGGATTTTTTGCGAAATAAAAAATAAATATACTAAATAAAATATAAAGACCAAAAACCTTAGATTCTACCTGAACTGATTGATACAATGAAGGTTGGAATAATAATCTTGGAATGTTCAAAAAGATCCAAGCAGCCTTTTCTAAAAACTTACCAGTGGGCACTCATTTACACTTACTCCACTTTATTTCTAACCCTTATAGGAAGACCATATTTCCAAGATTAATTGAAAACAAAAGCTATTGATGTCTTCTGTCAAATGGATAAATATTAAATGCATTTGTTAATATCTTAAATAAAATAAACTACATTCAATGACCACTTTTTCCAATTAAATATTTTGTGTCTGATGAATTTTCTTTCATTTCTTCATAGCAATTAATTGTTTGTTAACTCTGTTTGAAAATAAACTTAGGTAATAGGAAATTTAACATTTTTATGGGTGTTAACACAGAGTCAGTTTTTTGGAGGATGAGGAAGGAGAAGAGGTGCAGACTAGGTAGGGAAAAAGATTTTTTCATCCATCTAACTCTTAGCAATTGCTGAACTCCTTGTAGGTTTCCCCAGGCTGTGGGAATCTTTCCTCAGTGGTTAAGGGGAGGGAGAGGACATTTAAAAAAGTTGAGTGACACAAAATACTATCCTTACTCCCCCTACTAACCAAAAAAAACCCCACCCTGTCCATCCCCATCAATCAAATCTGAAGACAGCTCAGCTGTCTAGTGGCAGTGGTTTGAGAGATCAGGATTACAGCACCTTACAGGAAGTCTTTCTTGATCAGCTGAGCTCTCAGCAAGCTTTTTTTAGTTGTACTTTATGTTCTGTTATTTTATTTATTAATTTCAGAGGCTTATGCGATATTTATAAACAATATTTAAAAAAAAATATATATAATAATTTGTTTTGTTTTTTTAGAATTTTTAACTTGTAATATTGACATGAGATAATTTTATGCAATTTTACGTAGTTGATTTAGGCAGATGGTTTGATTTTGAACTTCAGTGAGTTTGATATAATCTGCTTATAATGTTTTAATATATTATTATTATATTAATGGTTTCAATTGTCTAACATCTGTCACATTTGGTAATACACCATGTTTTTTTTTCTTCGGCCAACTATGGAACACGCTATTTCAACGGTCTTCTTCCTTGGGTTACGAGTATACATTTCCCAGTAACGCATTCGTTCTCGATGCTGTTTGTTTCCTTTCTTTAGTTCACGCCTTGTCCATTTTCGGTTTAGGCTTTTACTGGAAACTACGTGCTTTAATCTTGAGCGTAGTACATCATATATTATTTGTTCGTAATAGCACTTGACAATGATCGTGTAGTGCAATGGAAAGGGGCCTTTGCACTAATAAAATTTTTTTGGACGGGCAAAATTATCGATCTATTAAATTATCTATACAAAAACAAACAGCATGTAACATAATTTGTAACAATTATTGGTTAGTTAACAAATATTAAAATTTAAACTAGTGGGGTTAATAATATAAATACTACTGGCTACGTTCAGATATTTAACTAGATTTTTTAACATTCCCCCTTCCCCTTTATAAAATCCTAGCTTTAACACTGATGATTGTTTTTATTCTGTTCTTCATATTGAGTTGTTTCTTTGATTTTTATCAATACCATATGATGTATTTATTGATATGTAATGATACAAAAGCTGAAAGATGAAAATGGGATTCCGCGAATTAGAAGATTGCCTGTATTTCCAGAATTTCATTTATATAAAAGCGAGAAAACTGACAATATAATAATGAAAAGTATAATAGAAATAAAACGAGTTGATTTTTTATTGACCCATTATTAGCCGATTTCACTAAAACATTTCCCATAACCATATCGTAACTACGAATGATGATTTGTGTATCAGCGAAGAGTAAATAAATGGAAGTTTGGAATAGTGAATAGTTGGCTAAGTTAACAAAAAAACTTGGCTTCTTATCAGTTCACTATTTTGTATATCATGAAGTCATGCCAAACAATTTATATTGTTCAAATTGACTAATCCTTTTTTTGATTATGTACCCTGTCTTTGCGTGGTTTGACACAGCTTTAACAGTGGTTTGAAAAACAGGATTACAGCACCTCGGAGGAGGTGCTACGCACCAAGCTCATGTATTTTTATTGTGTGGGTAATTAACGGTAGTAAGGCTAGATTACTTACTTTTGAGCTTAATTATAGAAGAAATAATGGAGGGTTACAGATTTCTCATTTAGGATTTTTTTTTTTTTTTCCGTTTGTTCCGGCAGAGCAAAGTTAACTTAAGAAGCAATGCAAGCAAGGATGACAGAATATAATACAAGATGGAATTGGAAGGGTAGCACTCAGGAATTTGAAAGGACACAGTATTATACTATAATTATACTACAACAGTAAGATGAGAGTTAGTTATGTTATTTAATTTCAGGAGTAGCCTTGGGTGATTAGGGGCCAATAGGACATAAAATCTTTTGCGTTTTATTACAAATATCACTGTTAAACAATCATTAAAATATTAAAACGGGATGCCATAAATTGGCGTTGGCGTGCTCCACAGTTTAGTTAGTAGCAGTGGTTTGAGGGCTAGGATTACAGCAAGTGACAGGAGGTCTTTTTAGTTCAATACCCAGCTCATAGGTAGTAGCACCAATATGCATTATAGGGAGTTTGTAGGAATTATCTATGCCAGTAACAGAATACATATCATTTTTCTATAAAAAACCAGTACCATTGCAATTCACAAAAAGCCAAACGTTCTGCTAAAGTAAAATAGAATGTTTTTGACTGATTATTACTTATATTGAAGTGATGTGGTCAAATCATAGTTATGTTATTTATTTTCAGGAGTAGCCTTGGGGGATTAGGAGCCAATAGGACATAAAATATCTTTGCGTTCTATTAATAATATCACTATTAAATAATTATTAATAAGGGATGCCATAAATCCATTAATATTAACAAACAGGTTAGTAAAAGGTCAATAAAATAAAAAGATGAGCCCCATCACTTATCCTGGACTCATATTGCTTTCATATAAAGTCAACCTATTTATTCATAATCATGCCACATAAAATGTAGCCTTGCTAAAGTAAATGAAACATAGTAGTACCATTATATATATTTGTAAACTTTTAATGTTTCATAAGTTTCTCATTAAAAAAAAAACCAAGGGGGCAAGAAAAAAAAAAATCAATATAAAGAATGATTTAAAAACCTTCCCCCAAACCAGAGAAGTGTCTTTCAATATCAAGTTGTCACACAATTGTGCTATAATTTGTTATTTCATGAAGAGTTTCCAATTGTTTTGTGAAATAATTCAAATGCATTCAATAAAATAATATAAATCTAGTCATTATAATAAGGACAGCCTAATTAAAAAAATTTAACTAAATCATTTTTAGAAACAAGTATCACTTACTGGCTGATGTTATCCATCATTTTGTAGTCTCCCCCTGAGAAATTGATTCTCTGGATACATCCGGGCATTAGAGTATTCATTAGTCTACATAGGATGACTCCGTCACGAAGAGCTAGTTCATATGGCACCCCTAAACAAATTATAGGAACATTTTAATTAAAAAGTATAAATTGTATTCCAGTATTAAGTACTTATGTGCCAAGAGTAAATATTAAATAACAATTTGGTATAAGCAAAGATATTGCTTTCATAATTTATTATGGAAATCATTTCTTGGACTATATTTTGACTAAACCCACTTAGTGGTAAATTTTTAACTGGTTTGCCATTTAAATTAATGATTCACTCACATTAAATTCAAAGTAATTACACAGAATATGCTGAAGGGAACAAAACAATTACATTACAAACTGAATGATATGTGCATTATCTTATAAATTTCTAAGGATATGGTGAAATTGTTGGGGAGTATATAGTTTTGTACTGTAGTAAAAAAACAGAGAGTAAGTGAGTGAGGAATGGTAAGGAAGAAGATTATGGCTTGGTAAATGATGAAGGCTAGATAGAAAGTGACAGTAGATCTCATTGTCAAGGAAGCATAGGTCAAAATGGAGGGTGAAATTGGAAACATAGAAACAGGCATTAACATTTTTCTACAGATTTTTGGCTAAAGAGAGTGGAGTTGGCCCACTACCTTGTCATTGTTGGAAGATCGAGGCATGGGAAGAACCATGAAGGACATGGAAAAGGCAATTAAAAAAAAAAGAAGATTTTAGAACAATATATGGGTATCAGAATATTTCAAGGGTTGAAATTAAAAACTTGTTTAATAGGCTTGGGGTGGTACAACAGCAGTCTTCAATACTAAACTCGATCACATACCTGACTGGCATCAATAAAAGTAGGAGAATAGTAGTTTGAACAATAATTAAAAAAAAACTAAAAATTAAAATTAAAAATAAATACAAAATAGCTAACAAAATGCAATGAATAACATAAAAAAGAAAAGAAAAATACAGTCAGATCCCTAAAATAACTGATGTATTTAAGCAAGCTTATGATAAAAGAATAACAAAAAACAAATTAGTGTATTAACAAATGTACAAGTCAGAGACATAATTAAAATTTAGACTAAACATTACTACCAGCAATACATACAAAGCAATGTACATTGAAAAAAAATCCTTCTTATGCCATGTCTTTTTTACTTATGACACTTACAGAAATTGGAAACGGGAGAGATTTTGAAATAATAACATCATGACTAAATGCAAATTCAAAACAGTTAGATACACTTAATTAATGATATATTTTTGTCATTATTTTATTTATATTGCAGTTTGATTACCTGCTGGAAACCGTTCTCCAATAATAGTTTCGATCCATTGTTGAGCTTCTGCTTCTTGTGCAGGATCACGTCGTCCAGCAACCTTGAAACATAACATTAATAGAAAATTAATAAATAATAAATATCGTTCAAGAGATTAAGAGAATAATGTGACTTATTGGTAGGACCCATGGTAGTGAGTTGGCCAAATACCTGAATCTCACCTATTGTGCTAGCTTAACTGTGGTTGGGTTCAAATCTAGTTAACGTAGATAGTAATTCTTTTAGAGGTTGGTTAGTGAACATAAACTTGTAGACAGGCACAATGAGAATAGCGTTGTGTAAGATTTCCTCGCAGGCAAAGTCATAGGACAAAGGTAGTAATAAATAAAGAGGGGCGATGATACCATACTTAGATTCCAAAAATTACTTCAGATTATTTTTCTGATCAGTTTCAAGGGTGAGGATTTGGTTTGAAATAGTTGCTTGGAAATCATTTTTTATTTACCAGTATATAGTTAATGAAAAAGTAATTATTCTGGGACATTAACCTAAAAATAACATGAGGGTAAAAACAAATTTCACTTGTTAAAATAATACAGTCAATCTGACATGATAAAGTTGGATCCATCGATGGAGGGATGTGGGTAGGGTCATAGTGTTAAACACTGGGTTTGTCAGGTGCTGCAACAAGTCAAAAAATATGATGTGTCTCCAGTGGATGAAGTCACTGACCGACGGCACACCAAACCACTGGTGCAAGTCAGTGTTCTTTAACCTCTGCAGAGAGGTACGTCTGACCACTTCTCTCATGATACCACTCTGAAATTGTTTGAGACTTTTGGCTGTACTGTCAGTTAAGTGAGTATATAGTGGGGCATCATATAACAGAAGGCCAGAGGACACATTTACATATTATCAGTTTGAGATGGAGCGACAAGTTTGGTGCAGTTAATAAGACAGAAAGCTGGAAATACTCGTGTTGTACTTTTTCTATTTTGTTTCTAAAATAGGTAGAGAAATGGACTTTTTTTCCCCTTCATATCGCCCTTGTTATTAATACAGCGAATAAATGGACATTTTTTTTTTCTCCATAGCCCCTTTAAAATTCCAGATAATTATATAGAATTATAGATCCTCAGGTGAATCTATTTACAATTTATTTTGTATTTCCTGTAGCATCACTACATTATATACAGGTTTTGTTATTTTATAGAAATTATATAATGAATAAACAAGAAGTTCCGAGTCTAAAATAAATGGACATTTTTTTTTTTTTTCCCTTCATAGCCCCTTTTAATTTACAGATAATTATATATAATTATAGATCCTCTGGCGAATCTATTTACAAATTATTTTGTATTTCCTGTAGCATCACTACATTATATACAGGCTTTGTTATTTTATAGAAATTATATAATGAATAAACAAGTATAATGATACACATTCTACATGACTTGACTGAACTGACTAATAAGGTGATGGGGCTCACCTTTTTGATCAACCTTAAAACTAACTTACATACTAATTCTTATCCTAATTTTTCCCCGACAGTCTGTTGCCATCGATGCGGGAGGGGTGGTGGGGTCATAGTGTTAAACACTGGATTTGTCAGGTGCTGCAATGAGTCAAAAAACTTAATGTGTCTCCGGCAGATGAACTCACCCACCGACGGCACACCAAGCAACGGGTGCAGGTCAGCGTTCTTCAACCTCTCGACATACCTCTTGTCGGACCACTTTTCGCATGATTCCATTCTGGAAGTGTTGGAGACATTTGGCTGTATTGTCAGTCAAGTGGGTAAATAGCGGGGCACCGTACAGCAGAGCTGGCCGGAGGACACATTTATATATCATCAATTTAAGACGAAGTGACAGGTTAGGTGAAGTTAGCAAGTGCGATAGCCGGTAAGACCTTTGTCGTACTTTTTCTATTTTATTACTAAAATGAGTAGAGGTTTTTTTTTTTTTTTTTTTCCAAAAAAAAATTTCTCTACTCATTTTAGTAATAAAATAGAAAAAGTACGACAAAGGTCTTACCGGCTGGTGGACATTAAATGGACATTTTTTTCAGACCTTCAATTTTATTACAACTTTTAGCTCAGAATCTGTGGGAAGAAAAATAAGAAGAAAGATAGTAGGAGTATTCATTATTCAATATGCTCTTATCTGTTGGCATCACATTCCTAATAAATTATTTTTAGGCATAATATTTCTCCTCTGGTGTTCTTGACTTAAACTATTTCCTGAGATGAAGTGTCCAGTTCAAAATAAGAAATGTATTTGTTCTCTAGTAGGTAACTATTCTTCTTTTATAAAGTAATCAAAAGTTCAAAATATGATCTCATTCAAACATGCATCCTATAGCCTGGACAGAGTGAGGTGACCTCTGTATACTCTGGCACTTCCTGCTCTAGTCATTGTAATTTGTCGTTAGAGCCTAGTAAAAATACACCATAAAGTTTTGTAAGCCGAAACGTCAGAGAACTAGTTTTATTAATATTGAAATAGAATCATTGGATATTCCTGCAAAACGGTACCTATGTTAGAAAAAAAAAATGGAAGTATGAAAAAAATTAAACCTGAAAGGCCAAGAAAAAACGTGTACTATATATAACATTTCGTGGGCAGTTTCACAGGCGAGGAGTAATTATGAAAAATTGGCATAAATAGCAGGAGACAACTACGTAAGATCTTTTAACTGACCCGTGAAGCATTTATACACTAAGACATCTTCATCCAATGTTATTTATTTTAAAGATTCTCTAATCATAAAATGCGGAATTAAATAAAAATTCAAATAAAAAATTGTTCGAGAAAAAGATAATTTATCGCTCGATTACTTACGAAAAAAAAAATATAATCGGTATTTTTTATCTAAACTACTTCATTTTATTTATTAAACAACGTGTTAACTAAAACATTGATAGCAGATACTTGCAACTTTTGAGTTGCGTTGAGCTTCAACTTTTGAGTTGAGCAATTTTCATACTATGTTAATAGTACCTGTAAAACTTGGAGCCGGTCGTTGAGATAATAATAATGATGCTAGAATTATCTCTGTTTCTTTCCATTGGCCGAGGTGAGTACGAATCTCCAAGCTAAGGCTTGATATGATCGACTCGATCCTCATAAAACCCTAATCATTTTTCATGGAAACTCACGCTGTTCACATTTTGGGGAATCATATTTGTGATTTACATAATGTGGGTATGCATGAGTATAAAGGTGTAGAAACTAATAAACAAACGGACCACCTTTCATCTGTCTGTATGTTCTAAGATAGAAATATTTTTAAAAATGATTCTGCAATTCCTAACTGACATTAATCCTCGTAACAAGTAACCTCGTATTTTTTTCAAAGAATTTTTTTACTTTTTGTTTACATTGATTATTTTTTTTTTAATATGCCGTATTAAGTGAAGAATCGAGATTCAAACCACTTTTAAGCTTGTGTATTTCCTGTGAAATTCCCAAGGAGTTATAGTTCCTTCAATTTATGTAAATGTAATTCATTATTGATCTCAAACTTTACTCCCTAATCGAATCTTGAGAAGAATGCTGTACGACAGATCTAGAGGAAAAATGCACAAGACCCAGACTGAAATTGCTGGAACATAAAGACAGCAGCATTAGGTGCTGGTTTGTTGTGGTAGGGGGGGGGGGGTCGCAACAGATCAACAGGACTGGACAAAATTTTCGGAAGAGACAACAGAAGCAAAAATGTATGATGGGGCCAATGGTCCACGGAAAGCGTGCATCTAGTGAGACGCAGTAGTAAGCAAGTAATGTTCTTCCCCCCCCCCCATTATTAAGGACGCACAAAAACGATAAAGAAAGATAAAAAAAATCTAAGATATCTTGAAAAACATTTTTGGGAGGCAAAAATAGAAAAATGTCGTTTGATGAGTTTAATAAGTTTTCGTTTTGCCGATATTTTAACTAATTAACATCTTTGCTTTTTAAAGAGGCAATTTTTAGTAATCGAAACAGATGACAAATGAAATTAATTTGTACTTTTCAACAAAATATATACCGAGTTGTTTATTACAATTAATAATCATTTATATAAACTCACTTGGACTCCCGTGAGTTTTTCTTGATATTTACAGTTCAATTTCTACCTAATTTATTTCGTTCTTATGCAAAAAAATACTTTCATAAAATTTTCCATCTTGATTTCCGTCCCTTTTTCAGAATGTCAATGGCTTCCTTAGTTCTACGCCTCCATATTTAGGGATACCGTATGTAGGATATTGTCACCATTAGTGATCCGCCTTCACATGGGTGGACTTTTGTAGTTAAGGTTAAAAGATAGAATCAGTTGTATTTATTGTATGATTTTATCCTACATTAAACATATTGTTCCCCTTTTTAACAAGTTGATAGTCTTTAACAGTTTTCCATTGAGATACAGTTAAAAGGATTTGTTACATTTATTTAAAAAAATCGTAAAAGGAAAATCTTTTTCTGAGGAAGACCGGGGGGGTGGGATTAATAACGTCACTGTCCCAGCCTATAATGGCAGTGAGCGAAATTGGACGCCAGACGAAGTGAGTTCATCTTCTTTTTGCAAGTTTTTAAAACTCAGGAACAATACAGTACTGGTCGATCCACATAAAGGACCCCAGCTCTAACAAAGGGTTTGAAGTGGTTTATTTTAAGGGCAGCTTAGAACTCTACTCTTTCTGTATCTGGTATTGCTATTACAGCGAGAGTTGGTGTCCTTATGTGAAAAACTAAGGAAGAGCATAAGTGAGTACATGCAAACTATGGGCATAGAAACAACTATACGTGTGAACATGCAAGAACTCGTCTTGGGAAAGTGGAATAAAGATGTTTTTTTCAGATAATAAGGTCAATTAACATGGACTGGATCGATTTAGGTACTATTTTTTTTTTAATTTGATATAAATATAGCTGGTACCAGATTTTGGAGCAAAATTACATTTTTACGTCGTAGGGTTAACGGTGAACTTTACAAAATGTATTGGAAGATGATTTTTTGAAATTTTCCTGAGACAATTACATTTTTCAACAGAACGATATTCCTATTCACAATAACTGGTTCGAGGATAATAATATCCAAAATCTAGCTTGGCCTTCAATTTCCCCTGATTTCAACATCATTGAAAGTTTATGTGGAATTTTCTATTCTAAGAAGGCTAGAATAGTTTATGGAAGCAAACGTATCAATAGTATCAAAGAGCTGAAAAAAAGAATCTTGTCAACATACGCCAGATGAGATTTAAAATTTGAACGAAAACATAACGAGCCGAAGAATGTGTGATCCGCAATAGATGAGTTGCAACTGAAGGATTGATTGTGGGAATAAAAAAATGTGTCTACAATTCTGACCAACGTAAAAGTAATTTTTATTTTATGAAGTTATATTTTTAATGATTTTTTTTAAAAACTATATATCGTAGCCGGTACACAACTGTGACTGGAGTCACAACCAGCGAATGTGCTGTGTGAACTAACGGCATGTCTCACATGAAGGCAGAGGACCTCCACTCTGTTGTTGAAGCCACATTTGAATATATCTTATTGTTATTAATTTAGAATATCTCTATTCGAACGTCTTCTCAGTTATCCTTGAATGTTATAAGTAAGGTGTTCGGTTCGCCCTTGAGGTTTGTCGTAAAGGAATTTCAGCGCGAAGGGTTGATTTAATAATTAAAATGGTGAACCTGTGATAAGTCTTAGAACTTTTGATTGAAAGCCTTACGTAAATTTGGGCGTTATAGGTCCGGGTAGAAGCTTTTAATTACGTAAACATTTTATTTTATTATTCCATGCCAAGAATTATTTTTTTATTTGAATAAATCTAGAAAAATGTTATAATATTGTATTGAATATATATGTCTGCTGCTGTAGCTTATGAGGAAGGAATGAAGTACAGTGCAACAAACCGCGTAGGCACCGCCCTGTGACCAGTACATCAGCGGTGACAACCAACGATGAAGATGCCTAGGATGAATGAAAATAAAATCTGGCGCTGGGTAGGGTGGAGCCGGGAGGGGCAGGCCAGTATTCTCTCGGCTCTCACATCAGCACCATGGTGGTAAGTCAAGCCGCCTATCTAATAATAAATAATAATGCACAAGAACCAATAATATAATAGACGGTATTATAGATGAGTTATATCTCTTATAGCCAGTCTATATCGCGGGGAGAAGGGAGAATTTCACTTTATCGGGGAATGATCGGTTTCGTGTTTGGATCCTCAGCATTTATGTAGTTGGGTTGTAAAATTTTCTAAAGTATTTTTAAGTCATGGCTATTCTTTACATTTCTTCTCATTTAAAGTAAATTCTCAAAGATCTACTCCTCAAACCCTAGATGCCAAAAATTATATAATTTTTATAAAATAACAAAACCTATATATAATGTAGCGATGCTACAGGAAATACGAAAATAATTTGTAAATAGATTCACCTGAGGATCTATAATTATCTGTAAATTTAAAGGGGCTATGGAGAAAAAAAAAAAATCCTAACTCAAAACCGAAAAAAATTGACATTTCATGTCTCTTCCGTAAATCCTTCGTATGACAAGTTATAACTCAACTTACTCCTGATTGATACTTCTTCAAAAAACAGTTATGTATTACAGTGAACTCATGGCCAGGCGTGAAGTTAGGTATGAGAGTATGTTTTGGTTGGGGATAGTCCAGATTATTTCTCTAATAACTTGACAGTCTGCATCGTATGAAGGATTGCCTTCCTCTTTTACCTCAATGGTACGTAAGAGAGCCCCCCCCCCCCTCCCATAATAATATATTTATCAAGAGTGTTCAGACTCCAGTAACTCAATACCAATGTTCAGCCTCTCTTTTTAAGACTGGGCGTTTGCGTTTGGGATTGGATTAGTTAAATAATAACTTAACAGAATTATCCAAGTTTTGTCTTAAGATTTTTATTTAATTAAATTCATTACAACAAGCGAGAAATTCTTGTTGACAGTTTAATTTCTTCAAAATAAATTGAACTCAAGAATTTTTAAAAGGAGTTCCATTTCCAAGAACTTCGTTCCAACTTTAATAAAATCGTCCTTTTCATAATAATTATAAAGGACTCTTCTAATGAACGTGTCGAATTTTATGAAACATATTTTATCATTTAAAAACATATTTATGCGTACATATTTATGGCATTAAGTGTCAACACACACAGAATGAGTTCATGAGTCCAGTAAAAAACCTTATTCTCACTATAAATAAATATAATGTAAATAAAACCAATCTTTTTACAATAAAAAATACGGAGAACGCTACTTATTAAATAGTTAAACTATTATATAAACTGTAACGAACTTATTTTACATAGATTATGAACTTAGTGCCAATTATAATATTTATTTTTTGGGTAAAAAAAGGACGTGGAATCGATGAAACAATATGGAGAGATATTAGAGTACTCGTGGGTTTCTTCAAAATTATTAATCATTGTGAAAAACCTGCTATTTTTGAGAAACATAAACATTAATATATTTTTAAAAACTAGAAAAAGGGTGATTTAAGAACTGTAAGCTTAAAATTTTGAAAGGAGCTCACGATCCCCGCAACCTACAATATCTGGACAATATTATTTTACTGTCATATTATTACAGTTTTTGTTTTTTATTTGTTCATAAAGTCATAAAAGGATATGGATATCATAAAATAATAACCTAATAAAAAAAAAACTTCATTATAAAAATGTTTTTGATTAAAATCTTTATGCCATTCCTGTCCTAAATAGACTGAGTGAGTTCTCGAATGATTCCATAAAAATAAATATTAAAATAGTTAAGTAAAATACTTTTCATATTATCGGATCTGGAAACATGTTTCGGACTTTTATTCATATAATTCTGAACAAAGATGACAAATACAGAACATAAATTCTCTGAAATATTTTGCTACGATGATTCGATTCTACTGAAGAAAGGAACATAGGAAGAAGAACTTTAACTAACTTACGAAGTATGGTTGAGAGGATAAATATTTAACAACAAAACAGATAATAGAAATATGATGCAATACAGTACTTAGTGGTACAAACAGATAATAGAAATATGATGCAATACAGTACTTAGTGGTACAAACCTAATTTGTAATTTGATTTCGAAGGTATTACACTGCAATCACTATTAAAGACCCTAAATTATATTAACGTCGGTTGTCAAGTACGTTTGGAGGTACTTGTGGGTCGTGTACACCTGTCAAAATATCTGACGAATCATTTTTTTCGTTTTTTGGTACTACATTAAAGAAAACCCGGTAAAATTTGGACACATAAACTCACACGATTGGTGGCAAACTTACATGTTTCATATAATTTGTAAATGCACACAATTCGCAAACATACTTGAACTTTTTCCAAGGCTGCCATACAGCTCACTAGTACCCATTTGTCATCCATTACACAACTTGACTTAGATTTGCTGGAGAACCTACAGTCCACTATAAGACCCTTTCAACATCGATTTGTTTTTTACTTATGCTTAATAATCGCCTCTCGTCACTATATTTTAAAATGTTAATAAATCAAAATAAGATGAGACAGGAATGTAGGCTAATTTATAACATGCAACATTTACCATGAGCTTCCATGAGATCCGAACGGAGCATGTATTTAGCATTAATATAGCAAAAATGAGGAAGAAACTACTGAAGTAATTAATACTATAATTACTTTTTAATTAACCGGCATCAACTTGTACTACATCTCCAACTTAACTTTAGTCCTACTCAATTTGATATGACCAGAAAGGCTTACTTTTACGGCAGCGGATATCATTTCAAGACCTTCCAGAAATCCAACTGATCTTCATCGGTATCTGATCACCACAATGTTTTAGATTTGATTTCTTTTTCAATGAAAACTCAGATTTGGTCAACACATTTTTTTTTACACAGTACCACTGCACTTCATCAAATAGTCTACTAGAATAATTAGGAAGACCAGCCTTGTGGCTATGATATGACCACAATTTTGATCTAACAAAATTTTGGTATAATTGGGTGTAGACATCGAAATTCTTTCCTGGCGGAATTTATTTATTTATGGCGTGGAATTTATTTAAGGGGGTCAGGCTTAATAGTCGTCTTGCAGTGCATATCACCTTCGAAGGTGTTTTATTTTATTTTTAATTTTCCCTTGTTATAAAATCGAATTTAGATCCTGCCAATGAATCCATTTACATTATATTGCCTATTTATATATATATTGTAGTTCCCTACATTTTGTATAATATTTTACTATGCAATTTTTATTGAACGTGTTTTGGTACTATACAAAGGTATAAAGGTGATCACCTCATGGATCGTAAAAACTTAAAACTAACTTACATCTAACAAACAAAATCTTTAGCTAATTTTCCCGGACAGTAGAATGCATTAAGTATATCGTTAAATAATATACATTCAAAAACTAGTTTCTTTATTTTCAGGTCTTACTTTATTTATAAAAAAAATGATTGGCTCATCATCTCTTCGATAGTTCGTCAATCTAAGGGCAAAGGAACTTCAGGAATAAGATTATAGAATAGGTGGTCGAGCAGTATTTAAGTATTGCGCACAGAATGTTATTCTGAATAGAAATCCGCATATAGTTTTAATTTACCATTATTTTCGCGGTAAAGCTCACAATATTATTTATAAAATAATTTGTATTCTAATTAACAGCTAAAGGTGTATCTAATGATCACAGCGAGAGCCTGGAAAAAAAGACCCATACTAGGATAACTCAGTTGGTACAACTCCCGAGTATGCTTTTTTTGCATGGACTGACATTTGGGAGGCTGATAACAGATAATCTTACTAAAGTCTACACGTGCGGGGCTTTGAAACAACCAGTACCAATATCTCGAATTGAAAACTATGGGTACCTGATTATCACTCGTAACAAAATATCTTATTATCATAATAATACATTGTACCCGACAGTCATGGTTTTATTCTCTACCGTATTGGATTGTGAAAAATAAATTATTTATTAATTATGGTTAGTAATTGGTTCCCTTAGGGGTTGGGACATGCTGAATGCTGTTGTTTGCATCAAGTGAGGGGACAGCGTTCCACTGTAAACAAACAGGTTCGCCGACGGGGTTTACAGGAGCAGCATGAGTGCACAAAGAGCTCTTACACAGGCCGAGTCAGTTTGTAACGTAGTCAGTGACAGACTAGATAGGTTAAACATCAGTGCAAACGCCAGGAAGACCGATTGCGCAGTCTTCTCCCTCCGAAAGGGTGAAAAAGGCCTTGCAAAAATCCTATTCTACAGGAGGGCAAGAGAACTCACCAGCTTTCTCAATGCTCTATCTGGTTATAAAAATGGATAGGCATCTCCATTTCTCTACCAATTTTAGTAACAAAATAGAACAAGTACGACACAGGTCTTACCAGCTTTACCAATTGCTAACTTCACCCAACTTGTCACTGCGTATGAATATTGAATATGAATACTGCGTATACACTTGTCACTAATGATATATAAATGTGTCCTCCAGCCAGCTCTGCTGTACGGTGCCCCACTATATACTCCCTTGACTGACAATACAGCTAAAAGTCTCCAGCAATTTAGGACTGGGATTATGAGAAAAGTGGTCAGACATACCTCTCTTGAGAGGTTAAAGAACGCCAAGCTGCGCCCATTGCTTGGTGTGCCGTTGGTGGGTGAGTTCATCCATAGTGTTTTACGCTACCACCATTCCCACATCTATGGAAACAGACTGCCAACGATATGTATAATGAATTCCTTTAAAATACATACATATGCCCCGAACCTTTTTTAACAGGTTTGTGCCACCCTTGGTAGTTTTAAGATCTCAAGTTTGCATTGCCTTTTTTCAAAAATTTGTTTCTAATAATCTTACATCATGATCTGAAACCGAGTTAGTAGATGAAATCCGACTGTAAGAAACACGTACCGTAGTAATTGATCAGAGAAAAGGTTATGGTTCAACTGACTTTATTTTTTGGTTGCCGATGATGATATTTGTTTAGTTGGTCTTAAAGATTTTCAATAAGTCATAGAAGTAATTTATATTTATATTTGTAAATAGATTCGCCAGAGGATCTATAATTATATATAATTATCTAATGTAAATTAAAAGGGGCTATGAAGGAAAAAAAAAAAAAAAAAAAAAAAGAAGTAATTTCTCTCATTTCTCTATGAGATAAATTAATTCTTAGTATGTATGTAATTAGTATGTAGTAGTAGTAATAAGTAGTATAATTAGTATGTAAGTTAGTTTTAAGGTTGATCAAAAAGGTGAGCCCCATCACCTTTATTAGTCAGTTTAGTCCAGTCACGTATAATGTATATCATTATACTTGTTTATTCATTATATAATTTTTATAAAATAACAAAACCTGTATATAATGTAGCGA
This sequence comes from Acanthosoma haemorrhoidale, assembly GCA_930367205.1. NCBI lineage: Eukaryota > Metazoa > Arthropoda > Insecta > Hemiptera > Acanthosomatidae > Acanthosoma > Acanthosoma haemorrhoidale. The sequence goes on along the minus strand of OV884015.1, from coordinate 81,176,674 downwards.
TGCTACAGGAAATACAAAAATAATTTGTTAATAGATTCGCCTGAGAATCTATAATTATCTGTAAATTTAAAGGGGCTATGAAAGGAAAAATAAAATAGAAGTAATAAACAATTATAAAGAAATAAATCTCCTTCTACTAATTAAATGAAAAATAATGAGATGTGTTAATGCACCCCATTATAGCCTAGGTACTAGCTACAGTTTAATAATTTTTGGGAGAGTTTGAAATGAAGAAGTTAAAACAAATGAAAATGTTTTTATGAACTAACACACTGTATAAATTTATCGTATCTGATAGCTAGCCAGAAATACGTAACTAATTTATGTTCATATTGTTTTAATGTTTGAGCTAATTAGAAGCTTTACAAGTCTATTTCCATCTTAATAAATTTTAAGGATCCATATAATCGTATGATAGACCGGACGAGAGGCGGTTAATTTCCAAACAACCGCGCTGATTATATTTAATGCCGCCGTGCTGTAACGTTCCAACAACAGAAGTGACGGTTTCCTTGCCAAAAGGGATTTTTTTTGGACGGAGACCAGACACAGAAAAAAACATATGTGCTAACAGCGGTAGTGGGTCAGTGGTGCATTTTAGAATAAATTCAACTGGTAAAAAGCAAGTCAAACGGGAATTTAAAGTGTCTCTTGGTTGGTGAGCATTATATGCAGGAACATTTCAGCACTCAACGCCTACACCAGTCAGCATATTTCGGGAAATACCAGCTAAGACAGAAATAATCTTGGATTACATAAATTTCTATGTTTCTATTTCAGTTTCTACGACCATCTTGAAAGTTTAAGAACATTTTCCTACTCGACGCCCAGCGCTCGTTACCGATTTCAATATAACTTTTGTTTTTGTGATATTAGGTCTAAATATATTCGGCACGGTTTTTCCAATGGGCCACGAGGAGGCCCTATAAAAATTGTCATATCTTTGCTCATTATATCATCGATAAAAATAACTTTCAGATTTTTTGGATATTTTCGGGCTCATTAAATCAAACCAAGCATATTTTTTTCTGATTCTGTGCCAGACATTTAAGTGCAAGGGAGCCTAAAAATAATATGTTTTAAATTTATTTTTTATCTGCGTAGCGTTCTAAGACAAAATAATTAAAAACACACGATTTTCATTATTTTATTATGTTATCCTCAGGAGTGTCCATTTTTTAGATGTTCGCCCACCGTTCCAGGAGACTAGATCAGGAGATTTCTTAAGACAGGGAAAGAAGCCCCCTTCGACAAAAACCGAAAATAAAGAACAATCTGGACATCGCAAGACAAGAAGCAAATATAATGACAATCAAGTGCAGAAATATAAAAATCACGGTCCGTTGGAAGAAACTTCACAAATGTCAATTTTCGTAAACGAGGCTAATTTTTTAAAAAATTTAGGCCCTTCCCATTTACTAGTATATTGCCTGTGAAAAGAAGATTATGTATATCAGTTACAGGTATCCAGAATACAACACATTTTCTTAGAGCATCATTTGAGAACTGTTTACATCTAAGTACTTAAAAAAAAAAAAAATAATACAATGCATTAACTTTAACTTGTTTTCAACTATCCGGATATTTCGTAACACTCTTTACCATTTTCTAAAATACGCCCTATCACAAAGTAGCTCCCAGAGGTCAATAAATGATGTTTCCAAACTTTGATTTATTCTTTAACTCTTAGCAGAACTACTATATTCTACCGACATTTTTTCAAGATTTGGAGCCTAAGAAATTTCTAAGTTCTCATTACAGTTACATTTGTACTGCCCATTAGGATCTATAAATGATTCCTTAGTATAATACTTTTCATATTATAGCGCATAAAGTTGGATTTATAAAAAAAAAAATGTATCCTGGCTAGATGAAGCTAATGCAGACAATTACTTTTAATTTTACATTCATGTTCAAATATGGAACAAAATATACAAAGATTATGTTATTTTGAGATACATACCTTTAATTCACCTAGTTTATGTGAATTCACATTGTTTTTAAATGTATGGGTTTCATTTTCCGTTAAAAAAATTCATACAGTCCGCTATAGGTTAAATGAATTATCCAATTTTAGCTGGTCTAAAAAAAAACGCAATAACCACGGGAACAGTTGTAGATTAACTTTTAATTTAATAACGTAAAAATAAGTTTTGGTGTCCTATGAAGGAAGTCATAAATTTTGACAGTATGGTAACTTTTAGCCCGGTACAGACTTGCAACAAAACGATTCCCCGAAATCGGAGATATTTTCTCTTACTACGACCGAATACGGACGATCAACGCCAAAAGTTCAATAGTAGACTGACAAGCTAGCAGAGATTCGACTTAAATCCTATATCGGGTGTATCGCCCCTTTTCTCTGCTGCAAAATTCGTCCTCTGGTCCTCGCCTGTACCCTGCTTCAAACGAGTTCATGATTTTTTTCTAATTGCACAATTTCGGGAAATAATTTTTGGATGCTATTTAAATTGAAATTAAAAACGTAATGTAATAATTATGATTTTCACGAGATGCTATTAAGAATAATCATGGCATTCAGGTAGGATTGTGATTTTTTTTTATTACCTTATCTCTCATTAAACTGATACTCACAGTTCATCAATGGCTAAACATGTTTTTTTTCCCCAATCCCAAAGAGACTTGTTTTTATTGTCTGAGCTAAGGAACCAGGATAGTCTGAAATCCAGGAATCGTTCGAGCCAATGCAATATAGACAAGCATATAAAGCGTCCCCTAACCATACAAAGCTGACATTGATAAATTGCCCTTTCATTTGGGACAACCAGGATTCACTCGCTATCAATTCCATTCCATTGCAACAACACATCACATTAATTATATTGTCTTTAACGGTGCTTAGTTTAGTAATTTTACTTTCATTTAATTCAAATTGGTGAATTTTATTGGCGTAAAAAATAAAAAACGAAACGTTTATTCATTTATTTAGTGAGGAAATATCACAAAGATGGATACCATCTGCGAAAACTATACCTAACAAATGTTAACAGATAGGGTTCCTCTAATGCATGGAACCCATCGTTAGAAGGGATTATTAAGGTTGAACACTGGGTTTGTAAGTAAGCAAATAGTCAAAGAACTTGACATGTCACCGCAAATAAAATCTTCGACCATCGCCAGTTCTAATGTAGGTCACTGATCGCTGATAAGACTTAAGCCCATTTAATTGATTAATATTACGTTCTGAAATTTTTTAATACTTTTTGGAAAACTATTGACGATTTGACTAAATAGCGTGGCTATTCACTCCTCAGCTTGCCGGGCGATCTTATAATCTTACAATTAATCAGTTTGAGGTGCAGTGATGGTGAAGTAAGAAGACCGTTTGGTGAGGAAACGGCTCGGAATTAATCAAAGGAAAATGGAAAATTTTCATTTACCAGTGGACTTTTTTTTCCTTATCTTTTAAAATAATAAAAGGATGTAGGAAAAATAATAAAGGAAAATTATTCGGATGATGGGTGCCTTTCACTAGGGGAGTCCCATTTGAAGGATGTATGTGAAGGATGAGGAGTGTGGAAGGCCTAAAAAAGGCGGGTGGATTCGGGACAGTGAGTCTACCGATAGTGGAGCCTAGGGGTACTAGGCCTTGGGTCTGAAGTCGGCCATGTCAAGCCTGGCCTCTTGGACCTGTAGGGGGCTGGGCTGAGTCGCCCTTTCGGCCGGGCTACCAGTGGACAATTGATGGACCAATGTTAATTTGCCTTAAGGCAGAATGAGTATCCGAGATGTCTCTAGTAGAGTTTTCAATCCTATTCAGGGTTTTACAGGTTTATCTAACGATTATGTACTCTCAATTTCACAGCAGTGCTGCGATGATCATCCTCAAAATGAAATCGCGTTTAGGGCATTCTTTAATCCTTTCATCTGAGTCGTTCTAATTTAGTCTATAGAAACAGTTCTGCGTTCGATCTGTATGAAAGCATAACAGTGACATCGTAAACTAATGGTGTTTAGTAACCAACTTGACAGCGTAAATAAGGACACTAGTAAGTTACAATTTACAATTAAATTTTCCGATTTGCTTCCACAGCTCCCTCAGATTGGCAAAGTAACTATTTTCTTCAACCAGATTCTTTTAACCATAATAAGTTTATCACGGCCAGCAATAACTTTTTAAAGGATTTTAGTATTTACCAAAATACAGTATACTCGTGTCATAAATAAAACCAATTCCTGACATAAGTTGAGGAGGCTAAAGGCTAAAAATAGTTTTAACATTTGAAATTAATCTTATTTTCTATCCCAAAACTTTGCCTTTAAACTCAACTGGCATGTGTCCAAACGTTGCTTCGTTTCTTTTGGAACTAATGATTTTTCGTTTATTTCCATCATACGTCAAAATACGACTGGAAATGAAAAAAAAAAATTATTTATCTTCGCGCCAGGTTTAGAATATTTTTTCATTACTAATATATTCTGTAGCAATATGGAGTTATATACATATTTTAGGACACTCATTTATTTAGCTAATTAAAACATATTTATCCAACATTATTAATTGTGATGTATCAGTTTAATCATACAATTCCATCCAATGTGTACAGTTCACATATACACGTTTTGAGGCTTGTGGAAAGGTCGAGTGCAGCGAAATTGCCCTAGCTGAGAATTTTGCATTCTGGCGAAGAGAAGAATTATTTAGACAGCAGTGGTATATGGTTATTTTACATCAACTTTTTTTTTGGGTTCATCAGCCACGCATCGAAGTGTTCAAAGTCACTAATGAACACAGTAAGTGCATCATCTTGCCTTGTCAAAGATATCTCAGTCGGGACATCTACAGAGAATTGGATGAAGCCCAAAAGGTCCGATGTATGACAGATTATGAGGTTAGCTGAAGAATAAGACGTTTAAAAAAAAATCTTTTTCTTTGTTCTATTCTGGATGAGGAACACACAAAAAAACAGCTATCGCAGCTTGAAAAAAAACAAAACTTCCTGTTAAACTTGGTAAAGTGATAATATACCCGGTTTATAAATATCTATCTCATTTTCCAAACTCAAAGTTGATTATATATAAATTAATTTGATTCTCTTCAGGAAGAATCTTCGAGGCATCAAATCGCCGAATAGGGGAAAAGCACAGCTGGAAATTACAAATCAAATATTTACATGACAACAAAAGGATCTGTTCTTACTCCCCACGATGTGTTTAAGTTTCAAGTCAAAAGAAACAACCAAGATGCCAATTCTACAGAATTATATATGTTTTCAGAACTAAAAATGGATTCGACTTTTCATAAACACTGAACTTCAGTGTCTAAGTGCGTCCTTCCATACAACGGAAATACTAAAAATACAATTCCGATATTTTCTTATCATTCAGCTCGCACAGATGCTCTTCCATGCTCACACATCGATAATATATTCGTTATAGAAGGTGAGCCTCATCACCTAAGGTTGAATATGAGACTAAGTACTTTTAACCGCAACACAAATCTATTATATTATGCACTCCTCCAAATGCATGTAAATTCAGGAAGAAGAGAAAATTGTATCTCCATTATTGTATTATTTATTTTTGTACATTACATATTTTTTGTATGAGGTTTTGAAATAAAAAAAAAAAATAATAATATATTCGTTGGACGAAAATCTTCCCACTTTTCGTCAAGAAGTAATGATCAACCGAATCTACACATGTTACGGAACGCCTACACGGTGCGGTACGGGTACGCTACGGTACGGAACGTTAAAAAACTAAATTTATTACTAAGTCTAGTAGTATAGTTAGTCTAAGTATAGTCTAATAGTTTGATAGCTGAAATTTTCATCAAGGGTAGGGCTAATGAAAATAAAATAAAACCCACGGCCAGCAATAATACCTATTAACGAACATTGTATGAACGACATTGTACGCATGTCTCCGTGCTACTAGTTTTTTCTGTGAAATTCGTTTCCAATAAAAAAGAAAATGGATTGATAGTTTAGTAATTATTAATTGTTAAGATATCACTGGCGCAAGTCACAATAATTATTGGTTAAAGCTAAACAATTAGGGATTCGAACCACCACAATAGATGAATTGTTTGGTTTTACAACACGAGTAAACTCGTCTATTTTGGATTACTGACAATTTCTTATTTAAATACCCTAATATTTTAATGTAACATTTTGATCAACACTTTCAAGATTGGGATTTGCAATAAATTAATATAAAACTTAATTTCTGGTTGATAAAATGGTAACTGGTCAAATAGAGTTGTTTGCCATAGATTTGTGAGCCATTCATAGAGCAAAAATAGAGCAGACATTGATTGTCATAATTTACCTTCGTATTTAATTAGTTTTTATTATTTTCTTTCAATTATTTTTTTATATGTATAATGCTTATAATCAGTAAACATAATTTAAGGGAATCGAAGACAGAACGTTGTTACAAGAAGGCTTTTATTTAAGACTACACTACAAAACGCCGGAAGGTATTGCAGTTTTGCCTAACCACTTTATTTCGGGCGCAATAATCTTAACCTTGATCTTGACAGGGGTTTACGTCATATATACGAGAGCACCGTCAAACATTACTCCCTCATCGATAGTATAAAAATAATATTTTTTTTTTCACCTAATCAAATGAATTTTTTTTTATATATATACTTACATATCTTTCGTAGATACTCAATTGTCGAGCCATACTGAATGAAGTTAATATACCTGGAATCGAAAAATATTGGTGTATACGACAACAGAAACAATCTGTAGTGTACCTTATCATTGTTTTATCATCATTAAAATATCAAAAATATAAAAAAGGGTAGCTCTCTGAAGAAGTCCCCTGCAATGTAGGAAAAAATAATCTTTATTGCGATAAAATTACAATATGCCATTTATTGGACAATAAGCAACTGTGATCAATGTTCCCACTTTACCATGTAGGAGAAAAAAATAATGGGAGAAAAATGGCTCCCGTCGAGAAAAATCCAGAAGGGACCAAAAGAAAACGAAAGGAAGATGAAAATATATTTATAGAACTTGTAAAAACAGTAGGGTATACAAAATCAGCATTCGGTTCTGTTCATCGGCTCACATCAATACTATTTGATAGTTTAATTGACATTGCGATCAGTGATACCAATGTTGTTTTTTTTATAGGTCGAAGTCGGGTTGTCCCTGACACCTATTCAGTACGAATTTTAAAAATGTTGGTTAAATATAATGGCTCTATTACAGTATAGCTATTTTTATAAATGTCGATCAATGCAATATTTCGATTTTAGTACAGCTTTTTAGAAACACGGGGTGTCAATGATGTCACCACTAGACGGTTCATTGGATAGCTGAATCTGAACCTCCGTTCTTGAACTGCGGCTGTTTTTTTTTAAAATAGCTCTGAAGATGTTTGTATTTACATTTGGATAAAACTGAGAATAAGTGAGACCGGAGTTAGCCGTGGGAACCGGTGGAAAAAACCCAGGGGTACTCCAGGGGCAAGGAGGTGACAAAAAGCATCTGTGGTGTAGATCCAATGAATTTGTACATGTTATATAATATTTTCCCTTGGTGCTAATTATATTTATAAAAAAAAAATTGACAGAAAAAAGAATTTTTTTATAGATTAAGTAGTTGATAATCCAAAGGCAGAGGTTATTAAATCTGCTTATCATCTAATTGGGTTATTAGATTAAGTGATAATTATTTCATTTTATTGTGTCCTCCGGCCAGCTGTACGGTGCCCCGCTTTATACTCACTTGACTAACAATACAACTTAAAGTCTCCAACAATTCCAGAATGGGGAGTTGTCAGACATACCTCTCTCGAGAGGTTAAAGAAGCCGACCTGCACCCGTTTTGCCATCAGTGAGTGAGTTCATCCACCGGAAACACATTAAGTTTTTTGACTTGTTGCAGTACCTCACAGACCACGTGTTTAACACTATGACCTCACCACCCTTCCCTCATCAATGGCAACAGACTGGCGGGGAAAATTAGGTTAAGATTTTATTGTTAGATGTAAGTTAGTTTTAAGTATATGATAAATAAGGTGAGCCCCGTCACTTTTAATAAATTCAGTCCATTAATATACGTCATTATACTTTTTTACAATGCAGATCACTATTAGTAGATCACAGAATCCGTATAAAATGTAGCCAAGCTACAGGAAATATGATGAAGCAATCGTAAATAGATTCGTTTGTAGAATCTATATTTTGTAACAAGGGGATTTGAAAATAAAAAAAAATTCTTTTTATTTGTTGGCTTTACAGGCAATTAAAAAAGATTAATATCATTAACTTATTAAACGGGTGAAAACTGTTTCTTCTAGATAAGTGTTCCGGGGCATTCATACCTCTTCAATTGACTATAATTAAAAAGCATTAAGAAAAAGCGAAAAGTTAGGCAATGAATTTCTATCACCGTATTTATATTAACTGACAAAACCCAATGTCAAGAAATTTCTGGGACCGACTCTTTGGCCTTTTGTTTATTATTAGTGGGTACGGGCCTCGGTTCTCTGTGTGGCAACGTGTATTCGATTTCAGGCTCCTCTAAGGAGTTTTCCCCATGAACTTGGGTTTGGAAAAAATTATCACCGAGAGGGAAACTGGTTTTAAACTTTACATAAAGAAGTGCAAGAGTCATGGGATGTCTTGCATGATTTGATATAGTTTTTGGACATTCATTTTCATTTCAGCACCAATATCTATATATTTCTGCCATTACCCTTTTTTAGTTTTCCGGTGTTATTGTGGTAGATACGTGTGTGGTAGATTATCTCTGAAGTCCATTATGTATTTTTACACCTGAAAGATACCTAATAGTTGAGAGAGGAGTCTGGAAAGATATAACGATAAATCCTCGACAGGCTGCTGGCGCTTGGTGTCGGATCATCCTTTTGTTATGTACGGCATCTGGTGAAGATAAACGTTATCCGAGAGGTCAGCATCTCTCCACCCTCCCTCAATTAGGCTGCCTATTCTTGGTAGGCCGTCTATTTCGGTCGGTGTGGGTGCGGTCCTCCTGCCAAAAGCCCGGGGAATACCGGCCGTTTGGGCAACAACTCCGGCCAGCGTATAAAATATAGCGACCGCCCTCTGGCTCCGATTCATTCACCTCTCATTAATGCCGACCAAACGTAATGTTTATTTTGGTAAAGTAGGCGTATTCGCACCTATTTATCCCTGTCTATCTCGTTCTCGGTCAGTTTCATCTTCTTAGCATCTCTTTAATTTATTGATGACATCAGCAAAAAGCTTTTGAAAAAAAAAAAATGTAATAACAAAATTTTAAATAAAAAATTATTTTCATACATCCATTCAGAAAAACACGCCTTTAAAGGCATTGAACATTGAAGGAATGGCTGTCAAGGGTAAGGTTGCGTAATTCTTTATAGTTTTTAAGATTTTAAGAACCGACCGAATCAATTCGGATACATTGGCTTCCACGTGGTTGAGTCATTAAAGAAGGATCGTAAGCAAGAACCAAAGAAATGACATAAGCTTGTCAGATGTATTACAGAAATAATAAACTTGGTAACTATTTAAAATCATTAATCATATATAATTCAACATTGAGTACTCAAAAGGAGAAATTGGTTAGTATAGCGTTGCTAGCAAACCTAGCCAAATTTGCTGCCATTCCTCAACAGCAACTCCAAGACAGTTAAATTACCTAAATTAATAAATTCTTTGATTTTATTAAGGAAAGTTGGCAATGAGATGATAAATAAAAATAACACGTCCACAATAGTGATTTTCAAAGTAATGGGCTATAAACGTTGTTGAACATAGCGAGTATGCTCCATACTGTTGAAAATTGGTACTGAACACCTAATTAATACGAAAAACCAGACGAGAGACCAATTTAATACGGTTGAGCTCAAAGTGAATCGAAAATCCCCATAAATCGACGTGTTCGTGAAACTGGGTCACCTCATGGACTGATAATTGCATCAACTTAGTCACGGCTTTAAACCTTATGTCCTCTTGACCACGACGAAACTTGCCCTCGTTTCAATAATAGTTTGTCCTCAAATTACTGAATGAACTCCTGTCATTGACGATCGCAATGTATTGAAAGGTTCCTTTGACATTGAAGAAAATGCCAACAAGGATAAACCTCTTTAATCCTTTATAGGTATCTTTAAGAACAGAACGAATATCATTCTACTGTCCTTCGGCTCATTCTTTATTCGATTTATAATTAAGCGATACGTTTGCATCCATTTGGTTGTCATTGAACAAGAATCTTAAGCCAGAACCAAAAAAATCACCCGTTTGTGAAATGTAGACACAGAACATTGAAGAATTGTTTATCTAGCTATCCACGCTCTACAAGTTATCGAAACCCAACTGGAAAAGGTTTAGAATGGAATGAAAAGGATTCTAAAGTTTGTTAAAAGAAACTCATTAACAAGCTGATATTAAACAACTCTTTGTTATGACGTCAATTGAGTTCTATATTTGAACATGATTATAAACGAGGTATTTCTAGACTATGTAGAGTAAGAACAATTTTCTTTTCGGAGATTTAATTAAGAAATGTGAACAGGAATGTAATATTGTACAATGGCATTGCATATGCAAGGAAATGTGCTATTGGGGGTTTTACTGGTTAGTTAGAAAATTACTGAGGCAGGAAGGGTGCCACTAACAAGAACCAGCAGCAGATTCTAGTTTCAATACCTCAAAGTGAAAATAAATTGTCTGACTGAGTGTTTATCTTTACCAATAGATCATAATGTGTAACATAACAGGTCTCTGTAGTTTTTATTATGCTTGTTTAGAGAGATTGGAAACGAACTATTGAGAAAAAATCTACTGCACTTCTCAACACATAGTTCAATTAATCTATTGAAATATAATGTTACCCCGTATTTACAGGAAAGAAATCTGTTATAACTTTGAATTGTTGTATAATTTCACTAACAGTTATAATTCAAAAGATGTTCAAATATTGGCAACCGCCAACAACAAACATTCTTAACGAACGATGTTAATTCCGCTATTTAAATTTGGCTCATTAGAGAAGTTAATTTGGTGAAGTGCAGATTGTGAGCGTTAATTTAGCACAGGGGATGTACAGCCAAAGCAGAGAGCTATCTGCTATCTGTGTCATGTCTATTAACTGAAACTGTACCTCTTCTGTTACTTCAAATTGCTTTACTTTATTAGTCAAACTTGTAACTCATAAGTTAATGATGCAAAGATGTTCACTTTGAGACAAAGCCAAAGACTCAAAGTTTCTTTCTATGAGCTTTCTGCAACTGTCAGTCGGCTGTAATTTCTTTTTTTTTCAAAAAGAGATAGAGAGAAAAAATGTGCTGACAAGCTGAAAATAAATCATTGACATGACTTATGCAGTTTTAATCTAAGTGCTTAAGTAACAATCTGTAATATCGTAATAGATTTTAAAAAACTAAAGTGTTAAATATTTCAACAAAAATAAAGCCGTCTTTTAACACTTTTTTTAGTAACTTAAACATAAAATAAAATAAATGTATCAGTTATGATTTCCAGTCTCACTAAAAAATGTATGCATGTAAAAAAAACAAAAACAGGATTCTAACATGGGACAATCTGATTTATGTTTAGACACACTTTCCATCCTGACATGAAGCCTTGTAACAATTGGTTCATACTTTATATTTTTTTTCTTCTAGATAATCTTTCTATTTATAATTTTGAACCTCGAAATATATTTTTATTACTAGACATAAATCTATATGTACATACCTAATATAAACTTCATAATATATTTGCACATTAGATGAAGCTAAAGTTTATCAAACTATCTGTATTACCCATTAACATCGCTATTTAATATTTTATTTCACAATTGTTTTAATATGGATGAACAAAGCTAATTTTCAACCACTCATGTTGCAGGGAAGAAATAACGAACAGGAGCAAGAAGTCATTCAATGGATTTCTGATGTCCTTGGTGAAAAACTACCGAATCAATCATATGAAGATCTGCTTAAGGATGGTGTTGTACTATGCAATTTAATCAACAAAATTGCTCCAGGATCCGTAAAGAAAATTCAAACAAAAGGAACTAACTTTCAGTTAATGGAAAACATTCAAAGGTATAATTTTTTGTTTAGTAATAATTGACATTAAAATAAATTTTCAAACATGTTTACCAAAGAATGTTTAATAAAGCAATAATATTCACAGTTATGTTAAAAAATGTTCAGATATTTCTATCTGTATGGTGCATTAGCAACCATAAGGGCTTAGATAGTTTGGTTTTAATAACTGTTTTTTTTGGATATGCACAGATTCCAGGCTGCAATAAAGAAATACGGAGTACCAGAAGAAGAAATTTTTCAGACTGCTGACCTTTTCGAAAGACGAAACATCCCTCAAGTGACCCTCTGCCTTTATTCTCTAGGAAGAATAGTAAGTTAATTTTCTACTTTTTTTTAAAGCAGAGATTTTCAACAATGCTCATTGCATGGTCTGATATTTTGCAAACTTCAGTATTGTGGTGCATTGCTCACTGGTGAAAAGTGACGGTTATTTTTTATGAAAGCTTTCTTGCAGATATTGACAATCTTTAATTTCTTTAACTTAGTTTTCCCTGGGGTTAGCCAATATTCCAGTTTCTTGACAACTTTTCAATACCTTCCAAGCTGCCCTGAGATGTAGCAAAGAGAATATATATGTGACAAAGTGAAAGGTATTCTTCTCATTGAGATTCATAACTTTGAAGACAAAACCCTTCAAAGCTTACAAAAAAATATTTAAGAAGGGATTATGAACATGAACAATCTAATAAGAAGAAATTAACAGAGTGAATGTTGGAGTAAACTAAATATTTTTAGAACTGAAATCACTAATCGGAATTTAACCATAAAAAATTTGTTCCTTTCCTTATTTCACTGAAAACATACTTTTAACCTTGACTACTCCCATAGCATTGAGAGTATCATTGAGTAGTGTAGGCATCAACCTAATGACATTCACAATAGACTCTTGGGAGTTCTGCTTGATAAAGAACTGCCTTGAGTTTTCTGTGGGTCGTTGGATGCATTTGCATACCTCAAATTCTCCTTACCAAGTCCTGAATTTGGACAAAAGGTCAGCTTCTTGCTGGAAATCGAGGATGGTAATTGATATGATTCTTCAAAGAACTACATCACAGCCTGCACAGACCGGAAAATTAGGACCAACAAATGCACATGCCATTACACAATCCTATAACTTGCAATTATTGTTCCCTTCACCGAGGTATGAAAGTTCTATTGGGGGTTTGAAGTTATGCCTACCTTTTTTAAATTATTTGATATTTTTCAAAAGTTGCCTAGGATGCAATTTTGCTCTCTATAAACAGTTTTTCTGAGCATCGTCACAGTTTAGGTTGTCATGTAATCAGACTGGTCTTATTTCTGTTTACATGGTTTCACTGCTACATTTTCCAATCTGAGTTTTTTTGGTCAGACCAGTGTCTCGATGGTCTATGGTTTCCAATGAGTTGAGGATCTGTTAACAATATTCCAAGAACTAGGCTAGCTATAGCCATGCTTCTCTAAACTCTCATTAACACATTATATAATAATATTTCCAAGCTTATCTAAAAGAAGTTTCACAGGGCTTAAGAGCCTATATCAGTAGCCTTTAATCAGGAAATGCTTCAAATCTCTGTGAGTAAATAGAGCACTCTTAGCAAATGCTGTTTTTATTTCCATTCTTTGAATATATCAATAATAACAGATATTATTAGCAATGTTGTCATATCATTTCATTCTACCTACATCATGTATTACTAAACTTAGTTTAAGTTTGTTAAAGAGTACATAGTTTTGCTGCCTGGACATGGAACAGGAGGTTTCTCTTTCACACCCCAGCCATTTTCTCTTCAATTTATAAATATTTAAAATACAATGGGGTACAATTGAAAAATTAAGAAACACTCTTTATGTGCATGTTTTAACGAAGTATTTGATATTACAGACTCAGAAGCATCCGGAATACACTGGTCCAAGGCTTGGGCCTAAAATGGCTGATGAAAACAAAAGAACATTCACTGAAGATCAGCTGAGAGCAAGTGAAGGACAAGTGAACCTACAGATGGGCTTCAATAAAGGAGCATCTCAATCTGGCCATGGTGGTTTTGGAAATACCAGGCATATGTAATGTAATCCGCCATGTTTTCACAATTTTTTTACTTCAAGAATAACGCAATTTGAGATAATCAACAGCCCAAGATAATTCCTTGACTTAATGTTTTCAAATTTTAAATATCTCAATTCTGTAAGATGATTTGAATTTCATGCATACAATACAACATTAGTATTAATGCTTTATTATATAATGTATTTTGTACTGATAGTAGTCCTACATTTTTGCAATTAAAATTGAATTTTAAATCTTAATGTTTTAAGTTAAATTATGTATTTATTTTTGCAAATAGATGAACATTTATGTACAAAACAAATTTTAATTCGAATATACTATAACATTATGTTTTCTAGTTTCCAGTTATCAAGTATACAATTATGAACTATTAACTAATATACGCTTATTATACATATAAATGGTAGGTTAATCACTTATTAAATAAAAAATTCAAAATATAGTTTCATTGACAAAATAAATCGCTTGTATCAATGATCTTGCCTGTAATTGTTATTATAAACAAAAGCATTGTTGGGAACAGCATTATTTATTAAAGAAATACGTTTTTAAGCTTAGTCTTAGGTCTATTGATTTAAGAAATCATTTTTAAATATTAGGTGCCTTTCACTATGATTAGAACAAAAATATTCTCATAATTAATAGCTTTAATAAGTAATAATGTAACACATAGTGAACTGTTTATTTTTTTGTGCTTCGCTAATTTAAGTGGCTTTTTTAAAACTTTATTTATATATTTATGTAAATTGCATTTATAATTTGTATATTGATGTTTGCTTTTTTTGTTAAGTTATTATAAATCCATTATGCAAACAATTTCTCAATTATTTATACCATTGCTATTACATATGTTTTATCATAATATCAGCCAAAAAAGTGTCACATCTGAAATCTATAGTTTCCTTCCTCACTTTTGAATTTGTTCTGTGGTGTATGTCGGCTTCTCAGGGGATATGGATGGCAAACTGAAACTTATTATGAACTGTTTCTTAAGATTTATCCTCTGAATCCTTAGAGAATGCTGTATTTCACACCACTGTAGCAAGTTAGAATGATTATACCCTATTTCCTGTCAACAAAACTTCCTTGGATTCTCCCTCAACGCTGACTGCTTTCTTTACAAAAACACTGTTTTACTTATATGTTCATCCCAAATTACAATTATACACTAATTCTTGCAACATATCACCTCCTGTGATTTCTTTCTACCCCATACTAACTATCTTTTTTGACTGATCGTTCACAGTACAGCCTATAAAGTTGCTTCCCATCAATGTATGACTTCCTAAATTCAAATCTAGACATTTCCTGTTCTTTATCCCCCTCCCATTATTAACTTGTATTTATGCCATTGGAAGGGGACCATATTTTAACTATTTGGTTGGTGCTGGTTGTTGTGTTGATAGATCTACTAAAATAACAACTCCTAGCTATATCCACAATATGTTTTCAACAGCTCTAAGCTAAGCGTAAGTCTGTATTATAGATATTTTGAAAAGAAATTATCATTATTCTGATTTTTTTTTTGTAATTATAGTTCACTGATCGCCAATACATTAAACTTATTCTTAACAAGCAAGCCAAGATGTTTGTTTTAAGGCTAAACACAATATACTAGGAGCTAAAATATTTTTGTCATCACACATGAATTAACTGATTAATGACATATTATTTTTTATAGGATTACTTTCATCTTTACCATCATTGGCACATCAAATAAAACTACCATGTGAAATATTATGTATTTAAAAAATCACTTAAAGTTATGAACATAATTTTAATGACAGTTTCAATGACTTTATGTACTTACAGTTCAAAAATAAAAATTACATATTAATTATCAGGCCTTCAAGGTCTTAATTGGATACCTTACTCAATAAGATAAGATTTTTTTTTAATTATGAAGTAATTAAATAACTAAAACACACTGAAATTTACCATGGGTCTGGTTTTATTTTTTTCAACATGAAGATTCAATGAAATCAACATGCAGACTATCATTTCTCTTGGTGGAACAGGAAAGACACCATTTTAATAATTAAAATTCCAAATTCCAAATAAAAAATTACATATTGTTAATTAGGGTGACGAGATCTTTAATATGATGCTTTATTAACACATACTTTATAACATAATATGACACTTTAATGATTTATTTACATGAAAGTAACTTATTCTTATGTATAAAACTGATGAACAAATAACATAACTTGATCCAGATGATTCTTAATGTGTACACATTATGAAATGTACACAAATAAAGAAAGAGTTATAGATGGACCATCAGGTCTTAGTACAGAAATATTAACAAATGTTATACCAGAGGTATAGAGATCAAAACTGGATAATCTGGTACAAAAGAGAAAACCAAGAATATTAACTTATTAAATAAAGAATTGCAGCCAATGAGTACTTCGAGTAAATATAGAAAGGTCGTGCTTGTGTGTGAGGATGTATGCAGTTTGGAATTGTGGAATATAATTTAGCTCTGACTGAACTGTATAAAATAAGAGACTCCTTCAGACAAAGGAGATCTGCTTTAATATAAAGATGTAAAGAAAAGAGTTGAAACTCAGCTTATTTTCATTAAAATTACTTTTATTTATCTTAATAATTAATATTTACTCTAGGAGAAAGAGAAAGGGACAATAGAGATAACTGATGGTCTGGGCCCTGATTCTAAACCTTTCAAAAAGGTGAGCCCCATCACATTATAGGGTCTTCTCAAACAAGTGAAGTACAATGTGTACTTGTATTGAATTATATAAGTTTTATAAGAAACAACTGAACCTGTGTATAATGTAGCGACACTACAGGAGATATAAAAACCATATGTAAATAAATTCGACTGAGACTCTATAATTGAAATAATGTTTGTAAAATTTTTCAAGGGCCTATGAAAAAAAAAAAAAGTTTCTAAACCAATGATCACCAATGAACTAAATTTATAATTAAATCACATTAATACAACATTTTTTGTATTGTAAATATGTTCTTTCACTTTTTGCAATTGAGTATACCATATATATTCTTTCACAATCTCAATTAGGTATCTTTTCCTAAGTTTGCTCATTTTTTTTGAATGTGAAGTGCAATATTTTTATCATTAGATTTTAATTTTGCAATATTTCTTTACTTTCTGATTTTATGGTTTGAAATATATTGATTGTTTGTGAAACTTTAGTTATTGTAACTCTCTGGATGCTAATCTCACCCCTTGAATTTTATTTATTTAGATTTTTTTTTTTAAATGTATACACAAAATCAGATTTTAAAAAATAAATAAATTTAGAACAAGTTTTCAGGTCAAAATTGTACTGAAATTAAAAAATAGTGGGGGAGCGTTTTTTAATATTTTTTGACAGATCTTTTTCTATACTGTTCCATCTGCACTTTTCCAGATTCTTAGAGATTTTTTTTTTCAGAAAGACTTGAATAATAGAATCCAGCTTAGAATGCTTATTACACATTTTTATTTCTTAAAATGATAGAATTTAATTGACAGCGATGTTCACACATTTCAACATTGATACTCTAAGGGATGTTTTTTTCCAAAAGGGCAATAAGATAGAATTTGTTCAAGGGCTAGTTTCATGTATTCTGAGATTGATAACCTGAGGGATATTATTTTTCCTAAGAAGGCTCAAAAGATAGAAACGAACCTAGTACGATTTTCTGAGGAAAAACATTCCTTAGGTAACTGTCTATTTCAGCTTAAATTATTTTTCTGAAATATTTACTTAAGATTTAGGTAAACTAGTTCTATAATATTTACTTAAAACCATAATTTGAGGCCTCTAAAATATTTTTAAAAAAATAATAAATAAACAAACAAATTATTTGAAACATTTTTTTAGTTTTTGGTTGTACTTTTTTCCTGATTGCATATATTTTTTACAAAGTTTTCTCCAAAGTTTGGCTACTGGATTATGAATTTTTAAGGAGGCAAGATGATTGAAGGTGGGCTTGGCTTTACTTTTAGTTCTCCCTTAGCTCCATGGTTTACGAATTAATGCTAGCGCTAAGTGGACTTCGGAAGAACTCATGCTCCTGCATTTACCAACCTTTACTAGAGCTAGTTTCCTTTCCACTCAACAGATAACACTGCAATGTACTTAATTTGCTTTTTTTTAAAAGTTAATTCAATAGGTTAATCAATGGATTCTGCTACATTCCAATTATTTACAAAAAATAATACCAACATTTGATTTGAAATAGCTGTTTCTGTTTAAATAACGGTCATTATTAATGAATATTAATCTATATAAATGAATTGGTGTGTGAGTGTGTGTATTCCAGTATCATTATGGAAATGCAGAAGAAATTTACACAAAACTTGGTGGACATACAACTTGCAAGAGAAGTGTAAAAAATACTGTGTGGTACCCATGAAGGAGGGATGTAAACATGATTGAAAATGGCAGATATTAGTAGGTGCCATTTTGAATAGAACTGGTTTTGGAACCTGTTCCCAGTAAAATTTTTGTTTGGCTTGGTAATATTGAAGAAAATTTCATGTAAAAGTATTTGTTTGTACTACCTAATATAATGCTTATTATGAAAATTAATACTTATTCCAGGCGATAAAATTTGGCATATTTAGGCCAAAGTTCTGGAGTTGAAACAATAAAAATAACAAATGTTTATTTTTTAAATAATTAAAATTTAGAACTGGTAACTTATTATGATAGAAAAATTATTTGTCATTCAATGATTTTATAATTTTGTTTTGTTTTTATTATTTCCTTAGTAGGAGAAAAAACAAATTCTCGAATCTGTATAAATATGGACACTGGAAAGACCTCAGGCATTTCATTTGAAATTATCTTCTCTGTGACAGTGGAACAAATAATGAAAGTTTTTCTGGACAAAGATATGTTAAGATAAAGCTTTGTAATTATAAGTCGAAATATATCTGATGATGAGATGGCAAAATATTTCAGGCTTTATGAATTAGCTAAAAGTGAATTTAGTAAATTTGAATCCAAATTATGAAAATTTGCTGCTTTGACGGTATTAAATTCTTTTAGTATAAAGTGTTCTTTGGGTTGGTACTTATTGGGCTGGTTCATAAAGAGATTTAAAGTGATTCTTAATCTACTTTCAGCACAAAACAAATCCATAACAATAGCAAAGAATTTTGTTGCTTTTAGCAAAGAAATAAAATGAATCTTTGGTTTAATAAAAAAAAATTATGAGCTTGATCATCATTGAACCTTAGATTTACTAGCAAACATTCTGGGGGAAACTATTAAATTCATTTTTTTTTTTAAAGAAGGGTCACACTTTCCAACATTGGAAAGAATAAGGCCCAAACAAAAAAAAAACGTTAGCCTAAAAAAAAAAATTTCACAGATATAAAACCTATATAAATTAGTAGAAGGTAATCAATAAGTCATTATTTTTGAAAGATAAGTTCATCAAGCTAATATTTTATATGGTACATTTCAAAAGCCCTGAATTTTTCACCATAGATGCCCAATTTTACAGAACATGTTTGGTGCCAATGAAATGGAGTTCCCTGTATGTTTTGTTAATAAAAAAGAAACTGTTTCAAGATAAAATGTAAACTTTGTGAAAATAAGACAATTTTGGGAGGACTAGAGTAATCTATAACAATATTGTTATTTGTTCTTTATTGACCATAGTCAGTACTTTAGTAATTTAATATAAAAGCCCCAGTACAATGTTACAATACAATATAATAGAATAAAAAAATAATTGTATTAACAAACTTATATATGCAAGTGTAAAACAGCGGGAATAGTTATAAGTAATGTCATTCTCTACAACTGAATTGACATTTACATTCTCATAGCCTAATAAGGTCTTACCCTTTAGTAAAACAACTTTTCACAAAAAATGTTACAATGTTTATTTCAAGTACTAATAATAACATCTTTATCATTCTAAGACTAGGTCTTTTAAGAACAAAGATTTCTGTTTGCTTAAAATAAACAAGTTAGTTACAGTATCTTTAAATTATGAAACAAAATAAAATAAAAAATAGTATAAACTAAAATAATGAAAGTAATTTTTAAACTAGAATCTGCTTAAAAATAATCTATGTACATAAATATAAATGAGAAAATTATGCAAAGTATGAAAAGAAAACAAATAATAGTTGGCATAAAATTTAAAATTATTTATTCCATCCCAATTGTAAATTATGTTACTCTCCGGTTTGTGAACTCTCCATAAGTAGATAAATAATTAAATATCAGAAATTAATATGTTTTCATTTTATGCCATCAAATACTGACAATTTGTTATCTGATACATATATTTTACCCTAAATTATATTTCACATTGTTTCGAAGAGAGGGTCATATTTTCAGACAAATGCAAGGTGAAGAATGTTTGTCTGGTTGATTTAGGTCAATATCAACGAATCCATTAGCTCCCTTTAAGGCAATGTTTGGGACTCGAGTGCTTCATTCCATCGGTGAGTCATAAACTGGTATTTAAACTCAAGACATCTTAATCTAACATTTAAAAAATATATACATGTGACTAAGAAAATATAGTCAATGGAAAATTGTACTGTAAATTAGATTATAAAATGTAGCAATAATAAAATTATTTAACACAAGTCATAGAAACTTCCATAAATAAAAACAATAATTATGAATTTAAATTTTTAATAAATACTATACTAAATAATAGTTTTATATATAGAATAATAGAAATTATGTAATTAAAAAATAATAACTTAAATATATTGGATCAAGTAATTAAAGGCTACCTTGATAAAATATAATATCTATAATTTATTAATTAATGAATGATTTTAAATATATTTATGACAATAAGTGAATTTCACAATTTTATGTGCCTAGGTCAAATTCGATATTTTGGTGGGTAATTGTAAGAATTTATTTGGTAACTTATAATAAATTATCTGGTAGTCTTACTTAATATACTGTCTCATATTTTTTGTAAATAATACAAAAAAATATAAATAATGTGATTTTGATAGAAATATAGCACACCTAAAAACTTGCACATTCAGTCATGCAGGCTTTATATCCAGGAAAGATGATGATTCTTGTCGCGACCTCTGTCAACCTAGGTAGGTATGAGCTAATCTATAACTAGATGTCTATGATTTCGAGCTGACGGTCATGAGGGTTTATAGATCTTTATTACATGAGGTGGAGCAGGTGTTGGCTTAGATAGATCCACTACTCCACTACTAGATTTGCTCCTGACAGAGCAGCACCTCAGAGGTTAGAAAAGCACTATTGTACATGCACAATGTTTTGCCTCAGTTAATTCTAAGGATAGAAGAGAGTCCACAAAAATGGAATTGCTATCTTGATGATTGCCTCTTAAGGCTTAAAACTTCGGATGGACCAGTACAGCCACAGTGAGTATCCCTCACAAAGGCATCCCTTTAGGCAAGGATAGGCTGAAGGTTAAGTAAGTGCCCCCTGGACTAGGAGCTTACAGATCATAGAACATGGCATCTCAGGGCACCAACATGATTCCATATTCTGTTAAGCTTATTCTGATCTCAGCTGAATATGTATCTTCCTGCATTTAATAGTGCCTAACTTCTACAACATATTTTCTTAAAGTTTACTATTTAAAGATGGTAATCCTTTTTGTTTAATAAATATAATTTTTACATTTTACTTGGATAAAAAAGTATTCATGAAACATAGAGATTAATATATTTAAAATTAAGAATGTTCAGTAAGATATTCTTAACTGAATCCATGGCATTCAAATGATCCCGTTAAGTCAGGAGTAAACAAAGCATGTCTCTGTGAAAGTCAAATTATACTCACATAGTATTTTAAGTCAACTAAAAATGTTGAAACTTGAACCATCACGAATTAATCTTGTTTAGCATCAATTATTTTATTTCATTGTTTAGTTAAAAAGGTAAGAAAAAAGTAAGCAATAAGTAAAACTTTGATATTTAAGGTAGTGAACTACTTTATAATTTAAAGACGTATATTACAATTTATTACTTATAAAACTCAGCTGTGACTGCCCACAGTTTCTTGTACTAGGCACAAACTCATTTAACTGCCAAATTGTCATCTTCAGGTGCTGATGAGCTTTGTTACTAGGATAGTAACCGCTTTATCAAAAACAAGTAACTAAAATTGGTTCCAAGAAACTATTGGCCCATAGGTTTCCTGAACTGTTTTTCAGAAATCGTTGAAATTTCATTTACGCCTGCAGCATTTTGTAAAGTCATCATTTTGAAAAAACTGTACCTAGTTTCTGAATATGTTATAGCTTGCTTCAAAGAAAGAAATCCAGTGCTTGCACCTTCTTGGATTTCTAAGGGGCTTTTGACTGTGTCTGGGTCAGTAGCCTACTCATGAAGCCTCAGCAGGAGTGTGAATCACAAGAGGAATTCAACTCATTATGCAAGGTGCTATCTTAAGTCTTTGCCTATGATATGACTGTTCTTTCTGAAACGTTGGTGGATTCTGTTACTGTATTAAGCCACCTTCAAGCAAGTGTAAGCTGTGGAAGCTAAAACAATCCAGACAAAAGAGAGGCAACCTTATTCAACCTCAGGAGGATCAAGCTGAACATTAAAACGAATTTAGCTGACAGTCACACAATCCTTTATTCCTTGACGACTAACACAGAAGTATCTAGGTATTTTGCTATACAAACGCACTATTTTCACACCGACAGATCACTGACGCAATTCCAACGAAACTTGTACAGTTACACCACTCTTCAACAGAAAAAGTGCAGTTCACAGGTCCTGTTCTACATAAGTATAAATCAATGGGGAGTCCAATCCTTACATTTGGACGTCCTGTTTGAATTGGCGGCCAAACTGCGATCAATAAGCCAAAAACATTTCAAAACCACGTCCTCCACCTAGTCTCAAAAGTTGAAAATGATTCATTAGGGAAAGTCAAATCTGTCTAGGAATGGGAATGATCACATTTAAAGAGTGTGTTGGAGAGTATGCGAGTGCTTTTCATTATCTATGGTAAACAAAGTCAGGCTAGGCTATACCTCAGTTTGTGGTAAAAAATGAATCCAGAAGGAAAATCGTCGTTTGGGGTTTAATTTAAAATGTTAAATAGCAATCATTTCATTTGGTGCATGTAACAGGTTGACACTCCAAAAAAAATGCGTTTATTTCTCTTCGATGCTGTCAGGCGCTCGTGATACGTTATAAGAAGTGTTACATTTATCGAATAAACAGCCCATCCTGTAAATAAATGATTCGGATTTCTATATTCGTCGAGGGATGACTCAATGGAGACCCGAACCATTCTTTTTATAGGATAGCTCCATTTTAAAGAACTATGTCAGGGTGACGGGAGGGGGTTCATGGTCAGCCAATATATCCAGCCAATATGTCGGATAGCCAATACAGCTCAGCCGACTAAGCGAAAGTGACAACATGACCCAGCAGTCAGTCAGATTTGGGCAGTACAGACTTATGAGTACAAAACTTTAAACAACAATTAGTAAACTGAACTACCATGAGTAACCTCAAAGGCGTGACCAAGGCTGAATTAGGGAGCAGTTCCCATCCAAATTCTGGAAAAAAATATTAGATACGAAACAATGTTTACAATAAGTGAAAACTTATTGTAACATAAATATACTCAATTATAAATGTTCAATTATAAGAACATTTCTTATCCTCAAAAACTATGAAGCCTTTACTCATTTGTAAGGACCAGATTTTATAGTTACGGCAAATTATGTATATTGAATCGAATTTTATTATAAACGACTCAAAACAATGGGTTTTTGGATATGACAATTAAATTTGGGTATTAGTTTAAAAAAAAATATCTAACATCTTACAAGATCTGGATGGATTGTTCATAATTTAACACTAATAAATGTACACCTCTCTCTTGCCTACCCACAATTTATTTTATACTGATTCAAGCGCTTTCTGCGGCTATACCACCGCTCTCAAGTATCTTATAATTAAAATGATAGAATAGGAAATAAAAGTTTAAAAAATAATAATTAAAGTGAAAAGCTTAAATAATGTGTCCTACTTTTAGTTATTCAACAGCGTAACAGATCTGACTACCTTAGAATAATAGATATTATTGAAACTTTTATTTTCTATTCTATCATTTTATAAATTTTATTAGATACTTGAGAATAGTGATATTGCCACCGAAAGAGTTTGTATCAGTACAAAATAAACATTGGGTATACCAGAGAAAGGTGTTCATTTATTAATAAAAACTGCCCACGTAATAATGAAATATTTCTGCAGATAAAATACATTGTTTAAAGTTTAAAAAAAAAAATTATTAAAAAAAAAACTTTAAGATCGCTTGATGACAAATCGGACTCATCGTTGGCGAGGCCCTTGAATCCTTTGTCTGTCTCGTAGTGTTGCCAAATGAACTTGAATGAAAAACTGCATTCGAATAGTTTATAATCATTTCATCATGTAAGCTGTGATCCCATTTAACGGAAATACTGTTACGACAAAGCGCCAATTAACCATAAAATATTATTATTTTTCGAACCATTAACAAGATCGAGAAACATATTTCATCAAGAACTAATTTCCCCAAAAAGTCTCAACTAGGCTTTGGTTAGAAGGAATACTTGTTTATTTTTTTTAACGTGACTTCAAGGATGAAGCGTGGCCAAGCTTTGGAATTCGTTGTGACTACACTAGCGTACTCACGCCTCATTCGAGCATGACCCCGACCAATGTAAATACTGCTTAGCTTGATTCAAAATGGCCGATCTCAATAAAGCCTAAAAGGTGCAACATTAAATGAAATCTCCTGACACAGATGAGTAGTGACTTTTATTCTGCTGGAATATAAACTTCACAGAGGCATAGATTCTCGAACTTGTAGATTGCCAATTTCGGAAATTTTAATTAAAGGCATGTTTACAACTTTCAGCGATTAGGTTGGCACTGTTCGTTTTCCCCCAGCCGGGGACTGGTTATGTTTTGGTTTTTTACTTGTAACTTGTTTACAGCGTTGTGAGTTTGTGAAACACTAATGTATGTTCTATTTGTACCAGACTACAATTATTTGCCTACTTATTTCAACGATACCAGATAAGACTGGATATCAACTTCAACCTTTAAATATAATGTGAAACGAAACTAAAGTTGGCACAGATGGTTTACATTTTAGTTTGTTTTCAATAGAACGTCAATTTACTGCTGATACGTGACCTCGATTTAAAATCAAGTACAAAAATATCGCCCTCTGAATATCCATATAAAATAAAACTATATATTGAACGTTCTGTAGTAGAGGCAAATATATTCACCTAATAACTAAGTTCAATTCACAAACGTCTAATTCTCCTGAGAGTGGAACTTTTTCCACAATTATATAATCTACTTTCAACTAGAAATACCTTCAGGGAATTGAACATACCTCATAAGTATATTACATCAATAAAGAAAGAAAACGCATAACCATCAATAGTGAATGAGCTAATACAAAATTTAAAACCGATCAAAGAATCTGTGAGAGTGACTCACCAGTTACTGAGCGAACCTATTTCAGGATCAGCAAAGCTAAAATTAAATCCAGCGATAACTTACAATTTTTTTTTTTAACAAGGTGACTAAGTTCACAGCATTTATTTATAAATTTATTTTTGGTCTGGCGTATTTTTTTTTTTTAAGCTGACGCATGCGAGGTATACAATACACACTAATACAATTAGTGAGCAACAGTAATACCAACAATAGTTACAAAAATACTTAACGAGACTAAACATCTAAATATACATAACAAACATATAATGTGACTTTATTATGTATATTTTACTAAAGCTGTTAAGTGAATAGTCTTGAGATCGTTGAGTAGAAATAAATATAGAAACCATTTTTAAATACATTGCATTTTAATTAATTTTATTCTAAAGTGAAAGAACTATAAAAGTAATGGAAAACCAATGACACCCATTGCAATCCGTACGAAGATTAATTTAAATAGCTCCTACACTAAAAAATAATACGATATTTATTTAACTAAGTTTTATGTAAGGGTAAATGAACATCATTAAGATTTATTCAAAATCATTTAAAAAATTTACAATTTTTCGTTCGTAACTACATTTTTACTAAAGGACTTTGCTATATGTACAAAGATTGGGGATTCAACTACTGCATTATACGGATGATGTTAGAATTATTCGAAGAATTTTAATGCATTTAGTGAACCGAATATAGCGCCAACATGCTTGTAAAATATCAAAAATATATAATCTTCTCCCTTTTCTATTTAATAACCAATACAGATTTATTAAAGAACATTCTGAGAAGAAAACGCCACAAATGAACATTGTAGGACAATGCAATAGGGTGTTGTCACTCACTTTATGCGAATTTTTAATGGTCACGGCCATCTGTATATCAATTTTGGTGCAAACGCTTTACATTCGTGGATGTTTTTACCTTTTACCGGCAATGGTTTTAAAGGAATTTCAAGACAAAAAAAAATTAAATAAGTATTTTCGTATTGGCTAGGAGTATAGGGGTTTATTGCCTATTATCTGTAGGACAGAACCCTTAAAATTGTGATCATCAAATGTTCATTAATTTCAAAATACAAAATTTGTTTTTATGACGTATAGGAAACACAAACTGTTAATATTTTTTATTTAAAAAAAACTCACTTTCGCCTTTCTTTCCATTTCAAACTCAACTTAAAATACCTTCAAGCTTCAAACAACATCAAAACCAACGTGGTTGCAGACTTGTAGTCGTTAAAAAGTTGTGTAGCAAAACTTTTTTAAGCATTTCATTCAACAAACCATAAAATAAAGGAAATTATTATTAAAAAACAAAACATTACATTTTTACTCTTCCCCTACCCAGGCTCGGATCAGTGGAACTATGGACATTAGATTACGTTTAGGTAATTTGTTGACTAATGCCTTTTTATCATTAATGATGTGCTGGACGAAGATAAAGATGAAAAAATCAAGTAAAAACATTTAAAGAGACAAGTTATGTCTAGCATAAGAGGGCCTGCAAATGCCTTGGATGAAAGAGGGCTCACCTGCCAGATTGGGCGAGACATGGCTGATGATGTTGGAGGTGTAGGAAGGTTTGTGAGCTGGCTTGAGACTGAGAGGCTGAGGGACCCCGGACCTGAGGCATGAGGTGTGGGGAGGGGGATGTACTCTCTGCTACGACAGACAGGGCTATCTGGATCACCCTGTATTATTAGAACTGGAGGACACTTAGGAGTATTACTTCGCCTCGATATGTGGGACGGCATGATGGGGTTCACGGAACACACGCAATCGTCTTTAAAAGGAGTTGTCCATCGTGGGTTATCAATCCATATCGTTAAACATTCTACAAACGCCGTGGGGACAGGAATCACATAGCACCTGCGGATTCAAAAATGACTGGTGCATCACATTATGTCTGGAAGAAATACACTACATTAGTTGTATACTGTCATAGTTAAAATACATAATAGGCCTTGGGACAGAGAAACATGTTTCGTTGTGTTTTTCAGAACAAGATGAACTCTAGGCGGTGACTACATCGCTCAATCCTTTGCCATAATTGTCTTCACGTTCACAATTGAAAATGAAGAGATCTTATCAGCAGGTTTTAAATAACCTAATAAAGTGATTAGATTGATATAGAGAAATGCTATTATTATTACTGATCATTAGTCTTGAAGAGAGGTAGTGACTCGATTTGGTTCATAATTATGGAAGCAGTGCTGTTAAATACCTCAAGTAATTATAATGAATATAAAATTAATTTAATAAAATGTTCAATAATGTATTTAATATAGCAATAATCAAACCAAATCTCAAAAACTCTAAAGAACTATATTGTACTAACCTTTGAAAGACGCTATGGCGATGTTTTTCTTACGTTTACAAGCTCGTAGCTAATATTGACTACGCTCGACAGTGATAGCTCAGTGAACAGAGCACGCGACTGGAAGTTCAAACCCAGCCCTGTCACTTTGTCTTTTTCTTCGGCTGATGATTATTATTATAAATATTTAAGTAATATGTTGATTAACGCACAGTTGGTATTACTGGGCTTTGGCCTTTGGTAAATCATTTTACTATAAAAGCGTCAAACTCATATCGCTCTATATTCATTTTTTTAAATATATAATAAGAAACACGCATCTTATGATTGGTTATCTCTGCTTCACTGACCCACATTAGCTTAAAAGAGAGCGCTAACACTCAAGACCAAAAAATGAACTGATACCAAGAACTAAAAGGAACTTGAAAAAGTATGTGAAAGATGTAAATGCTTACATTAATAATATTTGTAATTTATGGTTATAAATGAATAGTAATTCGTCATTGTGATTAAAGAGTCAAGATAGTTGATATCGTTATCAGTGTATCTAATAAATTATGTTGATATAAAATATATGCAATTATATACATCAATAAATAGAAACTGACAAACGATAATGTTCGTTATATTTATTATTTTCTGCTAAAGCTGATTCGTCATGTTGAATTATGTATGGCCCAGCAAGATCATGTCTAAGAGGACCTTGCTGAGGCTCTAAGTTCGAACGTGAAGTATGTTGCTCTAAATGGTTATGAAACTTGGAATATCCTGTATTCTAAACGTTAGTGGTAGAAAACTATCGATAATACTATCACATGAGTAGCCATGGGGGTGGATTGTTACCCCGATAATTTCCGAAACACAAATTAAACTACGAAAAAATCATATTGTAGGTATATAAGAAGGCGTAAAATATCTTGTATTATAGTGTAAATATTCATTTTCATTTTAATTAATTTTATTTTAATGCGTTCCCCCCAAAAAAGTATTCATATCCGTATCGGACTGGGTGACGAGAGAAGCAGAAAGAAAAAGGGTATACAATGGTGCTAACCTGGTCAACTGGAAGATCAGGGCTGCTGACAACATACGCTTATTGGCTCAACGCCTGATATGAAGGAAAAATAGGCTAGTAGAAAAAAAGGGTGAGCCGGGTTCAAAATCAATACTTCTAAAGCTAAGGAGATTGGGGTCAAAAGGGAAGTGGATGTCATACTGAAATAAGTGTACATAACTTGGACAAGGTGGACCCATTCACAAATCTGGGAAGCATGGTTGAAAAATCTAGGGACCGCCGAAGCATGCTTCGGGTCAGAAAGGGTAAAGCCGATTTGTTATATTGAATTCAGTATGCCACAACAAGATCTTGTCAAAGAGGACCGGTCGTTCCAGTTATGTGCAATTGTTTGGAGTCTTGTACTGATGGACTTGGTAGAGTGGTATCATCCATTATCGTCTCCGAACCCCTCGAAAGACTAGTACAATCCAAGTTCCCGCGTTTCTTTAAACGCACCTTATTTCCAACCCGGTGTATGGCCAGAATTTTCCACCAAAATCTGCTACCAACATCACGCAAAACTAATACGCTAATGATCAACAGCCCATCACTATCTTTAACCTCTTAGCAAGGCATTCGACACTCGGCCCTCCTGTCAAAGTCAACGATCTCCTTATCCAACGATGGTGTCAGCTAGTTCGATTAATTGATTTCTGACCGCACCCATTACCTAGTAATCCTCATCCCTGATCTAGCTCCCACTTAACCATTTCATTGTCCTCTGGGATAGCGCAAAGCTCACTGAGTATCGACCGCCAATCAACTATCCACCACTGCTCATAAGTTACCTTTATGCCGATGACACACAAATATCCTTTCCTCTCATTGAGCTCCAACCCGCCCCCTTACTGATTCAGGATGACTTGAATCAAATCGGGACTTGGGCCTCTCTGCTCTAGATCCACTTGTGGAGAAATCCAAAGCAATCATCATTGGCTCTTGTCCCCACCTCAAAGCCTTAAATGACATACCTATCTTCACAGTTATTCCTGACCTATAAACGTTGTCTTCTCAGACATAAACCTCAACTATCGACTGAAATCCTAGATCCAACCCTATTCTGGAAAAGTATATTCCATACCACACTCCGACCTACGTTAATCCTCAAATTGCTTAATCGATCCGGCCAGGCCCTCCCTTATCAAATAGGCCAACTCCTAGTCAGCTATATTGTCTTTCCCCATTTTGACTACAGTTGACTAGTGCCTAGCAGCCTTTCTGGGTATCTGGATGCTCGACTAAAGCGTCTTAAGAACTGCATCCTAAGATTTATAAACGGGATATCCAGGATTGCGCTCCACCGAATTTTGATGGCTGTAACACTGAGCAGTTCAAAAAATACTTACTTGGATCGCTCTAGTATTGCTTCATCATGACTGAAAAGCCCTGTTACCTTTACAATCTTCTTAAATCCAAATAAGCAACAAAGCCTTCTATGATAAATTTTTTTTTTTATTCCGTGCTTGAAACCTGCCAAACTACATCCCCATGATATCTATCGTTTCCCAACTTTTGAATCCAGATTTTACCAACTCCTTGCTTTTCTTAAGTTTAATAATTCATCCTTTCTTTTAATTTTCCTCCAGAAAGTATTGTTGCTTTTCAACTCAAGTTGTGCCAGAGGCATTATTGTAGGAAGTTATCCACTTATATTCTTTTATGTATTTGGTGTAGTTATTATTATGGTATTGGTTTCATCATAATCGATCATTTAGGTATAGAGTAATGCTAACAAAGGATAATCACAAGATATAAATTTGGGTTGTACTCATTGTTATTTTTATGGGATAGATTAAAGATTTTTTTTATTTAATTTTCCTGTATAAGGCGTAGGCAAGTAATATGAGTGTCTTGTAAGGTAATGCCGCACAAGTTTGTTGTAGCGATGTATGTCTGTTGAT
The DNA here is from genome assembly GCA_930367205.1 of Acanthosoma haemorrhoidale. Lineage (NCBI taxonomy): Eukaryota > Metazoa > Arthropoda > Insecta > Hemiptera > Acanthosomatidae > Acanthosoma > Acanthosoma haemorrhoidale. The sequence continues at coordinate 81,145,823 of OV884015.1, read as the reverse complement.
GAGTGGATACAGTTGCTGTTGGCTTGTAGTTTTTACACTGTGTTTAGTCTCCAGGTTAGTCAAATAAATAATTTTACCCCTCCAAGGTAACGAACTCAAAAGGTCCTCAATGTTTCAAGTGATAGAAACACCGATTCTAAAAACGATTCCTTCTTATACTGTCTTTATCGTATATGCGTAAAAAGTTTGGTTCCAGACTTAAAAGGATTAAGCTGTAACTTCCATCTTTCAAAAAAATAAAATTAAAATAAAAGCTATTGGAAACTATATGCATCGCTGCTATACATGAGTGCAGGTGAAATACAGACCCACGTAAAAATTTTACTACAATAACTGGACGTTATAATAAGATATGTGATAAATTACTTCGGAAAACAGTATCTAAAACCATTTGCGAACACAGAAATCTCAAAATAACGTCTTCGAGTAGCTGTTGCCTCGGCCATGCCCTCGAAATAAAAATAACTAAATTGATAACCATGTTGCAAGATAAACAATCTAAAATAAAAAAAAAAAAAAAATCTATTTTTGAATAACTCCATTGGATGGATGAATTGAGTTAATATTTTAGAAGCGGGCAGATTAAACATGCACAACCTAATTACATATTTAGGAAATACGATGAAAGATAGGCTGAGATCATCCTGAAGATTCCTTGAGAGCAAAGTGGATTGACTAGTTTGTGGATGGAAGGCACAAAAACAGGTCGATATCCATTTTTTTTAGAATTTTTTAAGAGATATTTTTTATTGACTAAGATCTTCTTAAATATTATTAAACTAAATTATGTTATTTTAACTATACAAAAACGAAATAAACGGCGTTGGAAGTAATGCTTTCGAAAAGACTAAATGGTATTTTTGATACCAAAAAAATAATTAATTTTATTTTTAAGCCATCTTGTTAACTGAATCGGTTTGTAAACATAATGGGGAAAAAATTGTTAACATTTATTGGAAATTAATTATACACGACTATTACTGAACCACAATCAGCGAATGTACTGCAGATGTGACAATTATCAGTGTTGACAAGAAGGTAGAATTACTCCACTATATTGCTGTGGCAACGTTTGAAGATTATTTATGGTTATTAAATTCATCCTAAGTAGTTGTTTTGTGTTGCAAGTTAAGTCAAGTATCAGTTTGTTGTTAATGTTTCTGTCTAATGTTCTAATGTAATAAACGTAAGTTTAAGTTCATTGTAAAGGGGACGCTTTTTGTACGTATAGCGGTGCTCGATAAGAATTTTTATAGCTTTTAAATTGATAAATATCTTCATGTTAGTCTTCAAAGCATACCCGCACAACACTGGGCTCTACGTGTCCAAATTGGATTCAGTGGAAGTTTTTGATTAAATAGTCTCAAGGACAAGGGAAGTCCTGCTTGCCAAACTCTGTCAATAGCTTTTATATAGACAAATGTTCCGGTCAAGTAAAGCTTGTCCTGGAAAGAAGAATTACACATTTATTTGGCGGATGGTTGCGTAAAATCAAAACTGAAGGTCTTGAAGTGATTTTTGTTGTTGAGAAGATAAGTTTAAATTGTTTTTCCAAAAGTTAAGAAAGAGTGGAAGGAAGACGATAGTGAGTATGGTAAGTGTGAAGGTTTACTAGGTTTGGAACCTCAATGTGAAATTCCATTTATATGTTCATATTATGTCAGCCTGTGTGCTTTTTTGCCTTCCTCTTTTTGCAGCAACTATTAAATGACTATTATATTCACACTTTTATTTTCTCATTATGTATCTATTTTGCAGTATTTTAAACCTTCAGAAGATCGAAACCATCCACTATCCGTATTTATTAATAATTTAGCTGCATCTATAAATTTAAATTTTTTTAGAGCCTTTCTTAAAAGCTTTAACTTCTTCAATTAAACACAAAAAGTAAGTTAATTTTATTTTTAAAATAGTATTAATTAAGTCTACAAGTATGATTGAATCATGAAAATTTAAACTGTGCTATGCAAAAGAGGGGTTCCTACGTAGCGGATATGTAGGCCACCGGGAGGGTATTCTTGGTGAGGGAGGACGACGAAACGGGAGGAGGTGAGGAGGAGTAGGGAGTGGACTTATTTGTAGCGGGAGGAGGTTTGGCACTAACCAACTCCTTCTCAATTTCACTGTCAACAACTAAAGTATGTTTCAAAACAGAAAGTGAATAAGCAAACCTAACTATTTCAGGCGCTCTCGCGTGATGATGCGGTTTACTGAACAGCTTCATGCTGTGAAGGTATTTCGTTCAAATCCTCATCAAAATCGGCAAATTGGAAGTAGGCGCCTCCTATGTATTCCAGCTGGACTACATGAAACTCTAAAACCTCAAAAATTGAAAGCTAAATAAGTGATTAATTCAGGGACGTGCCGGTGTACTGAGAGTTAAATTCAGGTGTTTCGATGAGATCATTTATCACGTGTATGTTCCGGGGATTTTCACATGATCGTTGCTACTTAACGATCCGATGACTATTAATTAGCCAATAGCTTTGTAATTAAAACGAAATTGTAAATGGGAGAATGATGTGTAGGATATCACGTGTCTCTTTTCGGATGATTCTTCATTGTATTTTTGGAGCATTAGTGGATCATTGCCGAGCCCGAAGGAGCTGTGATTCCATTGAGGTACAAAGTGATAGTTCCTCGCCTAATCATATGCCCTACAATTAACGATCTCTCAAAAGTTATGACTTGAAAAAAACTTTATTTATAAAATCAATTTAGAGACTTAATAACTGGTCTAATGACACATGGAGAAGAGATGTGTAGTAAAGAGAGGAATGTATAGCAGGAAAAAAGGAAATGACGCTTGTCTTATTCAGCAGCATCTAAGGAGAGCTATGCACTCATGTAAACATGTTTCATTTGATCTGATATATTAAAGTTATACTCCGATCCATCTCGAAATATGATGATTAGTTTTTGAATATTACCAATGTTCAGTTTTCTTCTAAAACTTTTTTTGATTGGGAAGAGATTTCGCCTGTCAACCTCGGGCACTACCCAGCGAATAGTCAACCTATAAAATCTATGGAGAACAGTAGTATTGAATTGGATGTATAGACTTTCGGTACTTTTTTGTAAATGTTTCTTACATTGTACCTAACATTTTCGTTAAGACTTTATTTGGTCAATGACACATGAGGATCGAGCCTAGAACCAAATAAATAAATCTTTAAAACAAAGTTTTTAACGGAATTTTTAAACCTTTATACAATTTCTTTATTTTTGAAAACTGTTTTTTTTTTATTAAACAATTCAAAAAATAAAATGAAGTATTCTTAATATAAAATACAAAGTATTTTTTTTTTTCGAAATGATTTAGTTTCTTCAATATTTACCTAATTTATTGCGTTTGTATATAACAGTTTATTTCATACTTTTTGTGAAAAATAAATGTAAGTAACCATCGATTTTTTTTCGTCTGGTTGAATATTTGATTATATGTTTAGGCCATTAGGCCCCATAAAACAGCGCCAAAACGAAGGTGATTTGGGCTATCCTGGCGAACGAGTGTCTAATGTGACCCTCACACTTATTTACAATTGAATTAAACAAAATAGTAACAGCGAGGCTAATGGTCTTTTGATCCATTGAAAATATACTGTTTAGGTCGTATTTAAGTTTATTAGGGGAGAAATGATGATGAATACTGGAGCCAGGGCGGCACAGCAGTTGTCCAGTTATGGAGAGTGGGTGAAGGTAAGTCGGCCCCACAGCCAGATAAGGGGCTCCGTTTGCGCCTTGAGACAGGCAGGTTTCTCGAAGCTCAATACATCATTACCTCTACTCCACTCCAAAACCACCGATTTTTTTTTCCCTCTGGTTGAATATTTGATTATATGTTTAGGCCATTAGGCCCCATAAAACAGCGCAAAAAGGAAGGTGATTTGGGCTATCCTGGCGAACCGGTGTCTAATGTGACCCTGAGCGCTATCAATCATGGAATTGTTGTTCAATCTAAACTAAATCACCGAGTGAATAGTTCACCTTGAACTCAGAACGGGGAATCACCTTTCGTCAGTGCATGTCTATGTTTGTAAGATCATCGTTGAAACACATTATAATATCTATCCAAAAATGTAAAAGAATATTCCACTACTACCATCCCCGTAGTAAACTACTTACTCTGGATATCGTGGTTCAATCCCCTGCTAAATTAGCCTTGTGAGGATAAATGAGCAACTCATTCATAAAAAATCTGGATACACCAATCTTTTTCATTCCGAGATCATTGTGAGGTACCATACCTTAAATGCAAAAGTTGGTGTCCCCTAGTCTGAAGAAATAAGGAATCCGACCCTTACACATCTGGGCAAAACGTGCTAAAAACTTACAACCTCAATAAAAAAAAACCCATGGGTTCAAACGTAAAAATAAAGCAGAAAGAGAAACCAAATAAATTTCAGAAATGCTGAAATGAACGGTTGTTTCTCAACTGATCGGTTGAATCCAACCTTAGGTGGCAATACTGAAGACCTTAATAATGGAACCATGTCAATAGTGGAACCGTAAGCAACACCCCTGAAAAATCCTATATTGCACGGCCTGCGGATCTCTGTTTCCTCAGCTGACAGTTGTCAAATTGATGCTTGTCCAAAAGACTATTGGGCCTTTTTAAATAATAAGTGCACGATCGCCAAGATTTCTGGAAATTGAGTTTGAATGAGATCTCGAAAAGAGTCATCATCTAAAATAATAAAGCGAATTATTTAATGAGAGTATCATTTCAAAGTTTTTTATTTATGAACTTTTCTAACATTCCGATAATTCGCATTTTTTGTTAGTCGTACAAGACCCCGATGCCATCTATCTCGGATTAAGGGAATCTAAAGTACAACGAAATTCACATCTTTTACTCCCACTGAAAAATAATAATTTAAAATTAAAAAAACTTCAATTTGAAGCTGAAATGGAATTCCAACCATATGGCCTATGAAACAAACTTCCTGGATGCCACACAAGAAGAGCTCCCTTGTTATCCCCCATCCAAATATTTAAAGTTGGGTCCGTTTCTGGTCAGATGTTTATTTGATAAATCGTTAGAGCTGGCCAACTGCCAATAAATAACTTCCTGAATAGTCAGTAGAAGGTTACTTCCATAACTCGATAGAATATGTTAACCAAAATTAAGATTAAGTGTTATATTAAAAAAAGTAGCAGTATGATTTCCTTTACTTAATTATTGTTACTGTCGTCACTTTCTGGATACTTTTTAATTTAAGAACACGCACAGGTAATGTAAAACACCACATATTCTCAAAGGAGGAAGGGCGGGTTTTCTAAAGGTTACAATCCTATTCCATACAATGTTGAGTTAATTTTATGCAGCGGTATTGATATATAAATAATAGACCTGCTACTTTCCAAGAGAAGCCGTTCCGAAGAACTGGCTCCAGGATCGGAACTGGAAAAATAATTAGCAGCTCCGATTAACAGTAGTGCCGTGTAACGGATAGTGGCGAAATCGGCCGAACGGCTGCAAGAGAAGAGTGAATAGGGTGGCCTCTACCGGGAAAACATTGAACCTAAATGGTAGATTTCATTGGTGTTGTAGTTTTCCTACATTATAGTATATGTTTACATTGGCTATCAATTATTATTATAAATAAACCCGAACATTTCAAATTAAATTTTTTTACTATACCAGCCTTTATCTCACAACCCTGGTCGATTTTTCCACACAGCCTCTGGTGATTGAAATATCTCACACCACTAAGAATATTTATGCGCAATGTTACGGTACTTATTGTGTTTACATAGATTGTCAAAGTTTTGAAATTCTAACAGTTCCAATCCATGATTTTTTGAGTGGTTTGGCATAATATTAAATGATGATAAAAACCATTACCTCACATGCAACAGAAAATCTTTCATAGTTTTGTAACTTTAATCTGTTTAATTGTTTATCCTAAGGTGTAAGTTTATCCATAATTATTAAGAATATTTTATATATCATTTGTATTTATAATAAATAGCAATCTGATGCTAGTTAAGACATTTAATTCTCATTAACTTAAAATTTTGTGGCCTTGAAAGAGAAAGAGGAGGATTTACTACATTAATAATTTGAATCCAGCGCTAACTTTTGGTTAAAAAATGATTTAAATAAAAAAAATCGGCAATTATTGTGCTGTGCAGCACAATCTAGTATTTATTGGACTAACTAATCCAAATATGAGATGCCAGGAGCAGTGGGCTCCTGCAAAATCCTGAAGACCTGATAGTATGTCAAAATTTCCTGAGGACCTTTTTGTTGTTTTTTTTTACCATAGCTTATAAAAATTAGGATGTAGGAAAATTATTTTGGATTGATGGGTGCCTTTCACTAAGGGGAGTCCCATTTGAAGGATATGAGGTGTGGGATGCCTAAAGGAGGCGGAAGGTAGTGAGAGTCTTAAAGAGGACTGAAAGCTGAAAATAGAAGTGTTATAAGGAATGCTATTTCCAAAGGATACATCAGCTGGATCCTAGCAACCAATGTGTACATTCCTTTGCTTACATTGTTAGGCCAGGCAGCACTCAGGAAATATCTTCTATTTCAGGTTTTTTTATTTTGCTAGACAAGGTCTTAATGCTGGGTTCCGTTAAAAAGTATATGCTAAGCAATACCATAACTAGTTACCTAAAGCTCTCTAGCTGTCTTTTATATTTTATTTATGGCAAAGGTAAGAGTTTCATGGCACTGGTTTAATCTATAATTACTTCCAGGATCCCCAATAAAACAAATCTAAGATAGTTCATAACATAATAAATTGCAAGAGAGCATGTCGAAGTTTGGAAATAATTATTCTACTAAATTTTTGTAATATAATAAACCTTGCTTTCCCAAAAATAATTTAACACTAACTATTTTAATAACTATTGAGTTTGAAAAATTAAAGAATTTTTTCTATCTGATTCTCAATGGTTCTTGATTATTTTTAGGAACAACTGAAGGGAATGCAAACAGTTAATGGGGATAGTATGAATAAAGAAACCTAGGGCTCTCACGTAAATTGTTAGCTTATGATATGGAGGTTATAAGTCTCAAAAAGCAGAGTGATTTTTTTAATTATTCTGGGAGTAATATTACAAAACAATGTTAACATTAGATAAGAAGATAGTAATTTAAAACAATGATAGGCCTTAAGTCTCTTCAGTGTATATATTAATAATTATGAAAAATTCCCAAGGTGGATGTTGAAACTATTTAGCAATCTTCTGGATTTGGAATAAATAAAATCACTCATTAAAATCCTTAAAAAAGTTCAATCGCTCAAATTTGCTAAAAGCAGGACTGGTAACAAATAGAGAAGTAAATGAAATATTCTCTTTATATTTATACAATTTTTTTATAATTATTAGAGATTTAAATCCTTTAGAACAACTTCTGTTTCTGTTCATGTATTTATACCCAAACATTTTCGACAGATTTGGTCATCATCCTCAAGGGTTTGAGCAGATGGTAAGTATACCACTGGCCGAGTTGGCTATCAAGCAATGTCCTAGTTTGAGATGTCAAAAATGTTTGGGTATAAGCCAATAAAACTGTGGAGATACAGTTGTTTTATTTATTAATTTATACACTGCCCCCCATCAATATCTTCTTTAAGGCTAATTTATATTTTATTACTTAAACCTATACACAATCAGGGGAAAAAATATAACAGGCCTCATAAGAACCCACATATTTTTTTTCAAATTGTGGAATATTTATCATGGCATTTCTGAAGATATTCAATCATTTTTAACACCTCATAAATTTTCTTTGTAACAGAATTCTCTAGCATCATATGAGCAACAATATATTAAGTTTTGTTAATGACAATATATCATAGTGTAATTAAAAGGATTAAGACCTATTATTGTTTTCAATTACTACCAAACAATTTTTTGTTTATTTTGAAGCCCCTTCGGTATGAAGTTTGTGGCTTCTGATTGGGATGGGGTAGCCTACAATTCCAAAATAGGAAACCAACTCTCTCTTGAAAATGCTGGATGAATCAATAGCTATCATAACTTTTTGTACATTTTGATATAGTTGATAATAAGTTAATGAAGAAAGAAAGAAAAATGCTAACAATACCTGTTGATGTTGTAAGATACCGAAGATCATTTGTCTTTGAATAATTAAGTATGAGTAAACTTTAGAATTCACTGTAAGTTTAAGATATAAGATTCTGCTAAAAATCAGTAACTTAGATTACAAATAAATGGCAAAAGAAGTACACAAGTATTAAAATAAATAAAAACTAAAATTTATATTGTTTATTACCAGACATCAAAAAATGTACATAAATGCCTCTGAGTTTGGCAATAAAAATTTCTGTTCCTCAACTTCATATAGCACAAGAATATAACAGATAGCACGTTCACAGTCAACTTTAACATGAATGACTAGTCTAATGAATGTATGTTATAGGTTTTGCAACTTCATTGGGACAAATGTTTTTATATTGACTGCAGTCCGAAGTACAGCTCACAATATCAATACAACTGGGGTCGGACAATATGAAATAAATTCACTCTCTTATAACTCCCACAACCAGTACATAACCTAACTTCACAATCACAACCATTACTCAATCAAATATACAAAAACATATTTCTACAAAATTTACATTAGGTTTTTTCTTCATAAAATTAAATACACTTAATTTAATTTTCTGTCTCAAATGTTAGAGTTAAATGTTAAATTCATTCCTTTTTACATAACGTTAATCAACTAATACACAAGATTTATGGAATACCAATTAATTGTACCCTTTGTAAGGTCACTTTTTTATTTTTTTTTACATAACTTAAAATTATTATATTGGGTGACTTTACATAAAGGCATCCGAAGAAATATATAATACAAATATTTATAATACAAACAAATTACAAATAAATATATAACAATACAAGAACAATAAAAAAAAGACATAATTTGTGCATTTGTTTATAGTAACAACAAAATAAAAATGAGTGATGTTGAGCAAGTTCTGATAATGAACAAAAACTGCAATGGCTGATATTTGAAATTTCTCTCTATATATATATGATCACTAGTTATTGAAAACTATTTTAAATATATTCACTTTTTTAAAAAATTATCTTACTATTAATAAGGGATTCTGAATTATTATGAAAAATTATTCCATAAAAATAAATGAAATATGTTTGCAATACAAACCCTCATAATTTTGGAATAAATTTATCCAATTAAGTATTGCAACTTTTACTTAGGAGGGATGGTTTTCTTTCATTAAGTACAATATAATAAATGTTTTAAATTTAAATTTGGTTCACTTGGTCTGCTACCAAAGGGTCAAGCAAACCTTCTACCATTTAAGGACCTGGCTTTTTATGGTCCAAAAATAATAATTACTTGAATAAAACTAAATCACTCAACTGGACGGACGAAAAAATCAAGAAAACTAATAAAATATCAAAAATAAACAAAAATACTAACATACAGGGACACAGCCAATGAAAATTCATGTGGCAAGAAAATAATGAAAATAACGATTTTTAAAATTAGAATAACAATAAAGTTAAAAATAAGCAACCATTTCATAATTATCTATAAATTCACACTTTTATAATTTTCCTGATCATAAAAAATAAAATCACATCTACAATTAAAACGGTAATGAACAGTAACTAAAATCACACAAATTACACATTCATTAATTACTATGGTAACAATAATAAGCACAATGATTTCTATAAAACTATACTATTTAAAACTCTTTAACACAATCCCTTTTTTGCATTCTTATTAAAAATTAATTTAACTATAATGTATTATGGACAGTGGGATTCATCTGACAAAATGCTGATTATGTGAATCAAAATTAATTCACTTCCATAATAAAACAAAAAATATGAGTTTCAAGTATATATAAACATATACATATATATTTTAAACATTTAACCCTCTGCCTGAATTTTTTTTTTTACAAATTTCATATACAATCTGGGTCAATTAAGTCATAGCTAACGGTATTGAGAAAAATATTTTTCTCACATTTACATCAATGTTCTGCTGAATTGGTTAGATAAAAAGCAAAGGATAAAAGTTAATTTTAAAATGTAGATCATCACAATAAATTAATCAAAAAATAACTACTGGTGTATAAGTTAGTAATGTGTTTTACCTTTAACCTTTGCCCTAAAGATTGAGTGAAATAGTATTATCATTTAACTTTCTGAAAATAGGCAATGTTTACAGTAGCACCTTAATAGAAGCAACGCAGCAGCCCAACGTGTCATTAGTTTACCTATCAATACCATTGATAGAAGCAAATGGTGAATACCTTCATGGTATTTAGCCATTGTACTAAAGGGTGCTTGGAAATAAAGTATTTTAGATAAATGGACCATACAACAGAGGAACAATTTTCTACATTATCGAAACAGTTCACAAAAAGACAGTAGGTAGAATCATCAGTTGGTGAAAAGGTCCTTTCACTTAGAAATTCATCCATGATTACATTATTATTATTTTCTCTTTTATTTTATTTAGACGGATGGAAAGTAAATAAGTATCTTTAATAAGTATTATTTATCTTACTCTTGTTAATTTTTGGGATTTCAACACGAGACCTCCTGATTTATGCCGAGGTAGTCTCAAATGTAACTATTGTGCTGGCCACCAGACAGATATGATAAGTAATGTATGCAATGTGTGGCCACCAACTTTTCTCTATTCTTTGAAGCCAATTTACCATTATAGCCCATGGAGTGCCATGACCAGGTAAGGAAGTAGCATTTATTGACAACTTTATTGATAAGCAACGATTATATTAGTCTTTCCTAGTTTTCATATTTTTTGCAAAAGTCACTTTATAGGGACCGGATTAGGGGTATCTGGTGGGACACTCAAGTTCACGGAAAGCATTTGAACCCTTGACCAGAACAACATAGTCTACTGCTTGGATGGCAGAGAGGGTTTGATCAATGTGCCTGCAATCCCCCCGTGCTAGTACTTTTGAGAAGCTATAATAGAATAAAAGTTGGATAGATACAGAGAATTCAATGGAGAACATATTTTATAGTGATTTACCCACTAGATCATACTTTTTCAATTAAATACCACCTGCTTCTAAATCATCATCAGACAATTCTACTACATTCTCTAAAAAAATATGCCCATAATGCAATAGAAATTATCCAATTTGATTATTTTTTTAATGATTAATCGAATAGTCCCTCAAGGGGAAGAATTATTCCTGTTACTATTTACTCGTTATGATAATTAGAATCATTGGCTAATGATACTTCAATAACAATAATAATAATAAAAAAAATTATTTTTTCAAAAGACCCAGACTACAGACAAAGGGTTAAGAATCGACGCAAGAAGCATAATAGGACAAATATATTTTCCTTAATTCCATAAGGACAAGTTAGCATATATAAACAGCATTTTGTTTATCAATAGATGAATGGACATCGTTATACTGATTTTTAGAATATTGGACATTTGACAGGATGGAATAATGGATTTTTTTTTTAATTTTACTTTTAAAAGATTATTGTTTTACACTGGATGGCGATTATAATTATCACAAAAAAGATTTTTTTTATGCAAACACATAAAGCAAGCTGGGAAATAAAGCTAAAATAAAAGAAGGGTCGGATCAGTTATACATATTTTTTTTTATCTAATGGGATTATAGCGGTTACCAAGTATAATACATTGATTCTTGTGCTTTCTTTATACTTTCATAAATATTTATAAATGATAATTCCATAATAATAAATGATTTTCTAATTATATGATACAATATATTACAAATTAGAGGATTGAAAAATACAACCATTAATGCCAATCAGTGAAAAGACGATTATAAATATTTTTTTCCAAAATTTCTTTTCTAAATTTATGATATATAAAAGAGAAAATCCAAATAAGGAGGTAAAATGGAATTTATAAGAGTAAACATGACAAAGTCTCTCACACACATGTTTTCGATACAACAGGATTTTCTCCTTCGTTTATCGAGTAGAAGTATGAATTTGTAAGTTCCATCTCACCCCTTATTTAAGTAATTATTAGTAATAAATATTAGGTTTAATAAGTAGAAAGGATAGTCATTTCTTACTAATATTATTGCACTTACCCAAACTAAGGCCATAAATATCTAAAGAGAATAAAAACCGAGTTGAAGCATGTTTGCTCTAAACGCGTGATTAAACGTTCCAAATATTATTATTCAGCTAAAAATATATGTATATGTCCTTTTATATATCATTAAAAATATACCTATTTCAAGCCTTTATAAATTATTATACATTATTGTGAAGTTTGATTTGATATGATATGAATAGTATGAGAGATTTTGTCATTTTTCTCAATGTTACCCGCATCACTATACAAATCTGATTTCTTAGGCTACTTAAATAGAAGTAACAATCAAATAAACGAGAGACAACAAAAAGTAGCAAGCCTATGATATCGGGACTTATTGACCTATAAAAACTGAAATACATTGTTCAAGTTTTATTTTACATTGATTAAACTAAAACAACCAGCAGCGGTGAGCATTGGACAAATCAATGTGCACTTAAAATATAATTTAATTCATGGAGCACGTATGGGAATGCTAAAGCTAGCTAATGTTAAAACAAATGACAAAACTGCAGGAGTTAGCTATTATACATTTTAATTTATTTTATTAGAATTACTAAAAGAGAGGGGTTTCTTGATTTATAACGACTGGTTTATTTTGAATGGCTTAGCCATGCCTATGATTGCACAACCTCAGATGAAAGTTGGCACAATGACCTCTCATTCAGCCTTACAGTTACACATATCCTGTATTGCAAATTTTAGTATCTAAATACAATGCAAAAGGAACAATTAAATGTACACTTTACATCAAGACAAATCTTATATCAATAGGGCTGTAAATCAATACAGACATGTATGAACATTTATTACAATTAACCTTTTTTATGTATAATATAGTTAAATATATTTTTATATATATGAAAAATAGGCAAGGGCTTCCATGCTCTTAATACAATAATTTGTAATTTTATTTTTTTGTTTTTATTTTTTTACTTTATACTCTGAATCGACACAGCCATAGAGGTGGAAATAAACCAGTCCTGTGGGAAATAAGCTGAGAGAAGCGAAAAGAGAAATATAGATAAAAGATTATTACTTCCCGATAACACGACCAGCTGTCTTCCCAATGCTGCTGAGTCCTTCCCCTCTGCTCCGTGATCGATGAAGATTCGAATGTTCTGTACAAGATCATTAGAGAAAAATATTTATTTAAATCAATCCAACATAAAATTTCTATGAAACTTTCATTATCAATATCATAATGATATTTCATAATTTCAATAATGACATTGTTAATTGTTGAGTTATTATGAGTTTATGAACAATTAATAACAATTCATGGAGTGTTTATAAACATTAAACAGGTTTTGTTTTAACAATTGTGGCCTTTGTTTATGGTGCTATTCTCAAGTTTGCATGGATTTCATTAAGTATCCAGGCCGAGTGAGATCACAGATTAACATCTAGTTAACGGGATTCTGGTACTATCAGACATCTAGAAGGTGGAATATATATCTACAATGTTTTAGACTAAGCGAACAGAAAAGGGTTCCATCAATAATGCGAAGTGACGTATGCCCTCCACTGCAAATTCCCATCTCTGCCTTCTACAAACTGAGTCGTAGGGAACACAAACCGGGGGATGATGCACATTTCTGGCTTTGAATAGAATCTTTCATGGCAACCATCACCAGAGAAATAAAAGTGTTCCAAACGGTTTCCTCTACCAGACCCAAACTGCATCCTTTACTTAGAAGTTGACCGGAAGCACGTGGTTGCTACTGGCTACCTCAAAGGAAATAACAATCAAATCCTACTTCTTGTAAATTATCACAAATATAAAGTTTTACAATGGATTTTTAATGTGGTGACCACTAAGAAATGATTAGTTTATTGATCTCATTAGGGATTACCTTGAATCATGATGTTTTTGTCTTCCCTTAGAGTTGTAATCCTTTACAAAATAATTGAGCGATATCAGAGACCCTCAATGCTAATCCTTACAATAATTTCATGCAATTTTTTTTTGACAGAGGTGTCTATCCAAGATTTGTAATCAACTGAAGGGATGTCGTGCTTCTCTCTTTTTTTGTTGACAAACTAACCATCTCCATCTTACTTCCATTGTAGAAGCAACAAGCCGAACAGGTTTTCAAGTTGTTTTCAGTTAGAATATTACCATTAGAGTTAACATTAACAATTTAAAATTATTATAAAATGAATGAAAAATAATTGAATGCTGCAAATATCCATACTTTTTTTTTAGCAGCTTATAAGAAATAAACTCACCTTTGGAAGGTCTTTGATCCCGCATAGCCCTCCCTCTTCGGTCACGAATCAACTTATCTGCCCGAACAAATATACCATGTTTAGGCCTAGATTCAAAATATTTGATTCCTTCCACGCTTCCATCATTTTTGCCTTCAAAACAAAAAAACAAATAAATAAAGCATTAACATGTGACAAAAATAAGTTAAATGTACAATAAAAGAGCTGTTTAATAAGTAAATATCTTAAATATTCTGAGGATTAATTAAGGGCTAGTCACCCCAACTGCACTGAGAGACGTTACCCAGCTAGTGGAAGAAGAAGAAGGTAAGCAGAACACATATGAACACTTAATTATATAATCAATTGGTCAGTAAAATCTAGTCTACATGCCTAAACTTTATTATTTAACAAGTAAACTAATATATTATTTGCCTGATGAATAATAAATGAACATGTTTATTATGAAAAAGAGCCAGAAAATAATTTAAGAATAACAAGTAAATATTTTTAGAAAGCAAATATTTTACACTGTTATAAATAATGAATATTTGAAAGTTTTTGTAATTTATTCAACAAGGATATGAAACCAATGATTAGTAGATTTGGCTAATTTTGTACCAAAATTGAATGAAACATGAATTGACATAAAATGTCTAAGATATTTGTTATCTAAAATAGAAAACATTAGAGAGAAAATAAATAATACCTATAGGGGCATCGAGGTCTACCCCGACCCAGGTGCCAGTTGCAAACGATGTTGGACCAATATAGGCTATCACACCTGTAGAATTGTAGGGCCTTATCTGCACACTTTCTCCAAGGCAGATCCAATCGGGGAGTGCCACTTCCTTTACAGTTTCAGTTTCATCTAGACAAATCAATATAAAATGAAGTTTATAATAAGATATTAATAATAATTGCCCATTATCACTTTTTTCTTTTTAGCAAATAATTTATAATTTTACATCAATGAATTTTTTTTACACATACTATTACAAACTTATCCAGTTTTCAAATTAAAAATGATTTTTTATTTAAGACTTTTGTAGGTTCAGATGCATTACTTCAGGTAACCTCCCAGTCATTAAGAACTATTTTAAAATTCTAATTTGCTCAGTGGATATACCTTTTAATTCATGTTGTATTAATTCTTTGATCAATTAAACTAGGAATGTTTTGATACTCATAAATTTATATGCACCATAGAAAGTGATGTGGGCGTATATGTTGGGCCAAAAAATTGTTTATTAAAAATTTTATAACTATCTGACATCACTCGAAAATATAAACTGATCATCTACCAGCAGCCAAAATAAGATTAATTAGATCTCACTGCTGTTAAAGTGTTAACTACCTATTATTGATTAAATTCAAAATAAAATATAAATATTAACCTTCAGTGTTACCTCCTGAAGACGATATGCTCTCACTACCATTTGTGAGTTCAGATAATTTCCTCTCGAGCCTGAGCGCGGCTTTGCTCTCAGACAGCGGGCCACGAGCTTGAGGGAACGAAGCCCTATTGGCTCCACTCCTGGTTGTACCACCACTGCTCTTTCGTCTCCTCACCACCTGAAATAAAAGAAGCCGTTAAGATATAGTCAGAAATAGCTTTTGCTTTTATGATGTGTATATTGTAATTTTATAATGTATAGTGTCTCCACAAAATGACAATTTTTGTTAGGTCTTCGTCAAACAACAAAGAAAATCAGGTATATAGTTACTATTAAAACAGTGTGGAGTATTTACTTTATTATTGAATCAACTTTAAATTATTTATACCGATGAAAATCTCAGGTTGAATATTAGATGTACTTAGCATACATACATTTAATTAAAAAAACCTTACAATCTAACACTACAAGGGAAACCTATGGTGGTCATTGACTATTTATATCTTCGAAGAAATGTAGTTAGTTTTAGCGCTCACAATCAGTCTTAAAATGCATGGATATTGATGAAGAGAGAAACCTTTCGCGTTCTTGGATATTCTGGCTAGTTCTTATGCTTCCTCTTCTCCAACACGTGTCTGTCTTCACTCTCCTGCAGCAACGGAAAGTGTTTGCCTTTGCTCGTTGTTCTACTCGTCTCAGCGATATTTGTCCTAGCTCGTGCCCAGCAGAAAATAGATAGTAAGTCTCCTAGATGTTAATCACTCGGATCTTAATAAAAGACTGTACCAGTTTCTTTGCACTCCTTATAAATGTGTTTCTCTCTCCTTGGTAGCGTGTGACCTCTCAAAGATGTCCTCATCTCATCAATGCATGTCATGTCCTCAAGATGTACCTCCCTATGCATCATCTTTTGTCCATGTCCACCTCTGCTCTACATCACTGTTTTCCCTGGCTATGGGCATGCCGATCTATGTCATGATTTTCCTCGAGACATGCGGCCAATTATAATGACTTTTATTCCAGCTTAATAAACTAATATAAATGTAATATTTTTGACCTTAAAAATAACATTAAAATATATAAAAATTATTCTATAATGCTCTGAAAATCATGCAGAGAACAATCATATTACCTTGCCAGGCATTAAGGCAGGTGCCTCACTCTCTGCTGACTGGCTGTCGGTAGGTTTAACAATCGGTTCCTCTTTTGTTATCAGTGTCGGAGGAATCTTTGTCTCTTCTGAAGGGCAAGGTGGCTTTGTATCCTCAGGTGTGTCCATTGACCTTAGTGAGAGACAGTCATCACTGGTGAGATTACTTGAAGAAACTGCCTGAGATCCGTAACCACTGTAATAGAAGAGCAAACATTCAAGTCTTATAATGAATAACACAGGGGCTTTCTTAATCTTACTATATTAACACCCCCTGGATTAATAATTCGAAAAAAAATAATGCATACCATCGATCAGGGCGTCAGGGTTATTAATTTGAATGTGATAGAAATTATTTTCAAATAAAAATTAGTTAATTAATTTTTCGATGACACTTAATTACATTTAGTATTAGTGACACATGAATCAAAAGGTCTATTCAAAATAGAATCTAAATATCATTCATCTATGTATAACACAGGCTAAGTTAAAGTTGCAAACACAGATACGGGAAGGGATCATCTTCGGCCTGCCAGTATGTTTTGCAATAGTGACAATAAAAATGATTCATTCAGCCTGAAATTCTAAAAAAGTGTTCCAGGACAGCCCTTAATAGTCCCATATATAATAGGTTATGAAAACATATAAAATACAAATCATAACTTACAATACAAATAAGAAATTAAAATTTAATTTAATGGAAAAAACAACTGATTTTTAGATCAACTAGTGAAATTTGCATATGAACCTGAAGGGCAGCAGATGAATGGATATGAAATAGACAGAAAACTAAGTAGAATGAAAATTTTCAATGTATGTTCTAAAGGGTTATAGTGCAGGATAATAAAGATATTACTACTACTCGATACCAACAAATGAAAAGTAAATTCTGAGCTAGTAGCTTCACAAATGAGGAGATTTAATATTGTTAATAACTTGTTTCATACATGACATTCAAATTGATGCTAGAACTTTAGTTTTAAAGTATTAAGGTAAGATTTGTTTTCTATAAATGCTAAAGAATATTTCTTGATTAAAAATTATATCTAATATGAACTAATACTTTAACCCACATTTTTAAGACAGTACTAATACTAAAAAAATTTAAGAAGCCCTATTTTGGTTTTATGTACTCCAACATAGGGCAGGAAAGGTAGGTTTACTATAAAACCTTGAAGCCAAAAGGTTGATTTTATTAATATAGCACTTCAATAACCTTGAGCTAGTGCTAGGAGTCCCTCCTTTTGCAGACTGAAGCTCGATAAGAGAATCCAATGTTCTTGAACTTGGGAGGGAACTTTTGACATGATGTTTCGCTCTTTCAGACTCCTGTAAGAAAAGAATTTCTTATAAATAAAAATACAACAAATCATAATTTTACTCAATAGCTATTCAAAGGTAATAGGGCAATAATATTAAATGAAATAAATAAGGTCAAAAAAATATTTATTTTTTTATTAATTCACAATTTTGATGAGGTATTTACAGTACTATCCTATTATCTTGTGACGTTCCTTTTGTTATTTCGATAACTATAATATGTATAACATGGCAATTGTGAGCTGTGCTCAGTAGAATAAAGGAGAAGATCTAACTTCAAAGGAAATTGTTGGGTAAGTACGAGGGTGGTCTGAAAAGTGTCCGACCTCAACATGAAGATAGCAGCAGTCGTAAATAAAAGCTAGTGAATTTCGTTGTTCATCTGTTGACAGTTACTCACCAAAGTTTCAGCCATTTTGGACGTGCAGTTGTTGTGTAACAGTCATTTGAGTGAGTCGATGTGAGTGTTTTTATGAAAATGGACAAAATCGAGTATCGAGCTGCCGTTAAATATTTGTTTTTGAAAGGCAATACGCCTACGCAAATCAAAGATGCGTTGGATTCTGTGTATGGGGACTCAGCACCATCATTTACCACTGTGAAATTTTGGGCAGCTGAATTTAAACGTGATTGTAAGAGCTTGGGAGACGATGAACGTTCGGGACGTCCAAAAACTGCAACTACCGACGAAAACATTGCCAAAGTTCACCAAATGGTGCTAGACGACCGCCGAATTAAAGTGAGAGAGATAGCAGAGGTTATGAACATGTCAAAAGAACGTGTTTGTCACATATTAAATCAACCTTTAGAGATGAGAAAGCTGTCCGTGGCGACTGTTTTTTGGGATAGTCATGGAGTTATTTTAATCAATTATCTTCAAAAAGGAAAAACCATTACAGGAGCATACTACGCATCATTAATTGACAAGCTGAAGGCAGAATTTGCGGAAAAACGGCCACATTTGCAGAAAAAGAAAATCCTGTTTCACCAAGACAACGCACTGTCTCACACTTTAGCGGCTGCCATGGCAAAAATACATGAATTACGGTTTGAACTGCTTGACCATCCAGCTTACTCACCAGATCTAGCCCCAAGCGACTTCTTTTTGTCCCCTCATCTAAAAATTGCGCTCGGAGGACAGAGATTTTTGTCAAATGAAGAGGCAATCACCTTCGTGAACGATTATTTTGCAGAGAAAAACGCCGAGTACTATTACAGAGATGGGAGCATTGCTGGGAGAAGTGTGTAGAGTCACAAGGAGAATATGTTGAAAAATAAAAAAAAAATTTCTGAAAAAACGTCTTGTATCTTTGTTAGGTCAGAAACTTTTCAGACCACCCTCGTAGCTGTTGAAAATGAATATGGAATAGTACTTACTGAGCAAGAGCACTCTATATTGGGCTAGATGCCGAATCTGGTGTAGCGGAAACAATTATTATTTGAGATTAGTAGACAAATACCTGCTCACAAATTGCGTTTTATTTTTTCTTGGCTATGTTTTAAATAATTAGCTATTATCGAGCCTTGTGTCATTAGAGTTATAATTATAATATTGTGAAATTTCTGTGTTATGGTGGATGCATGTGAAAGGGGTAGGACTCTTTCTTTGTTACTATGAAAAAATTATATTTGTATGTGTTATGTCTAGTGAAGTAGTTGCCTGCTTGTTGCTCAAAGTATTCAGTTGCATACATTTGATAAAGTAATAATATAGGTATTTGTTTGGCAATGAGTAATAGTGGATTTAATTGTAATGTTCAATGATTAATTCCATTTTTTTTTTATGTAGCATAAATGAGATGGAAGCCTCCTGGTCACTGACGTAGCATTTATCCAGTTCCAAACCTGTGGATTTAGTCGAATATACCTAAGGACATTTTATTAGTACAACCAGTACACTATAATCATGGTTCTGCAGAGTGCTAATGGTTTGTGGATGCAACATCCCTGTGAAACCACCCTTGGACATTTGATACATTTTATGCCATACCTGAAATGACTCAAACTCAGAGAATCTCCGAGTGGGCTCTTCTTCAATGACCTCTTCTTCTTCCTCTTCTTCAATTAAACCATCCTCTATCAGAGGGAACTTTTGAGACTGCTCTTCATGAAGGGTAGTCATCCTTAGGCCAAGTTTTGTGTTTGGTGAGGCTAGAGAAAAATATACATATATTTAAATTTTCAGTGGGGCTTATTTTTTAAAAAAGATTTTCAAAATAAATAACACAGTTATTTGCTTCTGTTTAAAAAAACTAAACTAGACAGTTTATAAACATGAAACTATCCACTTATAACATGAAAAATTCATTACAACTTAATTTAATTAACTAGTCAGACGATTCTCAGCTTTATCAAATTTTAAGGAAAGTAGAAAAAAAAACATTACCTGGTATTAGTTTTTGTAACATATATATTCTGTTAGTGCATCGTTGGCATTCAGTGATTACAAATAGTTGCCATAAGTATCAATGAATTAAGTCAGTTAACTACATTTTGTAATTTTACTTTGTATTGAAAATGTCAATGATAAATGTTAGCAACTATATATATGAATATATTTCAATACATATTTTAAATCAAATAGTATAACAAAACAGGCAGTATAACAAAAAAAAAAGTCTTGAAAATTGAACCATAAACCTATTTACTTACGCAATATTTTATCAAAGTGGTAAATAACAAAGAATTAAGGAGGTAAGATGTGTGGTTAGTTAGTGTGGTTTGTACCTGATTCAATACAAAATAATCAAGACAATGAAACCTGTAATTTGAGTTCATTTTAAAAACATGAACTAATTTAATTGAATAATAATCTGATAAATGTATCACAATTGGTTTTTAATAACATTAATTTTTAAATTAAATTAATTTTTTCATTATTGCCTTACTGGGATGAATCCTTCAGATATGAAAATTAATTTTCTCAACAAAAGGGTACATATTATAGTGGCTAAGACTAAATTGAGTTTACCCAAAACAATATCTTTTTAGAAGAGCTATAAATTCTGAATCCAGTCAAGTCACATTTTTCAAATACTTTACTAATTTCAAATGATAATTATGCAGTTTCATTGTGCCTGACTATCATTTTACAATGACATAAAACATGAAACACAACACATAAATAAATTCAAAGAAAAAAAGAGGGAGTTTTAAAGCAGGTTTAGTGTTAGTAACATACGTTTAGAGCCAGGTTGAAGACGGAGAGTGTTCAAGTTGATGTTGAGATTGAGAAACGTCGGACGAGCTGAAATATATCCCAACACCATTAAACACTTGATTCCAACACCAATAACAGTTACCAAATACCAAGGAGAAAATATAAGTTAAGCATATTCAAGAAAATTAAAATGGATCTGTAATATTAGATTTTAAAACATAAATGAAATTCACTTTTCAAGTAAGAAATTTATGTAAACATTAAAGCAAAAGAGCAGTTAGTTAAAATGAGAATGCAATTAAAGCAATATATTGATAATGGAAACTTTCAAGATATATAATGTAACACTAAATTACACTCAATTATTGTACCAAATAGATGAATACATGAATATTACAAAATGCTAAGTTTTTCTCATTTGAGTTGATTACAAAACAACATATGATTCAAAAGCAATAAAATATCTTATTGCTAAAAGTTAAGGCATACACATACATATCACCTATAACATTTAACAAAATATTGTAAACAACATTAATCAAACTGTAACATAACTGGCTAAAATACAACATTTTCATTCGTTTTTAGTTTTACATAATATCAGCGCAACAGCTTGTACAGAAAAACCCCAATTTTTTTATTATAAGATATTTATATACAACAATCGTGCATGCCTTCAATGAAAGGCCAAAAGAACACAATCGAAGATTTACACTTCATCTGACAGTCGATACAACTACTTGTGGTATTTACAGTGTCACACACGTCAAGTTCACATTGAGAGGACAGGGATAGGAACACTGAATGGAAATGATTTGAATCAATGAAGTTAAAATCAGGAAATTTTGATGGATCACAACGGTATTTTTATTTTTGGAGATGAATCGTAAATGGCCATCTAGATGAAAGCAATTGGATGGCATGCAAAGAGCAGATTTCAAGCAAGTTGCCATCAACTCTAAATCGCTTTATTCAATTACGTTTTATTTCAACATTATAACTCTAAATGATAATATAACCAATTTAAAGTATTTTACAGAACCTTTATAACTATTATACTGGTTCTAATATCATACCTAAGTTCTAGAGGATATGTTAAATCATGGGTGACATTAATATTACATCCAACTACAATTATTGTTCTAATTCAAACTATTTTGCCACAATCTGGCTAAAAATAATTACATTAGCTAATTTATAGACTGTTTTTTATTACTTATAGTAAGCATAACATCATGGATTCATTGAAAATATGAAGAAGCCTTTTATTTTATACATCAAAAGAAAATTTATCAAAATTTTGAACTAATTAATTGTAAGTTTGCTCTACTGGTAAAATTTAACGATTATACAATAAATGTACATACTAATTTTAAATACAGCTTTGTTTCTATTAATTTGTTAATAAGGTAGGAATATATGGCAAAGGTTTATACACAGCTGTTTTTTAAAGTACTCATGCCTTAGTGACAATATACCCGATAAAGCCTATTTTCTTTGCATTTCTAAAACTTCTGAACGATGTGAAGAATAAGTTTGCATAATTTGGAACTTAGAGTGTTTGAACATTACCTGGGAGAGTTAGGTGGAATTTTGTGAGGGCCCTATGATATAGGTGGTCTTTGAGAGCCTGGACAACCACTTTTTGGTGTGGTCTTTGGTAGGGCTGTTCCAAAGCTTTACCTGCAGCCACAGGAGCTGGCAAAGATCCAGCTCCAGAGGTCCAGTCGAGGTGGGTCTACAATGGGCCTTTGACTGTCAGTCCAATCATGGACTGTCAGTCTAAGGTCTAAAGGACCGAGGGCTGCAGGGGGTGTCTACAAAGGGCTGGCTCTCTGAGTCTTGTGGGAGATGACGGTGCCAAGCACCGGCATATTGGAGTAGTTGGGGCTGATACAGAAAAGTTTGATGATTGATTATTGATTATTGAGATAATATAATTATCATTATTAAGGAATTTTTATTAATGAAGATTTCACTGATAATGCTATGACCCATTAGAGCACATATTAATAAGGAGAATTATGATAGTAATAATCACAAATGAAGATAACTACCAATTGATTGAAAATATTGAGAAAATCAAGCAAAAATTATATGGATTCAATAGTAACCTATTAAGTAGTAATTTTGAATTAAACAAATTTAATTTAATATGTATACAGTATTGTATGACCGAATAAAATAATTGCAAAGAATAAAGCGATCTAAAAAAAAAACTATTTACAATATGCAGAACAATGGCAGGCAGGTAAGTAAAACATGCAAAACCATGCAAATTTGCACAAACATGGCAAAAAAAAAAAGCCTATTACCTGACAAAATGGAGCCTGTTTGGCGAACAATTAAAGTAAACACAAAAAGGCAAAGTATGAGACAAGTGACAATAGCTTTGTTTTGACTGGTTTCTTTTAATTTAATTAAAAATATTGCTAACACCAAATGAAAAAAAAAATCATAACAAGTAACAAACAAAAAAATGAGCTTTAGTTTGGTGTACAAATTAAACGCAAAGCAAATTATAAAAATAAATTGAGGATGAGTCACAATTAATAGGCCTAAATGTAAAATGGTAACATTTATGACAGAATAAGTCAAATCAAGAAATCTTTCTAGCTGTTATTGAAGTTTTTTATTGTTTTGGTCTGTAATAAAAAAATTTTACCTACTTATTTCTTCCATCTACATGTCATCTTTATTATACAAATGCTAATTCTTCAACATAAAATTTTTTATAAAAAATAAGATTAATAAGAATTTATAAGGAATCTCCATGGAACTAATGAAATAGGGAAGGGCACAAGCAAATAACGGCTTAGACATAAAATAAAGATAAAAGGTTGCTCAATATTTTATTATATAAAAAAGATGGAGTAATATTTACTGTGAGATAATTGTAAATTGTGAGAATATGATTTAGCAGAAGAGTTTGTTGGGTGATTGGCTTAGGCTGATGAAAAATAATTGTTGGATTTACAACAAATTTACTAATGGCATAAGCATACAAAACAATTATTGCCGATGTATAGTTAGAGGGATAATAACAAACAATGTTCCAGTCAAAGGTAAGTTGCAGACGATACTTTTTGAAAAGCTAAGCTTTCTAATGTATTCTATATTTTGGGTTTCTAGACCGGTTTCGCAACTTCTTTATTCAAATAACTTTTCAGTTGTCCATCACAAACAAAGTTGTGCAAAGTTATTTTGATCCCATCTCCATCAGAAAATTTCTTAAAAAAGTTATGAAAGCACAACTCTAAAATTACCAGTAAAATACAAACTGGAAACAGTATAATAAAACTTAACAATCTGCTAAAGTTTATCCAAGTAGTCTTATTTCATTTTGAAATTCCGTTTTATGATATGTAACTAATTAAAGTGTTTTTGAGAGATATTCAAACAATACAGAAAATGTCTAGTTATATTTTTCTGAAGTAACCAACAAAGGAATGTAATCAGACAAAACTATGAAACAATTTTTTTTCTAACTTATTCTGAAACAAACTTTAGACAAAAAAAGTTACCATTAAAAAAATAGGCCAAGACATTCATTATAAAATGAAATAAGTTAAACATATTATTACCAGACAAATTAAACGTTTTTACAATAATTATTCTAGTGATACAATATTTTTTTTTAAATGTATAAATAATGAATATTTAAAAAAACTATTCAAATGGTGGTAGAGTAAATCGGGAACTTATTACATTTTACTGAATGCTTTCTTTTTTAATTAAATAATGCTTGTTTCTGCTGAGGCATGAGCTCTAATTAACCCTCATGTTCTAGGATTAGGCATAAAGAATAAATTCGAAGGTAACCAAATATTTCGATTTATATGTTTTATAATAAATATTTGTAAAGATAGAGAAGTAGTGAGGAAGAAAAAGTTATAATTACAGGTAAAATAGGGTGAACAAAGAAACAAGACATCAAAAGCAGGTTCAAATTCGCGTAAACATGAAAGGTAATATAGATAATAAATTTTTAAAAAGTGAATAAACAAGGTAAAAAAGTAAAAAGAGACGAAAAATCGCATTGGAGCAATTTAGTAAAAGTTCCCTATAACTATAAAAAAATAACTTGTCTATAACTAGCCAAACTATCTTGTTATAAACTAACCTCTACCTAGTATAATTACTAAAATACTCCAATTATTTAACATTTAAATGAACAAAAAACATGTATTAAAAAACCAAATATATAATGCTAAATAAGCATTTATTGAAATAATAATAATTTTAAACTGAATTATAAAATGTAACTAAGACTATACTAAGAGAGGGAAAATTGTAAAATTGTGCATGACATAAACAAAAAATAAATAGTAATAACAAAACAAAAAGGAACATGTTTTAAAAAGGTTTCCGATAGGTACAGCACCTTTGTTAGCCGAAAACTTTAGTATATTCATGTAATATTACAAATAAGCTGTTGCTTAAGCTTCTGATTTTCAAAACGTAAAATGTGCGTTAAGCATGTGTTTTAATGCTTTGAGAACAAGCTGAGAAATCCTGTAAGAGTTGAGCAATAAACGACTGACAGAGCAATGGCAGGATTGATAATTTGAGTTGAAGGTCACAAACAATTATCCATTGAGCGTGTAGAAAACAAACAACACATAAAACAGTAAACATGATCATGATTAATTTATTTAAAAGCACTCAGGAAGTTCCTTGGTGGTGGTAACATTTTTTCAAATTCGTTTTCCCTTAATTCTTAATTCGAATTAACGATATAATTACCAAAATATTTCACTTTATAATTTAAAAAGCAATAAATGAGTAAAAAAAAAAAGTGTATATAGTCGCTATAGGGTAAATCCACAACTCTCAGTTGTTAATCACATCAATATTCTGTTTAATTGTTTAAATATTCCATAAAACAAAATAAAAGAAATTTTAATAAAATATACAAATCTGTATTTTAGAATTATATTGCTATTCATTATTTGCTATAATAAACAAAATACAGTTATACCTCGCTTAGTTTAGGAATCATGAGTTTTATTTCTCATATTTCAAAGCTCTTTGTCTCCTTGGAAGACTTCTACTACAATAAAATGACTTGGAAAATTGTACCGTATTTACATTTTTGTTCTATGAGTTGATTCTCTGTTCAGTTTAGCTACAACTTTAGTTTAAAAAAATTTCAATAAGCCTCAACAATGTGTACCAATAAATCTGCTAAGGTTAAAGTTAAGCAAGTGTAAGTGATATGGTAATGAGAAAATAAATTGAAAGCATTTAATTGAAAAGGAGTAAATTGAGATTTTGGTGCTTCAAAATCTAGAGTTGGTAAAATTTTAAAAAGCTATTAACAGGCAAAAACAACAATCAGTATAATGGAATTTCCGGATTTCCTAAATAGCCTAGGAATTGATAATTAGTCCATTTATGATGAGTGTAAGGACTTTTACCAAAAAAAGTTCCATAGTAGCCACTGAGTGAAGTACACTTCTAACAAAAACGGATGGATTTTTCAAAGAAGTTTGAGATCACCTGACTGAGCATATTATTGTTGACTCTATTGGAATCATCTACCATCATATATGTGGCTAAAAAATGAGCATGCACAATTAGCACCTCACATGTTTTTGTCGTTTTTGATTGATTTTTTGCCGTTTTTTAGAAACTTCATTAAACTTGCCTCTCATGAAAAAATAATTCATATAATAATAGTTTTTTTCTCTCCTTGCATTAAGCGGAGTATAACTGCACTATATTTACAATGGCTGACATGACCTACCACAGTGAAACTGATTTTCGAAAAATAAAATACCATATTTTTAAATTGATATAATGAACATAAAAAAAATTTAAAGGAAGAAATATCCAGTCAGAAATTTTAGATTATTTTTATCAAATATGTAAATACCATTATAATAAGACGGTATATAATTTAAATGTAAATTAATCAGAAAAAACAGCTCACCAATGGCAAATTGTTTTGAAGGAACATCTGTGGCATCAGGGAGTGACTTTCTAGGCCTCGATAGCTCGCCACGTAGCTCTTTGTTGAGATCTGTTACACTTTCGGAGCGAGAGACTCCATCATTACTTCCATCCAATCTCATTAACTGTGAAAAAATTAAAAAAAATCAGTAACTTTAATTTAAGTTTTCCTTGTTTTAATTTTATCTATCTATTACTATATCAGATTAACAACTGATAAAATGATGAATAGTCAACCTGAGAAAAGTTCGGTACAGAGCATGTCTTCCTCATAGTGAGTGGAACACCCTTGTGTTGTAGGATTTCTCGTACTGCAACTCTTTGCCTTAGTCTGTCTAGGGTAAGGATGTCCTCAACAGCACTTACCCCTCTCGTATACTTTTCTAATGGCAAGAAAAAGATTTAGGAAATTTTATATAGATTTTAATATATGTGGCGATAATTAAAAAAAAATCATCCTGTTGCTTTCAATAAAATTAAAGCTATCTGTGGCTAAATATACCAATTTCGTGTTGAATAGAAATCACAAATATAAAATTTGATAGTATCGTAATTTCCAAATCGTAATTTGCTACTTTAGTTTACAGAAACCAAGAATCAAACCTGAGTCTCTGCATTTAGAAATGTGCATTCTAACTAACCATTAGGCTATAGGTGCATCACCTATTACAGGATAATATAAATTATCTAAACCTGTGATAAATTATTTTTCAGTAAGAAAGGAAAAAAAAAATATGAACACTCATTAAATCTTGAGTCCAACAAATAAGCTTCTCAAATTGTTAATGGCTCAATAAAAACAAATATTTAACTTAAAAGTAAACAGGCAGCTTAAATTATATGTGGTGCTTCATATTATTTTATCTTTTATAAAGACAAACAAGCAAGATTAATATTATGTTCAAAATGAATACACATTCATATTTAATAAAAAATCAATAAATGAACACAAATTAAAAATCATATCAACCAACATGGTTAGTAAATAATCTATAACATGTTAGAGGATCAATCATATTTATTCTTGCAGATGTTGCTGCATGCTAATAGCTGTCTGTGTGTGCATACATTACAATCACAAAATATCCCCCAGGCAACAATTGTAGTCAGCATCTGAATAAATGAAAGTATCATGTATTAAAAAGATGTCAGTTTCTTGTAATTTATCCAGTATAAATAACTGTCACATCATTTTTAACAATTCACTCTACACAAAGTGAAGCAAACTGTCTCTAGTGTCATACAATTAAATGGATCCAAGTGGAAATGAAAATCTTCATTCAACCCGACTCAAGTCGACCCAGAAACCCACTCACATTAGGCTAAAAGGCAACAGAATTGGCTCGAGTTCATCTGTGAAGGTTTCTGAATAAGTAGGCATGCCGATTGACTGCTGGGTTTTTCAGAAACAGAATTTCCACATTCATAAAAAAATTATCAGAAATTTGTGCAAAACATTATTTTTTAAATCTCACAGTTAACAGAAAGAGTAGGATCAAACCAGAAGTTGCCCTGTTAATTTTAAATAAATTTGAAAGGCTTTATTATGGTATGAATGTGAATTATAGGGAGCTGTTGCTGCTTAAAAAAAGAATCCAGAATTAAAACTGTGGATAAATTCATAAAAAAAGTATTTAAAGTTTTGAAGAAAATATCTTTAGAAAAAGGAACCAAACACTACAACTAAGGGTAAGAATAAACCCGATACTTCTCCAGGGCATCTTTTAGACATCACAGAAATTTAAGATTATTTATATATTTTAGCGAATTGTAATTATTTCAGGGTTGTTTCTTTTATTTGCTACTAACATTTTTTTCCCCCATTTATTATAACTAGGGGATTATTTTAGAGAAATTAATTCCCTACTGTATCCCATGGTATTTTGCCCATGCAATGTTTGAAAAAAAACATTTGTAATTAGTTAAATAAAAAAAATATAAATGTGTCACTACATGGTTTAATATGATATAACTTGTTTTTTATGTTTGCTGTAGTCAATGTATTAATTACTGCACTTGGTGAGGTTAATTCATTTCAGAAATACATTCTCGTAAAATACAAAAAATAAAAACCATCCCACTTACAGGTAGAAGGCCATCTATTCAGCATATAAAAATACCTAAACAAATACTAAATTGTAATGTTTAAAAAACAAAACTTGAAAGCAGGTCAACAACTAGAATAAATAGCAAAAACAACACTCTCATTATTATTATTATTATTATTATTATTTGTTCCGGCATTATTGCACCGCGGCCTCACTGAGACCTATTGTGCGCCGTCCATGTCCCTGTCCTATATATGTGACAGGCCCACGGCCTTTGCAAATCTGAGGATACTGAATGGATCGATCAGTTCACATAGTTTGGGGTCTACAATGCGATCACTACCAAAGTGAAGGTATCGCCTTCTAGCTAAGTTATCACAGTCACATATTATATGACGTGCCGTTTCTCCCTCTTTCTTGCAGAATCTGCAGATTGGTGATCCCACTATCCCCAAATTAAAGAGGTGTTTATTTAACCGACAGTGACCTGTATAGAGTCCTGTCACACTTTTGAGTGTCCACCTGTCCATTGATAGAAGTGCTGAGCTTCTTCTCTTACAGGGTCCATTAAGAAACAGTTTCGAGTGTTCCTGTTTCTTAGTTTCTCTCCAAGAAAGTCTTGCCTTGTCCTCTAAAGCTAATTTTATACGCCTTTTAGCGTAGCTGAGGCTGATACCACATATGGGTTCAGGTGCAAGAGGTGTCTGTTCTGAGCCCACCCTTGCAAGGCCATCTGCCTTCTCATTGCCTGTGATGCCTGTGTGTCCTGGCACCCAGTCGATTCTAACCTTATTGGCTAGCGAGAGTGTGTTTAAGTTGTTTTTACACTCCTCAACCAAATAAGATCTGGTCGTATAGCTTCTCAGGGCGCCAATGGCTGCCTGGCTATCCGTGAAAATTGTGATCAGTCTGTTTCTTACACCCTCCCCAATTAAGGTTTGGGTACAGACATTGATCGCCATCACTTCGGCCTGAAAGACCGAGGTGTGTCTACCTAAAGGAATAGAAATCCCAGATTCTGGTTTATCTTTCCTCCATATGCCGGCCCCTGATCCGTTTTCTGTTAGTGAGCCGTCTGTGTAGCAATTAATCCCATTACACAGTTTATGTGGTTTGGTCTTTGTGTTTTCCGCACAGTACAAAACGTCTGTGTGTTTCTTAACTTGTAGGTCAGAGTGCATTGACAGCACCTCGTCCTCATCAATTCTTCTGAACAAGTTCCCATGCCCCATGCGAGTCATGACTTTGGATCTTGTTCCTGATTTCGCAAGTCTGTAAGCCACGTTCAAGGCTTGCGCTTCTACTTCTATGTGCAGTGGATTCAAGTTCAATAAGACTTCCATTGCAGCAGTAGGAGTTGTACTCATGGCACCAGTGATCATGAGACATGAAAGCCTCTGTAATTTGCCAAGCAAAGTTTTATTTTTACTAATACTACCTCTGTGCCACCACACCATAGAGGCATAGAGCACCATTGGTCTAACTGCTGCGGTATATAGCCAGAATAACATTCTGGGTTGTAGTCCCCAGGTCCTACCCACAGCCCTTTTACATGCATAGAGGCATCGAAGTGCCTTCATAGTAGTATTCCTGATGTGTTTAGACCAGTCCAATTTTCTATCCAGAGTAACCCCTAGATGCTTTACCTCACTACAAATGCTTACCTGTGTCCCCCCTATATAGGGTGGTCTAACTATAGCATTTCTTTTGTTAGTGAAGATACAGAGATTTATCTTCTGGGGATTGATTCCTAAACCATTCTTTTCACACCAATCCCTCAAAAGATCCATCGATGCGGAAAGCAACTCAGAAATGGTTTCTGAGAACTTGCCCCCTATGAGCACAGCAATGTCATCAGCATATCCCTGTGCGTAGAACCCTGCAGAGTTTAGGTTTGTTAACAATGAGTCAACGACCAAACACCACAGTAATGGAGATAACACCCCTCCCTGTGGACATCCTCCCACTGGCTTCATCCACAGTTTGGTTTGTCCCAATTGTGATTGTAAAATCCTATTCTCTAGCATGGTGTTTATCCAGCTAGAGGCTAAGGAACTAATCCCCTTTCTTTCTAAGGCTGATGCCATAGTGTTATAGGGTGTGCGATCAAAGGCACCTTCTAGATCAACAAAGATGCCTGCCATTATTTCTTTATGAACTAGGGATCTCTCTATCCTGGAAACCAGGTGGTGGAGAGCAATTTCACAGGATTTTCCTGCCTGGTATGCGAATTGAGCGCTATGGAGCGGTCGTTCTACACTCTCATACTTGATGCTAAAAGCTTAATCATAGAAATAATGCAAAATTCATTTCTGTAAAAGAACTTATCTTAATGTAAATTTTAAATTTTGAAATAAGCACAGAAGTTGATTTAAAAAAACAAATAAACAAACCAATGTATGACTCCCCATCACCTAATGACGAGTCTTCACCAGAAGCAGCTATCTGAGCCAATGATTCACGTTCTTCAAGCTCTTCACTAGCCTGAAAATATATTTATAGTTACAGTGCAAAAGCAATATGATTAAGGATACAGAAAAATTTAGTTTTATTGGTAACTGTTTATTAACATAAATTTTGTGCATTGACCAGATACATGCTTTTATTCCAATAGTAATTACTTTTGGGATGTTTGAAACGACTTCGTAAGTGACACCGCATGAAGACAGACCATCCGATCTAACTATTTTCCTTCTGATCCTGTCTGTAATGCTTTGTCGTTTGTATATGTTCAAACATAACCGTTTCCTCAGAACAACATCCATGGGTGCTGGGTGTGATAATCTCACTGTCGTTCGTAATATCAGATACACTCTTTCATTACCTGCAGAAATCATAAAAAACAACTTTGAAGATCAAATCATTAACAAAATTGATTTACTCAATAATATTCCAATTACCATCTGTAAGCCTGTTAAGATGTTGAGAGTTATGAACTGATGAATCCCAAGCAGCTATGGCACATACTTCCTTCTCGCAATGTTTAACTATTGGAAGAGAATGGAAGTTTTTACCAAGTTCCTTAGGAAGAATGGAATTGAGACCAGCTATTGGTAGCTCTAAGCCTTCTCCAGACCACTTATTAGCCGAAAGATCATCAGCTAAAAAAGAAAACAAACAATGGATAAAATATAAAATGAAAAGGGTCAAAATAACATAATATTATAAAATAACAAAAACAAGTTTGTTTACAAAAGCCAATCATTTCTATTTGCAAATTGATACCTTTTAGTGAAAATCATAAATATATTCCTCGTTAAGAAGTGTATTTGAAATAAATTTTAACTAAGATACATAATTATGTAGTTGCGAGGATGAGAGGGTTCAGCAGGAACAAAGAATTATCTTTCATTCAAAATTTGTCCATATGAAGAACAATTTACAGTGGAAATAGAAAAAGACAAACCAATTAATTTTCTGGATCTGACAGTGAGATTAAGTGGGAACAAACATGGATTCAGAACATACAGGAAAGACCATTTAATTGTAGTACACTGGATGGACCATTTTGGACTTAGGAGCAATTCAGTATGGTCAATATTTTGAGTATGCTTTATTTATTAATTGTAATCATTGTTATTTTAATGATAAATTTTGCTTGTCTCCATATGCACAATCAAGGTTTTTATCATGTGACTTTTCATTATAAAAATTGAAGATGACAGCTGAGAGCTGTCGAAAAGGATATTGGTGAATTTGTACCATTTTCTGGAAAGATGGAAGATTTGTTATTAGCCTATACCCTTCCACGATCAGGACTAATAATTTAATATTCTTATTGCTATTAAAAAAAAACTATTGTCTTTATATGTGAATTCATGAGGGCGAGGGGAATGAACCCCAGCCGGAACCTGAGGGCTACCTGTCATAAGATCAGTTTTATGTTACAAAATAAAACAAATAATGAAAGAGAACTAACCATTGAGGTCTAAAAAGAGAACAGGGATATGTGGTTCCATGCCTGGAGGAGGTATCCAGTCAGCTGGCGCTCCAGGGATTCCAGACCCAGGAGCAGGGACCATAACAGCATTCCGCTCTTCTGTCAGGCTTACCCATTGCTCGACGAGGCTTTGCTCTCTTTCACAGTCGCTCTCACTTTTACCTACAGAAATAAAATAGTACCTATTACTCAACAGTATACATTGTAGGATATCAGTATATGATATTATAAGTTTACATAATACTTTAAAAGAAGCATGACCAGTGCCACCAGGCAACTAAAATAGTATTCTAAATATGTTGATGACACTAAAACAAACCTTAAATAAAATTTTGGCCACCTCGCAGGTTTTATTTGATATTACATCACAAGG
The DNA here is from genome assembly GCA_930367205.1 of Acanthosoma haemorrhoidale. Classification (NCBI taxonomy): domain Eukaryota; kingdom Metazoa; phylum Arthropoda; class Insecta; order Hemiptera; family Acanthosomatidae; genus Acanthosoma; species Acanthosoma haemorrhoidale. The sequence continues at coordinate 81,112,172 of OV884015.1, read as the reverse complement.
ACTTGTCAATAAAACTTGTCAAATATTTCCTTCGTAGGTGGTTGGAAAAATATAATGAATGTACAAATTGTATAAGGTTATTGTAATGAGTTCTTAACTCAATTATTTTCAGTCTACACTAGAATAGATGTCTGAAAATGAAACACCTGAAGATAGCAGTTTAACTTTTTACACATGAGATAAAACCATATGGGAAGGCAATTTTATTACAATAAAACCCACAACATCAAAACAAACCTTGTTTATTTATAAGCCTTTTTATTTGCTGGTCAAGATAATTTCGCCTCCTCATGAGAGCTTCACTCCACTTTTCTCTTAGACGATTCAAGTCATCTTCTTGGTATGAATCAAGTGGTTTTTGTAGTCTAGATCTGTAAGTAAAAAAAGAATAAATTAATTTAAGTGTCATTATTTGTAGATAGTCCCAATCAAGTTACTCATTAATGATTGTTTATTGAAAAAATAAACGATAGTAAAATACAATAATCAACCTAGCCGAGACACTGCCAAGTGCTATGTTCGTGATTTCTTGACAGATGATGGGAAGAGTTCCCGACTGTATGACTGGACTAACTTTCACCCTTACTCGTCTCTGCTGTCCTTGTCTTAGTTGAAATACACCACCTAATTAAAAAAAAAAAAAGTCAGAAAATGATTTGAAACATACCGTCACTCACAAATTCGTTCACACCATCTTATAATTTATGCATTTTGATAATTTATATTGTGAACAAGGTCTAGAAGAAAAATAATGCATGGGTTTTTTCAAAATGTTTAATAGCCTAAATATTGTTAAAACCTAACAAATATTAATTTAGATTAAAACATTATTTATTAAAAGAATTATAAAATTTATTCATATGAAAAATTTATGTATGTTGTAAATGGAAGCATCTTAATTTTTTTTTCTTTTGATTTGCCACTAATAAAAAGACATACCTAATGAAAAAGATAATAGAAAAATGTAGGATTTGTAGTTAAAACTGACCAAAAATCAGCAATAGATAAAATCTTCACTCACAAAACTGTTCACATGAATAATTTAATGAGACTGCTTACAGTTTAAAGAGATAAACACATAAAGGGGATTGGTATTCAAATTTTGTTTACTAAAAGGTTGATAACCTTGCCCATGTTGTTGTTTGGATGGATTAATAAATACTACTTTTTTTACAGAGTAAACATTGAAAATATTTCATTGGTGTGAACGAATTTGTGAGTCACATACATGACTGAGTACTGACTGATTAATAACATTTATGCTAAAAAACAAATAGTTAACAAATAAATCATAATTAAATACATATTTTATATAATATATATTAATACCATCAATTATTAAATAGCCATAAATAAAATCAGTCAAGATAGCTACAATTTAGAGGATATAAAATATATATAACAAGTCCCCTAAGATGTCACCACCAATGAATCTGTGTGACACCGAAGAAACTACACCTCAAAAGAAAACACTGGAATTATTCATAATTTTTTTTATTTATTTATATAAATTTAACAGTCCATTTTATATTTCATTTTTAATTGGAGGTAGGAACCGCCTGAGATTAAGTTTAAACAATTAAATAAATATTTTATTTCCAAGTTTCATTTGATCACAAATTGAAATATGCAAAAGTTAAAACTAGTACAGTATATAACAAGTTATTGATGCAGTTTTTTCCATTATTTAATTATAGATAATACTATTTGGTGTCTGTAATCCACAAGTTTCCACTTTTTTTAACCAACAATACCAAGTGAAAAAAATATTATTATGACAATATACTATTCAGAGAATAATTTGAATTCCTAACTTTTAAACTCTTAACACTAATAGTTCACGGTAACAATGAAAGAAATTACTTTATTTGTACTAAATGAACTAAAAAAGCTATTTTTTTCTAAAGAAAAATTTACCTGTAAGCACTTCTCCTCTTGATGGAGATACTTCAACACTAGAATAATCACCAGCATCATTTAGCTCTTCTATCTCCACCCATAATTCAATTTTTCTGCTCAATTCACTCCACCTAATGAAATTAATAAAAAAAAAACAAGTCTTGAGTGACAATAATTCATTATCGTAGTTAAAAGTAATTTAAATGAATAATTGGTATATTTATAATGATTGAGCAGTAGGAAACCAAAAGATCCTTACTTTTAATTATTCTTTTAACTCTATAATAACAGCGATTTAGTATTGTATGTTTCTTGAGATTTTAGGTTTGCTGTAAATAAAATACTTTGAAATGAAATAAAATGAATAAAAACAACAAGATAAACTGTATTTTTTAATATTCCATATTAATTGTAGGTAGGAAGGAAGTTCGATTGACTTGAATTTCTAAATTAAATAAAAAAACCAAGGCAAATTAGTTTGTAATCTCCCAGAAGATGAGGGAAAAAATTGTCACACATTATCTATTATTTTAAAATTATATTGTACACTTCCAGAAGATAAGAGAAAAAATTATCATATCTTATCAACTATTTTAATGTTTATGAAATAATACTTATAAATAATTAATTGCATAACAAGAACTTGCCTATCAGCAAGGGATCGAGCTTTTGCAAGTTGTTGCTGTTCAACTTCCCAGCCTGGCTTGGCTCGCGTAAATCCAGCACTTCTATGGCCCCAAACTTCTATACTCAAGGCACCTTCTATTTAAAACAATAGTGTAGTGGTTAGTAAAATCGTTTCATTTGGTAAATAAAAGCCATTAATTCTTAGTAAAATAATTAATCAAACCGAATTTTCGATAGATTCAAAAAATAAATTCACAAATACAAAAAGGAAAGACTCAACAAATTTACCGGCACAGTGTTCAACGAACTCTTCAGTTACAGGGAAAGTGAATTCCTTTGAATGATCAAAAGTGAAAGTCATAGAATCTGTGCTCTGTATCGATGGTGCTTGGTCGGGGTTCATCTTGGGAGGAACAACTATATTGTCTGGATGTGTCCACAGAGTATATTGGCAAAATACGAAGTTGGATAATGAAGGAGGAAGTCCAGATGCTTGCTTGATAGTTACCTGAAAGCAAATGAAGTAGTTCATCAATACAGATATGATTGAATTAGAAGCGAATGGGTGTAAGTGACAAATTTTAAGAAAAATCAGCTCAAATTTGACATCAATTTGATAGTTTCAGGGTTGGTACAAAGAAACCAGGACATATGCACTAGTGTTACTTTACAAGGATATAGGGTTTTAAAGTTCAATTTTGTCACTCACACATCTTTGTTATGACTTTTTCCCTAATGCATATAAAAGAAAGAAATATATTAAATGCTTTATATTAAAATAAATTTATTTAAAACAATATAAATAAACCTGACCCTGATTGTAATTGTAGAAGAACAAGTACTAGATTCAAGGTCGTCTTTGCCAGAGTCCCCAGAACTCTCTGAACCTGACTCACACATTCTATCTTCAGGAAGTTTGCCATCTATCCTCTTGATTTCAACCTAAATAGAAGAAATAATTCATAATATAATTAGTTATAATAATAATCAGTTTTTAAAAATTAAAATATAAAAACTATTAACAAAACTACAACATACTATACGTTGAATAAAAACTTCAAAGTTACCTCCAGTCTGCCAGCTACATCCCCCTGCTGACTGATAATTGGTGTGTGGTAATCGAGGGTGACATCTTCAGAGAGAACTTCAAGGAATATATTTGCGACACCAATGAGGTTATGATTTTCTTGGCTTTCAAAAAAGGGGTCGACAATTTTTGCTGGATTTTCCTCCTTTAGACACAACACAAAGATTAAATATCATATGAAATAACAGGTTACAAACGGAGAAATCTAATCTAACTTACTGGAACAATAACAATTCCTGATTCTTTTCTCTCTTCGTACATATCCCTCATATCGACAAGTTTGTTTTCTAGTTTTTCCATGGACCATACTTGGCTTCCGACACCAGCTCTCTTCACCAATATGGCAGGCTCACTCACAAATGTACCTTTCTGGAATAACATATTAGTCGGAGATCAATTATAATATCCTTTGGCAAAAAAACAAAAACTATTTGATATATATTGGAATACATGATGCATATTGGAATAATGGGTATGTAGGCATATAAAGGTTTGCAAAGAGACCAAAGTATATTTTAAGCTTCTTTTTTTAGGATTTGAAATATTATTTCATCATTCAAATTTATATGATACCAGTAGATACAAATATCTTATTTTGAGTTGACTCATTTTCAAGAGCTGTTTATATTTTCTACCAGGGCAATATCGGACCTATTATTGACTTCTACCCATAGGATGGATTTTATTTGTTGTGACAACGTGTATATAGTTACAAATATACTACATTAGTGATATTTTTGAAGAAATAAATTGCATGATTAAAAACGTTTACACTAAATATTGAAAACATTTTAGATTCACTAGCAAAAGTAACAACATCAGAAGATTGGAAAAGTGATTGTAAGAAGTGACTATTTGAGAAAAGGAAAGACAAGAAGAAGAAGTTTTTACTGTTGGCTAAAGAGACAACAGTTGTGGCTGTCAGGAAGTTCTTATAGAAAGAAAGGTCTTGAAGAGATTGCCTTAGGAAGACTCGAGATTGGCCACTCAGCCTACACCCATAGATACCTGATTAGAAATCAGGAACCACCACATTGTGACATATGTAATAACACTACACTTACAGTAAAACATGACAGAATATATTAAATACAACCACACCAAGAACAAAATACAATAAATCAAGCTCATAACATGAACTATTACAGGATAGCAAAACTTATATTTAACATACCCTTATGCTTATAACAGACACAAATCATTGATATTTTGTGAAGTATATTGTAAATTTAATACCTGCTAATGAGCCTCAAGGATAGAGGTAGAAAATAATTAAATAAATAAAAGTAAACTAATTAAAATAATAAACATAATTAAAAAAAAGAAAAAAAAAAGAAGAGAAGTAACTATATACCTGTCTATAAAGAGAAGAATATACCTTTCTATTAGGACTCAAATTGGCAGGAGGGATTTGCAGTGTAACACTGAATTTTGTTTGCTTTCTGATTTCTTCAGCAAGAAAATTTGCTTCATTTACAAGAACATTGGCTTTTACAATGTCTTGTTTAAGTTTAACCAAGCTTCGGCGAAACATATCATCTCTGAAAAAAAGAAGAAATTATCATCAATATCAAAATAGTCCCCTTCCAAAAAAAACAAAATAAATTCATAGAAACCTTTTAACGCACCTTTCTTTCGCCCATTTTTCTACTCTCATTAAGGTGTTCGGTGTAGAAGGAGTAAGTTTTCCAGTTCTAAATGGATCGAAAGGAAGATAAGGTGTTGATGGAGACAAAATATTTCGAAGATGTTGAAACTGTCTTTCATATTCCTGTCTTTGCCGTTCCAAAGCCACTGTAATAAATTATTTTAAGCTATAAATTACATAATATCTTAATCATTAACCAAGGGCAAAAAAAACAAAACAGGATTTACTAACTCTAAATATTTTATACTGAAGTCCTAAGCACTGCTAAAATACTTTGTATTGATTGTATCTGATCATTTCAATAAAAATATTTCGATTAAAAATAAATAAAAATGTTTTTAATGAAAACAGTCAGCAAGCAAAATCAATGTTTGGAAAGGTTAGAGGAGATTTTCGGTATAAAAAATCCTGTTAGAACAGAGCATGAACAGATATTGAACTACACCGAAGGAACTGCTACAACAGAAGGACCTAATTCATTGATAAATGTAGAAAACGTTATCGACTGTTTTTTTTACCAATAAAGTACCATCAAACCCAAATATATTTTGCATGAAGCCTGCTTTATTTAAAGATGTTGATCTTAACTAATTCACTTTTAAGATAGTAGAGAAGTAGGTGACACAATTGGGAAATTCAAAGGAAGTGAGTGGTTCTTTTGTTGAAAATATTTTCTTTTTTGGAAATGATGACAGAAGACAATTAAAAAAAAAATATGGAATTACTTCATTCATAGTTATTTTAAAAAGTTTATAAAACCTTGTTTGTCTTCTTCATGTTGCCTTTCAATGGTTGCGATAGCAGCCTGCAATGGATCATTTGACAGTTCTTTCAGCATTAATTCCTCTCGGGCAAAATTATAATCAATTGTCTGAGCAGGGGTTTGAGGTTCACTGCATGTCGACACTGAAAATATAAAACAGTTGTTGAAAAATTTGTGTATGGAGTGTCCTTTTTTCTAAAATAAAAGTTAATCGCATTTTCATAGTCACTTTCAACCTAATAGTAATCTATTATGCATACCTCCTTGTGACTTTGGGCAATTCACTCTGAAGAAATGGTGGTTTCCCCAAAGCAATCTGTCCCCATTATGAAGGAGAGTTTTATCAGTAACAGGTGCACCATTGACAAAACATCTGGCACCCGATATGGGTATCATATATAATTTTGTGTCATCGATTGTCAATATGCAATGTTCAGCTTGAATCCCTGAAAATATAAAAAACATAACCTTTAATGTTATAGATTTAATAGCACATATTAATAATGGAAAATCAAACATAAATAAATTGTACCTAATCCTGAGAGTTGTATATCTTGGGGCACTGGTGCTCCTCTTGCACCGACAAGCGTCCTCTCTTTCAAGTAATAAACAAGTAATTCATTGAGACTTGGATCTGCGTTTAAGTTAACGAGGTAAAATTTGTTCTTTTCAACTTTGATGCCTGATGCTTGTACTGATATACCCATGTTTTCAAGTGCTTCATGCCTTTCATGTTGAATTTGTTCTGAAAGTTAAAAGAAAAATGATTACAGAGAGTAAAAACTATGTTCTTCATTACACAGATAAAAATACATACTCGAAACAAGTAACTGGAGCAAAGTAAGAAAGTGCTACATTGAAAGTTTTAAAATGTATAACTGTCCTTTTTTTCTTAATCTGTCAACTATATTACTTTGTTATGATCTCTTTTCTGGGGCTATTCTATTTTCCCGGCTATTCTCAGGAACTGGTGTTGGTATATGTTGTAATTTAAGAGATGGATAAATGATATCATTAAAAACTCAAAGTGAGATATTTAAGGTAAATAATGCGGTAAATTTGTTTTTGTACCTAGAATTAACACCAAAAAACCCTGAATTTTTCTGTAGTGCGATAATGAGGTTGCTAAGCATGACCATTTTCACCACCTGGTATTACTCTGGTATCAATGGTATCACTCTGGTATCTCACTCAACTGGGTAACATTTTGAAGTTGTCATCATTTCTCTGTATAACAAAACATAAATCATAATTGATTCTCTTGAGCTAGGTGAGGTCAGCAAATAATCAACCGGATTCAGCTGCTGCTGCTTTTTTGGCAAAACCTCTTTGATCTTATCTGCTACTTGCGAGTACAAGTGACTTAACAGTTTTAAGTTATTTCAATGTTTAGAGTTTCCAGTCATAGGTTAATTAGTTATTTATTTATGGGACTATACTCACCATGCTTAATTTAAAATAGAGCTTTGGAAGAAAGACAAAATGCTATATGATGAAGTTAACTAAAGGTTCTCAAGCGGTTCTTTTTTGGTCAATTACCCACTTTCAGGTATTCTGACTAAATACCACACCTCTTCAGGCACTCAATCCAGTGTACATGTGCCCCTCCTCTCTAACAACCTTATTTGGAATAATTCTTGATTGTCAGGAGGTGTTAGAAATGGTTGACCACTTTGTTCCTGACAGGTATCTACCCACATTTTGCTCTATTTTTCTTATATATTATTATTAATATTAATTTATTTAATTTTTAACTTGTTTTTTTCGATACCCTCTCCAAATTATTGCCCCTTGAAAAATAAAATGTCTCACATAGAGAACCAATGATGTAAACAAACAAACAAGTCCCTTTGGTCGTAAATGTTCAACATAAATGTGCTTGGAGAAATATTTGGCAAACTGTGGTAAGTCTAGTATTGACTTTTAGTTTCTGTTCAACAACTGTTATGAAAAAAGCTACAGTGCGACGTTATAATTTATGGACTAAGATGATTTAACTTAGGAGATATAAATTGTTTTGAATCACTCCAAAATGTAAAAACGCATGCATGATTTTTATTTTCCTTTCAAATCACTTACCTATATGAACTTATAAACAAATTCAAATTAATACTAAATTGAACATAAACATACCTGTTTTTATTAATTTTTCTTCCCAAGTTGTAGACATTGCTCTCATGAGGTTTTCACTTTCAGTTAGTTTTTCATGCAAGTCCAGTGGCTGCAACAAAAAGTTTTAAATTGTACAAACTGCAAGAATAGCTAACCTAAAAAAATTGTCACCACTAAGAAAAATAAATAAATTATACTTACAATAACAGTTGATCCCTACGCATTAAGACATGAAATGATGCAACACAAATTTGAGGGCAGGGAAATGAGATTAAAATTACAAGAGTGAATACTTATAAATGTAAAAAAGGAATCAATAGCTTACATAATGACATTAATAAACAAAGAAGTAGTACAGGATTCGATGTGAATGATAAAACATAATATTTATTATATAAGGTTACAATGCCATATAATATTTTGGAGAAACATAAAATACTCAAAATAATCAGGAATTTTAGCTAGTTTTATTTATTGAATTTAATTCTAATACTAACGAGTTTATAAATCATATTAGATTATACCTGATAAAAGGATTATTGAACCGAACTAAACAAATATAATGAAGCTCCACATTCGTTCTTAAAGTAGTATACAGAGAAAACTAAAAGACGGGAGGAGATGAATGGTTTATCTACAGAATTCCAACACAATGTTGCTCTCTGTCATTGGTTATAATCACTTCCACAAGTGATAGAAGGAATCAAAACATGCCTGAAAGAAACAGCTGTGAACAATTTAATTTTGTCCACAATCTTACTCACAAGGTTGTATTTCGTATAATTTCAATCATTTATTAATAAACATTGACCGTTCTTAAAAATAAACTTATTACACTAAACATATAAAAACAAAAAGACACAAATAAAGATTTTTTCTCTTTAATTATATGTATTATTTCATACATACACTGAAATGCCCTGATGTCCATGTCAAAGGATTTATTATGTTAATGATTTTTACTATCCATGAGTTTAAAAACAACAAGAAATAGTGGAACATTTAAATTTGAGTAACGGGGTAGCTGTTAAATTACAAAACATTATTCGACATTACATAATGCTGTGTGTGATAAGATAAGACCAGTAGAATTCATTATTTCTAAGACTAAACAACAAGGTGCAAAACTTATTTTACACAAGGGCAAAAACTCAACTGTGTATCAAAAGGTACAATTATGTGCAAATATTGTCAAAGCTTTTTCCAGCGATGAGTTAAAATAATTGTTTTTATAAATTCTGAGTTGTTTTGTAAACAAGGTTATTTATATTGAATATCACAGCTTGTGCACAATATCATTCTGAATAGATTTTTATTATAAACTAACACAATAAATGTGTCGTTTAGGACTCATTCAGTCCATCATCAAGCAATCCACGCTGTTGTTCAAATTAAGGAAAAAATAATAAATGAAAAAAAAAGTTATATTCAATACACATAGCCATCCTTCAAAAAAACAAACATTAGTAATAAGTTATTTATTTAAATACAACCATATATAGCAGGCAACAACCTAATAGTAAGTTCACGAGAACTATGGGTGTAATTAACAAATTTAAAGTTGCATATTTTCAGCATCCATAGAACCCTTGAATTGTAAATTAAGCAACAATAATTTAGTGTAAAGAGTTGTATGGGACGAATTAATCAGCAAGAAAATGCATTAAGAGATAATTATATTTTCAAAACCATTAAAATCTGTCATTTAATAGTAGATTTTTGTTTCTATTATTTTCCTAAATATAAATTAGTAATTACTCTGTATAAATTATACCATAAAAAAAAGGTAAAAAAACTTTATTCGTTTCAATCATTGAAATAAAATGAAAAATAGAATAATTGATTGGGGAGGTTGTATTTTAAAGTCCTTCAATAAAGGAGACTTGATGAAACTTCATCTTTAGATCACTGTCCTTACTAGAACAGCATACGTACTATTTATGGCAGAGAGGTAGATTATCAATAAATATTTTTGAGGATTTCTTTGGTTTCTCGTAACTAGAAACTCATGTTTTGGTTTATATGCATGTTTATTACAAGGTTTTTATGTCTCCTGTTTGACCTAGACACATGAAATATTTCTAATTGCTTCCTATAGATGACCCAGCAACCAGAAGAATACTATAATACTTCCATAGCCATAAAAATTATGAAGTGAAATAATGAATAAATCAAAGTTTCTAGACTGAGTGTGTTTGTCCTTGAACAACTGCTGGTTTTTTACTAAATGGTGCAATAAACAATGTTTTATTTTTTAATCACATCAAAATGTTTTCTTTTAACTTAAATATTTTTCAAAACTTAAAAATTATTGCAGAAGCATAAAAGCACTAAGGGCTGATCTAGGGCCCAAGTTCACACACAGACCCTCACTTTTTATGTCACTTATATTTATCTTATTTCAAATTTGTGTTACTTGCTCAGAAGAATTTTTTTGCTGAGCTTCAAATTGCTATTCACTTGTCAGAATAGTATTTTACAAATTACTACTTTAATAACTAAATATTGAGCTATAATTAAACTTTATTTATATCATAATTTTATTCATTTGAAATGTTACTCACTGTCGAATTAGAGGCTGTGGCATACTTTAGCATTTCCTTCAGTGTCTCAACCTCTTGCCTTAGCTCTCGGATGATTCGCGCATTGGGGTCTTCATTGACAACAGCGTGGTTGACGATCCTCTTTGCTCGATCCGCATACCTAAGTGTAGATAAGGTCTCTTCGAAGTTGTCGGCTGCCGGAGATACTGTGGCAACCATTACAGTCTTTGAGTTTCCTCCGAGATTATCCTGTTCACAATAGTACCAAGTTAGTTCTAAAGAACTTGCAGATAAAAGTTCAAAAGGATTATTTTCCAAATCATCAGAAATGTGTCGTTATAAAATTATTTTAATACTACTTCTAAAGCTACACTAATTATTACCTTTAACAACCATGTGAGTACTGAATCCCTATACGGTACAAATTTGTCCTTATTCTTTCCATTTGATGACTGATCAGCTAATTTAGAGATAACAAGTCCTAATGTTGTTAGCGATCTGAAACCAACAAATTTAAATGTTAAATACAATAAAACTCTGAATTTATAGTTAGTCATAAAATTATATTTGAGAGGATGCATTTGTTAAGAATTGACTTAGGCTAATATAAGACAGATATTAAGATTTTCCTGAAGTTTCTTTATAGGCAATGTTTGACATTATAATTACAACTTATCATTTTTCATAGTACTGCTTTAGTTTTAATATGATCCAGGCATTAAAAGAAACTAACATGTGTAATATCATCTTTCGTTTTAAAGCAACAGTTCAGTTAAAATGGCGAACACAATTTTAATGATTTTGTGTGGTTCAAAAATAGAACATAAAATGTAAACATGTTATCAGGGTAACCAGATCTTTAATTTTATACCTTACACAATAAGACAGAAACATATTTATTTGTTTGTTACCAAGTATTTAAGAAATGAGCGTTAATTATATTTTGTTGAGATACAAATATTTTCAAGACCATAGGTAATAAGATATATAAAATTTTATGTTTATAGGCCAAACTAGGGACTCACAATCTCCAGGATAGACTTACTGACACACAGGTGAAAACAGAACCTTTCCGATTTTGATGAAGCTCTAAAACGGAACTTCAATTTATATTGATTTTTTAGCCAATTAACATTATTTGAGATATGAAATGATGATTTTAAACTACCATTTCCCATTAAAACCCATAAATTTCAAGATAAAAAAAAAAACTTAAGGGTTTTAAAATTCATGGACTTTGTTGGGAAGTATCTTGTGAGAAGAATACTATGAGTTAATTATTCAACAAGAATTGAAATAAGAATCCTAAAATGTAAAATTCGGAGTTTTTACATATTTTTTACTTTTAAGTTTTGAGTTATAGTACTGAACTTATTTTTAGTCAGAACAAATCCCAACAATGTTCATAGGTTTAACATTATGACACTTAGCAAGTCCTCTAAACCTTTAATTTAATTTTATTTTTGTAGTCTAGTCTTACGTCAATTTTATTATTGTTACCAACTCGTAACTATGTAAAAATATTTGTTTGAACATCTTACTGTTTTGTTAATGACAGCTCTACATTTTAATCAAATACGATATATAGCAGGGTGAATTAAATGTCAAAAATAAATAATATGTTTTGGGTTTGGATATGAAAAGTAATCATAATACAGACATATATAAATCTAAAAGATCTATAGTATAAAATTATGAGTTATAATATAAAACATAAAATCATAGAGAGTAATAGATGTAACAAAAAAAAAAAAGTTAGTAAGTAATGAAGACAATAATAAATTATGTACTTATTGATGTTGGATCCTTCTTTGAGCCTTTCGCCAACAGCACCTGTTTTCGCAGCCCTTTCACTGCCCGCTAGATCTACAAGGGACATCCTTGACACTCGCTCGCCACTTACACCAGCAAGAGGGTCAATCAGCGTTTGAGTTAAGACTACAGAGAAAACAGCATGTGAGCGAGAGGATTCAGAGTTCATGTTTGTAGCTGCAACAGTTCGTGATTTGTTGCCTTCGGCCATAAGATTGTCTATGTCCTAAAATAAAGAATACACAAGGCAGTCTAAATAATAAATTATTTGAGTTTTATAAATATATAATTAACTTTGGGAATAAATGTTCGCATAAAAAAATTATCGTAATTCTTACGTTGAGTAGTATATTCTAATGCTTCGGATATTTAAAGGTTACTATATGGTGAGATTATTTTAATATTGGTTTGTTCAAAGAGAGAAATATTATGACTTATATCTTTGATTATTGATTGATTATTCACCTTTAGTATCAGCTTCATTAGTAAAAAAATATAAATAATTGCTAAGATTACATCCATAATTGATAGGGCAAGCAGAGAATGATTATCCTTTTTCCAGTCCTATCATAATTGGGTAAAAAATCCTTCAGGGAGCCAGGAATCGAGCCTATGTCTCCATAGTAAGTAATCAGGTCATCAAACTGTTAGTTAGTCTATGGACCGCTGTACAACAGCCGCCAAAACTTCATTAGTAAAATAAAGACAAAAAGCATATTGGATCATCATAACTTTAATTTAACCAGGGAACCTGTAGACAAACTAGATGGGATATTGGATGCATCAAACAAAACTTTACTCAGTGGTTTCATTAGTTTGTTGGAACCTTGGAGTCAAGTTTGTCATCTCTTTATTGAATTTGAAGTCACATGATTTGTATATTTACTTAGTGTGGAGTTATTAACTGGTTTAATCATATGGGCTTCATCCAACTAACAATGTATATAACAGTAATAAAAATCTTTTAGAAAGAAGTTTTGTTAATCAATCTAACAAAATTGAAATTATATACTTGTATTTTATGAAATAAAATTACAAAAGAAGTTAAACAAAACAACTTTACCTTAAATGAGGAAACTGCAAGCTGTGAAAGACCATCTACATAAGGGCCGAGTACCCCATGTTCTCTAACCTTCAGTGACTGTTTGTTTGGTTTGGGGTCCAAAAGATCGTGAACCTAAAAGAAACACATAGGAATAGGTAAAGTAGTCATGGAGATAATAAAAAAAAACTTGGTTAAATGGTAGACAAACATATTATTATTACAAAACTAAAGCTCATTTCTAAAGTACCATTTACTTTTGACTAAAAAAAAATTTTCAAATCAAAAATACATTATTGTATAAGGTAGTTATTTTGGTTTCACAGAAAGTCTCTTTTAAAAAAAAAATGAACAGTACGCCTTTTACAGTAGAGTCCTGGTTAATAAGGCTAAGTAGCACGATGCTTTTCCTAATTTTTTTAATGATAAATGGTTAGTAAAAACACTAAGTGTTGTCTTTTCAATGTGTACTTTAGACAGATTCAATGAGTAAATTTGACATTTAAATCTAAATGGGAGTCTACAATAATATGGTAAATGAAGAAAAAGATTTTATGGATAGCAATCTATAATATTAAGTACCTTTTCATTGTATATTTCCATGTAGCTAACTTCAACTTTGTAGGATTGCTCAGATGATTGGCACTTGGCAATCCTGTCGAAGAGGGAGTCACATAACCTAGGTATAATACCTTTGTTATCCTGACTTCCCATCATGGTGTATGATTTTCCAGATCCTAAGCAATCGTAAAAAAAAACATTTAGTGAAGCAAAAAAATATATGAATATAATCCTTACGATTAAATAGAATGTCGTTTAACTTGAACATGTTTCAATTTTCATACACAACAAAATTGTCCCCCCACAAAGGTGTTAATTAGATTTTACTATTCAATGAGATGCTTTGATAAATTAACAATAAAGAGTTAGTCATTCATACTTCTATTATCATATAATTATATTTTAACACAATAAAAAACAACTATATATAACAGAAATCTCTGCCATATTTTCATGGGGGCGGAACACTTACTCAAAAAATACAGGGAGCTTTAAATAATCCACACTATCTGCCCTTTGTGGGAGAACATAAGGGCATTAAATCCCCCCAAAATAACAAAATAGTTATAAACTTAAAGATAAATTAAGAGCATGAAACCTTAAAGTCAATTTTAATTTAGGAGTTATTTTTTTCTTTTCTATAAAAAAGTTCTTTTAGGGATATATATATAAATTTTATTTTTTTTGACTAAGAAATGAGGCTTATATAGAATTTAATTTAATAAAATAAATATAACACAAAATGCAATGATATATGAGGATGGGAAACTTGCCTGTCTGCCCATATGCGAATATACAAGCATTGTATCCTTGAAAGGCGTTGTCTAAAATGTCTGTTCCGAGAAATCCAAAAACAGTTTCTTGGTTGGCATAATCTGGTGATTCTGGGTCAGCTGAGTTGAAGCAGTGGTCAAAAGCGAATGTTTTGGGCTGTTTCCTATAAATGAAACACATAAAAGATTAAAAATTGAAATCAAAATCATAAGATAATTATAACTGTAGAGTGGTCTACATTTAAAATAATTTGTATAAAGATAATGAAACCAAGAAAGTTTAAATCTATTGCATCAAATCCTATGGAAAGATAGTTGATGCACAGGGGGGTGATGGCACAGTTATTCTTCAAAATCTTTATTTTGGTTTCAATCGTTTTCATGAATTCTCTATCTCAAGAGGTGAATAGGAGTAACTAAATGCTGTGATTCGGAATGACCTGCAAGGGTCGGGAGAGCTCAGAATTTAATATACAAGCAGCAGAGCCAGCTTATCTATATAGAGCTGCTCATCGCATGCAAATGAGCAAGGTGTTTGAACCCTATATTAGTTGATGATTTCAATTTGCTTCTTTACGGTTTTCGAACTACATATTCGCTCATCAGCACAGCAAACATTATTTGCGAGTTATGAATTACAACCTTCATGATAAAATTGATAATTTTGTTGCAGTCATGTTTACTTCTTCGCTAGAGAATTCCTGAACACAAGTCATAACTGTGTATTCAGATAAGGTCATGACAAGTGTCGTTAATTTTGAAAGCCTGATTTTTTGACCAAAATTTTACAGGTTTGCAAGGAAATCCCTAAAAGAATAAGATAAACAAATTATATTTTAAAATAAAAAAATTCAGAGGCTGTTTGTTGTCCTTTCTTGGAGAGAAAGTTTTGAAAAATTTTTCTCTCCAATAAGGATTCATAAATTCACAAGGGACAAAAAATAAAGTCATTCCAGGGTAGTAATTAAAATATACTTTTAAATTGAACATTACATTATTAATTTCTAAATAAAAAAATATGCCAATATTATTTTAAAAACAAATTAAATGCATCCCATAAATTGTTGAACTTATTGATGTTTAAAATTAAAATAGGTATATTTAAAAAAGAAAATTAGCACAATATTGAGTCAGAAACAATCTTTCCAACATTCCTATTTATTAAATAATTTTCCATTTTCCTATCCAGTGAAATAGTGAACCCAATATCCAATGCAGCGGTTTGGAAGAGAGAGATTAACTTGAGACTTCCATCTTTATCGATTTAAACTTATTTGTATTTTTTCATCTGTACTAAACTTAAACATTGAAGATATTTATTTATTTTTAAAGCTTCTGACCTGACCACTTTCCATCTTTGCTATTTACCTTTAATTAACCACAAATGTTTAACATATTTTTCTGTTATCTTTTAACCAATTTCACTTGCAGTAATATCTTAAGTTTTAAATTAATAAAACTAATATCCATTTTCCACAATAAGAATGGTCTATGATATCTACTGTTATTTTCAAATCAAGGAGAATTGGAATTTCGTCTTTAGTGTATTAAGGGGATTCTCGGAATATAGTTTGGAAAATCTCGCTGTATTCACTGGCTAGTAAATATATTGTTAATATTCTCAATAAAAAATGATGCCTAGTGTATGTGTTACGAAGACTGAAACAGGATACGGAGCAGGGGGCTGGCATTAGACTATACCGAGAATGCCTGAAAGGCGTGCGGGTTTGTATATACACCGGCGCTATTCCCTTCCATTACCAACGGGGTGCTGTTTCATGGCCCATCAACTTTTTACGTCCTGGGAGGGAGTTTTATAAGTCTCACCTGTCAGGGTAAAAGCCTTATGATAAAGGTATATGTAATTTAATTAAGGTCGTGTTCCCAAATAAGAAAGAGTAGAATTCTATTTTCTTCAACAATAAAACAAAAACTACCCAAAAAGATTTTTTTTTTTTTTATTGGTAAATACCTGCTCCATTAGTTTACATTATATGTACATCTGATATACTCAGATCTCCAGATACTATAACATCAACTTATGTAGATGATACAACAGATATACTACTAGAGAGTAATACTCCTAACAGACAAAGACTTAATTTAAGCTTCTCTAACCTAAAGAATTACTTGACTCAACTTAACTTATAATGTAACGACCAGGAAAATGAAAATTAATGCTGCTAAATCCCTACACATGACATTCACCTTTCGAAGTGGTCAATGCCCTCCCGTAATATTTATTTGTCATCCAACCTTTGACACAGTTAAAGGGTTCATTTGATACGAGACTGACGTTGAAACCGCAGATGAAAATGAAACGGCCAACACTCACTCGCCGCCTCTAACTACTAAAGAATTTACCACACCAACTTTGAAGACTTCCATTGTCCCAGAAATTATAAACATACAAACTTCTATTGAAACCAATTCGGACATTTGGAGTCCAAATTTTCGGATATTCTAAGAGCACTAACATCGAAACAGATTTTTCAATCAAAAGCTCTAAGACTCTACAGGTGCACGATTTTACATACGAAACCATACTCTACACATTGACCAAAAGATTCTCTACGTTCAAAACTTCTTTAGAACATTATACAGAAACTTTCACGACAAACTGCACGGACACAAGGATACAAGGACTGTCTACACCTGGCACTTAAATGGTTACGACGACTGAGGAGACATTGGAATAGAGGTATTCTAAATTAATAACAATAAGATATATTTAAATGTGGCTTCAACAATAAAAGGGAGGTATCATTGGCTGTTCCAGGTCTTTATGCTTTACATGCCATTTTATCATATTTAGAGCACATCCACTGGAAAATCACGTCGAATAACGTTATTCATCAAAGAATTACAATTTCACATTATAGATTTATATAACTTTTATATATATTTTAGCACTTTTTAAACATTTCATGAAATTAACCTCCTTAAAAGTTAACGATTTCATACTACCTATTTGAAATTACATACTTTAGTATTTTAATTTAATTAACCATTAGCCGGATACAAATTAGAAGTTAGGGCGTGATAGCGTACCATGAATTAAGGGGATCCCCATCGATCCAAAACAACACATCACACAACACTTGGCTACGATGTACCCTGAAGGTTTTTTCCCTTTATCTCTTTGATCTTGGTTAGCCAGCGAGTACCGAGGCCAGCACAGTCGATATTTCGATGTTTACAGTTCCAGGCCATCGGTTAATTATCACTGGCCTGGATAATTACTCACTCTATAAAAATGGACTTCTGTACGAAGAACAAAATGTTGCCACGAGAATGGGAACAAACAACTCGGGGAGACACAGCGAGGTATAATTACGCTTTCCTACCTGTCCATTTTATCCAGTCAACTCTCCTGTATAAAGTTTTCATTGTAAACTATGCAATGAATACGTGCAATGAAAAAAAGCGTAGATAAATCTTGGAAACCACTAAAATGACTAAAGGAGTCCCCCAATACCCCGATTGCCAAGAGCCCAATTGAATAAAGCATTTACAATCTTGTGAACAACTACAAAATACAATAACCATCAAATGACATCAGTCTTTCCCAGATCTAATCTATAGAATTTAAGCTCAAAAAAATAAATTCGTCGGAACAACCCCCACAACCTATTATCAAAAGTGTTAACGTTGCATGTTTTGTATTTTGTGAAGGATATCTGTTAGTGGATTATAATTCTAACAGAGGCCACCTGAATGGTGAATTTCAGTCCCATTAGATGAGATCTTTTTTTCTTGTTCTAAGCTTACACAGTCTGAGGGACAGGCATTTTCATATGAGTTGGACCGATCAGGGGGCTTTGTTCTCTGCAGTTCATAGCTATGAAGACTTGCGTATAGTAACGAGATTTTCTAGAAACGTGATCCGATTAGCTGTTTATGCACCTTGCGGTCAAGGTACGCTCTACGCGATCACCAAGCAACAAATTAATATAAATCTTATTACCCAAAACATACACCAGCTTTCCGTTCTTGTTATAAATACGTTTATGCAGTTTGCAGCCATAAAAGATAAGAACTGTTCGTTTTATTTATACAGTCCACTTTAGCCTTGCCATACTCACCAGATCCATTTATGCATCTTTAATTTCTTTTGTGTGAGATGATTTGTTGTAAGCTGTTAGGAAATGTGCTGGTTTGTTGTTTATCTTGTATATTTTAATTTAAGT
Source organism: Acanthosoma haemorrhoidale (assembly GCA_930367205.1). Taxonomy (NCBI): domain Eukaryota; kingdom Metazoa; phylum Arthropoda; class Insecta; order Hemiptera; family Acanthosomatidae; genus Acanthosoma; species Acanthosoma haemorrhoidale. The sequence continues at coordinate 81,093,115 of OV884015.1, read as the reverse complement.
TCGTCACGCAAGGGTCTATTTCTGTTTGAATATCATGTGTCTGAACCATGAAGTCTAAATATCTTTAATCCACATAAGATTTTCACGCTTACATGATATATAATTTCTCGATTACGCTAAGGGGTTCCTTAGAATTCCAGTTGAATTCAGAACGATCTAGAAATAAATTACTTTTCCTGTAAGGCGAAGAACAGGCATATCGTAGCCATAAGGGGGCGCCTTAAGAAATAAATATAACAATGGGAACGGGAAGGGGTTGAGAGTTAGATCTTTCTCTCCGAGGGAGGTCGAACCTTGGAGTGACGGGGAAGAGATGAATCATTAAAGAGATAATAAAATATTCTATGAGGTTCGTTACAGCAACATCTAGGGGCAAGTAGGAGCACAACAGCCGCCTTGAATAAAGTATGGGACCATCTCCTTGCCGGCATAGAACAGCTAATTGGTGCTTTCTGTCTAGTTATATATACCACTCCCACTGTCTAACTGGGTCTAAAGAGATTGGTTTAGTAACTGGATGGATTTTCGGAACAACGCGTGTGATCAGTTCCTCAGTACAAACCAGCATATCCTGCCCACCAGACAGGTGGGACTGGGGTGCCGCCTTTCTCTCGGTCAGCTTCAGCGGTTCCTGGGGCTTTGTTCTCGGAATTGTGCTCACTCAGGTTCACAATATTTATAGATCCTGTGATAAACAGCAATAAAACCCTAAAATGTTCACAAATTTCTTTCTAGGTGATGTAAAACAGTAATTAAATATAGAACAATTAAGAAATCGTAATAATAAAATCAAGAAAATGATCATATAAGCAGGTGGTGTCGATAACCTTTGTGGTTGACATGCCCTACACCCAAAAAAAGTTTGTTTCCTTAAAATTTGTCCTAAACCGAAAAGGTTTAAAGGCTGGTTGTGGGCTATTGATATTATTAGGTGGACACCTCTCTCTGATCTACCTATGATACAAGCGCTAACTGCGGCTACACCACCATTATCAAGCAGCTTTTGAATAAAATGATAGAATAGAACATAAAAGTTAAAAAAATTAAATTAAAGTTAAAAGTTTAAATAATGTCTATCTACTAATCCAGATTTGTTACTCGGCATAAGGCAAATCAGAAATTACTTTATACATATAAATCTTATATTCTGAGTTGTGCCTTCGGAAAGCTCATAAGTAAGGGAAACGAGAAAGACTTTTCCAGTTTTATTTTTCCCATTACTTTCCGTAATTACGTCTTAACTAAACGTTTATCAGCGTGACCCAGAGCGTAGTTGAATATGCTTTTAAAATTTGAGATCAGTTTAGATTTAGATTAAATTATGTTTAAGGCCTTTATCGTTCAACAGTTAAATAATATTTGTAGAGGAGAGTCTTTTAAAAGAAAAGAAAGAAAAGCTTTATTATGAAGTACAAGCAAAACACAAGTATATACAAATATTAAGAGTTAAGTTACTACATACTGGGTGGAATATGTGGGAACAAGTGGGGCCTAGGGTTAAAGCTGAGACATATATGTATAAGAAAGGGTAGTTCAGGGAAGTGGGAGGTAGGTCTTGGAGTGATGCGGTCGCTTACTTAAAAAATAACAGGAACCGTCAGTGACTTCCATGAAGGCACGAGGCAGGTATATAGTGGAAGGGGCTTGCTTCTACTTTTAGCATTATATATAATATTAGCATTATATAACTAACGAAAGACGAATCCTTCGCACTTTATCCTCCCGTTCCACTGCCTCAAAGTAAAACATCGCCCCCCCCCCCCAGTTCTAACCAATATCCACGCAACAATCCACAATTTATCACCACCATTGTGTCACTAATCACTCATTATCAAAATTTATTGCCATCGAGCAATAACTAAACATTTGAGGCAAACGCTGTCCTGTTCATTACATAATGTTATAGTAGCTTTCATATGTTCCATATTTTAAGTTAATGTTTTTCTGTAGTGAATAGAATTTAACAAAATTAAATTGTAGTGAATTTTGCATTATTTAAGGCTCCTGGGTGAGCAGGGACTAGCTTGTTTTTCACAGTATAGTTCAGCCGGGATTTTCACGAAATTAAAACGACTTATCTCCGGCGGCTTGGAGAGATTAAGATAAATAATTCAGCTTCAGGAAATTAAAAATTAAATGTTAATGATCATTGAATTAAGTGGATAAAATAGAGGGGAGTAGAGGGAGAGAACGAGAAAGAAAATTCAAATAGACCAATTCAATTGAATCTCCTTCTTTAGTCCAATTAAAATAATGATATTGCTAAGGAATGACAGCTTGGATGGGAATAAATGGGAGAATAACAATGAATTATGCACACGTAACAACAAACAAAACAGAATTAAGGTTTAAATAAATAAAAATTCACTTTGCAACCTACTAATACATCCAGAAAATATTTCGTAATTAAACAAAAAAAGATTAGTATCATAATACTAACAATGCCATAATTATATTCTGGACAGCTAACGGTAAGTATAACGTACTTAATCTCGTTCAAGCTAGAGTTCTAACCAGTAGAGCTCAACTATTTTGGACAGAAATAATACTACTTTATGAACGAACACTTAATAAATTTTTAAGAAAGTGAAAATTTAATTGTCTTTCATCAAACTAAGCCGATTTCCCACCAAACTCTTCTACTTTTTAAAATATTCACGGCTATCAATGAACTTACATTACAAAGCTTTACGAGTACGTTAATGTTGAAACGTACAGGATATAAAGTGATTTTCAAATTATTCATCTAAAGAAATAGTCATGGCAAGCCGTATTGATAAAGCATTCTTGTATCTCCTGTATTGACAAGCTATTGGGGATTTATCTGAAAGGACAGTAAAGAGTCAATTTGAGATTGCATGCGTAAGCATTTAGAGTAATCTAAATTTAATTTCAACCAGTTAATTATTTATTAGCTAATTTATTTTTTTACAATTAAAGCCCCTCCCCCTGAAAAAAATAGCAAGGCTACTGCCATTTCGTTCGACTTGTAATGTGTTATATTTGCGATTGATAGGTCGTGTAATTAATTATTGATAGATGAAGCCAACAGGTGTCTGAAAAATTATATATGAGTAGGACAGAGGAGGAATGGAGGATGAATAGGAAGGATAGGACTGGCATATTGAGGAGCTTAGGGACGAGCCGTCCAAACCGAATATCCGACCTAACTGAATTATGCCCTCATGGTCCGGACAATTTCCTCCTTGGATCAGCCCCCGGAGGATAGCTAATCGCCGAAGCTAGAACTACGGCCTTCAGCCTGTTATATAACTGCCAAGCCCGGGTGGGCGGGCTCTACTTTCAATCAGGTAATAGTTCGTAATTCGTCTTTCCGTCGTTCCTACGTTAGCAGTTACAATAGAGATTCAGCCTATCTGAAATTTTAAAGGCATATTTTACTGCACCGGTAGCAAGGTATGCTAATTATGAATTAGTCAAAATACAGTAAACGGAAGTATGAAAAAAAATTAACGAGAAATTAGTCCGATTTCAATAGCTAAAATTTCTAAATACACATCCCAGGAGCTGTAAAATATTATATTTAATATTTTGTTTAGAATAGAAAAAAATCTTGATTCGGGAACCATGTCTCGTATGAATAATAACAATACACAAAAAAATAAATACATCTGTGGCCAATAAATAATAAGCAATTCATTACATGGGAGTGAAAATATAATTATAATAAAAACTAAAAAAAATACTTCAAATCAAAAAATGCCTTTCAAGACTTTGTTTGGATACAAAATAAGGGAAAAAAACATTATACACAATTAAATAAATAATGAAAGCGGGGATAAGAAGAGGGCTACGGTATAGTAATAAAATTATTGTGATAAAGTTACAATCTGCCTTGTTGGACAATAACTAATAGTGATCAATGTTCTCATTCATACGGAATTTACGAACAACCCAGAGACCCCAAATCCACATGGTTGTCACCTCCTTCGCATGCGAAAGAGGAAGTGTAGTTTGGGAAGTTTCTCAGGCTCCTTCATCAGCCGCGTCACCGGATACGAGCCAGTGGAGGCTGACCAAGAGCGCGAGAGCCACAGACGCTCAGGAAATGATTGGAGAAACTGTTCATTGTCAGGACTCCCACTGTCCCACTGTATTTGTAGCAGGCCACGAGGCCACTGCCACCTTAGTCTCCAAGGAGGATTATGGGGATGTGTGACGCAGCGTAATGACTGTGTTAGGGGATTAGGGTGGTTGGATATGTTTCGTTGGAATTTCATGAACTTAGAAGGGATGATTTCAAGAATGTAGGGTATATTAGGATCATTATGAAGGGTTTTGTTGCTGACGTAATAAGGGGCTTTTTTTATTCTTTTAAAGTAAAGTTAGTTTGTCATCGCCAGATATTCTATAGTTAAACCGTTATTGGAATCCCTAGAACCGGCCAGTATTCAACCCGAATGTCTGGAGCGTCTGTGGCTCTCGCGCTGTTTCTCAGTAAGAGTGGGGATCTCCCGGATCTCTGCATCCTTCTCGTTGGCTTTGTACATTTGTCTAAATAGTTAGTGGGTAAAACAGCATGAATAAGACAGCAAAGAGATTATTGAATATATGGCATAAATGAGATCATTTCATTACAATTATCCATTGCACTATTGACAAATTGTAATTTTTTTTTTTGTGAGGGGGAGGGAAGAAGAAACCCCTTTATTTCGTTCATTCAGGCCGAGATGGCCTGAGTCAAGTGCTAGTCCATGCCTCTGGATGGTATGATACTTGTATGTTACTGTTGACGACCAGACGACAGAAAAAATGCTGCTACATAAAAAAAAAAAATTATGAACCCCATAGAAAATAATTAATGACCATACATTAATCAACTACATAGAAGGAGTTCGTGGAAATGACAGGTATGTAAATAGTAATTTCAACGTTACCAAGGAAAACATGGATGATGACATTTATAACAGGTTATAATTAATTTGCTTTCTTTTACATTGCAGTAAAAAAAAAAAAAAAGTATGAGAAATGTGAAATCAGACCGAGAAGTGACACTTATCGATGCACTAAGGTCCACTTAGATGACACTACCAGACCAGAGAAAAGTGATCCCTGAGCAGAGTGGGCGTAGCCTAGCCCCCATTCCAGTTTAGTTCAGCTTTCTTTGACTACGATTTTTTAGTTTTAAAATGTTCTATATCACGGCATGTGGTCCATGTTCGTCAAAATCTCCGTAAATTGGTAGTGCTTTAACGCCCCCCCCCAGGTTCGGTGTGCGAAAAAGCGCGCAGTAAGGACAAACTTCATCCTCATACTAATCTAGGAAGTGTTAGATAGCGAAGATTTCCATGAACCATGAACTTCATTCGGTCGAGACATGATGTGTGTCATTGTTATCGATGGAGAAGCCTTAGATACAAATATAAGACACCGTAACAAAGTGCAAGAAGTGCGGGAAAAGACGGGCCCGGCGAGGCGGAGTTTGGCGGGGGGGGGGGCATCCGAAGGAAATTCAACCTTTTCACTTTCACCTCCCACCCATGACGTCTCTGAAACACAGTTCACACGACCGTATCCCCACGGGGGGGGGGCTTAGTTACTCCTTCGGGTACTGATCCTTATAACAATAGTCTTTTTTATTATAAACAACTTTATATGATAAAATTACAATCTTCCCTATTTAATACTTAATACGCAATAAGTAATTGAGATAAATGTTCTCATTCATACCATATTTACAATTCATCATTCACTCACTCATTCATACAATATTTACAAACAGTCCAGGGGCCTCCCAAGTCCACATTGTTGTCACCTCTCTCGCGTGCGAAAGAGGAAGCGGAGTCTTGGGAAGTCCCCCACGCTCCTCCGCCAGCCGCGTAACTGGATACGATCCAGTGGAGGCTGATGAAGAGCCCGAGAGCCACATACGCTCAGGACATGATTGGAGAAACTGGCCATTGTCAGGACTCTCATTGTCACGTATTTATAGCAGGCACATCTAACTTACATCTTGAAAGGTACATCCTTGGCGGTGGGTCACCTGTTGTCTTTAGCTTACTTCTTTGGTTTGTTCACTTTATGCCATTGTTGGGATCCAGCGCTCGGTCTTATAGAATGGGCGGGCGATTGTGTTCTATGATTTCGGAGGTAAAATGAGTTCAATCGATCTTAGATTTTAAGACAACGTCGAAATGTGCCGATTACAATTTAGTGAAGAAACTAAAATGACGAAATTTACGTTAGAAAGCCTCGTTTTGCTGACATAAGGTTTCTCTTGCTAATTCAGAAGATATTTATTTTTCCCTATGGTT